>CM071933.1:67267683-68016579 GCA_016081115.2 Rehmannia glutinosa
TTATTTCTCCAGACATAATACACTAGTATCCATTAATTGATCTATTTAAAACATTGGATTCGATAATAGAAAAACAAACCGCTCACAATATTTATGCTCGAATGGTAATGGTGACTTATTGACAAGTCAACTTAGAAGGGAATGAAGGACTGTAAACAGTGTAAAGATTAGAAATGAGGGGACATGTATTATGTAATCAATTCAGGAAAATAATACAAAGATCAAAGTATAGCTTATAAACCCAAATAAGAATTTCAAAAGCAGCAAGATTGGAAATAGTGTAATTGGAGTATTGGACATAGTCAATCTTCATAAAGCCGCAAATTGACTTTTTATTCAGTTGTAGGAAAAATCAACTAGTTAACTTGATTATTGCCCCCAAACAGATGGATACAATCATCCCGACTGTATAAAACAGTAGGTGAGAAGTGCCATTGGTGTTTATAACTCTGAGCATGAACAGCAGCTTTTAAACAAAAAAGAATCTGAACTATATGCCATAGATAGAAGGCAGCACTTTACCCGTTCTGAGGTTCAAAAAGTAGACAGAAAGGCCTTCAACCTTCCCTAACCAAACTTTAATTTCAGTCCCACCCCAAAAATAGCTCTTATGAAACTGCAAATCCTTCACCTATTCCATAACATGTAGAGTTGGAGTGAAGTTAAAGTAATGAACAGAACCAATATCCAGAATTTATTACTAATATTCCAATAAAGAGATCATCAGTCCTTAGTTTTCAGAGGATTACTTTTTATGCTTTTAGTTATTATAATTCTATGTCAAAAGTATTGGAACGTGAAAAGAAAAAAATGTTATCTATCCTTGCACAGATTGGTTAAAAGAACTCAAACAAGATACATGGCTCAAACTCAAACTCAAACAAAAGAAATATGAGCAGACTAAGCCCAAGGAGTCACGGACACATATTAATACTTACATTGCTGAGATTCAAACAGTCATATTTGGGAAGGATAATGTCCACGTTATGGTTCATGTCCTGAACCGCCGAGAAAGACTAGTGACAACATCACCAAGACCCCTACCTGCAATTATAAAATGAATGAATTCATATCTAATATCTGTAATCAAGAATAGAGTGAATAAACATCTATAATAAATCATTTGTAAATTGACATAGAAAACAAAGTACATGCATAAGTTCAAGCAGCTTAATTCAACAAATTTATGAGTAGAAGAGAAAACATACAAAATCAACCAAAACTGAATCAATCCCCTAATAGGAAAACCTGTGCGGTTATACTCCTTTGCTTAACTAAAAAGAGGGGAAAATAAGTCTCTCCGCAATTTTTATAAATGAGCAATCAGGGAACAAACAGCATTGATGGCTATAAGTGCAAAGGTTGACTAGTTTACTGAACATTAGTTTATTATTCTTCTCAAGCAAGACCAAATTATTAAGTGTCAAGAAAATCATTAACAAAGTACATGTTCCACAATCCCAAATTTCCAATAACACGAATACCAACCAATAGTCGAGATCTTTTCCTAGACACTCACCAAAACTCTGAATTTTACAAACAACTTTTATTCTTTGTATTTGTGTAAGAATACTAACTGGCAAATCAGCTTAATAAAATAGTTACTGATTTAGGTTACTTTATCTCAAAGAGTTGTAAAGATTTCTTTTAGCTAACAAGAATAAGAGAAAGGGAACAAAATTATAGTGGACTTGAAGATAGATCAAGGTTGAAATGGATAGATGAATCCAAGTTGTTGAAAGGTAATTTTGTGTCCATTGGTATGTGAAAATTGTTGCCCATCCAGTTGTATAAGGAGCAACGCCATTCTTCAATTATATGACAGATGGCAAGCATCATTAGGCTAAGCCCACCATCCAGAAGGCGCAGCCTAAAGCAGCGGAACAAGAAATTACAAAGAACAAAACACTGGCAGCTAATCAAAACTGAAACCATAAGGTATCCAATAAAAGTAAATGGTTAAATTCTAAATATCAATGGACCTAGTTCAAAATAGAATCTCTTCGAGATATGATTTTGGGTGGAAATTATTTTGTAGTTGAAAGACACTTGCAAAGACAATGGCAGAAATTTGCATACAATTGTAAGAAAGATTTATTAAGTTATCAATGCTTACCTTCGCAATTGGTGCCATTTAGACTGCTATATGTACAATGTGCATTGGGGGCTCCTTCACAACTCCTCCAAAGACAGGTATGTGGTAGTCCATACCATTCTTGTTGTCGAAAATTCCCCCATCTTCTCTCTCAGAGAACACAAAGTCCATCATATATGCGTCCAAGGGAACCTTGACTGTCAAAGATGGAGAGAGAGAAGGAAGGAAAAGGATATGTCACCCAAATAAATGAGTACAACCCACAAGACCCATATAGAACATCTCAAGGGATTTATTGACGTGACCTAAAAGGCATACCAGCCACCATAACAACTAACAAATGAAACACTACCCTTTGTCTAAGTTGAAGTCCATAGTAAATGTAATCTTACTATGCACATTAAAAGTTCAAAATTAATTCTATTATATGTACAAGTGGGGAAGATAGGTGGAGAGAGTTTTTCAGAGTGAAATATCGAAATTGTCATTTTTAGTATGTGTTTGATTTCGACATTCCACAACTGAACATTGTGGACAAAAGAAGCTTTCTCTAGAAAACATGAATGGCAAAATAATTGAAAATATTATTACAAAGCTGCATCTCACCAGTTGCTTTAAGATGAGAACCATTTTCAGCAGGAATCATTTTTTGAGGTGGCAAAGGACCCAAGCGATGTGTCCAGCGATTGAATGAACATCTCAACCAGATTTCAGGCTTTCCATTTAAGACAGTGTTGGCGGGATTATAAAATACAGTGACTGTGCTTCCAGCATGGACGTCAAGGGGGTCAGTGTAGACTATATGCTTTTGAGACAACAAAAATGTTTTCAAAGTTCTTTTCTTTGTTTCCGCTTTGAGTCGTGCAGTTTTTTCGGCCTGCACATGGAACACCGAAAGATAAAGAGAACACATATGTGGGGAGGACAGTGAGAAGCAGAAATTATCTGTACTTGATGATCCAATAGAGCAAGATTTGCAAATCAAAAAGACAGACACTTCTATGTATCACTTTCTCTATCTACAGATTAGAGGATTTGAGTATTTTCCTTATAGTGCTTCCAGAAAACTGACCTTAGCTCGTATTGCTTCTTCTCTTAACCGCCTTTCTGTGTTAAGTCTCTTATATGTCTGTTGTTCTTCCTTAACCCAATACAATTCCTCAGGATGGATGTCGGGACAATGGCATGAAAATCTTGGAGATTATTGTTGTCATAAATAATTGCTTGCTGAGGGGGACCATCAGCAAAACCCAGTCCAAAACAAGAGCTCGATCAGAACAACAACTGCAGGCACCAACAAATTTTGCCTGGATAAATATTATATGTAACTTGCAGGAGACCGAGGTAAAGGAGATATATAAAGGCACTAAATATGTAAGGTAAGAAAAAAAAAAATTTTAAAGGCAACATTATCTAAAATAATTAGCCTGCCAGATAGAATTGAATTTTGTTAAAACTTTGATCCTAAATATACCATGAACCTTCTCCTATTAACATTAGTGCATAAATAAGAATGTCAAGTCACCAGAAGTTGCCCCAGAAATTTCCCATTAATAAAGTAAATAGAAGTTGCTTATCAGACATATGACTGATGACATGAATGTTCTCTTTCTCAAAATTTCCATTACCTGAAAGATTACAAAATCAAAGTAGGAGGGTGTACTACAGGAAGAAGAAATTCAGTTCTACAAGGTACAAAAGGATAAAGCAGAAAGTGATACAATCGCAGTTCCATTTGATGCTAAGTATTTGTAGTTTAAATCTCAAAACATCAAAGTGGAATATACAGTTGATATGCAACCAAAACTCCTGAGGGCATGAATAAAGATCATCAGCATCTACAAGGATCACCACAATGATAAATAAAAATGCTATTAACCACAATACCTTGGCATCTGATATCCCACGGACACCACCAACTAAATGTGAATACTCCATACAACAGCAGAGTACTAATGCATGAAAATGAAATTTACATCAGTTCAGAAGGGAGAGAGCATTGATGCTACGTACCAAGAAAATATTGGTTTCAGTTTTACTAAGTTTAAAATAAATAATCTTAAATTGTTCTCATGACAAGGTGTTCATTCAATGTCTAATTATTCAACTTGTTCCACTCCCCCCCACACACAAATAACCATTCTACTTGTCAAAGCCAGGTGGCTATTTTGATGGTTCAAGAGATTAAGCTGAAACAAAAGGTTAAAAATCCAAGAGTCAGTAGCACCAGGATATCAGGCACCAATCCAACTAGAGCCAGCCTTGCATTATGAGCAACATTCTAAATTTACACCAGAATTTTTCAGAATTAACATATAACCTCAAAAACTATACATTCACAACAAATTGACAGCATTGTGTCATACAGAAAGTGAGTTAATTCATAAACACACTTACCATCAGCATACCACCAGTCTCCATATTTTTCTTCAGATTTGATGAGCTTCGAAACAATGGACAGTCCATCGCTCCAACCATTGTGCCCTCCATGAATCCATATGTCATTAGCATGAGAAAGTGGTCCTGAGCTCCTGTTATAGTATAACCTGACCATGTCATTGCCTTCAAATGCAGTGGGCTCTATGTACCACACGTTATCAACCGATGACACAGCCTTTTTCATTATCTCTTGCACAATTTTTCTTCTCTTTGCAGCTTCCTCTCTGGCCTGAACTCTATCAGCTTCATTTGCCGCTATTTCCGCTTCTATCCGCCTTTGTTCTTCTGCTTGTCTTTTTCCCTTTCAGCTTTTGTCTCGCAAACTCCTCCTGTTCCCTGCGTTTCTCTTCAAGCAAAAATTCTCAAAATCAAACACATCCATTCCACCCTCCACGGTTATGCAGAAATCTTGCTTGTCATTGTTTTCATACACATCTTTTCCATTATAGAACACAAAATCAATTTTGTATGCTTCTTTAGGAACATGGACCTGGCAAGACCACCAATCACCATTGAGATGGCTCTTGCTCAACTTTAAGGTAAATGATTTCCACTTCCAACCATTATAGGCTCCCATGATCATAACATCAGGTTCATTTTTCAAAGTAGAGAAACTTCTGTTAAAATAAATCTCTATAACTTGATCAGGTTTTACAAGCTCAGGGTAATAAAACAATTTGTTCCCTTTCTTGAAATTATCCTCGGCAAGTCTGTCTACTGCCTCTTTGCGTAAAATTTCTTCACTTTCCAACTTTAGCTTTAGAAAGTTATCTTCTTTCTTGGTATCCTCACTGATTGAATTATAACCCGTATCGACTGCCTCTGGCTTCACAGTTGGACGTTTGTAGGAATCAACAACATTTTTTGTGCTTTCAACCTGCTCTACAGTTTTTGAAATAGTTTCAGTTTCCTCTAATCTTGATTCTGATCTGTCTAATGCATCCTTTCCAGCTTTAAAAGTCACCATTTCTTCCACCAACTCCTCTTTCGATTTTCTCACGCCATTGATCTTCACTACTTTTAGTATGCATCTGTTTTTCTTCAATACCTCTTCCATATATTGAAACGTCAACATCTCCAGATGTTACCTTTTCCTGCAAATCATCAATTTTTTTGTTAACTTAGACTCTCTTTTTTACAAGCCAAGCGACATATTTACAAAAATAATCTACCTGCATCATTACTGACCTCACTCTTGGTGAATCTTTCTGCATCTTTTGATTCCATTGTGTGCTCATCAACTTCAGGAATTCGCCCATTTTCATCAAATCGACTTATTTTATTGTCAAATAATGATTTAGTGATTGATGCAACCTCTAGGTCAATTCCATTACTTTCATTGTCTTTTTCCTCCTCTACTGCTACTAGATTAATGTCAGATACCTCTTCCTTGTCATATTCGATATTCAATTCAGAGTTTCAATATTAGAACCCTCAAACTCATCAGGTGGTGAAGTACCTGGACTTTCCTTTTCTTCATTCTTTTGATCCCTTCTCTGGGTGCTTGTTGGGACCTGTGTACTTGGCATAAACCCCCTTGGCGTAGAATCCTTAGACCTTGGCGTGGAAATTTTCCTCGGTCGCCTTCTTGAAAAGTCTACACGACATAAACATAAAAGTAATATAAAAATGGGTTTCCGTTATTGAAAGGACAATTATTTACCTATCAATCAAAGTAACGAACCCGCACTTGCAGTAATTCGATATGTAACACTGGCTGCCACAGGATCCATTTTCCAGTAGAAAGACTGCGAAATAAAGGTTTAAAATATAAGAAAAGTTTCCTAATCCAACAGAAGGTTCACCTAACACGTCCAACACCACTTACAAAATTCAAATACATAGACAGAGTGTATCCAGCATCATTTGCGCAATTACTAATAACATACACTCTCACACTGCTTTACACTCTCAAGCAACAAACTGATCTATACTTGTAAAACATTATGCCGTCCATGCCACCCCACACATCGAAAGAGAGAGATCAACACACTTTCTTGAAATATAAACCTATATCAAATTCGAACCAAATCACAAATACTTGGGATGAAAGAAGAGGTCCAATGTTGTAAAAATTTCGAAATACAAGATCTAAAATCAGACTACCAGAAAGAAAAACACAACGAAAATCAAGAAAACCAACATTTTTAAAAAATCAGTTACCAAAAGGAGAAAATTATTAAATAAAATCAAAGCGAACCAAATAACAAACACCATTCGGGCAGTTGTTTCTTGAACAATTGATTGATCCCCCATTTAAACCCCACCATGCATATCAATAATTATGTTCGAACGAAGATAAATCAGAACACAAACACGCACACAAACCAAGGCACACAAATTCAAGTGACGTAAGCATTTACTTGTGTGGTTCCATGAGGCATGGATAACTTGATCTTGAACCGGGTTCTCTCAGATAACACTCTACTGCTACTCAGAGACCTTTGAAGTGGCAAAGGACCTCCATCTCCGTTTATGCCGAACACAATGGAAGAGAGAGTTTTCTGAGTTCCCACTCCTCACTAGATAAATTCACTCAGAAACATTCCTCGGATCTCTCTACTTCTTTAATTAACGTGCATTATTTTCATAATATTATAAAATAAACATCGAAAATTGAGGCGGGCAGTGATAAAGAATAGTTCTTTGATGTTCTGATAACTTCAAGTATAGCCGCAACGATCTGGACCATAAATCTTTTCTTTTATATGCGCAGTTAGTATATATTCGTCCGTGAGTATCGTACGGTGAGAGATTTGCGCGGACTTGGGGTTACCGTCTTGATGTGGACTTTAAACGGCGGCGATTGGGCAGGGATTCATTTTAATTTTTGGAGATCAGGAAACCAAAGATCTGACGATATGCCACGTGGAGACAAAAGTGTGGAGAAGCCCTGTAGAGGACTGCTACGGCTTAGATTCTATTGTGATATTATTAACTTTTTTAGAATATAAATAATATTACATTTGATAATTGAATAATACATTGTTTATTTAATGTTTTATTTTCTATTTCAATGCACATATATTAAATGTGATAATTGACTTATAAACAATTGTCTTACTCTAATTAATCAACGCGAAAAACAACTCATGTTATGACGGACAGTGGGGGTGATGGTCACCGCTCCCTCATTGAAATCAACCACTATAATATATTATTTAATAAATTAATATAGTATATATAAATATAAACCAAAATACCTTCCCCAATTTCCATGTAATTTAGTTATAAAACTTGTATGTTTTGTTTTTATTTATATAATTGCGTGGTTTATCCATTGTTTTACCAATTTTCGTTATTATTTTTTTTTTTGCAGTGGTCGCCATGGGTTCATTGTATGTAACTGGCATTGAGAGTGTCGGGAAGGGTTAATTCGTGATGGGACTGGATTCGTAACCTTCCGGTTAAGTATCAGTGTGTTGTATTTCGACCCTTTAAGGGAGAGATTCTGGAAGCTGTTGTTATAATAATGGTTAACAAGGTCAGAATTTATATTTTTCTTCTATTTTTAATTAATTGCTTCTGTTTATGCATCTTTTGTGATTTATACAATGTGCTTCGAATTGTTGCAGATGGGGTTTTTTTGCTGAAGCAGGACCTGTCCAAATTTTCGTATCTAATCATGTTAGTGGTTTCATTTTGCGGTGTTGTTTCTTGTTGCATATTTATCTTTTCCTCACTTGGGATGAGACCATGTTTGCTTGTATTAGTTAATTGCATTGTAGAATTCGAGATAAGGTTTTCAGTTTTGTTGCAGCTTAACGATTTGGTGAAGTATAACTTTGTCCATGCAGCCTTTTGTTTGTAGAAGTGGAGTCAATTAGTGGACCAATTTCAAAAAATTTAAAAGTGTGGACTAGATTTTTGTCATTCACTTAGTGGACTAAAAATATTTTTGCCAAAAAAACGTTGATGCCCTTTATTTTTATATTATTTATCTTAATTATTATTTATTAAGTATTATACTTAATAATTAAAATCCTCTGGTTTACTTTTATTCAACAAAAAAAAAATATATTAATTACTTAAAGCTGCTTTGTGCAGAGCTAACCCATTAATGAAAAAAACGTTGATGCCATTTATTTTTATATTATTTATCTTAATTATTAAGTAATAATACTTCATACATGTTTTAATTTTTCAGAACCCAAATTTTAGATGCTATCCAGTTGGTTTGGGTAATGTCAATTTCAAGATATTCAAATAACTTGTAACCTAAGTTTGGACACTGTAAAGTGCATATCAAATAAAATTTACTTTTCAGTAAAATATTCATACAGTATTTTTTTCTTTTCTGAATATAATATAGAGAGAGTTGAAACTAAGTAAAGTAAAATATGCAAGAATTGTATAAGCTTCATCACGTGTATTCTTGCAAGATTTATTCGTCATATTCATTTTATTATTGTTGGAAATTGGTTTTGAGAAGTAATGGTTTATATATCTAATTTTGACCAATTTTTAGTGACTAATTATTTAATTTGGAGGAATTAAATATTAAAATAATATTCTACGTTTCGAGTAGATGAGTACAGTATATTTAACTTCTCAAAACCATTTTGTGGTGAGTGAGAAATAAAATACACAAGTTAGTCACTTGGAAATGGGATAATGGATGATGGGAACATCATCCCACATAGGAATAAAATGTTAATTTTATTCAATATATAAGTAAGTGAGTGTGTAAGAGTGTGCAGATAAATAACTATACACATATGAGGTGCGGTGGGCAAGGCCACACACGCGCGCGCGCCCGCCTGGCCTGGCGCCGGGGCCGAGGGCCGAGCCCGTGTCCCGATGGGACTGTTTGCACATAAAACATTTGTTTTTTATTTTGGAAGAATAAAAACAAATAATTTGCAACTTAAAAGCTGAAACTTCTGCTTTTAAAATAAAATTGCAGGCTTTAAGAGAAAACACCCACTACTTGGAGGTTACAGCATAGTGGAGTGCCCACTACCCGGAGGTTACATCCATTATCTCTCGAAGTTATTGTCTCCGCAAAGAAAGAGTCCAAGCCTGGTTGGAAGTCCTATAAATAGGAGCATTGTTGTTGTTGATTACACTTTCATACTCACATTTTTACATTCGTACTTGCATAAGTGTACTCGTTTTACATATTCCAGTTCGAAAGGTGCCTTAAAATTTGTAGTGCTGCTATTTCAAGGACGAAGTTGTTGTATCTTTGGGGATAACATGTATGTTCCGTAAGCACTTTACGGGACGTGTTTATCTTGCGGATAGAGTTTTTACTCGCCCTTTTTTTCTGCATTTCGATTCGTTGTAATAGATAGCTTCTGTTTTCCTTGTACTACGGTTCTGTAAATAAACACGAAATTTTTCAACAACGCAAGATAAACATACTTTTTCTCAGAATCGGATGGCTTCTACTTGATGGTGAATGTTCCTATTTGCGCTTCGCTCTTTGTTGAGAAGCCGAGAAAAATTTTCTCGCATCGACATCAAAAGATGGCAATCCAAGATATTCTTCTATCCGACACGTTGAGCCTCGCTAAATTCTGAAGAAGGATCCACTAGTGGTGGAAGAAAATGAAACCAACAACGAAAAACGTCTTGTTTTTCGATGCTTGGGGCCAGGGTAACTTCCGTGCCGCAATTACGCCCTAAATGGATTGTTGCGATTCGCTATACAATATGTATAGTGAAGTAAAATCTTCCAAAGAGCTCGGGATTCTTTGGAAAAAGAAATACCGAATCGAGGCGTTGGTTCCAAGAAGTTCGTGGTTGCGAGTTCGGATTTCAAGATGGTGGATTCTAGAATGTCATGGATCAAGTTCAAGAATTGCGGTGATTATGCACGATATTCGTGCGAAAGAAATGCAATTGGATGAAGCTTTCCAAGTGGCGTGCATGATTGAAAAATTGCCGCTTGGATGGAAGGACTTCAAAAATTATTTGAAGCACAAGTTTAAAAGAAATAAATCTTGAAGAGCTAATTATGCATTTAGGAATCGAGGAAAGTAATCGCAAATTAGATTCAAGGTTTGAAAAAGGTGTTGTTGATGCAAAGGCGAATTTGCTAGAACATGGTAGTTCTAGTAACAGCAACAAAAGAAAACGTGACAATAACAACAACTACAAGGGAAAGAAGCCTGTAAACAAAAAGCCATTTAGAGGAAATTGTCACAATTGTGGTAAGCCCAACCACATGGCTAAGATGATCGGCTTCCTAAAAAAACCAAAATATAGAATTTAATGCTAATGTGGTTGAGCACAAGTGGTGTGATCCAAGAGTTGACTGGTATGGATCTATCTGCGGTGGTTTTGAAGGCAAACCTTGTGGATAATCCAAGAGAGTGGTATGTTGACACGGGAGCCACTCGGCATGTCTACTCTTACAAGGATGCGTTCTCTAGCTACAACCCTTGTACAGGTAGAAAACTTAATACGGGTAATTCTTCCTCTTCGATGTCGAGGTTTTGCAACGTGGTTCAAGCTCACGGAAAAGAGCCGCCTTTGAAGGATGTTCTTCATGTCCCTAAATCCTAAGGAAGAATCTAGTGTCGGGATCTCTTCTTGTAAACCATGGTTTGCATCGATGTTTGAGTCCGAAAAGTTTTTTTTAACTAAGTTTGGACAGTTCTAGAAAAGGTTATCGTATAATGGATGCTCAAAATGAATGTAATGGTAGATTTCATCGTGTAACCGATTCAAGCAAAGAATAAAATTGAGCCTACTTACGTTTATATGCTTGAGTATTCTCGATTTGTGGCATGTTAGATTAGGGCATGTAAATCTAAATGCTATAAAAAGATTAATGAACTTAAACTAACTTTCAACTTCGAAAATTGATTCTCAAAAGAGATGTGAAATTTGTATTGAAGCTAAAATGGCTAAATTACCTTTTCATTCTCGTGGGAGAGAAATACAAGACTCTAGAATTGATACATATTGATATATGTGATCTGAAATTTGTGCAAACTAAAGGTGGTAAAAAATATTTCATCACTTTTATTGATGATTGCACAAGATTTTGCTACTTATGTTTATTAAGAAGCAAAGATGAAGCATTGGAAGCCTTCAAAAATTACAAAAATGAGGTTGAAAATCAACTTGGCAGCCGGATTAAAATAATTCGGAGTGATAGATGTGGAGAATATGTTGCACCTTTTGAAGAATTATGTAACCAGTGGGGAATAATTCATCAAACTACTGTTCCATATTCACCATAATCTAATGGTATTGCTGAACGCAAAAGTCGAACTTTAAAAGAAATGATGAATGCCATGTTGATTAGTTATGGGCTACCTCATAACATGTGGGGGAAAGTTGTTTTAACAGCAAACCACATTTTAAATAAAATCCCACTTAAAGGAAAAAATAACACACCTTATGAATTGGGGAAAAATCATAAGCCATCTTATAAATACCTTAAAGTGTGGGGGTGTTTGGCTAAGGTAGCAATACCTGAACCCAAACAAGTCAAAATTGGCCCAAAGACGGTTGATTGTATTTTTATAGGATATGAATACAACAGTAGTGCATATCGGTTCTAGGTACACAAGTCGAAAATCCGAGTAAATTTTCAAGGTACCATAATTGAATCAAGAAATGCGTTATTCCTTGAAAATGTATATCATTGTAATGAAAGGGTTGAAATAAGTTCTAACAAAAGAGCTTATGAGAAAGCAAGTAGTTATTCACAAGGGAGTGAAGAACCAAGACGAAGTAAAAGGACTAAAATTGCTACTCATTTGGTCTTGATTTTATCACTTACTTGTTAGACGGTGAGCCAAGTACAGTTAAAGAGGCTCTGTCTAGTCCAGATGCTTCGCTCTGGATAGAAGTCATCAATAGTGAAATAGAATTAATTTTAGCAAATCATACCTGAGAGTTGGTTGATCTCCCTGCAGGTAGTATGCCTTTAGGGTGTAAATGGATATTAAAAAAGAAATATAAGGCAGATGGAACTATTGATAAATATAAAGCCAGATTAGTGGCTAAAGGCTTCAAACAAAAAGAAGGAAGTGATTTCTTCGACACATATTCACCTGTAACAAGAATTGCATCCATTCGAGTGCTTATTGCGATTCTTTGCTTTGCATTAATCTCAAGATTCACCAAATGGATGTAAAAACTGTGTTTTTAAATGGTGAATTGGAAGAAGAAATATATATGGAACAGTCTGAAGGATTTGTAGCACCTGGTCAAGAGAAAAATATGTGCAAATTGATAAGATCGTTGTATGGACTTAAACAAGCTCCAAATCAGTGGCATCTTAAATTTGACACAACGATGTTGTCAAATGGCTTTAAAATCAACGAATGTGACAAGTGTGTTTATGTTAAAGGCACATCATGCGTTTGTCATAGTTTATATATACGTAGATGATATGTTAATAATGGGTAGTAGACTAGTAGTCATGATATAATCATAAACACTAAGAAAATGTTAAAAAGAAATTTTGACATGAAATACATGGGAATCGTTGATATGATTCTCGAAATCAAAATTGGCAAAACATCTGAAGGAATTAGCTTGACACAATCCCACTATGTGGAGAAAGTGCTCAAGAAGTTCAATGCTTTTGATGGCCCACCATGCAAAACGCCCATTGATTTGAGCATTAATCTAGTAGTAAATAAAGCGTAACTAGTAGCTCAATTGGAATACTCGAAAGTGATAGGAAGTTTGATGTACATTACAAATTGTACACGCCCGGATCTTGCCTATCTTGTAAACAAGTTGAGTAGGTATACAAGCAATTTAAGCCAAGAAACTATAAATCACTAACTAGGGTACTAAGATATTTAAAATACACCCCGAGTTATGGAATACACTACTCAAAATACCTGCGAGTGCACGAAGGGTATAGTGATGCTAGCCGGATTTCATATTCAAAAGGCTCCTACTCCACTAGTAGATATATATTTACTATTGGAGGAGGAGCGAGATCATGGAAATCCACAAAGCAGACTTGTATAGCTAGATCCACATGGAATTTGAGTTTATAACTTTTGATAAAGTTGGCGAAGAAGGTTTGAATGGCTTTATAATTTCTTAGAAGATATTCCAAGTGGAAAAAGCCGTCTTGCCTCTGTGATGATTCACCGTGATAGTCAAGCTACTATAGGGAGAGCACAAAGTAATATGTATAACGGTAAGACTAGACACATCCGTCGTAGACATAATACCGTAAGACAATTTATCTCTAATGGTGTTATATTAATTGATATGTAAAGTCAAAGGATAACATAGCGGATCCGCTCACGAAAGGGCTTAACAGAGATCAATTGAGTAAATTGCTAGAGAGAATGGGATTAAAATCCAAAATTTAAAAACGATTAAAGTGGTAACCCAACCTTAGTGATTTGGAGATCCCAAGAACTTGGTTCAAAGGGAAAACTAAACTTTAAAAGTTGATTAAGCACTTGTAAATCGCTTAACTCATCCCTAGAAGGCAAAACAAGTGCAATAAACTTGTTGGTTGTGGTAAGGTTAAGTCATAAGAACTTTTAATGATAAATTGACTCGGCACAAGAAAGATCACTTATATAAGTGAGAAGTGAGGGTCACTTCAATATAACACTTATGAATCCAAAGTGGTCCATGGCCAAAAAGGATACAATCAAGAATGGAATGTGACAGGTCATATTGTGTAAATGTCATTGACTAGGTATACATGAAGGAGGAATAAGTCAATGCATTGCGGTCCACTAGGCCGGGATATCCGATGATTTACAAAGGAAGGTTCAAAGTCGCAAACTACCTATCCCGATACAATATGGTTTCGATTAAACCGAGTACAAGAGTCGCATTTTCATGTGCATTTGATTTCCACTCATGTGGGGATTGTTGGAAATTGGTTTTGAGAAGTAATAGTTTATATACCTAACTTTGACCAATTTTTTAGTGACTAATTATTTAATTTCGGAGGAATTAAATATTAAAATAATATTATACGTTTCGAGTAGATGAGTATGGTATATTTAACTTCTCAAAATCATGTTGTGGTGAGTGAGAAATAAAATACACAAGTTAGTCACTTGGAAATTAGATAATTGATGATGTGAAGGTGAAAAGACACCATCCCACATAGGAATAAAATATTAATTTTATTCAATATATAAGTAAGTGAGTGTGTAAGAGTGTGCAAGATGAAATAACTATACACGTGTGAGGTGTGGTGGGCAAGGCCACACGCGCGCGCGCGCTCCCGCCCATCCCGGCGTCGGGGCCGGGGCCGTGGGCCGAGTGCTCACTACATGGAGGTTACAACCATTATCTCTGAAGTTACTGTCGTGCAATAAAGAGTCCCAAACCTGGATGGAAGTCCTATAAATATGAGCATTGTTGATGTTCAAATTACACTTTCATACTCACATTTTTACATTCTTGTACTTGCATAAGTGTACTCAGTTTTACATATTCGAGTTCGAAAGATGCCTTGAAATTTGCAGTGCTGCTATTTCAAGGACGAAACTGTTGTATCTTTGGGGATAATACGTCTGTTCCGTCAACACTTTACGGGACGTGTTTATCTTGCAGATAAAGTTTTTACTCGCCTCAGCTTTTCTGCAATTTCTAATTCATTGTAATAGATAGCTTCTGTTTTTCTTGTACTCAAGTTTAAATTTTTCATCAATTATTTAATATCATTTTCAATTCACCTAATGAAATTAAACTTTAGACACGAAAATCCTAACTAATTAAGTTTGAAATCATGAGAAAACGTATTTTTAATTGCTAAATCTCAACTTAGCATCATTTGTTCACTAGGTGTTTTGAAATTGAACGTATAAATAAAAAAAATCAATGCTACCTAAATCCCTATACAGATATATCAGATGCATATGTTGTCAAGTGTCTCAAGACCTCTTATTTTTCGAAATAAAATGGTTAGTAGGTATATCCCAAACAAAACGTGAAAGGACTAGAATTATTAGCTTATAATTTGATTCACCTTTTACTATAAAATGAGAAGACCAAGGGATATGAAAAGATTTGCATCCAAATGTTGCAAAAATTGGTGAATCAAAGTCTATCATCTCAAGCCCAAGGGGAATTCCTGAATAAGAAAATAGAGACAACAAAATGAAACTTTTTTTTGATCGGTGACAACAAAATGAAACTTTGTGCGATTATTGGTGGTGGATCATCAATAACAAATAATATTGCCTTGCTTAAAGGGCAATAATGAAAGTGGGTTCTTGATTTAATTAATCAGCTACCCAATATTCAGGGTATCAATTTATAGAATTCATAGGAGTTATTTTAATCCATTAATTGATTTAATCTACATACATTAGGCGTAGTAAGATTAAAAGAAAACATGTCAACAATATAATTAATAACCCTAGTTGTTCCTCTCCCTCTTTCTTCTCTCTCTCTACAAAAATAATATTTTCTTCTCTTTACGTCATTCTCCCTCAATGTGAAGAAGGAAATTAATTTCCTTTAATTTTGCTGATTTTCTTCTTTGCTTCTTCTCATTTTTTGGTTTTTTCCAATTTCCCCTTGGTGGGAGTAGCTTTAATTATTGGTTTCGTGTGAGTTTTTTTTTTTTTTTTTTTTGTCTATCCCCTCCATGAGAGTAGAGTTTTTTCTCTGTGGGAGTTGGTCTTTATTATTATTATTATTATTATTATTATTATTATTATTATTATTATTATTCTTTGATCTATCATATATAGATAGATATATGCTTTTCGGGCCTCATTTAGCGTCTCCACCAGTTTCTAGGAAATTTTCGTATAAAAGAAGAGTATGATGTTGATTGTCCAAATAAGCGACTCATCCAGCCAAGAAACATGACCAATTGAGTATTTTATGATTTTATTGTATCTGTTTAGATTTTTGTTTGCCTTTCCATTTTTTCTTATTTAAAAGTGTGAGTTATTTTGAGTTTTTCCGTTATCAGGTTTGAAAACATGTAAAGGCCCTTGGATTAAAGGAGTTGGAAAATGAGCGAAACCGGCCAACCCCATCCTTCGTGTTATCCAAGTGTGCCTCTGGCCCTAGAGCATAATTTCAATAGTCCAAACTGTTTTTACCTAAATATCCACATCAAGTCTCTTTAGAGGCATGACTTATAACCTAATGGTTGGTTTGCCTTTGTTGATATGATTGGATTTTTATTTTATATTTTGAATTGGCTAGGATCGTATTGTTTATTGATTATATAATTAATATGATATAATATTGTGTTTGATTAAAAATTTGAGGGTATGATTACAATAATTTATTTAACCTGAATGAGTAATTGGGATATGTCATAAAATGTCAATAATACCCCACACCCAAAACAAAATTTTAAAAGTAAATTCCAATGAAAATCATGTGTTGAAGGGGTAAAAAGATAAAGCATCCATGAGGAAAATGATATATTACATAATAGTTAATACCACCCTTTGGGCTGGATTGCTAATAAAAGGGTAACAATTTTAGTCCTAGGTCCATTGACAAACATAGGCCTTTAACAAAAATCTCAAACAAATCAATTTGTTTGATTATATGGGATTTCCCAACTTGTCTACACCCCAAAACGGGTCCTAAATGTTCAATTGAAGCAGGAGCTGGAAAAATGGTATTGAATTTCAAATAATTAAGGCATCCTCATACTTTAATAGTAACCACAAATAGTATTTTACAAGCATATTGACAAAAACAGAATCATTTGTAACAATATATCAATTATCATTTGTCAAGTGCCTTGAAGATCTAAAACCCCTACTCAAGGTTAGCATGAATTTCATTCTTCAAAACCTATTTTAATTGACAAAGGTCTCTCAGAGGACCGTCTTACGGATCCTATTCCGTAAAGGCGGATCCCCTAGCCCAACCAACCCTAGCCCAACAACGCCCCGCCCACGCCTTGACCAACCAGCCCGCACCTCTTATTTAAAAAATAAAAAAACTGCTCCACAGCAGAATTGAACCCGCGACCTTAATAGAGTTCTACTACTACACCACTAGTACTTATTGTGCAATTTTAGTATAACAATTTATATAAACTCATTCATAAATACACCTGGTAATCAAAAATAAAAACGCCTATAAATGTAAAGGCTAAGATTCGAACTCAAGTCTATTAAAAAAACATGATACATTATCTCAATAAATGAATACTTATAAAAGTGTTACTTTAACTACATCATATTTATTTTTTATTTTTCCTTTTTTTTGTTCCTAGTTTGTAACTATATTAAAAAATCTGAAATTTTATCTCAACAAATGGATACTTTTACTTATAAAAGTGTTACTTTAACTATATCATATTTATTTTTTATTTTTCCTTCTTTTCTTCATTTCTAATTTGTGACTATATTAAAAACATGATACTTTAAATCACGAAGGAAAAATAAATAAGACAGAGCTAAAGTAACACTTTTATGAGTAAAAGTATCCATTTTTTGAGATAAATTATCATATTTTTGTAAAAAATCATGAAGTATGAATTCAGTACAGCGAAAAAAGAAAAATAAATATGACATAGTTAAAAGTACCACTTTTATGAGTAAAAATATCCATTTTTTGAGATAAAATATCATGTTTTTTTTAATTCAGTCGCATATTAGAAAATCATTAGATTGAAGTATCACAAATGTATCATATTTAACATCAAAAGTATCACTATTTCCAGCACAAATATTAGTTTTTCAATGGTAAAAAACATTAGCTGTGAGACTAGAATGAGTCGCGGGTCTTAGATGCTATTTTCTTTTTTTTATATCTAGGCGGGTCGCGGGCGGATCGGACGGCTGGGGATCTGTCTTACGGAATAGGATCCGTAAACGGTCCTATACAAATTTTTGCCATTTTAATTTTGTATACAATACATCACAACGAGGGTGAAACTAAGTTCACAAATGAAAATTTCAAATAAAATTAGAAAAATTAAAAAGGTAAACTCTAATAACAAACAAGGAAAAAATATAGCTTGTTGTTGATCATAAAAGTCCATAGATTGTGTTTGAATTAATGAATTTGGAACTAAGAATTTCGATTTCATAATAATACTATATCATTAAATTTCTTTATGTCATTTTATGTTATAATAAATCATAAATTATGAAGCTTCCATATTAAGTTATCTTTTAATCATTATGGTAGATTTCAAATCTATTTCATATGAAGTCAATTGGAATTATTTTCTTAAACACATCTTTGTAATTACTTCATTTCATCAATGCAATCTAACATTAATTAAATTATAGCTCTATGACTAATGTAGAGTGGATTTGAAGGCTAATAACTCGTATCATCCATTTTTAATATCACATCATCCCAGTTTTTGGAACATAAAGTTGGGAGAACGGGAATACCCAAAACATAAAAATAAAAATAAATAAATAAAAGAAAAAATAAAAAGAAAATGTCAATATTTTCTTGTATGTCATGATTTGAGGCTACAATTTATCATGCACTACAATATTCAAAAGATAATATCTGTGTTTTTGTTGGGTAAAATATAAGGTGGAAGGTTTCTATTTAGAAGAAATGGTTGGGATAATGTATAGGCAAAGTCGAGGCCTGTATTAGATACAGTCTCCGCAAGACAAAAACGCCCCGTATACCGAGTGTTTCCGGTTCCGGCGCCGCCTCTAAGATACAACGACTATATTCGATTAGGTTAGCAAAGACATCAAAATCGAGGAACAACAACGAACAGCAAGTTGTTCTTAACTTTCAAGCTTTTGAAGGTAGGAAGTCAATATGCTCGTATGATGCAAATGACAGGTTATTATCTGAGTTTTTCGTGTGTAAATTCATCTGCAGGGGCTCCAAAATTATAGGCAATGAAGTGCCCGTATGAAAAATCGCGTCTATAGGCTCGAAAAAGCATATTTTCACCGAACAGACGCATCTGCGCAGGGGAGCACGACCAGGCGCACGGCCGTGCGCCTGCCCGTGCGCTGGCTCGCAACTCTGCGGCAGGTAGCACGGGCCGTGCTCCCGCCCGTGCACGGGGCCGAAACGTTTACCCAGTTGAACTAATTAATTACAAAAATTAATTAAACATTTAATTTTAAAGATTTTGGTCTAAAAAGAATAAGGGCCTTGAAGCCCAACCCCAAGCCCAGGCCCACGGTCCACGGCCCGCGACCTTCGACCCGCGACCCGGGCGGCCGGCGGGCGGCGGGGCTGTGGCGTGTGTTAACCAAACCCACAAGCATGTAGGTCCTCACCCTTTAAAAACTTGGGTGGCCTCAAGGGCCCAAACCCATATGTCCAACTTGGGATAAATAAAGTGTGCAACTTTGCCTCTTTTTTTTCCTATGTGGGATGGAGCATCTCTCCTCCCCCACATTTTCCATTTTCTATACCATTTATTTGTATTAAGTGGCTAACTTCTAGCATTAATTTTTCATTCACCCGTAATCGGTTTTGAGAAATTCCAAATGTTATTCTCATCTATTCTCTTAGTAGAATTTTTACAAATAATTTAATTCTATTTTTCACAAATGGAAACCACTTAATTAATTGGTCAAAATCGGATCAATACCCCATTTATCAAAGACCAATTCAAACAATTATCCACATGAATGAAATTAATGCATGCGTGTATGCAGATTCGCTTGAAAGTCTCAGCGAATCGTTATTGCATCAGGATAGGTAGCTTGTAGCTTTGAACCTTCCTTAGTAAAATACTATCGGATTTACTGGCTGCTTAGTGACGCAATGTCTTGAACTACTCAGCTGTTTGTGTAAACCAAGACAATAGTACTTACACAATAACAACTCTAACACTTGTTGTTCTCACGTTGTGTCCATTTCGGCCTTAGACCATATCTTAGATTCATAAGTGTTTCTTTTGAAGCGGCCATTACTTCTCACTTATATAGGTGATCTCCTATTGAAGAGTATCCTGCAATACTCCACCTTTCGGTATAGGAATCATTAAAAGTTTTAAACTTAACCTCACCACATTCAGCAGGTTTACATTCACTTGGATGTATCGAGAATGAGCTAACACATTTTCCAAGTGTTCAGCTGAACATTCATAGCTTAGTTGTCCCATTGAGCCAAGGTCTTGGGATCTCCAATTCGCAAGGTTGAGTTACCGCTATGAACATTCTTTAAGTTGTGGATTTTAAACTCATTCCCCTTAACAACTTATACAGTTGATCTCGATTTATGCCTTTTGTAAGCGGATCCACAAGGTTTACCTTTGACTTCACGTAGTCAACCGATATAACCCCATTCGAAATCAATTGTCTAATGGTATTGTGTCTCCGACGTATATGTATAGACTTACCATTATACATACTACTTTGTGCCCTTCCGATTCCGATTGACTATCACGAGTGTATCATAACAAGGAGACAGGCTTATTCCAACAAGGAATATCCTCTAGGAAGTTTCTAAGCCATTTCGCTTCTTCTCCGCCTTTATCTAAAGCAATGAACTTGGATTCCATAGTGGATCGAGCTATGCATGTGCTTAGAAGACTTCCACGACACCGCTCCTCCACCTATTGTGAAAACAAATCCACTTGTGGACTTGGAGTCTTTTGTGTACGATATCCAATTGGCATCACAATATCCTTCTAATACTACTGGATATCTTGTATAAAGTATTCCATAGTTCATGGTATACTTTAAATATCTAAGTACCTTTGTCACGGCTTTCCAGTGATCCGTACTCGGGTTACTTGTGAACCTACTTAGTTTACTCACTGAATATGCAATGTCTGGTCGTGTATAATTCGTTAAGTACATTAGACTGCCAATTACCCTTGCATATTCTAGCTGAGAAACTGGTTCGCCTCTATTATTGGCCAAGTGTAGACTTAGATCTACAGGTGTCTTAGCCGGAGGATTATCAAAAGCATTAAACCTTCTAAGTATGCTTTCGACATAATGGGATTGTGACATGACAATTCCATCTGAAGTCCTAGAGATTTTAATCCCTAATATAACATCAGATAATCCCATATCTTTCATGTCAAAGTTCTTCTTCAACATGTGTCTTAGTATTCATGATTAAATCATGACTACTACCCATGATCAACATATCATCCACATAAAGGCATACTATGACGTAATCATTTTGCGACTTTAATGTAGACACACTTGTCACATTCGTTGATCTTGAAACCGTTTGACTTCATAGTCGAAGTCAAACTTTTCATGCCATTGCTTAGGTGCTTGTTTTAGTCCATAAAGTGACTTAACAAGTTTACACACCTTTCGCTCTTGACCGGGTGCAACGACCCCTCGGGTTGTTCCATATAGATCTCTCTTCAAGCTCACCATTCAAGAAGCGGTCTTAACGTCCATTTGATGTATCTCGAGGTTATGCAAAGCCGCAATAGCAATGAGAACACGAATGGATGTAATCCTAAATGACAGGAGAATATGTATCGAAGAAGTCATATCCCTCCTTTTGTCTAAACCCTTTAGCTACCAAACGGGCTTTATACTTGTCAATAGATCCATCTGCTTTATACTTCATTTTAAGGATCCACTTGCATCCCAAAGGTTTGCAACCCGGTGGGAGATCAACCAACTCCCAAGTGTGATTTTGCATGATGGAATCTATCTCATTATTGATAGCTTCTTTCCAGAGAGGAGCTTCTGGACTAGACAATGCTTCTTGAATAGTTCGGGGTTCGTTTTCTAACATATAAGTTAGAAAATTAGGACCAAAAGACTTAGCTACTTTTGTCCTTTTACTGTGTCTTGGTTCCTCTTCATCATCACTTTGAGGTAACCTTGCAGTTTCATAAGTCCATTTACTCGAACTTTCTTCTTTCCGTTCTTTGTTCGGAAAGATATTCTCGAAGAATACAACATTCCTTGATTCAATGATCATACCTTAATTTATATCAGGAATAGCTGACTTGTGCACTAAAAAGCGATATGCACTACTATTGTTAGCATATCCAATGAAAGCACAATTGATCGTCTTCGGACTGATTCTAAATTGTTTCGGCTTAGGTATTTCGACTTTAGCCAAACACCCCCACACTTTGAGGTATTTATATGACGGTTTACGTCCCTTCCATAACTTATACGGAGTTTCGTTTTTACCTTTGTGTGGGATCTTATTAAGAATGTAGTTTGCAGAAAGTATGGCTTCCCCCCATAAGTTTTAGGGTAAGCCAAAACTTAACAACAACGTATTCATCATCTCCATAAGAGTATGATTTTTGCGTTCTGCAACACCATTTGATTGAGGTGAGTAAGGTGCAGTCGTTTGATGAATTATACCCACTTCCGAGCAAAATTCCTCAAACGGAGCAACATACTCTCCGCCTCTATCACTTCGAATCATCTTAATTTTCAAATTAAGCTGATTTTCGACTTCATTCTTATAAGTCTTAAAAGCTACTAAAGCTTCATCTTTGCTTTTCAAAAGATAGACATAACAATATCTTGTGCAATCGTCTATAAACGTTATGAAATACTTTTTCCCACCTCGAGTTTGCACAAGTTTTAAATCACACACATTTGTATGAATTAAATCGAGTGGTTTGGTACTTCCGTTCCGAATGAAACGGTGCTTTGGCCAATTTTGCTTCAACACAAATTTCGCATTTGTCTTGTGAATCGGTTTTAAACGTAGGTATTAATTCAGATTCACTAACCTTTTAATGTGTTGAAGTTTACGTGTTCTAATCTATCATGCCATAAATTAGAACAATCCAACAAGTAAAACAAAAGTGACCTTTTTATTCTTCGCCTCTTGGCGGAAAAGCGACATTCTGACATTTTAAACATGCTCTTATCAAAGTAACCTTTACATAAAAACGGACCATTCTTGGTCATTACAAACTTGTCGGACTCAAACACTAGTCTAAACCCGGCCTTGCTAAGCAAAGGACCGGAAACCAAATTCTTGTGGATGTCCACAAGCGTAAGCTCCTTCCCGGAAGTCATCTTGACCACCACTTTTCCAATCCCAACGATGTTGGAAGTCGAAGAGTTCCCCATGAACAACTTCCTTCCATTAATCGGAGTGTAGGAGGAGAACATCTCCTTGTCGACACAAATGTGACGAGTAGCCCCGGTATCTATCCACCACTCCCTTGGGTTATCCACCATATTGGCTTCAAACACAACGGCAGAGAGATCGAGCTCCGACAGGTCAATTGGAACTGACTTGTCCTCCGTCACATTGGCTTGTTGGTTGCCACCTTGATTGCCCTTCTTCGGGTGTCGGCAATCTTTCGCCATGTGGTTCGGTTTGCCACAGTTGTAGCAATTACCCTTGAACTTTTTGGCCTTTCCTTTTTCCATCCCGGAGTGCTTGCGTTTCTTGCTAGTGCTCGATTCTGCAAGATTAGCCTTAGCCTCCATTCCAGACTTGCTGGATTTCACATATGATTTTTGGTTGTCTTCTTCGATGCGAAGCCGAACAATCAGATCCTCAAGCCCCATCTCTTTGCGGTTGTGCTTGAGGTAATTTTTGAAGTCCTTCCACAATGGTGTCAACTTTTCGATTATTGCAGCCACTTGGAAGGATTCATTCAAAATCATCCCTTCAAACACTAAGTCGTGAAGGATGATTTGAATTTCGAACTTGGCGATCACACCGTCTTGGTGTCAACCATCTTGTACTTGAGGAATTTGCCGACAACAAATTTGTTTGTGCGGCATCTTCGCGTCTTGTATTTCTTCTCCAAGGACTCCCATAGTTCCCTGGACGCGTCTTGAACGTGCTATAGACGTTATAGAGAGTGTTGTAAGTCCAGCGGCTACGATAATCTAGAGGGGTGAATAGATTATCTCCATCTTTTCGATTACGCCCTCTTTTTCGAACTGAATACTCAAAGACAACAATAAAGGTGCGGAATGTAAACTACACACATCAATTTATAGAGGTTCAACCCACCTAGGGCCTAATCCTCTACCACCCCAGTATATCCGGGGTGGATTTCAAAAAGAAAAAAGATTTTATTAATTACCAAAATTAATACAACACCAACTTACAACGACACCTTGAAGAGCACCCCACTCTTCTTCAACACCACCTTTGAGATTACCACAATCTCTCTTGAAGATTACCACAATCTCCAACGGCACCTTGTGAAGATTACCACAATCTTCAACCTTGAAGAATACCAAATTCTTCAACACCTCAACAAGAAGATTACCACAATCTTCTTACACCTAACACCTAGATCACTCAAGTATGTTCTTACCACAAGAACACTCACAAGGATATCTTGTGTTGAATGATTACCCAAATTCATGATTAAAACTCGATAATTGATAATACAATAGAGTGCAAGTGTAATCAAGAAAAGCCTAGACCTCAAGAATGTGAAAGTGAATAGCTAGGCAAATTACAACAAGAAATAAGACAATGTAAGAACAAGTGTATTCTTGAGTGTATCTTGTGGTGTTATAGTTTTCTCTCTTATAGTGTTGCTTCAATTCTTCCTCTATTTATAGAAGATGTCTTGTACAAGATAGACTCCTCTTAGGGACATGAATTCTGTAAAAAATACCAAGACAATTGAAGAAAAGAGCTGTTAGAAATCAACCCCTCAAATTAAGGAAAAGTTGTCTGCAAACTCAACAGATAGTTTGTTGTCAAAAGAGGGGTTCGACCGGTCGCGCAGAGATAAGTTTGAAATGTAATTTCTGCGAAATTTACACAGGGGGACTGGTCGCAGGGGGGTGCGACCGATCGCCCTCATGTTGGACCGGTTGGGGGTAGGCAAAATGCAAAACAGAGAACACAGCTTCTTGAGGCTGTCTTCAGGCACCGGTTGCCCATAGGGTCGACCGGTCGCCCTCACCGGTCGACCTCCGGGTCGACCGGCCGCCCCCCTTGGTTTTCCCTCCGTCTCTTTTTCTGTTCCAAAACTCAACACAGGTATGGGTTGCCCTATAGGGCGACCGGTCGAGCCTGAAACATATGTGTTGTCCAATTTTAAATCGAAAATAAACTTCAAGAAATACTCCGAAAAATAGTAAAAACATTTTAGACCAATCGGGAGTATTAGGACAACATACAGGGACATTGTTTTGATGTAAAAACATTTGTCACAAAATCATATAAAAAGTGTTGTCCAATTTTGTCGAAAATAAACTTGAAGAAATACTACGGAAAATATTAAAAACCATTTTAAATCATTTAGGAGTATTTGGATAACCTTTAAAAAACATTGTTTTGGTGTAAAAACAAAATCATCAAAATCATGATAAAACCATTTATCAAACAATCTCCCCCTTTTTGATGATTACAAACCAAAACAATTTAACAAGGCCGATTTTGAAAACAAAATAATTTTGAGAGGCGATTTTGAAAACACAAACAAGTTTTCCGGTCAAAAATGAATATCCGTTGAGAGCGACAACATTCCGCGCAATATAAACACAAGGATGGGAGTAGAGATATTCAAAACACATATAGCAAATGCTCCCCCTATCAATATGCACAACAAGAGTAATATAGAAGCAACTTCAACATAAGCTAAAATCTTAGCTTTTCGATATTGAGCTTAAGTATCAAAAACTTAAAGCTCTCCCTGTCAAAGAGACATCATTAGAACCGTATATAAGTCCATACTACAACCAATGGACCATGATTCATACATAACCATAATGCACCAAGTGGACTAAATATGATCCACAACTTATGGCTATATGAAGCCATAGCTTATAGCTTCTTTTCGTTAAGCTTATCTTAGCTTCTTTAAGCTAAAGAGCTTATAACCTGTTTCTCCCCCTTTGGAATCATCAAAAAGAATGTTAGCATGATAAATACATCATATATTTATATCAAAGTGCGCAACTAAACCGATGTATCGAGCTATTTTGAACATTGAAGCTTTTAAACCAAATAGGAGGGAAGAGTCGAATTATACGACTTGTAGAAGCTTATGAAGTATCATTTGATAAGCAAAACATGATCTCTATAAATATATAAGACTTTTGAAATCGAGAGAATCATGTAGATTGAAACATTTTATCGAACACTTGGCGGGCGTCAAAATTAGAAAATGATATATATAGCCCTTGTAAATGTAATCAAGCCAAGTTTTTCATCACCAAATGCAATTTAACAAATATCATTCATCAACAATCAATAAGCTCATCACAAAAATATATGAATTGCATCAAGAAAAATACATATAAGCCACAAACTCAAGGGTTCAACCCAATTGAGCTAAAGAGAGTGAAATTCTTACCATTCGATCGGTAAAGACGATTAATGATGATGATAACCGAGCTAGATAATCCCCAAAGTATAAAATGTATGCAATAAAACAAATTTGGACTGAAATTTGTGTGCAATTTGCGAAGGGACAAAAAATGGACAAAATAAGCCATAATGGCTAAGTCTGGAAACAGAACCATTTTAAGCCAAACAACAGCCAAGAGTGACCGGTCCAGGGGCAGGGCGACCGGTCGACGGCTTGGGCGACCGGTCGGCCTTGCCCCAGTCAGCCCAGTGGTTCTTTTCTATTTTGAAAATCCGAAATTTGATCCAAAAATCCGATTTTTTGCCCCTAAGTTTTAAAACGTGCAAAATGCAAATGTAGACTTCATTCAAAATACATTATGTCATAATCAAGCTCGAAATGAGGTAAAATACTCGGCGGTGAGTGATTAGAAAGTCCGCGAGTTATCCTTGAGACGTAATTAAACACATCTCAAGTTTTTGTTAAAACATGCAATCCCTTAACAATTATATCGAATCTCAATATGTTTAGTTCGATTATGACGAACCATAGTTTGAATAATTTTGACTGGACTTGTTATCCCGAAAAATAAGAACGTTTTAAAGCTTTGGATACAACAAGTCAAAAAAAGAAGTGTCTTTCAAATATTTGAAAATTTCTTTTAACGGCACTTTAATGAGATTCGTTGGGATAGTTTTTGAAGTCGAGCATATAGACATAAGGCATATGGAATGTCGAGTCTATAGAAATAATACAAGAAAACATACCTCGAATTTGTTTGTCGGCCGATATGCCTTTCTCAACCTTTGTCAATCTTTAGCCATAGAGGTTGAGATAGTTCTTCTTTCTTCAATGCTTAACTCCTTCAAGAGTTCTTTTGAAATATAACCATCTTCTTGGCATTGAGTAATTTGAATTCCAATGATTAAATTTGAGCTTCCCTCATCATGATCATCTTAGGTTCACCTTGCATTGACTTGGAAAAATATCTTGCACAAATATTTATTAGTAGCACCATAAATATTATCAACATAAATTGGCACAAGTAAACAACCTTGCCCTTTTTCAAAACAAGAAGTGTAGTATCAACTTTACCTTTTGTAAAATCATTTTGCAAAAATAGCTAAGTCTATCAACCGTACAAGGCCTTTTATAAAAATCATTTGGCCTAGAAAAATTTTAAACCCCGGAGGTTTTTTTACATAGACTTCTTCTTGAATAAAACCATTGAGAAAATTGGTTTTAACATCCATTTGGTAAAGCTTGAAATTTTCTTAGAACACGAATGGGCAAATAAAATGCAAATAGCTACTAAGGTGTTCCGGAATTGAGTTTGTTGCCTTGGTCATTGAGTTTGTTGCCTTGGTCATTGAGTTTGTTCCGGAATACCATTTTTGTCTTCTTCATCACTATCATCATAAGGCATCCAATTGATCTAAGGTGTTCATAATAGAACATTTACATCCAAATATTTTGAGGTAACTAATATTTGGAGTACTTCATTTCTCATCTACACAACTTAACAAACTCATTACCGACATCGCTTATATAAGCAAGAAAAAATAGCTCAAGTGTAAAAACATGCCTCAATCATCAATCACAAAATATCTTGCATAAGAGCATAGTAGAAATAAACACTATATATAGAGACCATGAAGCAAGAAACACACACTATGCATTTATAAGATCATCAAGAGTCTAATAAATCATGCAAGTTCAAATAAGCTTAAGAAAGCTACAAAAGGTCTCTTTTGAAATTTGAAAATCCGATAGCATATAGTTGAGACCTCATTTAAACGAAGTATTTGAACAAGAGTTGACAAAGTAAATATATGCAATCAAATATCGAATAGTGCCTTTCGAAAAATCTAAAAATTCTCTTAATGGCACTTGTATGAAATACTATGAAAAACAAACACATAGGCATATGGCAATACATATATCGAGTATATAAGAGTAAGAATAACACAAGTAAACATACCTCGATAATTTATGCCTTTCTTGACAAATAATGACGTAAATGGCCATTTGTGAAAATATGTAAATCCTACACAATTCTTAAAACAAGTCTAGCACAAATCATAATGATAAAAGTGTAGGCTAAGAGATATCACAAGTAAGCTCATGCCATAAAAATCCATAAGAGATGATAACACACTTTAGTCTACAAAAATGCACAAGAGTTTTAAAAACATCATATAAGGTCTTCTTTTTCAAAAAAAAAATTAAAAGCACAAATATATATTGAAGACCTTAATTAAAAAAATAAAAACTTGAAAACTCATTTTGCAATTAAGACACAAATAAAAGCATGCATAATAACAAAATAAAATGCATATTTAAATAGGGAGATACGGGTTACCAATTATGCCATTTCCATGGGTTGTGCCGTTCCCATTGTTGATGATATCTTCCCCTTGAGAAGTCACTTTGTTGATGATGGTTTCTTTGATTACTCCATTTCCAAGATTTTTGTCCTTCCCATTGTTGATAGTCTCTTCTTCTTTGAAAATCATCTTGTTGATGATGTCTTTGCCATTTCCAAAGATTGTGTTCTTCCCATTTTTGATTATATCCTCTTCTTGGAAATTGGCTTTGTTGAAAATGTTTTCTCCTTTGATCAAATGAATTGGTCATTTGATGTCTTCTTGGCGGTATAATTTTCTCCGATTATTATTTCGTCGGGTACCTAATACAACATAACTTTGTGGTACCCTCAAGTGCTTGGGTCCTTTAGGATTAGCTTTGAGACTTTTAGGTCTCCAACAATAATTAGAGCTATTTCTAGCCCGACAAGTATTTACCGTATGACCCTTTTTACCGCAATAAAAGCAAGTAATAATTCTAGAAGTATAATGACCAACATGCATAGGGACTTGATTTTTTTTCACATAATTAACAACACTAGGCTTATGATCAAGTCCTTTATCACAATTATGAATATCAATAATCTTGGTCATTTTATCGGTACTCAAGTTGGATTTTGATAAATCCTTTTTCATACAATTAATATCCTCAACAAGAGTACTATTTTCTTTTTCAAAGTTTCTAACCTTGTCAAGTGTGGTGGTGTGAGCACATGATAGTGATTCATAGGAAGTAAATAAACTATCCTTTTCATTTTTCAAAACATTGAATTCCTTTTTCAAATTTTTGTACTTAACAAGTAAATTTTGGAATTCATTTTGAAGATCATCAAAATCATTTTGCAAATCACTATAATCATTTTGAATGACAATATCAGTAAGTAGAGGGTTTAAGACATACCTCGTTTTCTTCTTCGATGCCCATAAAACATTGTTCGACTACTTCATAGTTGGAAGTTGAAAAAGGCTTGTTCCTTAGATTTGAACTTGAATCCCTTTGAGAAGTAGATGCTTTTATTTGACTCCTTTCATTTGCAAATACTCCATAGATGGCTTCTAATTTTTGCCATACTTCATGTGCCGATCGAATTCCTACAATATGTTCATATTCCAAATTAGTAAGTGAACAATACAAAATATTGAGAGCTTTACCGTTTAAGGAGATGATTTTCTTCTCTTCATCATTGAGCTCTTTGAAGGCTTTTGAGGTGTGTGGTGTGTTTATCATTGGAATGATTTCTCCATTTATGACGACGTTCCAAATATCGAACCTGCAACCTTGTAAATAACATTCCATTCTTTCTTTCCAAAATATATAATTTTTGGAATCAAATAGAGGTGGCTTGGTGGTGGAGGTGCCGGATAGATGAGCTTCGTTCGTAGCCGACGATCGTTTCTCTATACTCGCGATGTGAAACGAGCTTGCCAAAGAGTTTGGCTTTGATACCACTTGTAATTCCAAGCGGCTACGATAATCTAGAGGGGGGTGAATAGATTATCTCCATCTTTTTTATTATGCCCTCTTTTTCGAACCGAATGCTCAAAGACAATAATAAAGGTGCGGAATGTAAACAACACACATCGATTTATAGAGGTTCAACCCACCTAGGGCTAATCTCTACCACCCCAAAGATATCGGGGTGGATTTCAAAAAGAAAAAGATTTTATTAATTACCAAAATTAATACAACACCAACTTACAACGACACCTTGAAGAGCACCACACTCTTCTTCAACACCACCTTTGAGATTACCACAATCTCTCTTGAAGATTACCACAATCTCCAACGGCACCTTGTGAAGATTACCACAATCTTCAACCTTGAAGAATACCAAAATTCTTCAACACCTCAACAAGAATATTACCACAATCTTCTTACACCTAACACCTAGATCACCCAAGTACGTTCTTACCACAAGAACACTCACAAGGATATCTTGTGTTGAATGATTACCCAAATTCATGATTACAACTCGATAATTGATAATACAATAGAGTGCAAGTGTAATCAAGAAAAGCCTAGACCTCAAGAATGTGAAAGTGAATAGCTAGGCAAATTACAACAAGAAATAAGACAATGTAAGAACAAGTGTATTCTTGAGTCTATCTTGTTGTGTTGTAGTTTTCTATCTTATATTGTTGCTTCAATTCTTCCTCTATTTATAGAAAATGTCTTGTACAAGATAGGCTCCTCTTGGGGACATGAATTCTGTAAAAAATACCAAGACAATTGAAGAAAAGAGCTGTTAGAAATCAACCCCTCAAATTAAGGAAAAGTTGTCTGCAAACTCAACGGATAGTTTGCTGTCAAAAGAGGGGTTCGGCCGGTCGCACAGAGATAAGTTTAAAATGTAATTTCTGCGAAATTTACACAGGGGGACTGGTCGCAGGGGGGTGCGACCGGTCGCCCTCATGTTGGACCGGTTGGGGGTAGGCAAAATGCAAAACATAGAACACAGCTTCTTGAGGCTGTCTTCAGGCACCGGTCGCCCCCCTTGGTTTTCCCTCCGTTCCTTTTTCTGTTCCAAAACTCAACACAAGTATGGGTTGCCCTATAGGGCGACCGGTCGAGCCTGAAACATAAGTGTTGTCCAATTTTAAATCGAAAATAAACTTCAAGAAATACTCCGAAAAATAGTAAAAACATTTTAGACCAATCGGGAGTATTAGGACAACATACAGGGACATTGTTTTGATGTAAAAACATTTGTCACAAAATCATATAAAAAGCGTTGTCCAATTTTGTCGAAAATAAACTTGAAGAAATACTCCGGAAAGTATTAAAAACCATTTTAAATCATTTAGGAGTATTTGGACAACCTTTAAAAAATATTGTTTTGGTGTAAAAACAAAATCATCAAAATCATGATAAAACCATTTATCAAACAAGTGTCGTCTTGCCCGTTCAAGACGTAGTTGCGACATAGGAAATCGCTATTATGCCAAGCATCCACAGCGATTCTCCGGTTGTTGTCAACTTCGTCATCTGCAACGGCAGTAGGGGGTCGTCTTTCAGAAAACGAGCCAACCCCAAGGTGGTGAGGTAGAACAACATCTTTTGTTGCCAACATTTGAAGTCGGCACCGAAAAACTTGGGCGGCTTTTCGCCGTGAGCGGGAGCGGCAGCCATAGGTGTGAAAGATATCGAACTGGATGCCATCGTCTTCAATAGAAACAAAGTTTTTTTTTTCGTCTTGCGATTGTTGGGTAAAATATATGGTGGAAGGTTTCTGTTTAGAAGAAATGGTTGGGATAATGTATAGGCAAAGTTGAGGCCTGTATTAGATACAGTCTCCGCAAGACGAAAATGCCCCGTATACCGAGTGCTTACGGTTCTGGCGCTCGCCTCTAAGATACAACGACTATATTTAGTTCCGGTTAGCAGCACAGTAAAACCGGAACAACATCGAACATCAAGTTGTTCTTAACTTTCAAGCTTTTGAAGGTAGGAAGTCAATATGCTCGTATGATGCAAATGACAGGTTATTATCTGAGTTTTTCGTGTGTAAATTCATTTGCAAGGGCTCCAAAATTATAGGCAATAAAGTGCCCGTACGGAAAATAGCGTCTATAGGCTCGAAAAGGCACATTTTCACCGAACAGACGCACCTGTGCAGGGGAGCACGATGAGGCGCACGACCGTGCGCCTGCCCGTGCGTGCAGGCGCAAAACTTCAACACCTAGCACGACCCAGACGCACGGGCCGTACCCCAGCCCGTGCGCTGGCTCGCAACTCTGCGGTAGGTAGCACGATCCGACCGCACGGGCCGTGCTCCCGCCCGTGCGCGGGGCCGAAACGTTTACCCAGTTGAACTATTTTAATTAATTACGAAAATTAATTAAATCCATTTAATTAATTATACAAATTAATTAAATATTTAATATTAAAGGTTTTTGGTCCAAAAAGAATAAGGGCCTTGAAGCCCAGGCCCTGGCCCATGACCCACGACCCGGGCCGGCCGGCGGGCGGGCTGCAGCGCGCGTGTGTGCTTTGAACTAAACTCACAAGCATGTAGGTCATCACCCCTTTAATAACTTGGGTGGCCCCAGGGGCCCAAACTCATATGTCCAACTTGGGATAAATAAAGTGTGCAACTTTGCCTCATTCTTCCTATGTGGGATGGAGCATCTCTCCTCCCCCATGTTTTCCATTTTCCATACCATTTATTTGTATTAAGTGGCTAACTTCTAGCATTAATTTCTCATTCACCCGGAATCGATTTTGAGAAATTCCAAATGCTATTCTCATCTACTCTCTTAGTAGAATTTTTACAAATAATTTAATTCCATTTTTCACAAATGGAAACCACTTAATTAATTGGTCAACATCCCATTTATCAAAGACCAATTCCAACATTTTTTTCTTAACTTTTTAAATTGATCATAATAAAAATAGGGCAAATCCATTGAGACCGCCTAAACTTGGCCATATCTCTCATTTACCCAGGGATAGCAATAGACAGGGACGGGCTGATAATATACAATCCCCGTTCTCAATCACATCTCAAATATCATCCACATACCATTCACCACTTTAGGTATCTTGGACGGGAATAGGAAATTCTTGTTCAGGAATGAGGTACCTGGGGGAAACCAGGTTTCTCATTGTAGTTATTAATAAAAAACTGTAAAATGAATTACTTACGATAACCAATAATTAAAAAATAAAAATAACATAAATCGTTAATTTGTAAAAGAAAGAATGAGAACATGTAAAATTATAAAGATTTCAGGATTTAGACTTTATGAAAGAAACATTATAAATATGATTAATATTAGTAATTAGGGCTGTAAGTGAACAGAGTGTTCAACAAACATCTCGTGAATATGCTCGGATAATGTTCATTTTTTTAGTTAAACGAGCATAAACAAACACAAGTTAAGGCTCGTTTAGTAAATAAATAGAGCTTGAAGAATTCCATATCCGTTTACTAAAAGCTCGTGAATAAGCTTGTTTAGTGTTCGTTTATAAATGTTCATGAACAAGTTTGTATAATATGTTTTTAGACTTGTTAGTGAACAAGCTCATTAAAAGCTTGATTATTTGAAAAAAAAATAGAATTAAAAATATATTATTTAAATAAAATTAAAAAGACTTAAAGACACTACAGTTGAAGTATATCTGGAGCTACATGGCTAGAGGACAATCTAAATTTGATTTATATTGGACACAAAAAGAAAATTTATATCTCGTAGTTTCTTGGTATCATAGAAAAATAAAACATCTATCATAGAAAACTTTATCATGTGCATTACACATTTTATCTTTTTGAATAATCTAAATAAGTTTAGTATGAGTATTTTCTTAGATTCACTACAAAAAAAATAGTATTTAGTGACATTTTTTTTTCCCGTTTAGAGACGCTTATTAGCGTCACGAAGTGTAAGTCCAAGCGGCTACGATAATCTAGAGGGGGGGTGAATAGATTATCTCCATCTTTTCGATTTTGCCCTCTTTTTTTAACCGAATGCTCAAAGACAATATAAAGGTGCGGAATGTAAACAGCACACGACGATTTAAAGAGGTTCAACCCACCTAGGGCCTAATCCTCTACCACCCCAAAGATATCAGGGATGGATTTCAAAAAAAAAAAAAAGATTTTATTAATTACCAAAATTAATACAACACCAACTTACAACACCTTGAAGAGCACCACACTCTTCTTCAACACCACCTTTGAGATTACCACAATCTCTCTTGAAGATTACCACAATCTCCAACGACACCTTGTGAAGATTACCACAATCTTCAACCTTGAAGAATACCAAATTCTTCAACACCTCAACAAGAAGATTACCACAATCTTCTCACACCTAACACCTAGATCACCCAAGTGTGCTCTTACCACAAGAACACTCACAAGGATATCTTGTGTTGAATGATAACCCATAAATTCAAGATTACAACTCGATAATTGATAATACAATAGAGTGCAAGTGTAATCAAGAATAACCTAGACCTCAAGAATGTGAAAGTGAATAGCTAGGCAAATTACAACAAGAAATAAGACAATGTAAAAACAAGTGTATTCTTGAGTGTATCTTGTTGTGTTGTAGTTTTCTCTCTTATTGTGTTACTTCAATTCTTCCTCTATTTATAGAAGATGTCTTGTACATGATAGGCTCCTCTTGGGGACATGAATTCTGTAAAAAATTTCAAGACAATTGAAGAAAAAAGCTGTTAAAAATCAATCCCACAAATTAAGGAAAAGATGTCTGCTGCACAACGGTTACATTTTTGCTGTCAAGTTTAAGGGCAACCGGTCGCACACTAATAGACGTTTGAAAAAGAGAATACACATTTACATAGGGCGACCGGTCGATGTCTACCTCGACCGGTCGACCTATGCCTAAACCGGTCCCCCTCATGGGTTTGGAAGAAAGAAAACGTTCTGTTTCAATTTTTGCTCCCAGGTACCGGTCTCCCTATAGGGTGACCGGTCGACGGCACCGGTTGCCCTATAGGGCGACCGGTTGCCCTGACCATTTTCTGCAAACATGAAGTTTTCTGCTTTTTCTCAACTTCAGTGCACGGGTTGCCCTATACGGCGACAGGTTGACCTCAAAACAAAAGTGTTATCCAATTTTATATCGAAAATAAACTTCAAGAAATACTCAGAAAAATAGTGAAAATATTTTAGACCGATCGGGAGTATTAGGACAACATTTAGAAATATTGTTTTGGTGTAAAAATACATTAATGTAAAAATCATTAAAAGTGTTGTCCAATTTTGTCGAAAATAAAACTTGAAGAAATACTCCGGAAAATATTAAAATCATTTTAAATCATTTAGGAGTATTTGGACAACCTTTAAAACCATTGTTTTGGTGTAAAAGCAAAATCATCAAAATCATGATAAAACCATTTCTCAAACAATCTCCCCCTTTTTGATGATTACAAACCAAAACAATTTTAACGAGGTCGATTTTGAAAACACAACAATTTTACCGGTTAAAGAGAACTATCCGTTGTGAGCGACAACATTCCATGCAATAAAAACACAAGGATGGGAGTAGAGATATTCAAACACATATAGTAAATGCTCCCCCTATCAACATGCACATCAATAGTAATATAAAAGCAACTTAAACATAAGCTAAAATCTTAGCTTTTCGATATTGAGCTTAAGTATCAATAACTTAAAAAGCTCCCCCTGTCAAAGAGACATCATTAGAAACATATATACGTCCATACTACAACCAATGGACCAAGAATCATACACAACATATGACTTTAGGAAGCCATAGCTTATAGCTTCTATTTGTTAAGCTTATTTTAGCTTCTTTGAGCTAAAGAGCTTATAACCTGTTTCTCCCCCTTTGGAATCATCAAAAAGAATGTTAGCACGATAAATACATCATATATTCTTATCAAAGTGCGCAAGTAAACCAATGTATCAAGCTATTTGAACATTGAAGCTTTTAAACCAAATATGAGGGAAGAGTCGAATCATACGACTTGTAGAAGCTTATGAAAGATGATTTGATAAGCAAAACATGATCTCTATAAATATATAAGACTTTTGAAATCGAGAGAATCATGTAGGTGATGAATTTTTCATTGAAACGTTTTATCGAACACTGCGGGCGTCAAAAATTGAAAGAGATATATATAGCCCTTGTAAATGAAATCAAGCCAAGTTTTTCATCACCAAATGCGATTTAATAAAAATCATACATCAACAATCAATAAGCTCATTATAAACATATACAAATCTCATCAAGAAAATACATATATGTCAAGTTCTCAAGGGTTCAACCCAATTGAGATAAAGAAGTAGAATTATTACCATTTAATCGGTGAATATGAGCAATGATGATGATAATCGAGCCTAAATACATCCAAGATATGAAATGTATGCAATAAAACAAATTTGGAGTGAAATTTGTGTGCAATTGACGAAGGGGACGAAAAATGAACAAAATAAGCCAAAATGGCTAAGTCAGGAAACAGAACCATTTTTAACCAAAAAATCGTCCAGGGCGACCGGTCCAGGGCATGGATGACCGGTCGAGCTTGTGGGCGACCGGTCGGCCCCTGCCCTGGCAGCCCACTGTTTTGGTTCTGTTTTTGAAATTCCGAATTTGATCCAAAAAATCCAATTTTTCGCCCCTAAGTTTTAAAAACGTGCAAAATGCAAACGTAGACCTCATTCAATATACATTATGTCATAATCAAGCTCGAAATGAGGTATAATTTTCCCGACACTAATCAATTATTGTGTCACTAAATTAACAATGCTTTTAATTAAATAGCATTGTCAAATTCGAGACGTTTTTAAGGATGAGCGTCGCTAAATTTATGATGCTTTTGAGAAATAATGTCATTCAACTAGAGACACATATGATAATTAGTGTCGTCAACTTACTTACACTTTTTATGATTTGTGTCTATAAATTAGCAACATACAATAAATAGTGTCACCAAAATTGGAGACAGTTTTTCAAAACAACTTTTAGAATTTGAGTCATTAAATCTAGCAACACTTTTTATAATTTATGTCATTAAATTGGTTACACTATTCATATTTTGTGTCCTAAAATTTGTAATGCTTTTTAATTAGAGGTTACCAAATTGACGATTGTCCCTACATATAGTGTCGTCAGATCTACGGTGTTAGTTATAATAAATCCAACATTATTAAAAGTATCCAAACACGAGAATAATAACAAAAAATAAACTAAAAATAAGAATAAATAAATAGCCAAATTTAATAACCAAAGTCATTAACAAACTCGAAATCAAATTACATCATTGTCTAAAAATGGTAAATTCAACATTGTTTAAAGATGTGGAGAATAATCCAAAGGATGATAATCGATATGCTTCTAATGCTCTTCGTCGACTGTTAAATTCCTGTTTCGAACTAACAAGAAATTTGATTAGTTTATGTTTTGTATCAAACATTTGAAGAATCGATGTGAAAAATACTGAGAGTTTTTCGGTTTTCTTAGGAAGTCCACATCTTCGTCCCGTCCTGTCCCATTTTATTCGGATACTATTAACCTCCTTAAACTTGCAAATGTAAACTTACCTACATAAATCTAATTAGAATTTAATGTTATGACAAAATCACCCTTACTAAAAATGAATTTATATAATTCATATCGTATATGTTGAATACCTCATTTTCGATTTTACATTGCTAATTTGAAGACAATTAAATTATTTTTCATAAAAATTTTACATTAAGTGATTCAAAATTTAAAAACCAAAGGAATATATAATAAAATATACAAGATTTGAGAAACGAAAGAAGAAAAATAAAGTAATAGCTATTTAATTGAAATAAAATTTAAATTTAGAAAAAAGAAGAATAATATGTTTTTGAAACTTAATGTAGTTATATATTACATTTATTCGCTTATTTCTTATTTATTCAATATTAGTCATAGTCCAAAACATTGCATCAGTAAATCATATTCTTTAATGAATAATTACTATTGTTAATGAAACAAATTGAAAGCACATACAATTAGTTTTATTAAAATATTTTAGGTACTAAATCTTGTTATTTAAGCAAATACTATTGAAAATATTTAAATATCACCAAAATATAATTTGTCTTATTTGTTTTCTTACTCAAATATTACATATATCATTATACCAGAAATAATAATTATAAATAATTAAGAAGACATGTATGCATGTACATTATGCAAAAATATATTTATTCATATTTATTTGCAAAAGTTTAACAATTGAAAGTCACTTTATATTGAATTAAATTAACCAAAAAAATTTTTATGCTCACTTATTGTACTTGTTATACTCGTTTATTTATAAAGTATTTTTAAGATTTGATTTTTTTTAAATATATAACTTAAGATATGTTTCCAAGTCCGAAAGAACCTAAAATAACAAATGAGGTACTGTTATTTGAAACATTCAAAAAACTATTGTTATTAAGGGCACCAAACCTCAAACTCAAATTTAAATTAGGGATAAGTGTTACCTTGTCAAGTTCAAAGGATAAATGAGACATAAGATCAACTTCGTGTTGTTGTATTTTATTTTCCTCCTTAAAAATATGATTATATTAAAAAGATAATTTTTTCCCCACCACCAAAAACAAAAAAAAAAGAGAAAAAAGAGAAAAACAATTGTACAAGACTACAAGTCAAGAGAGAAGAGGAAAGCCCACTGCCTGAGAAAGCCCTGAGGCGGCGGCCCAAAATTGAAACTTGAAAAAACCACCGCGCCACTATACTTGGCGGCCACTATTATTTTCCCGCCTCTCAATCCAGTGTTTTAAAACCCTATCTCCCTCCCCTCTTCCTCATCCAAATTTACAGTTTCCCTCTCTCTCTCTAGGGCTTCAGCCATTCAGTTTTTCTCTCTCTAAAACCACCACTCTTGCCTCTCATGACCATGAAAACCAGAGTTAGAAGCTGCTCTATCAGATCACCACTTTCAACGCCGTCGTTTTACACTTACCTCAAGCCGGGAGCCCTTGCCCAACTCAGATACTCGAAGATGACCGCTAGATCCAAAGAGATCGGTGCGCAGACTCTGCTTGCGTTGTGCCAACTTCAATCGACACCGTTTGCAGAGCCACATTCGACTGGATTTTCCATGGATGGAATTCCGTGTTTCAATGTGAGGGTTAAGAGTCAACCCCGGTGCCTTCAGCGCAAGAAACTTGTAGCTGTGACGCCGTTTTTTACAGAGACTCAGTCTTGATCGCTCTTTCAATTGTAGTTGCTCATTGGATGCGTAGATAAAAAACTGAAAAAAATGTGTCTTTGGGTTTTGTCTTTTTAGTTTCTGATTGTTTGGTGTATCTTTCTGTAATTGATATATAGAAGTGTAGAAGAAGTTCAGCCGAATAAGCGCTTCACAATTGTTCTTTAAAGTTTCTGCGTGGATCTGCTTGTTTATTTTTGGTAATTATAGTTGACAAGATTTTATTACCCTGATTGAAGCTAGTTATGATTGATGCGACTTGGAAACATTCAATTGTTATTGATGAAACTAAGCTCTTTAAAATCTAATTTCTCTTCAGGGAATAAAGAGATGGGTATGTTGTAATGGTTGTTCTTAGAATAGGTGGAGGGCTATTGCACCTTGCATCTCTCTCCAATTGAAGTCAATATTAATTTTGTTGGTTCTTGTTTGATTTGCTCCTTGTTTAGTTGTTTATGCATTATAGTTACATTGGTGTTATTGAGTGAATCATGAAGTGGAGTCCCGAGCAGAAGCCGAAAAGCAAAAAATCATCAGTCTGGTAAGAAAGTATTTCTCCAGTGTGTTCTAGACAGAATGTGTTGCTCCATTCATAGAGTAGAACTTATTACGGAAACATTTATGCAGTTTATTCATTTTCAACTTTCTGTTGATTAATAAGACTCGTATAAGATATTTGTTTCATAAATTTTTTGTGAGATATCTTCATTGATACTTGAGATGTTATAGGAAAAAGGCCAAGCTGACAGGATAAGTGGAAGGGGATTTCCTTCAACTCAAAGGTTATATTGTTATTTATCCAGTTGTTTATTTTGGGTTGTGTTCTCTCCTTGTTCTGAAGGTAAATATCTTTGCCTGTAGAATGTTAAATGGATCCTGTCATTTCAAATCATTGTACTTTTGTAGTGTGAAGTTTTGAAAGAAAAAAAGATTCTTCCCATAATTTTGAGAAGTGAATCTACACCCTCAATTTGTTGAAGAACACATTTGAAACAAAAGCTAGATTTACAGGTGAATGGCCATGGTCATGCAGATATGGACCACACGACATTGATACAATATGTAGCCTGCTTCCTTTTCTGCTCCTTGAGTGAGATGTAGACGCTAGCCATCTTCCATACTAGCAAGAATAGTTCCCAAGTTTGATCTCTATTATACCTTTTCCAGCTACTACTTACTGTACACTACATCTAGTTATTTATATCAGGGTACTAGAGCTAGAAAACTCAAATTTCGGGGGCCTGTGGAAACCTAACAATTTTCGTAAGAACCATGTTACAAGTTTCCTGTAAGTTTCAATCTTAAAGTAACCTTTAATTGGAACAGATGTTTATGTTAGTTTCATTAGCATGGAAAGTTTTTGTCTGATCACAGCATTCAGAGCCTGCTTCCTTTTCTGCTCTTTGAGTGTCGATGTAGAACCAGCCATATTTCATACCTAGCAAGAATAGTTCCCAAGTTTGATCTCTATTATACCTTTTTCCCTGCTGCTGCACACAGCATTTAGTTATTATATCAGGGCACTTGAGCTAGCAAACTCGAATTATGGAGGCATTAAATAACATTATAACAATGCAAAACTTTTATTACAAGTGGCCTATAAATTTCAATCTTAGTTTGATCCTTGATAGGAATGGAATATGAACAGATGTTTAGATTTTGTTTTGTTAGCATGCAAAGCTTTTCGGTTATATGTTACTCTGTTCATATTCCATTCGTATCAAGGATCAGATTAAGTGGATTACGCATTGGTCCTAGAAAATCTTAATGTTTAATAAATTACTGCATCGCCATCACTCTTTGAATGAAGGCAGTTAGCATTAATACGAAAACTAAACACCTTTATTAAAGATCTAAGAAACACAGACACTACTGTGAGGATGGCGTACCCGTATCGGATACGTATCAGATACGATACTTTATCTGATACTCATGATACTCCATGGTTACATATATATAGTATTGTGCTGATAATTTCAACATGTATTGTGCGTGCCTATGTAAGTTATCATTGTCATATTTGAGTATTTATGAAATTTTAGTTTTTTTATGCTTGAAACATTATATTTTTTTAATTGTATTTGGTATATCTATATTTTAAAAAACATAAAAAAAAGTTTATATGGATTATATATAACGTACCCTTATCTTAAAATTTTGAAAATGACGTATTTCCGTACCCGTGTAGTATCGTACCCGTGTCCCGTATCCGTATCAGTGCTTCATAATTAAAGATATGATGTCTCAGTTTTATCACAAATAGATTTATTATTCTCTGTCTGTCTTTGGTTATTACTTGTTACTATTAAATGTTTCGTTATTATGATGCACAAGCTCTATGTGGTAATTATTGATCCAACTTGAAACGTTTGGATCGGTAGTAGTAAAAAGAATGTTCACCATATTTTGATTATTCGTTCTTGAAACTATTATTTTGGTTCTTATTTGGCTATTTTATACATTTTAGTTCTTTTAGCATTATATTGGTGCACGTCAGTGGAATATGTTTGTATCTACGTCTAGTTGTCAACTATCTTTTGTTTTTCTGCATCATAGTTTCCGACTTTCTTTTTTGTTTTTTAGAATTGTATCAGTTTTTCACTAGTTTGTTATATAAAGATGAGGTGTAAATAACAGTCTGAATTTTTATTCTCATAAATTTTGAGAAGACATATAACTGACTGGATGACAGAATGATATTGTTCAACTTCAGGATTCTCATATTTCACCCAGTTTATCCAGTTCTCGCAAGATTTCGATCTTGAATTTATTCTGCTGTGTTCTCTCCTTTGGAAGAAAGAAATTGCCTTCTCCTCAATTTGTAAACTAGGGACTGAACGTAATATAGTGAAGGAACCCATTCGAATCAAAAGCTAGAGTTCCACATAAACCAGAACGAGCAGATACATACATTGTCTGTTTCCTCTTCCACTCCTCTCATGTTCAAATAGAGAGTTTGCATGTTTTCTGCGAAGCATGTATGGTCGCAAGGTATAATCTGTATTATGCTTTTTGCAGCTACAACTTAGGAGTGGACAATATCTAGTTCCTCATAAAAGCTTGCTGGAGCTGAAAAACACTACTACTTGGGTATGTGGGTAAGTGGTAACATTTGTGTAAAAGTTTTATGAACGTTTTCGCACGTGTTTCATTTATGTGGTTCACTTTTTACTGGAATAGATATCCAGCTGCATTTTGTTAGTTGCTGCATCATCAACTCTCTTCTCTGATTTTGTCTGAGTGAATCCAGTACAGTTAATATGAAAAATAGATTTATTGCTGAAATATATGATGCACTGATTTTATGATAATCGCCTGGAGCAGTCTAAGCATATGATCCCGTGAAGTAGTTAGCTTTAAGTAGAGATAAAACTTGCTGTATGCAACTCTAATTAGGACCTGTCTGTGCAGCTCAGATATGTTTCTAATACCCTTTCCAGAAAAAAACAATTTGCCAAGCATGCAGTTAACAGGCAGAGAAGTATAGAGGGAAAATATATCATAGTCTCAAGTTTCTAATGATCGTAGTTAACCAAGTATGTTAGGTTCTATCGGTCTTTGGTAAAAATAATAAGTGAAGATTACAATCTGAACCTCGATTTGGACAACACAAAAAATTCAAATTAATGTCTCTCATAATTGCAGCTATTTGTTTGCATCTACTGGAGCTCTGTAGTACGTTGGTCTTAATAAATCTGCTGGGTGGATTTCACAGGAATCTTCCCTGTGCTTTACAGAAATTCAGTTGTCCTGAACTCATTTATATCAAAGTAGGATGCAGGTACATATGGTAAGTCAGTCGTTCGAATATTACTCCACTATAAACTCCATACTAAAAAAATATCTTTTTTTCAACCGAAAGTGTGATGGTTGAATTTGATATTTCCTCTTGCTGGAAGATATACATTTGTGATAGATTATGAATCCATGTTGATCTATCAAGTATCAACTGCACACCGTGCATAAATTCATACACTAGAGCTTCTAAATCACCATATTATTTTCAATGAATCACAGGTATTTATAATATTGTATCGCATATTGCAGTGGGAATATTGCTTTTTACCAAAAATATGTAGAGGAAATGGTTCAGTTTCCACATATATATGTCTCTTAGAGAGAAAAATGAATTAAATAGGAAAGCTAAATGTCAGATGATCAAGTACCAATGCCTTCAAGGTAAAGAGAAAAAAGACATATATGGCTCTGCCTGTTTCTTGATAAAACATGCAACTTGACCAACTCAAAGATCCTTCATGAATTAAGCATAGGATCAATACTGGGAGTGCTTAAATGCATATGATGTTAATTATTGTGCCAAGTAGTCTTTACAATTAAAATTTTCATTTCCGTATTCATACCGATTACAGATACAGGAAAATAAACAAGTATACAGTGGAGATAAACCATCAATCATTACAGGAAAAAATTCACATATATATAAAAGGTGAGTAAGATGCTCTTTCGTTACAAATGAAATGGTGGTCCTCATCTTTCATGAAATTTTGTACGGTCGAGAATCATAATTCGAAATTGTCTATACTGAAATTACTATTCTCAACAAGCATAATAAAACGAAAATGAGAGATTGCCCACAAAAGTACCTAACACAGGCTGTTTTCTCTCAGATCAAAGCATCGGCTCCAGCAACAATCTCCAAAATCTCTCCAGTGATCTTGGCTTGACGCTGTCTGTTGTAGACTCTAGACAAATTCTTCTTCAACTCCACAGCATTATCAGTAGCACTGCTCATGGCACTCATCCTAGCAGCAAGCTCACTGGCCAACGACTCCTGCAACGATCTCAGAATCTGACTGTTCAAATAAAGAGGCAACAAAGCATCAAGAATCTGAACAGGGTCCTGCTCGAATTGCAAGATGGCCGAAAAATCCGAAGTCTTAGTCCTCACAACATCTCTCTCCACTGTCAACTTCCCTTCCTTTGTCGTCAGCCTGAAAAACTCGTCTTCTGCTGCATCAACACAGACACCATTGATATCACATATTTCTCCTTTCGGCGACAATGGGAGCAAAGTGTGAATTACTGGATCGGATTTAACCAACGAGACGAATTTCGTGTAGAGAAGCTCAACCTTATCGACCTCTTCACTCACAAATAACGAAAACACATCGTCCGCGATCGCCTGAGCTTCTTTAGCAGTCGGAAGATTGCTGCCCTCGAGAAACTTATCGACTGGAATGTAAGGCCTACGGTTAAAATACGAGTTACCCTTTTTGCCAACACTGATCACCGTGTACTCAAGGCCGAGTGCTTTCAGTTCCCTAATACGGGCCTCGGCTTTTTTGATGATATAGTTATTAAATCCACCACATAAACCACGATCACCGGTTACTACAACAAGAGCCACTTTCTTGACCGGCCTAACTTTGGTGAGAGGAATATCGATATCCTCTGTTTGGAGCTGCTCGTTGATGTTGTAGAGAACTCCAACAAGAGTTTCTGAGAAGGGTCTTGCGTTGACAACAGCTTCTTGTGCTCTTCTGACCTTAGCAGCAGCGACAAGCTTCATGGCCTCAGTGATTTTCTGTGTGTTCTTCACAGATTCGATACGTTCACGCAGTTCACGAAGACCGCATTGGATTTGGGTCGAAGATGGTGATTTAGAAGGGGTGGAGGAGTTTGGAAGGTGAAAAGGGGCGATGAATGAGCGAGAAGAGAGTGCAGAAGGGTCAGAAAGAGAAGGTTTGGAGGACACCCACATTGTGAGATTAGAGCAAGACATGATTTTTTTTCCCTTTCTTCTGCACTTTTTTTGGAGCTCTGAGGAAAGGTGGCTATGGAGGAAGAGAAAGAGAAGAAGTGGTACTGGTTTTTTTGGTTTGTTTAGAGATTTTTTGTTTGGGAGTCTTATCTGTATTGGTTTTGTTGATGTTGGCTTTTGTGGGTGTATTTTCTTTGGTGTTGGGAGAGAAGAATGAAATGAGAGGTGGAGGGATGAGGAGTTGGATGAGGTTTTAGGATAAGGATTTTTGAGGGTACGGTTGAGAAAGAACAAGTGGAGTTTGGTTCTTTAATGGTTGTTATTATTTGATCCCATTGGCCATTTGATCACTGACACTGTACATACTTTTGTAACTGATGAAATACGCGGCAATGCGTGTCTGATTATCTATATTTATTTTCTTGTTCGCCCATTAGATTTACTTGTGTCGGTTAAGTTTTTTAACTCGACTTAAGCTAATAAGCACATTTAACTGATAAACGTCCAATATTTTAGAGCAATTTATGCGGTGTGAACACTTTAAGCAACTAGTAAGGTGCATGCACATGTTTTATTTTATTTTATTTTAATATAATTTTTCTTGTGATGAAAATGCTTAAAAATTATTTCTTGATTGTTTTTTTTATTTTAAGCATTAAAATGTAGAGAACTTATGAGTAATAAAAGTTTAAAAAAGGAAATTGAAGAACTGGTTTTGTATCGATGCATATATTGTTTTATTTTTTGAGTATTTCTCCTTCTTCATCATACTCAATTTTGAGGTTTTTTTACAAACTCATTTTCAATGTGTTCTAAGTTTAAGTATGATTGGTTGATGTATGAGTGTCTTTTACTTAATCTATATCTTAGAAATCGGTGTTATCTTTCAAATTGGTTGTAATATAACAATAAGCTTTTTATTTACCAATCGTGGTTTTTTTTGTTAAGGCAATGCAAAAGTGAAATAATGTTCTATGTTTTTCTTGATAAGGCGATGCAAACGGGTGAACAGTTAATTTTAAGTTGAAGTCCATTCACCACATTTCCGGAAAATAAATTACGCAATTAAAGGAATAAACAAAATTCAAAGGTAATTTAAAAATATATAAATAAGATCCTAATGTAAAATCATGACTTCATTAATTCTTTTCTTGTTTGATCTTGATTGCTGGAGAAGTCTTATTGCCGTTTGACTTCAAGGATTTCTTCATATACTTCTTTTTAAGATTGTTAATAGTATCTTCGTCATCACTTGAAATCATGACGTTGATGTCATCTTCCTTGATCTTTTTTCTGAGTCGTTTTTTTCTCTTTCCATCATCTTCTAGGGATGTAACTTGCTCCATACCAAGATCATTTGATGTGCCATCATCATATTTGCTTGATGTGCCTGACTTTCCCTTCTTCAAAACATGTATCCTTTCAATTGCGTCAGCTATCACATTAAATTTTCCATTGATTAGTTCTGCTTTTTTGTTGAGAGGAATTAGAAATCGAAACTCAGTCGATGCTTGTGTACTCAATCCCCTGTAGAACTTGGATTCATGTTCTCCCTGAATTCATATATGTTAAATAAATTTAGAAACATATTTATATAAAAATACTAATTGAATATATATTTGGTACATCAGTTACAAAATGGAAGATTAATATACTATGTTTCTTTGATAAATTAATAAAATATAAAAGATTTAAAATATATATAGAAATAGATTAAATGAATAAAAAATATTTAGTTAGATTAAACACCTCCTTGATTGATGTAAGGTATTCGTCAGTGGAACATCCAACATACACACGATTCTTTGCATCTTGAACATTGTTACACATGCACTCTCATTTCCTTGAACGACATTTAAGACTAACCTAAATCTGCAATTTATAAAATAATTATTAGTTTATGACATATGTGCAAGTTATTTAATCCTTTGGTTCGATATATTACCTAGGTGTTGTTTCCACCTCTTCCTCGTTACACTTTTTGCATGTCATATTGTTATCGTTCTTGAAAACAGATGCAGCACAATTGTTGCATGAATCATAATATAAAGAAGATTTATTTAGAACCTTTTCAACAAATCCCTTGAAGCAGTAGTAGTTATCCTGTAACATAAAATAGGGAGAATTAGAAAGAATGTAAATATTAATATATTTAATATTGTGAAGCCCTCGATTTTTATTCGAACATGTACTTATATCACGTATCGTCTTTGTACTATTTGACAATTCTACCGCGTCGCTTTGACGGGTAAATATTAATGATAATTACATTTTTGCCTTAATTTCCTTATTTACTTCTTGTGATCATAATCATTTATTAATTTTATTTCGCATTTATGATCACTTGATTGATCATCATTATTGTTATTTGTGTATCTATTAGTCACCTTAGAATTCTAAGAGACTATTTATTTTAGAGGTTTAAACCTTATAGAATTAAGAATTCGATTTAGATTAAGTGATCATGAGACTTATAAGTGATCAAGGAAATCACTAATTATTTTGGAGATTGATATTATTCACCTATTATCATCAATTTTGGGACATAAAAATAAAATATGGAATTACCACAAGTACCCCTTAAGGGACGGCCATAATGGGAATTTTGGTGTAGAAATATCTCCCAACTCTTGTACACATACACCTTATGTATTCATCTTGTGTATTATTACACCATTAATTCAAATCTTATACACAATATCTTATACACCAATTCTTTATTATAAACTTACCCAACATGTTGGAGGCTTCCCAACACCCCATGCCAACATTCCTCTCTATCCTTGCAATTCCAACCTCCCATGCAAGCCTACACCTTGACCAAAGTCTTTGTCCCTCATGCTTACTACCATTTGCAAGACATAGAACAAAACAAAAATTTGTCCCCCCCCACCCTTCACTATGGACGGCCAATATGGCCTTGGTGAACAAAAATTTCTTGTTCATTTCACCAACACCCAACTCTAATTTGCCAACTTCCCCTCCATCTCTCTAAACTTCTCCTCCTTCTCTCTATACCTTTCTTCTTCTATTCACTTCAACACTTAGAAAAAAAATACAAGAATTCTCCTTCCATTTTCTACGAAAAATTCGAACATCCCCCTCAACAAGGTAAGAAATTTGGTTCCTCTTCTTGTCTTGATATCATCTAACTATCTCCTCTCACTTATTAATGTAAGTTTGAATTTTTATGTTGAGGTTTACATAGAAGACTTGGAAGATACTTAGAGTCTCACCATCACCTCAAGAGGACTTCTAGACTTGAAGAAATTTGAAGAATTTGGACAATAAGGTAAGAAATGAGATTTTCGGTACCTTCTTCTTCTCCCCTATTAATTTCGAATTTTAACACCAAAATTATCATTTTGAGGTGATTAGGGGCTGACCTTGGAGCTTTATTTAAGTGGTGATCAAGTTCTTAAGAGACTAGCAATTTTTGACTACAACTTTCAACTACACAAGGTAAGTGTGGTACCTTTGGCATATTCCTTCTCTTTTTCCCTCCTTGGTTCAAATCTTCATTTTTCTAACTCAAAACTCCTTGTATTATTGGACTTAGGGGATGCCTTAAGTGAGGATTAAAATCCTCAAGGTCTTGTGACACCACTTTACACCAATCAACCGAACAAACAAGGTGGGTGGAAAAATCCTTTCAACTTCTAGGTGTTTTAATTCATAAAAATGCATGTAGTATTTTGTTATTGAGCATTTGAGATATATATTATGTATTGCATGCTATTTTCTTGTATCAAGTTGAAAAATTTCTCAAGTGTTGCTCAAAATGCGATTTACCGAAAATTAGGACATACATGTACACTTTATTGTCATATTTGATAAATTCTTGTATGAGATGGATATGTATGTTTATGACTATTGAAATCTATGTTTTGTATGGCCTATAACCTGGACAAGTCGAGCATAATTGATTAAATTTCGATTTTTGGAATTAAAATGCAAAAATGGAAAGTTGGTGGACTTAATTACAAGAAAATAAAACTTAAGGGACCTCTCTGTAATTTTCGATTTTTGGGACTGTACTCAGGTTCAAAAATGATGTTTTGACATTTTAATAAAGTTTTAAGAGTTTTTAGATAATTAAAATCAACCTTTAAAAGCCCAAGGACTAGATTGCAAAATTTGAGAAGTTTAAGGGCTATTTTGCAAATTTCGAAACTGTACCAGACCCTAATTTTAAAATTTGAAATTTTAACTTTTAAGGGACTGGAAATAACATATTTTAAGTGTATTCCAAAAATCCAAGTGTTTAGAGCTTGGAAAGTAATTTTATAAAACTTGAGGGACCAAATTGTAAAAGATTAAACTTGAGGACCCAAATGAAATTTCCAGGACTTATACAACCCATGTACCTGGAAATACTAATTTACCTATAACATAATTATATTTTGGACCCAAGGTTCAAATTTCATAACAATTGGACCCCTAAAAGCCTTAAAGGCAATTATTTCAAAATGGGACAAAAATGAGATTTTCAAAAGTTAAGGGACCTATACTTATGACGTTCTAAAACTGTTTTTGTCCCAATATCACACTAACCTTAGTGACATTTTCCAACTGGAATCACATTAGAAGCCCTTCCGGTTTGTGAGTTCCGATTATTTTAAACTTAGGGCCCAAAATGACAATTTTAACAAATTTGGGGCCAATGTGAGAATTTTATAAAAACTCGACCTCAAAACTTTAAAAACCTGAATCTCTGAACAATTTAGAGAATTTAGGAACTGACCTCATAATTTTCAAGGTCGGGACATTTATTTATTTAACTTTTAACCCCAAAAGTATTGGTTTTGACAAAACGGGGCTAATTGTAAATTTTATTTTATATAAGGACCTAACTCAAATTATTTTCTTTTAAAGAAACAGCCCTGGACTCTCTTACTTTAATATTTAATTAAAATATTTTATTTTCTTAAAAATCCCTTGACTTATCGAATCGTCTTGACCGATTAATACCTGATCGCGGGCGACTCCCTCGTCTCGTGATTTCGAATCTATAACGGAACTTATGTTCCTCCTAATACTTAAGATATCGAAGACTACTTATCCTCCCGATAATTATCTTCATCCCGATAACTCCACCAACGCCATAACTATCTTGTGCAAATTTTTGAGAACTTTTCATGAACGGCTTCCCGAATCAATAATACTCGACTGCCTGGTTGACTTCATGAACTTGTGTTTACTTTTCCGCTGAGTCAACTTGGTGTGTCGAGCTCACGGTCGGAATGGATACGTCGGGGATGGAACAAGGGCAGCTCGGCTGCTATTCCACTCTCCGGCCCCATCGCCCTAATCCCGGCGAGGGACGGAGTTTGTCCGAGGGAAGCGGGTCGTAGTAGACTTGAGGTATAATCATGATTATGACAAATCCGAGCCTTGCTAGCTCCTTTGTGGATTTTGTCTTTGCCTATGGAGCGATAAGGTGACAGGTCTTGGACCATCTTGCTCGGGAGTTACAAGGAAGAACGAAGGAATCGTTGTCTCGATCCACACGATTCGAAGTTAATCGGACCCGTTTGGTTGGCGCTACAAATCCGTGCACGCAAACCGCTACTTGTCTTGCATAGGATTGGCGTTACAAAACCGCACGCAATCCTCCCGTCTCGCTTGAACCATAGTGCTGCGTGACCACGAACTATTTTCTTAAACTATATAAGTATGTTACTTAATATATTTATCACGACGCTTGTGGATCGTGTGTGTGAAATCATGCATCATCTCTCACGCGTTTTCATACAACTAAATTTCTCGCATTAACTATTTATATCGCCACACTTGCACACGATCACCCCATCCACCGAGATTTTTTGTCTCATTCCCTCCTATTTCTAACCTTTAGATGAAGAGTTCGCCAAGACATCGAACCTACCGCTTGATTGAATCCCTATCCGTGATGTGGAGCGACATTTCCTTTTACTTTTATTTGTTGTTGGACTCCTTCATTTTATTTTCGTTTGGACTGTAAGTTAATTCAGATAATCTTTTGGGTTGTATTCGGATACCGCCAGACTTCAAGATGTAATTTGTACTCGTGTTTATTTTAATTCCGCTTCATTAGACTCTATTTCACTTGGAGTTTGGTATCTTTGGTTTAGACTGTTGATTTATTTCTGTTTAAGTGATTGATCGTTGTCGCGTCACGTTTGGGGCGTGACAAATATAACTTTTTATGCTAAAAAGTACCTCACACAGTGCATGTCGATTGTTTATAATTTCGTTAAGGGTCACTTCTTTTATGTCTTTCATTCTCTTGGTCATTGACAATTCAAGTATTTTGATTGGCTCATGAATTGTACGCGACCTATGTAAAAAAATATAAACAAACTAAGATATTGTTGAAATTCAAGGAACGCAATTATTTTTATGATTTGTAGGATACCAGTACTGCTCCATATGTTTGACTTCTTCACATGTCGGCTTTATTTGAAGTATTGATGCCGCAGTAGTTTGCAATTGCAATTCTCCTAATAAAAAAAAAAAAATACATGGTTAATATATTACTAATAAATAGAACTATTTAGTTTACTCTATAGATTATGTTACCTAAGTATTTTTTTGCAGTGAGGTTTGTGATTGCAATAATTGGTTTTTGATTTGCCATTTGATGCAAAATAGTTCCTTCATTTTTCGCCAAATCTTCCCAAAAACAGATTACTATGGGATGATATCTGTATATATAGTGAATCAACTATAACTAAGCAGTAACAAATGACATAAGAATAAAGAAACATAAGATTAAATGAATAGAAAGTGAAGATACATAATTTTATATGCAATTATTTCTTAAAAAATTATATGATGAATAATAAAATATTTTACTCTTGGTTGACGACTATTATTTCTCTTAAAGACCTTGATGATGCTTTTGAGTTTGTTGCAATTTTGCATTCTTTGACCTTGATCAAAATTCCACAAATGTCTGCAAAATGTAACTTGAAATTCAATATATGGAATTTAAAATATAACTTAATATATGGAATAAAATTTTGTAATTATTAATGAAGAAGTCAAGGTAAAAGAAGATATACCAATACCCTTGTTTTTGTGAAGTTCATGATCTATGTCTTTGAACTTCGAAAAATTGAAGTGTATATTTCCTTTTATACATTCAGAAGTATCACTCACAATGCTGTATTTCTTAAGCACTAATTCCTTTTCAGGATTTGCACTGGGAAACATTGGGTTAATTCTTTTAACATCTGCATTAGTGATCAAATATGTTTTATTGACTTCGAATCTTCCAGAAAAATGATTGATATCATCATTAAATATTATCATTCCTATTTGGATACCCTGCATGAATCAATAATTTTTGAATTAATTTTTAAACTATCATAAAAGCACAAATATGTGTACTAAAATCATTTACTTACTTCATCATCAACCATTATAATCTTTTGAATCCTTGTAGAGAAATTTTGGCCGCAATATGTTTCAGACCCCACTCGTAAAGCCTTCAACCATATTGTGAAGTTTTTTTGATTTATCTGTAAACGTTGTACTGGTACTGTCGTCATCATGAATTATTTTCCTGCATTATATTAGTGTTAAATTTTCTAAACAATACAATACGATGTATAAAAAGTGTAGAAACCAAATTCATATGGGAATAAGCTAAGTTTCTATGTAAAATGATGTTATGAAGTGAAGATAGATTGATGAACAGATAGGTAGTCTATCTCCCACATTTTGGTACGCTAGGTGGATTACTTGAAAAAAAAAATATACTCTGATTTTATGCTACATTGAACAAAGGAACTCTAGAAAATGAAGAAACAATTGAAATGCATGCAATATCAAAAACAACAGAATATTAGAATAATAAGTCCAACAAATTTTCAGAGAAATGAACAGCAGATTGTTCAATCTTTGGTCCTACCAATCCACCTAGAAGTATACTTAGTCTACTTCATTTGGATCATTACATTTAACTTCTTTCGTTAATAAATCTTTTAATATCATTAAAAATATCAAGAATTGGAAGTATTTATATATATAATTTTATTAATAGCAGTAATCAAATGACGGGGCATATCACCGAAACAAAAATATAGGCCTGAAAAAATCATAAAAGGGTAATTTGAATTTCAAAAACAACAGATTCTTTTAAAGAGAAAATAAATACTATGAAAATGATGCCACCTATCTAGAGTTACCTTTGTTCTTTTGGACAACTAAGATTGTCTTCTTCCCTTGCCTAATTTGATTGTGTAAAGAAGAGTGTTTGAATAGCTAGCTTATTGTGTTTATGAAAATTATTGGGACTTGTTTTCAACTTAAATAGATTGAGCTAGCTCTTGTAATTTTTAAGTTAGGAGCAATGAAAAAGAAAACTTACATGAGTAGTGGTGTAGTGGGACGTTACATGCATCAAATGATTATTAAGTTTATACTAATTGCATCTTAATTTGTAGTTATATAACCTTTTCTCTATATATATATATATATATATATATATAGGGAGGGGATCCTGTGAGACCACCCTCCTAGGTTAGTCCATAAGACTAAATCTACACCATTCAAATAGTAAATCGATGGCCAAGATATATTACAATATATACAACATTTCATAAGTAAGTATACAACAGAAGGGGTAAAATAGGAATCCAGGAAATTAGGGACGTGATTTTGTATTGATCACGTCCCCATAATCAAGCGATTCACCTTTCCTTTCTCTCCCTTCCCATTCGAACCTGCAATTTATTCAAATATGGCAACAAAATCGTGCAACAATTAATGAAAAGTATACAACTACACTAAACTAACTATACATTAAAACATTACTAAATATACATAAATAATTAACTAAGTATACAATTACACTAAACTATCTGTACATTAAAACTTTACTAAGTATACATAAACATTTAACTAAATATACAATTACATTGAACTAACTATACATAAAAATAATACTAAATATATAGAAATATTTAACTAAGTATACAATTATACTGAATTACTTATATAACTAAGTATACAATTATATTGAACTAAGTATACAAATCCACAGAACTAAGTATACAAATTTACTAAACTACTTACTAAACTACTTATATAACTAAAAATACGATTCCACTGAATCAAGTATACAAATCCACTTAACTAAATATACAATAAAACATGACTAAGTATACAACTCCACTGAACTAAGTATACAATAAAACGATTGTTCACAAATATGGCGGAAATAAGTATCAATTTTGAAAAAAATACTTGAAGTTAATGATTTTTCCTCCCTAAAAATCGGGTAACTGAAAAGGTAGGATTATGTTTCCTTAAAAATAGCTAATAACCGTCCAATTAACATAGCTAATTAAATATAAAAGTACAATTATACCCTTATATGCCTAAATTAACTAAAACGATCTACACCATCCAAAATTTTAAATCAAGAGTCCATAAGTGTTCTTATGGACTAACCTAAAGGGATTGGTCTCATTTGAACCAATCCCTATATATATATATATATATATATTGACAAGACCTTTTCAAATTCTTAGTAAATGATTTTTTGTTGAATTGTACTACTCATATTTAGTATACAAGTAGTGGTGTATGCATTAAATGAAAAAGGTTAAAGAATTCTATATGACTCCAAATGATGATTGGTGTAGTTGGATGTTACACCAAATAGAGCTATAAATTTTGAATTAATTGTATCTTATATTTTATTTACTCCTTGCTTTAAATCTTTGTAAATAGATATCTCTTGTATTGGATTACTCTCAATCGTGCATTATGCAATAATAAATCTAAATATTTGCAGTGGTGACTCTTGGAGTTTGTGGTATGTTTGCATGTATAATTGGCTTAGAGCCACAATGATAATTATAATATTAATCATTATTAAGTGTATATTTTGCCTGCACAATGAATTAATTATTTTAATAATTTATTTATTCGTGTTTTAAGTAAATTATTTTTTTATTTGTATTTTATGGACAATCAAAAAATGAGATCTATAATTGTTGTAATACCAAATATACAAAATTATGCTACATTAGATGGTTTTGGCTACGGGCGAAAGCCACCCGACTTAAGACTCCTAGCCCAAAAAAATGGGACACAAAAAATTTAAGGTGCATGGGGGGCCGGGGTAGCCCCCCTTGTCTACGCCCCTGTTTGGCTACATGGCCACGAGATGTTTTAGCATGGACGTTGTCAAGGCAATGTTTGTATTTTGGCCTTTGGTCATACCTCTTTGCTTAGAGAAATTAAAGTCAGTTTTAAATGGATCTTTCCATTTTGGTGATTTTAATCTGTGATACCTTTGAAGATACTCATTGGTAAGACCGTGAGAGTATAAATTATTTGACAAACCAATTGTTTTCAAGTTTTGACATATTCCTCAACATAGGTATGATTATATGCGAACATCAAAATAATACAATAAAAAACTCTTTAAAGTAAATACAAGATGTTTCGGCATGAGTCAAAAATATTTACATATTTGCAAGTTGAAATGCTCTCTATCAATCATTATTTTTTTCTTAAAAAAACACAATTACATGATACGTGGTTTATATATATATATATATATATATATATTACATTGGACAGAAAGAGAGAGTAAAAAAAACAAATTTTTTGAATCTGATAAGCCAAACATTAACCTTGACATTAGTAAGATATAAAATTCATGAAGATGGCAGACTTAGGTGAACAATTGTAATATTTAGAGGATAGTGATCTGTAGCAATAATTTTTTCTTGGGACAGGTTTTGTTTCGGACAAAAGTGATCCATCAAATAAGTTTCCTGTTTAATGTATAATAGTATAGATTTTGAAAAATGAGGTTTGGGGACAGGACTATACATGCTAGTTGTTACAGTGGTTAACTTCAAAAGCTTAATTGCACTTTGGTCCTCTAAATATAATGAACTGGCATATTTCGTCCTATAACTATCTTATGTAGCAATTTTAGCCGCGCAAGTATACAAATTTGGCATATTTGGTCCTTTAAGTATGATATGTAGCAATTTTTGTCCCGTAATTTTTTATTTTAGTGCAATTTTCGTCCCATAAGTTTTAAAAGTTTGTGCAATTTGGTCCTGAAAGGATGAAATATGACTTATCCATTTGGGTCTAAAATTGCACAAAAATAATACTTAGCGGACCAAAATTGCATAAAAATTAAATTTACGGTACCTAGATTGCTACATATAATACTAACATGACCAAATATGCCATCCATTTAGGCTAGAGACAATTACAAAAACTACCCTGACATTTAGCCTACCATTATGCCAAATATGCCCAGCTGGTGTGGGCAGTCTGTGCCAAGTGGCAGGCAAGGGCCTTGCCACATTCAGCCTAGCATTTGGAATAAAATAGCATGATTGGGGTGAACCCGGTATTTGTGTGTGCCTTACTTTACGCGTTTTGTGATGTTCTGTGAATTTGAAAGATAGTTATCCCGTATATTTTAGTTTGTTTAAAATTTATTATTCCCTCCAATAACTATTCCCAACTTATTAAAAAAATTATACAGAAAAATATTAAGAACCTGAAATTCCAATATGAAAGCCAAAAATAACTCCTCCCATGGCAGCCATCACACACGATAACACGACGAACGACGTGATTTTTCCATTGTATTGCCCTCCTTCATTTGCAATTACAAATCCCCCAGCCATAGCTTATTTCAGGGTCACTCAAACCTGATCAGTCTAGTGTTGGCTCTAAGAAGAAGAAAGGGACTTCAAACCCAAAGTTTTGTCATAATTTATCTTATGGTCCACTTGTTTTGAAAAGCCTTTAATTGAAATTTGTCTTATGCTTCTTGGAATCAAACTTCTGATACAGTGAACGGTGTATGGGCTAAGTTAGGAAGTGATATGAGAAAAATTGAACAAAGGAAAAAAATCAGTAGGGAATAAAGTCCAGTTTCACTTCTAGTAATTGATATTTGTAATAGAAAATCATTGAGATGATGTTTTTCCAAAGTTATCACATTTGATCAATTTATATCCTGATTTTTCGCTTTTCAATTAATTACTTCCTTGTTAATATGTTTAGGCTGTGTTCTTTTTTTTTCTTTTCAAAGGGTCACTTTATGGGTATGTACAAATACGTATCTAATAAGTATTCAAATAAGTTTCAGAATAGCACAATCTTTTGTCAGAGAATAAAATACAAGAAAACAATCTTTGGTCTGCATGCAAATACAAATAAGACTACTAATGTAAACAAATGCATCAACATCTCTTGAGATCAGCCTCAATTTTTCAACTTCGATCAGTTGTTTCTTTAATAAAGGATTGAGTGAGCCAATGGTAAGACCAGAAGTCGAGGTAAGAGATGCCTTCAATATGCTTAACGCCTACAAATAAAAAACGAACGCGTCAACATGCAAACAAATAATAATTGAAATGAATTCGAAATGAAGGTCAAATCATATTTCGAAGACTCAAACTAATTAATGTAATAAAATTAATTATGTAAGCTTATGTTAAATAAAATGTAATTAGTCTTAAGATAAGCAAAGTGTAATTGCTATCAAAAATTTAAAAAAAAACTATATTAAAATATATTTTGGTGTATATATATATATTCGGTAGTTCTTATCTAATTTTTTAGTGATCGATGATATATCTGTCAATATTTTATGTTGTTATTTGGAGTCAATAATGAATTTGACTATTATATCATGATATACTATTTTTATGAAATAAGTTAAATTTTTTGACAATATAAATTTAAAATTAAATTAAAAATATATTGAAATGAATATGAATTATCAATTATTCCATATCTTCCGCCTAAAAAAAAAAATTATTCCATATCTAATGAAACTTTGCTAGACATAAGAACTCAAGCTACTACAAATAAAATTTGTAAACTTCATGTTGCATGCAACAGGAGTCGTTCTTTCCATATTGTAGGGAACATGCGTTGCTCAAAGATTAAAGAAATTAATCAACCGACAACATCAGTGAAAGTCATAAGATTATAATGGGCAGGATAAAAAATTTATCCATTCACTTCGTGTTAGTTAAACAGATCTTAGTACTTGATTGTAATTCAGTCATTACCTTGATTAATTAGATATCTGATCTTTGTGCTTCATTGGAAATGCTTCAATCTTGTACTTGTTCATTTGACATACATCCTAATAAGAGTATAATATTAGTTGCTATTAATAATGGTTAAAACATAGGTGAAATAATTTTTGTACCTGCACTCAAAACTTGCTTATACACGACATTTCTTGTCCACGTCTTTTCCCGCACCTTTGTAGTGTCTGGTTTAATCAAAACCTTCATAGTAGACATTAAAGTTCCTCTGGAGAGAGCAACATATAGTTGGCCATGAGAAAATACTGAATGAGGTAAATAAATGCCGACATTTGGAATTGTTTGTCCTTGAGCTTTGTTGATTGTCATAGCAAAACAAAGTCTGATAAGGAATTGTTTTCGTTTAAATTGAAATGGGTATCCTTCATTTTCAGCTGGGGAAAGTGGTATTCTAGGTATGAATACATGTTTTCCACTATGTTGCCCAAATACAATCTCTGCATCAATTACATTATGCTTGAAATCTCTGCATACCATTCTAGTACCATTACATAACCCATTTGATGGATCCAAATTCCTCAAAAGAATAATTGGACAATTTTTTTTCAACACCAATTTATGAGGAGGCAGGCCGTTCGGAGTCAAAGAATTCAGAAAATCCTCTTCATAATTGTTGTTTGTGTCATCGATGGCTTCATCAAAACTATTAAATATTTTTGCTTCTCCAGGAAACATAAATATCAATTTCTCGTTCAATGCATCAACGTCCTCATTTTTAGCTGCTAAAATTGCTCGGCTTGTCATGTATTGAGCTGACTGCACATTCTTATTTAAGGATGGGAAAATTGATCTAATAAGTCTTTGTATTGAGTCTTCCTCATTATCATAGTCAATAATCATCTGATCTGGAATTTTAATGTTACATTCAGAATCAGTTATCTCTTGACCATTCCCAACTCTAAGTAAGAACTCAATGAAGTTCGGATCATTCCTAGCTCTCATATTCCTTGACAAACTTAATTTTTTCATTTTTGGCCACAAATATGAATTTACCAAGCTTGCAGAAATAGTTTGATATATTGTTGCCTTAGGAACAACCGGTAGCACCTGTCTGAAATCTCCACCAAAAACTACTACTTTTCCACCAAAATCCTTGCTATTTCCCATTATATCTTTGAACAATTTATCGACATTCTCGATAGCCCATCGTTTGGCCATTGGTGCTTCATCCCATAACAAAAGTTTTGCTTTACGTAGAAGATTTGCTGCTCCACTTTGTTTTGACATAGTGCATTCACTTGATTCATTTACTTCTATTGGTATTTTGAACCGTGAATGTGTTGTTCTACCCCCTGGCATTATTGCTGCAGCAACCCCAAATGTTGCAGTTGCAAGTGCTATTAAACCTTTAGATCTAAGATGAGCTAACAATGCACGATACAAAAATGTTTTTCCACTTCCACATGGCCCATCAATAAAGAAAATACCACCTTTGCCTTTTTGTATGCAAGTTAAGATCATTGAAAAAGCTTCTTTCTGTTCTGGATTTAATTTTTGCTCCGCTTCATAGTCTTCTGGTGGTATTTCTATTGACAATTCATCTTGTATTTCTCTCGAAGAATCATTATGCTCTTTACCTATACCAATAGGGATTTTCGGAAGATCATATGAATTGATCTTTTTACCCATGCTTTCTATGATTGAATTCAAACTTTCCAAAGTTCTGCCAATTTGTAGTTCAACTGAGGTTTCTGATTCCCTTCTAAAATCTTCAGACATTGCTTCAAAGTATGTATCCCAAAGAATTCTCACATCAGTTGGTGCACAGTACACCAAGATTATTGCAAACAATCTTCGCAGTTCATATGGCATTTGGAATGTGACAACTTTATTTAAGCATTCAAATGACACATTGATCGATTCTAATGAGTCCTCGTCTTTGTCTTGATTCTTTGAAATTAGAACACAATACATTATCCATGTTAGCAAATCTTGGAAAGATGTAGGCCCTCTAACATGATTTAAGAGTAACCTTAGGTAATATCTTTCTCCTTCAATAGGATTTCTTTGTATTTATACGTCCAATCACATCTCTTTTTTTTCTTTCGTTCCAACATTTTCCCTGTTTGTCCCACACATAATGTTCTGGAAATTCTCGATAAAGATATTTTCTTGCCTTTTCACTCCTAGCGCACATAGAAAAATACTCCGTGAGCATTGTTTTGGCAGCATGATCCCATGTCAAAATGTTTTCTAAATTTTGATTTGCCCAATAAGACACACATTGTTGATTTAGGAGGTGAAGTTGCAAGTTGATAACTGCAGGACATATTTCATTCAAGTTAAATTCAAAAATTCTCCACATTGCTTCTTGAACAGAGACCCACCGAGCATCTTGAAATTGTTTAATTTCATCAATCAAACTTTCATCATCATTGGGGCTGACATGAATCGCAACTCTATCGTGACCCTTGTAGATATATTTGTATAGATATTTCACTGCTGTAACTCCTGAGCATATCTCGACATTGATATGGCAATTATATCTTGATAGAAGATAAGGATTGTAAGGTACAACCCATCGGTTATCCAGTTGTGCATTCCGAACTTGGACTGTCAATCCATTTTTTCTTCTTTTATATATTGGATATCCATCTTTACCTTGTATAGTGTTCTCACAATATGCTCGTGGGTAACGATATTTGCATTTTCCATCTACCATACAAGAATTCTTCATGTTCTTATATCCACATGGTCCATGAATCATATGTTTCCTTACTATTTCATAAAGTTCAGGATACATCTCTTGATCAGGGAGTTCATCACTAACAAACCTATCAAAGTGATCTGGAGTTGTAATTTTGTACTCGAACTTCAAAATTATCAACATATGAGCATGATGTAGTCCTCTTTTCTGAAATTCAATTACATGAACATGGACAGCTACACTTCCAAATATTTTCTTCTTAAACAATAGATCTTTCAAATCTTGTAATTTTGCTCGAAAAACTCTGGATGTCAAATCTGGTCGATCTTGAGCCAGTTGACCAATATATAAGTTTTCTTTTATCTCTTTCCACTCAGGATTACAAGTCATTGTTATAAAAAGATCCGGCTTTCCAAAATTTTGAACTAATGCCAATGCATCAAGATATCTGCGCCTCATATCTCTTGGACCTCCAATGAATGATGCAGGGAGAACAATTCTTTTACCAATTTCACTTCATCTAGTTTCTCCTTTTAAGACACTATCCATTATTCCTTGGTACAATTCAGATCTCATATTTGATTGGTTATGACGATAGTAGTCCAATCTTGTAGTTTCCAATTTTATGTACATGTCAACTACATATTGTTGTAAGAGTTTTCCAGCATAGAGAAGTGTGGACTGTCTTGGGTTTCGAATTTGCAGCCTATAACAACTATATTCTCTACATGAGATCTTCTTATTGTTTTCTTTGCCGACAACTGTAAATATTAATAATTAATAATTAATAATAAAATAAAAATTAAAATATTAAAAATGTTCAACAAAATTAACTACATAGAATTGTGCATAAATATTGACTATATTAGAGAAATTATAAATAATCTCCCAAGAGGAGACTCTGAAAGAAGTTTCTACCAGGCAAATATTATTGATATTCAGAAATAAATATAGTTGCAAGATGTATATGCTTTGATTTTAAAACTTTTAATATTACATACCTTGTTGTTCTTGGGAAAGAATATCGTCCGCTGAAGAAAATCTTGGAAGCATAGAAGTGTCATTATTGATTGAACTGGTCCCTGATACATCATAAACAATTCAAAATATTATCTATATCTATATTACTTAGTTCGTATTATTCTATATATCTATATGTAAATTATCTAATCATACAAAATTGAGGACGGACTAGGTGGATCAAAGGTTCACATTATCAAAATTCATATTTTATAAACTCAATAAAATATTTACAATATATATACCTTTAAATTCGAATACAATTACCCTCTTCTCCACGATGTAGCTAAGTGTGATGGGATTAATAATATGAATTATGCTTATTTAAAAAATTATAATTTTTTAGATAAAAAAATAAATAATATAAGGAAAATTAAAATTTACAATTTATAAATAATGTAATGTACCTTCTATTTGTTCAACATTACTTTCACCGGCCACAAATGCATGGGTTTGAGAAAAAGATTTCTTGGCAGCAATTTTAATATCTTGATGCCATCCAGTATCACCCATTGGAAAAAGAAGTGGATATTGTAATGGGTCATAACATCCATAGTAGTGCTTTATTCTGTGTCTATGGCCGGAATGAGCATGAACTACAATGTCTCGTTCGAAAGGTATGTTAGCATTATTTCCTTCAATCCATATAGCCGCAACTTGATCGGCTGTTGGAGAATTATAAATCCGCTGATCTAATTTCACATCTTTTGAAATATGAAGTTGGACATCATCCATTGAAGGATAATCCTTCAATCTTCTGAAAATCTTTCCATATGGGTTTACCTCTAAAATTTTCATGAGTTTCTTCACAACAACTTCAGACAAAGCTGAGTTTTCTAGTGCTTTCATTCTATTCTCAATCTCATTTTCTGTTTCCACAAAATATAGTTGAAAATAACCCTGTCCACCTTCATTTGGAATCAACCCTGGAAGATCATGGTAAACCATTCCTTGTGCACGAAAAGTATAAACTCCTCGTCTTGCAGATGCAAGCTCTTTGTCTAACTTCACACCAAATGAGGTAAAAGAGTAGATACAATTGAGATGACGAATAGATTTTCGAAATAAGGTTGCCTCTTCAGAATTAGAAGTAAATAACTCATACAATTCGTTTGGAATTTGAATAGGTGCAAGTTTAACTTTTCCATTATCGCAGCAAAAAGTCGGAGGTTCATACTCAAATCTTGCAGCATCACAGTAAATGCAATTGGAAGGTTTTTTCAACTCATGTATATCCGAGCATGTGGATTCATAGTAAATTAAACCTAGTATAAAAAACAAATTCAAATATTCCAATCTTTAGTTTAGTAAAAATTGAATTCAATGTATCATGTTTACTTAAAACCTTAACATTACTAACCTTTAGATTCGCGCGAAATCATTTGAGCTCTTAAAAGCCATGTAACATGTGAACTTTTCTTTGAGTTCTTCATTCTTTTATGCTCTTTAACTTTATCTATATACTCTTTTCTTTGAGTAGTACTTAAATTGGCATACTTTCTTTTCATCATCTCAAGATTTCTTTGACGATAAACATCTTTAACTGCAATATAAAAATCATAATTGCTTGATAAAAGTATTTTACATGTTTTTAGTTCTTAAACTGTTAAAAACAAATATCTTTCTAAATTAAATCATTAACTTAATATTAAATCAACTTTACCGATGCGAGAATCCGACATGGAAGATTGTCGATACATCGAATATCTTGAATAAATCGATATATATTGATTATATCGTTAATTTAATTGACTTAATAAAATAAGATGTTTGAACTTTTAATAAATTTAGTCATGGAAAATTTATAATTAAAATAATCAAAACTGGAGGAATTTATTAAAATAAGATTTTATTTTAAGAAGAAGTTGGAGTGAGCTTATTTAATTTCCACAATCTGTGACTTTTACATAACTTTCTCTGTCTCATACTACATATTTTAGTTTCTAATCTACTCTTTCTTGGAATATATTATGATTTTAGTCCCTCAATTTTTATTTTTTTCATACATACATGAAGATATATTATTAGAAGTCTTACATCTATGTTATTACACGTGTAATTTTATTTAACAAAATAAACATATATAGATAAAGTAAAATAAGTATTAAGTGTAAAAAATAAAGTGTTAAAAAGGGTGTAATGTTATAATAGAGAAAACTAAACATTAGGCATTATAAAAATTTACAAGACAAACTAAAACAAAAAAATCATTTAAAAAGACTCCACACATCCATATTTGAATGTCTGGTTTGCTCAAATACAAAGTCACACTATATATCTAATCTTATGTTGTTCAGTCTAAACCACAAGATTCCTTTGTATTATGTGACCTTTATGTTGGATGGTATATATCTTTTTCATTCATTCATTTCATTTTGCAATCATACTCATATTTATAGGCTATTCTACCATTAGTATTTTATATGTGCATTCATATTCAAATGTTGTACAAAATATAGGGGTGATTTTATTTTTAATTCCTATAAAATATTAAAATAAATTAATATATATGATTGACTGTAATTTTTTAAACCACATCGTTTTAGTAGGTTTCATTTTGTTTCATCATTATGCTTAGGTGACTTATTTTTATTTTAACATTATTTGTGTGATACTAAAGGGTTATATATTTAGTTGACATTGATTATATGGTTAATTTAATTGACTTAATAATACATATATATTAGCATATAATAAATTAATTATGACTAAGAGATGCTAATTAAACTTATTAAGAAATCTTATCTTATAAGTCTTACATCTAGATAATTTTTTTTTAAGTTTTTGAAATTTTTTAAAAAAATTGTAAAGGAAAATTTATAATTAAAATAATTAAACTTTTCTTTTAAAATAAGATCTTATTTAAATAAGAAGTTGAAGTGAGCTTATTTAATTTTCACAATTTGTAAGCTCTCAAACAATTTTTTTATTACAACAATTATTATAAATATTTAAAAAAATACATTTTTTAGAGTTACCAAACATAAAAACAAAGTCATTTGGTTAGAGTATCCAGTTCGTGTACATATATCAATCAATCTTTCTATTTTAATTTCCCCCTATTTTTATTGAGAAAGAATATTGTTCCATCATTTCCCTTTGAAGCTTGCAATAAAAGGTACAATCTCTCTATTGATTTATATTCAGGCTACCTGCCCAACAATTAGGAAGGAATTTATTTTGGAATTTGAGAAGTGGTACATTACTTTTTGCTATGTTGGCATACCAAGTTTTTGCGATTCGTTTGTGGGGAAAATATTAAATTAACATTTTGTTCATATAAGTTACGAATGAACACAACATTAAAGTTTACACTTTTCATTCATCTGAAAAAAGTTTATTGCAGCACATAAATATAACCTTTTATACTTTGAATATTGGGTGAATATGACTTTTACATAACTTTCTATGTCTCATTATAAATGTTAGATTCTAATCTACTCTTTCTTAGAATGTATTATTATTTACTCCTTCAATTATTATTTTTTCACACATACATGAATATATATTATTAAAAGTCTTACATCTATATTATTATGTATTTAATTTTATTAATTTAACAATATAGAACATATATAGATAAAATATATAGATAAAGTAAAATAAGTATTAAGTGTCAAAAATAAAGAGTTAAAAATAGTGTAATATTATAAAAGAGTAAAATAAGCATCAAGCATTATCACTGCATTTTCCTTTACATGTCTCAAGATTTAAGGGTGACTAAAATCAATTACTTTGTTAATAAAATTAATATTTAAATTATAATAAATAATTTATTTTCAAAATCATGCCTATTTTTGAAATAAGAAGGAATATATTACTTTGATCCATAAATAATTTTTTTTAATAAATTTTTTCACTCAAATGTAATGTTGTGGTCGGCCCCTAAAATTCAAATATCAACTAAGTTTTATACTTATTGTGCAAAACTTAATACAATATTTTTTAAGAAAAAGAATAACATATCAACACGTAGGTTATAAAATATATATACTTATGATATAAATGTCAGATTTTTTTTTTAGTTATTCTGAGCGTATATATATATATATATATATTTCTTTAATGTCAGATAATTATTATTTTTAGTTTTTTTTAGAATATATATATATATATATCTTTACATTTAGGTTTTGATACTTAAAGGAATCTATTATTTCATGTAAAAAAATTCGCACTTGCTACATCCGTATTTATTTAGGCTGTGGTATTAATGTGAAGCATTTTGTTACATTTTGATCAATTAGTACATGAGTTATGTCTTTCAATACTACTGTAGAATCACATTCTCATTTCAACAAATTGTGATTTCTTGAAAACTTGTGACTAAACATTCAAATTCGTATAGAATTCCTCGTGTTTCTGTCTTGATAAATTCCCCTAGTTATTTTTGTGAGCTTGTCACCACTTATGATTGCAACGTGATTTGTGTTGTTCAGTCTAAACAACAAGCATAAGTCACAAAAAAAGGTACCTAATACAAATGAAAGAGATGTGATGTGGAGCCTATATAGCCGTTTTGATCTTATTGAATAAGTTTGCTCTTCAATTTCATGCTTAAGAATAAAGTCATACAAGAGTATGAACATGTTGACTGAAACCTTTTTCATGAATCCTCAAAGAAGATAAACAAATTTGAGCACCATACATTTTAAAGGAAAGCATATATATAGACATTTGTATAAATTATTCACAAAATGGGATTTTTTTCACCTTATTTAATTTTTAGTTCCTTTAAAATATTAAAATAAATTAATATATAATTGACTGTCATTTTTAAGCCATATTCTTTTAGTAGGTTTTATTTCTTTTTATCATTTTTCCAGTGACAAAAGTTCGAAAAACATACTAAACAAAATATGTTCTCATTGTACACCAATTTTTTGATAACAAAGGTAGGAACAATTTTATTTTTAATACTCTAATCATAGCCACTTGTTTAATATTTGTTTTTCACTTTGCCGATGGGCTAGGCCCACCTCGACTCGTTTTCAGATCTAACTAACGGCTAGTACCAAAAATGGTTAAAAATTATAACTTTTATGATAATTTTTTATGAGTTGTGAAAGATGGGGTAAAATTATCCCCAAGCTTATAATATGTAATTCAAATTTTTACTTGTCCAAATAATAAAATCTTAAATTAATGAAAAAACTCCCTCAAAATAATTTTAAAAAAAAAAAAGTTGTCAAACAAACTAAGGTAAAAAACTTTCAAAATATATGCCCTGTAACAATGTGGGCTTCATCTCCAGTTCTAACTAACGGCTTCATCTCCAGTTCAAAAAAGTTGTCAAAAGTTATTTAATTTGAATTTTGTAGTGGAATATTAAGTGTGTGTGTATTTCATCTTTTTTATCCGTTTATATTATATTTCTTCGACTTTGCCCGATGAGCTACGCACGCCTCGACTCATTTTTAGATCTAACTAACGGCTAGAACCAAAAATTATTAAACATTGTAACTTTAATGACAATTTTTTATGAGTTGTGAAACATGGGGGTGAATCATCCCCAAGCTTATACTATATAATTCAAGCTTTTACTTGTCCAAATAATAAAATCTGAAATTAGCGAAAAAACTGCCTCATAATAATTTGAAAAAAAGTTGACGAAAAAACTAAGGTAAAAACCTTTCACAATATATGCCCTATAACAATGTGGGCTTCATCTCCAGTTTTATATATATATATATATATATATATATATATTGAATATTTCATTCTAACTACTAAATTATTCATCTTATTTAATTTAAATATTGTAGTGGAATATTAAGTATGGAATGTGTATTCATGTTTTTTATCCGTTTATATTTCTTCGACTTTGGCCGATGGGCTAGGCCCGCCTCGACTCATTTTCAGATCTAACTAACGGCTAGTACCGAAAATGATTAAAAAATTTAACTTTGATGATCATTTTTTATGAGTTATGAAGCATGGGGCGAAATTTCATCCCCAAGCTTATACTATGTAATTTAAGTTTTACTTGTCCAGATAATAAAATCTTAAATTAACGAAAAAACTCCTTCAAAATAATTAAAAAAAATTGGCCGAAAAAACTAATCAAAAGTCTGAAAACAAGACAAATTACTGACCTATTATCAAAAGGAAAACATTACATCATCTGAATATCCGTATTTGGAGAACACCTTCACAATAATGTCATGTATTATCTTGATGTTCATTCCATCTTTCTGTTTTCACCTCAATGCCTGAAATATCAAATTGAAACAAGTTATAATATGAGTCTCACTTATCCAATTACCACCATACCTACAAATTGAAAAAAGCCTTTTAGAAGGATTTATGTAAAGACTTGATAAATTAAGATTCATAAGAATTAAATTAATATTGGTTTTAAAATCAATACCTCAAATATCAAATCGAAAAAGGTTATAACCTGAACCAATTACCACCTTACCTGCATATCAACAAAGATAAATTTTGTTACACCAAGAATATGTTAATATTCTACAAATATGAACTACAAAAAGATGGAAATTACACAAAATAGTATAAATGAAATGAAATTGGTACTTTTGTTATTTGAGAATGAGAATGTTTTTGTAATTTGAGAATTTGTCAGATTTTTATTTTTAATAAAAAACGAAGAGGTGCTAATTAGGGAATGAGTGTAAAATGTGAAGTTGGTAATTCCAAAGTGTAATTATAGAGTAATAATTTTTTAAAAACACATTAAAGTCAAATTTCTTTAAGAAATATATTTCAGTAAAATAGCAATATTCAAAGATATTTTTATAAAAGAAAAACAAAAAAACTCACCAAGAGAGAAAAAAACTCACCGAGAGAGAGAGAGAGAGAGAGAGAGAGAGAGAGAGAGAGAGAGAGAGAGAGAATTATAAACTCTTTAACGTCTAATTTAGTGTAACATTTGCATCAAATTTGGTATATGATGTTCAATTAAGATTTTGTAACTCCAATTTGTAATTATTGAGTAATAATTTGTGCATATTTTTTTTAAAAAATATCTTTTAAGAAAATAGCATTTGGTGGTCTCTACAACATGGGAGTAAAATGTGAAGTTTGTAACTCCCATTTGTATTTATTGAGTAATAATTTGTGCATTTTTTTTTAAAAATTGAAAAATAAATGAAAAAAATATATTTTAAGAAAATAGCATTCGGATAGCATTTGGTGCTCTCTACAACATGGGAGTGAAATGTGAAGTTTGTAACTCCCATTTGTATTTATTGAGTAATAATTTATGCATGTTTAAAAAAAAATTGAAAACTAAATGAAAAAAAATTATTTTAAGAAAATAGCATTCGGTCTACACAATGAGAGTAAAAGGTGAAACTTGTAACTCCCATTTGTAATTATTGAGTACTCCAATTTAAACCATTTGTAATTATTGAGTACTCCAATTTACATATTTGACCTTAAAATAGAATTATACCATTATATGTGTTGTAGGGTGATATTTGGCAAATCAAGAAAATAGCATTCGGTCTACACCACGAGAGTAAAAGGTGAAACTTGTAACTCCCATTTGTAATTATTGAGTACTCCAATTTACACCATTTGTAATTATTGAGTACTCCAATTTACATATTTTGACCTTAAAAATAGAATTATACCATTATATGTGTTGTAGGGTCATATTTGGCAAATCAAAAATTTCAAGAAACTATGAAAGTCATTAACACTTTTATAGGGAGTATAGATATAGATATAGATATTGGTACAACTAATTCTTTCCATCTTCCTACATCCACAACACAATAAATTAAAGTTTGGGGTAATTACAAAAATACCTATAGAAGTTCCAAAATTACAAAAATCCTTTTAAAGTTTGATTTGTCTTACACTTTTACTACAATTGTTGGTGTAACTAAAGAAATTTTCTAACGTCATCACCTATTTTACAATTTCATCCCTCATCTTTTCTACATCTAAATATTACAAATAGCCCGAAAAAACATTAAATAATGTATTGTAAAATAATTGATGATCTTGGCAAATTCCATGTGTCAATTAACGACTGGATTAAAATATAAAACGAAATCAACCTTAAAGCTCAGTTTTAAAACTTCCCTGGGTTTTTATTTGTAATTACCCCAAACCTCAGGGTAGTGTTTGTAGTTATCCTAAATTACACCATTCATCCGTCGAATATAATGCCAGTAAAAGATGCAGGAATGGAATATGCGGAGCCTCATTATAGTTTATAGACAAACAATTCCAAGTTGAGTACAACATAATTGTCTGCAAGTGGAAATATATGCAGGCTGTCAATTATAACAGGTTCGTTCAAAGATGACCCTATGAAATTATACGAGAGCACCGCCATACATTATTATGCAGTGAAGTCAACATTTACAACTTAGTTGGGAGCACTTTTAAAATAAACTTTTGGATCTAAAAGCCTATTTTCTATAGTAATAGTTGTTTGATGGTTAATTTAGAATGAACTTTTAAATAAGTCACTTCTAAAAAAAAATCCATTCTAGAAAAACTAGTTGTGAGACTTTTTGAAAAATCACTTATTAAGAAATCCATTTAGAACAAAATCGCTCTCAAACATGCACTTAATCAACAAGCTATCCACCAGTCTGATTTTTGGTACTGTTGATACTGGAAGCTAAGGAGAACACACAACAAGAATAATTGGCATATGCACGGGAAAAGATAGAAAAAACTACTGTCTGCTTTACATCAACTACACGTATCATACACCGTCATCCACCCACCCGTTACTCACTCAAACTCAAGAGACCTCTCCTTAATAGCTGGACTAACAATGGCTTCATAAGTCTGGCTATCCGGAATTACGCCCTGGAGTACCAAATAATCATGCAATTTGATAACTTCCTCAAAACTGCTCTTCTTGCTAAGGTTTGTCAACATGGCGGTGTATGTAATAGCGTCGGGAGTTAAGCCCTGAGGAAGCATAACACTCAAAAGTTCCTTGGCATGCTCAAACAATCCAAATCTGCAAAGGAAGTTAATCATGATATTATAAGTGACCTTATTCGCCAAGAATCCTACTTTTCTCATATTCGTAAACAAACCAAACGCCTCTTTGATCTTCCCACTACAGCAATAGCCATTCAACAATGTGTTAAAAGTAATGGTATCATATATGTTCAACCTTTTCATCTCATCTATCAAAAATTCGGAATAATCTACAGATTTTTCTTTGCAAAAACCATCCAAAATGGAATTCAAGATCACCAAGTTTGGATTCTTGCCAGTTTTAATCATGTCAGTGTAAAGCTCGAAGGCACTTTCCATTCTACTAGCCTTGCAGTAACCATTGATCATGGTACCATATGTGAACAGGTCTGGAATTAAACCTCGAATAAACATGCTGCATAGGAGTTGTTTAGCTCCATACAGATTCTTTATTCTGCAAAGATAGCTAATGAGAACATTGTGAGAGCAAGCATCTTCCAAAAGATTCTTTTCTACAATCCCGTTGTGAAATCTTAGAGCTTCATTTATTTGGCCATTCCTGCATAACCCCTTCACAATAATTGAACGGGTGAATTTATCAGGGCCTATGTAATTATCCGTCATGTTGGACAATAATAACGAAGCTCCACTAACATCTCCTTCCATAAATAACCAGTGTACTAATGAATTATAAACGGCTATATTAGGAATTAAATTTTTCTCAACCATGTTGTTACAAAGCCTAAATGCATCCTCCAATTGTCCATTCCTCGAATACCCATCAACCACCGTAGCGTAAGTCCTTATGTTCGGACTCACACCCATCTCGATTATTTTATCCAAAATTTCTTCAGCAATTTCCGGATTACCTTTCTTGCAATAACCATTGATGAGACAATTATAAGTAACTGCATTAGGGGATACATAGCCCCTTGATATAGTTTCTATCTTCTGAACAAGCTTTATCGCTAAATCAAGATCCTCTACCCTACAAGCTCCATCAATGAGCATATTGAATCCAACAACATTAGGTAAAATTCCCCTCTTCAACATCCTATAAAACACTGAAAAAGCTTCAGATAATCTACATTCTTTACAAAGAGCAAAAATAAGCAGATTAAATGTATTCACATTCTCGTAATACTCGTAAGAGATCATTTCTCTGTAAGTTATCCAAAACCTACCAACATCACCTATCTTCAACAGGTGGTTCAAAAAATTGTTCCACGCATGAATCGATACCCAATAGCTCTCCATTCTCAATCTCTTAATCACCTCGTATGCATCGTTAGTTGCCCCAATTTGTGTACATGCCCTAACCAATGCATCAAATACCGTGATGCTCGGAAAACGCATATCACATCTATTGATTAAAGCTTCCAAAACCTCCAAAGGCATATAGCCTTTTGATATCATCAGTTGTTTCATCAAGCACAATGCATCATCATAGTTTTTATGGTTCACCATCACATGAATCAGGATACAACAAGACTCTAGTGAATACAAAATATCTTTGGGTCCTCCAATTCTTCGGTGGAACTCTAAAAGCAGATGTGGAGAGCTCTGAAATTCTCGAAAAACACGAGAAATCAAAGAGTTTGTGAGACTTGAAGACAGGTTGTCCAAGAACTTCCATTTCTTCTGCCTTATATTCACACAAACAGCCTTAAAGATTATATCTTCGGAACCAGGGCTTGTGAGTTTCTTACCAAAGTGAAAGCTTCTGACAAAAATATTTCTGTTCTTAGATGAAAACAAGCCCAGAAACATAGAAAAGCTGAAACCCAGTTCATAACATCGCCGTTTTTATCCCAAGAAAGAAGTGTAATCAAAGTCGCATAAAATTAATACTAGCAGTAAAACGGAAAAAAAAAGAAATTACGCTTAAAAAATCCCAAGTAATGAACGTGAAATTTCGAGTAAAGCTAAGCTGAGGACAACAGTAACCAAAATGAAAATACGCTGAAGAACTGGACGATTAGTTAGGGTTTTCTTGAAGGAAAAAGGGGGGGAAATAAGATTGAAGAAGAGTTGAAAGAGTACCCTACCCTACTGCCAACTCTTCTACTGCTTCGCCGCAGTTCAGAGATAAGTATAAATTGGGCCTGGAATTGGAACATTTGGAGTTAATCTTAGGCCAATAATTACGATGATTAGGCATGAAATTAAGGATGTTTTGGGCCCAAAAGTGCCTATGCAGATTGATTATGTTTTATTCTCAGGGATTGTATCCAAACTCTTAAACAAAAGAGTGGCACTATTCACACACCAAAATTAATAAATACACTCATTTTCATATAATTACAGAAATGTCATTCACTTAAAAGATTATATTATTTTTACTTAAAGAAGTTGTACATACACCCACATCATTCACCCACGTTATTCTTCTTCGTGAACAAAGTTGAATTTTTTTTCTCTATAAACCATAGATTTTTCCAACACCCAAATTGTTGCAGATATGGACAAAAAATATTTATTTTCCTACTAATGAACGTATATTCTTAGTTTATAGCATAAAATATGTTATTTTCTCAAACTTTCAAGTTGAAAATTATCGTCGGATAGTAGCAGTGCGACACTTGGCATGGTCACACACTATGATAAAAAATCTATCACGCCATCGTGCCACATCTATCGTGCCATGTGGCATGATGGCAGAAAACCCATCGTACCATCGTGCCACCTAAGACTTTTTGTGCAAGACTAAAATTGAAAATTATGAGGGGTGTATTTAGTAATTATGTTATATTTTCAAAAGTGTGTGGAGGTGTATTTAGTAAGTGGTGTATTCATCAATTTGGGGGTGTGAATAGAGCCAAAAAAAAAGTGATTATTAGGGACTGACATTGTCATTGACACATCAAAAATGAAAAACCTCACTTTATTCTCCAATTCAAAAAAATCTTGCAACAACCTTTTTTACGGGTGTCATACTTTTTACTCCACTATCGTATACATTTTATTATGTATAAGTTATATAAAAAAGTTAATTGATATTATTTATATCATATGTTTAGTATACATTATTTAGATTTTACATATAATAAGTATTCATAAGTTTAGATTATTGAAGATCAATCTGATAAACAATTAAGTTTTCACTTAATAACATGTTTTTAAGATTTAATAAAAACAGGAAGAAAAAAAAGTAAGGAAGAGAGCCTCCATCGGCAAGAACAAATCAAAAGAAAATAAAAAAGTGGGTGGGGTGGAGATCTTTTAACCCATCTTTTTTTTTAGTCTTTCAAAAAAATTAGCTTATTTGTTATGAGATATGTTTTCATTTTGAATATTCTTTTTGCTAGAGAATAGTGGTAAAAAAACAAAATGGGAAGAAAAAAGATAAATTTTGAGATTATGATTGGATATGAGATCAAAAAGTAATGATGAAAGTTGATTTGATATAAAAAAGTGAAATAATGATTGAATATGATTGATAGTTAGAAATATGTGAGTGGGTGAATAGTAAAATTTGTGGGAGGATGTGTAATAATGATTGGTGATTTGGTGGATTTTTTTTTCTTTCGAACGATAGCATTTCATAAATACGAAAAGACTCGTATTGAGGGATTACAAATACGCATAGCCAACAGGCTAAAAGACCAACTTGACTAAATCACTAGCCAATCGAGGAATTGGTCAACCCAATTCAAATAAAGATTACCATCAAACGCTAACCTAGTAGGCCTATTACAATTCAACTTACAATTGTAATCTTGCACCAAAAAAATAACACGATCAAAGAGAAAGCATAAAAGGTAGATGTCTTCTGCTATTTTAGCACCTTCATCAACGAAAGGAAGACGATTGTTGAGGTTGCTCGCAATACCCTTATCATCTACCATTATCTTCAATTTGAGCAAGCCCATATCAGACGACGTACAAAGAGCAATTCGAATGCCTAACAAAGCCACTTCCACTGGATTTGCAATGAATTCCCTAGAAGAAGCGCAAGCTTTTAATAATTTCCTTTGCTCATTAACAATCCACCCTCCTACTGCAGAGCCCTGATTCACTTCATTAACAACACTGATCACCAAGCAATGGTGTCCTATTGTTAAGGTGTGAGCATCAGTTTCAGATTCAGCCAAGGTAGAATCTTTAGGTTGCTTGATTTCCTCTCTATTGTGAGCAGACAGGAGATTGAATTCATGCCAATTATTCACAACAAACTTCACAATGTCCATTTCCTTCCAATAACTCTTATTGAAAATCCATGAGTTCTTCGATTTCCAAATCCACCAAAGTATAAACGCTGAGAAGTGAATACGTTCTTGTAGTAAGTGTCCCTTGCTGTTTACACAATTGGTATCCCACCAGCTTTTCAAGTTAAAATCAGGGTGGCTTGTGTTGTTCCACCTCACAGGGGCCAATTTCCAAACAATCTCTGCCGCACACATTGAAATAAAAGATGCTCCATATTTTCCTCCTTATCACCACACACAGGGCATCTAGGATCCATGTTGATGCCTCTCCTGACCAATGCTTGGGCTGTAGGTAAGCAATTATGAAGTATTTTCCATAGGAAATGCTTTATCTTATTGGTAGCCTTAAGCTTCCAACAACTCTTCCAAATAAAACCAACATTGGTAGCCCCTGAGCTTGATTCAGGCCAGTCATTCTTAGTTTGTCTAGCTTTTAGAAGTTGTCCATAAGAAGATTTTACTGAGAATAGGCCTTTTTTGTCCCAGTGCCAAATCCATTTATCATTGTTTCCATCCCGATCAATAGGTACCTGCAGAATATTGAGAACATCTGCCTCACAAAAAAACTTATTAAGAATATCCATGTTCCAATTTTTGCCATCCACACTCATAAGCTCCCTAGCCCAAGTAATATTATAATTAACAAGTTTACAACTCCTCAGTTTGAAGGACGGTGTTTGGAGAAGCCAAGGGTGTTTCCATATTCTTATGTCTTTCCCATTACCCACTTGTTGTCTTAGTCCCAACTCAAGAGCTTTTAAAGATTTTAGCCAATTCCTCCACAACCAAGAATCACCACTTTTAGCTACACAACTCAACAGACCCCTCTTATTATAATATTTGACTTTAAGCACCTTACTTATTAAAATGTTTGGTTGAGAAATTAATCTCCAAAGTTGTTTAGTGAGTAAGGCTTCATTAAACAAGCCAAGATCTTGAAATCCCAAACCACCCTCATTTTTTGGCACAGTCATTTTATCCCAAGCCACCCATGAAATCTTTTCCTCCCACTAGCGGAGGTCCCCTACCAAAACTTGGATGAAATTCTGCAAATCTCGTTACAAATATGAACAGGAAGCTTGAAGCATGACATCATATAATTAAGCATGGCATTAATGACAACTTTAAGAAACACCTTCTTCCCAGCATAAGACAAGAACATATTACTCCAACGGTTGACTCTTTTTTGCACAGAGTCAATCACAAACTGAAAGACTTCCTTTTTTGATCTACCAATAACCATAGGTAAACCAAGGTATCTTTATTGGTGTTGTTTAGTGATACCATTCGACAAAGCACAAATATTACTTTTAACACCCTCCTCCACATTCCTACTAAACATCACAGCAGATTTCTGTAAATTAAATTCCTGACTTAAAGCCCTACAGAATCTTTCCAAAATAGTTCTAACACTCAAAGATTGGAAAGGTGAGGCTTCACAAAGCACAATAGAGTCATCAACAAAGAAAAGGTGGGTCAAGACAGGCCATCATCTGCTGATTTTGATACCTTGGAAAAGACTACAAATTTGGGCTTGTTTAATAAAATTAGAAAGCACTTCAGAAAGCAAGATAAAGAGATAAGGTGAGAGAGGATCTCCACGCCTAATCCCTCTAGAATGAACACAAAAACCTGAGACCTGCCCATTGACATTAAAAGAGAATGATGAAGAATTTATACACTTAAGAATCCAATTCACAAATACACAATCAAAGCCCATTTTAATAAGCACAAAAGCTAAGAATTTCCATTCCACTCTATCATAGGCCTTTGACATGTCCAGTTTCAGAGCTATAAATGCCTTTTGACCTTTTTAATGCCTTTTAAATGATGTATGCGCTCATGAGTCAAAACCACATTATCATTGATTTGTCTACCAGGAATGAAAGATTGATTAAAAATGCAATGATGAAGCACAAGTTTCATTCTGTTAACAATGATTTTGGATATCACTTTATAAACCACCCCACAAAGATTGATAGGCCTAAAGTGTGCAATTGAAGAAGGATTTTTGATTTTCAGAATAAGAGTGATAATAGTGTGATTGATACTTCTAAGCATCTTACCAGATCGAAAAAAGTCTTTAACAGCAGTGCAAAATTTATCAGAAATGAAATGCCAACAGTGCTGAAAAAAAAAGAGGGCTCATACCATCCAATCCAAGAGCTTCGTTGGGACCACTATTCTAAAAGACCCCGCTTAGATATGATTAGTCCCCACCTAGGCGCTAGGTCCTCCTTGTCCACCTATGTTATTTTTCCAATTAGATCCCACCTAACGTCGCTCAGGTCCCGCCTAACCCCACCCAAGTTCCGCCTAGGCGCTAGGCCCAATCTACCGCCCAACTAGCATCTAACAATTTTTAGAACACTGGTTGGGACTAAGATCAAAGAGGGCCTTTTTATTTCCATGTCCTCCACTTGGCTAGTTAGAATCTGATTCATTGAGGCAGAAATAGATTGAGGTATCTCTTCTAAAATAAAGTGATCATGATCAGGATTAAAGGTCGGAAAATAGGAGTGATAGCAGTCCTTAATTTCATGTTCAATCTCATTAGTGGAGGTGCAGACCGTACCATCACTCTTAGTAAGATTCTCAATTCTATTTCCTTTCCTTCTTTGAACAGTATAGGCATGGAAAAATTTGGAATTATTATCTCCCTCTCTTGACCAAGTAACTCTAGCTTTTTGACTCCAATATCCTTCCTCATCTTTATAGGCCTTAGCAAGCACCATCCTAAGTTTGACCCAGTTATTCCAATTTTCAACACAACCATTACTATTGATCCCAGTCAGTCTATCCTTGCAATTCTGTATGAGCTTGGCAGAGTTAGCTCTTTGGTCCTTGCTCCAATTAATAATGGCCAATCTACAATTACCAATTTTCTATCGCACTTGGTACAAAGGAGTTGTTAGATAAATGTTTTTATCATGATTTTGATGATTTTGTTTAACTGTATTTTTACACCAAAACAAGGCCTCTAAATGTTGTCCAAACACTCCTAATCGATTTAAAATGTTTATACTAATTTTTTGGAGTATTTCTTGAAGTTTATTTTTGACAAAAATTGGACAACACTTATGTCTCGTGTTCAACCGGTCGCCCTAGAAAAAAATCCATGCCTGAAAGTTGATTTCCAAAAACAGAAACGAGACGTTTGAAAAACCCCAGGAGATTGACCGATTGACCAAGAGGTGGATCAGTGTCTGAAGAACAAAAACTGATTACAGAACAATCTGTTCTTCAAAATTGAGGGGTTGGACCGGTCCAACTAAGGGCCGACCGGTCGGACCCTATGTCGACCGGTCGAACCCCCCTTCATCCTGTATCTAAATCTCTGATTTACTTTTCAACATTCGAAATTTCTACAGGTTGACCAGTCGACCTATGTTATTTTTGACAGCAGATTGTAACCGTTACTTAGCCATTATCTGTCATGATCTACTTTTAATTCTTAACCATTTTTGTAGATCTTTGATCCTTCTTTTTGTAGGCAAAAATGAAGATGGAGGAGCCTATGTTGGAGATCCAATCATGAAGACTCCCCTATAAATAGATGAAAGATTTGAAGCAACATATACAACAACACAAGCAAACAACACAATAAGAAAATCTGCAAATTTCTCTAAGCTTTCACATTTCAACATTCTTGTTGTAATAGCCTAAGGTATTTCACTTTCACATCTTGAGGTCTAGGCTTGATTCTTGATTACACTTGCACTTCAAAGTTGTATACTTCATTATCGAGTTGTAATCTTGAATTTGTGTTCATCATTCAAACACAAGATATCCTTGTGAGTGTTCTTATGGTAAGAACACACTTGGGTGATCTTAGGTGTTGAAGAGTGTGGTGAAGAAGATTGTGGTAATCTTCTTGTTGGAGAGTTTGGTGCTCTTCAAGTTGGAAGATTGTGGTAATCTTCAAGTTGAAAGATTGTGGTAATCTTCATTGGTGCCGTTGCAAGAAGAGTGTGGTGCTCTTCAAGGTGATGTTATATTAGTTTTGGTAACTATTAATAAAATTCTTTTTCTTTTCAAAATCCATCCCGGAGATACTGGGGTGGTAGAGCATGTAGTCCCTAGGTGGGGTGAAGCTCTATAAATCAACATGTGTTGTTTATTTCCCGCACTTCCATTCTTGTCTTAGCTTATTCATTCGAAAAAGATGGCGTAAATTGGAAAATTGGCACAATCTATTCACCCCCCTTCTAGATTATCGTAGCCACTTGGACTTACAAGTGGTATGAAAGCCAAACTTTTTGGCAAGCTCGTTCCACATCGCGAGTAAAGAGGAACGATCAATGGCTATGAACGAAGTCTATCTTACGGAGCCTCCACCAACAAGCCACCACTATTCGACTCCAACAATTATATATTTTGGAAAGAAAGAATGGAGTGCTTCCTACAAAGTTGTGGGTTCGATATTTGGAACATGGTTATAAATGGATAATCCATCCCGATGAAAGACGGAACTCAAACTTCCAAAGTCCTCAAGGAGCTCAATGATGAAGACAAGAAAATTCTCTCCTTAAACGGTAAAACCCTGAATATTCTTCATTGTTCACTCACCTCTATGGAATACAATCATATCTGAGGGATACGATTGGCACATAAAGTGTGGGAAAAATTAGAAACTATTAATGAAGGCACCAAGAAAGTTAAACAAGCTAGAAAAACAATGCTTGTTAAAGATTTCGAAAACTTCATAATGCTCGAGGGTGAAGGTATTTCGAAAATGGTGGAAAGTCTAGACAACATCGTCAATCATTTATGGGCGCTCAAAAAAGTCATTTCGGAAGAAGATAAAGTTACCAAAGTTTTAAATGATCTTCCTAGTTCTTGATCTGAAAAGGTGACGACTATCATGAAAGCTCAAAATTTAGAAACTCTAAATTTTGATGAGCTTATTGGAAATCTTCTCATCCATGAAGTATACATAAATGAAAGGAGTAATTCAAAAGCATCTATTTCTCACCCGGATATAATATCAAATCCAACAACATAGGATGAGCTTCTTGCAACATCCGATGATGAAGAAGCCGAACAATGTTTAATGGGCATCAAAGAAGACAATGAGGTACACTCTAATTCCTCTATCTCTCTTATTAATGAATTGCAAGATGACTATGATGAATTGCAAGATGAGTTTCAAAATTTGATTGTTAAATACAAGAAAAAGGAGTTTAATAACATGAAAAATGAAAAGGAAAGTTTACATGCTTCTTATGAATCTCTTACTAGTGCTCATAATGTTACGCTTGATAAGGATAGAAACCTTGAAAAAGAAAATAGTACTCTTGTTAAGGATATTGATTGCATGAAAAAAGATATGTTAAAGTTTAACTTGAGTACCGATAAAATGACCAAAATTTTTGATGTTCAACGTTGTGATCATTTGAAACTAGGACTTGGTTATAAGCCTAATGTTATTAATGATAAGAAAAAGAACCAAGTCTCTAATGCTTCTAGAATTATTACATGCTTTTATTGTGGTAAAAAGGGTCACACGGCAAATACGTGTCGGGATAGAAATATCTCTAATTATTATTGGAGACCTAAAAGTCTCAATACTAATCCTAAAGGACCCAAACACTTGAGGGTACCAAAAACAATATCATGATAGGTACTCGGCGCAATAACTATCAAAGGAAACTCATTCCGTCAAATAGACATCAAATGCCCGTATCATTTTGATCAAAGGAGAAGACATCATCACAATGAGTTTCCAAGAGGGAGATATTATCAACAATGGGAAGGACACAAACCTTGGAAATGGAGTAATTGGAGAAGCCATCATCAACAAAATGATTTTCCAAGAGAAAGACATCATCAACAATGGGAAATACACAACCCGTGGAAATGGCGTAATTGGTAAACCGTATCTCCCTATTTAAATACGCATAGTGTTTTGTTATTATGCATGTTTTTATTTTTGCCTTAGTTGTCAAAATTATTTTTCTAAAATATTGATAAGGGTCTTTTTATGCATGTTTTATGTGTATATATGAGTAGAATTTGAGTTATTTTATTGTTAGTTTTGTAAATTTTTTATTGTACATTGTTCATATTACTCCGAAGTGCTTTTATTGATGTATATTGACCATTCGGGGCTAATTTTGGTGAATTTTGGACCATGGATTCATGTCAAAACATACTGGGGGGTTTAAGGATGCAAAAGCGCTCAAAATCCCAAGCTAAACGCGTCATTTTGGGGCCTTTTTGGTCCAACACGGGCAAAGAGTGTTGGGCAACACGGACGTGTTCCACCGGGAGCCAAAAACTCGAAAATTTTGCACAAAACAGCCTCCAACACGGCCTGGCCATGTTGGGCAGCACGGCCGTGTCAGGCTGAGTCTCTGCAGGAAGAAACAGCACGGTCTGGCCGTGTTGGGCGACATGGCCGCGTCCGGGGCACTTTTCTGCAACTTTTCCATGCAAAAATTATGGAAAACTCACCAACCAAGCTTTTTGACCACTTTTGTACACCTTTAACACCCTATTTTGCTACAACATGTCCCCATATTCCCTCAATTATAATATGAATACAAGAATTCACCAACCCAACAATGAATTGGAGCATTTGTTTAACAAAGGATGACATTATTAATGTGTTCTTGCACAAAAATGATGTCTATAAAAGCCAAGAGTATGAGTTGGGGGTATCAATTCATTGGATATTCATTAATTCATTCTCTCTAAGTTACAAAGCAAAATACATTGAGAGAATAAAAGAGAGGTAGAGTTGGAAGTTGAAGAGCATTAGAGGAGAAGGCATGGAGCTCAACATCATCAACCAAGGAGGAAGTCTTGTATTGGTCTTGAATAAGAGCTAAGTACACCATGTTCATTTTATTCAAATCTTCTTGTGTAGTATACTCTTTTATCAAAGCCATGTGTAGCTAAATTTCTAGTGTTTGAATGTAATGAACTCTAGAATGAATTTGTGATTAAGGTTTGTATGTTTTTAATAAAATCTTCATGTTTTGTGTGATTCACTTATATTATGCTTTATTCATTTGAATTGGTTCATTTGAATTGGTATATGCACAATATTAATTTGAAGTTTCTTTTTCACCGGGAAATTGAGAGATTCATGGTGAAATAGAACCTATATAAGTGAAAAGAGTTGCATGCAATCCTAGATATAGGACGACATAAATCTTTTGGATTAGGGTCAAACCTAATATGGGAATTCACAAATCGTTATAATGCAATCTTAGGGGTTTTAACTAGAAAGAGATTTCAGTTAATCAACTTGAGGTTAGGAGTTATTCGCGCTCGATAGAGGGTTTAACTTAAATCGGGAATTTCTACGGTCCATGAAACATGAGATTTTATTAAAAGAGGATGATTTTTGCTAAAGGGTTGTATCTTTATCTTGTTAAATCACAACAACATTCTAGAGGGATTTACATTCAACACATTTCTAGCTCTTGATTTCTTATTCTACAATCTACTTTTATTTGATCTATTGTAAGTTGCAATTATTCCAAATTCTTTATTTTCCATTTTTAAACCAACAAAAACTCTGAAAATTGCTAGATTAGATAACAAAAAGACGGTAATTACTAGTAATTACAATCCTCGTGAGAATGACACCCAACACTCAACAATCTATTCTATAAAACGATAGGTGCACTTGCCTAAGGTTTTAAAGGTAGCTTTTGAGCCATCAAGTTTTTGACACCATTGCCGTGGATTGTAATATTAAGAACGGTTTATTTTTGTTAATCTAATCATTTTTTTTAATTTTTTTATTGCCTCTCATCTTATTTATCCTTGTAAGTCTTGGATTACACTTATCCTGTTTATTTACTGCGGTGCATGCCTTCTCGTCGTCGAATTTGGAAGCGCGAGACCACTGGTAGCAATACAGAGGAAAGCACTAATACAGACCATGATGAGGATATTAACGAAGGCAAGGATCCTGTCATGGCGGATGAACAATAAAGAACCATGTACGACTACGCCAAGCCATCTATGGACGACACATCATCAAGTATCGTAAGGCCCACTATTGCCGCCAATAATTTTGAGATCAAACCAATTGTTATTCAAATGGTGCAACAGTTTGTTCAATTCGATGGCCTACCAGATGAAGATCCCAATAACCATATCGCGAATTTCCTCGAAATTTGCGATACCTTCAAGATCAATGGGGTCTCTGACGATGCCATCCGCTTACGCCTATTCCCATTTACTCTTTTGGGACGAGCTAAACAGTGGCTAAATACTTTACCAAAAAGAACAATTACAACATGGAACATTATGGTTGAAAAGTTCCTTTTGAAGTATTTTCCACCAGCAAAAACCGCACGACTAAGGAATGAAATCTCTTCATTTACTCAAGAAGATGATGAGACCTTGTACGACATCTGGGAAAGATTCAAGGAATTGTTGCAGAAATGCCCACATCATGGTCTTCATATTTGGATGCAAGTCCAAACATTTTACAATGGGCTACTCTCATCAACGAAGCAAATGATTGATGCAGCGGCTGGAGGAACTTTGCACAATAAAACACCAGAAGCCGCCCAAGATCTAATAGAAGAAATGGCCATGAATGGCTACCAATGGCAATCAGTATGAGGTAAAACTAACAAGACAGTGGGTGTATATAATGCAGATGCAGTGGTCACACTAGCTGCACAAGTCGAAGCTTTGACCCAAAAAATTGATGATCTAGCGGCTTCTAAACCACCACCACCGCACGTTTTATTTTGTGAAACTTGTGAAGGATCGCATAATCATCAGGAGTGCCCACACACAATACCGCAAGCTGAACAGGCCAATTACATTGGGAATCAAGCCATAAATTACCCAAATAATCCTTTCAGCAACACATACAATCCTGGGTGGCGACAACATCCTAATTTTGGTTGGGGTAATCAAGACCAACCATGACCTAATCCCAATTCTAATCTACACACGCCTCCCGGATTTCAGCCAACTCAAGGTAAGTCTAACTTGGAAGAATTTATGACAAAGTTTGTGCAATCAACAGATGCCCGATTCCAGGCGGTGGAAACATCCTTAAGAAATCAAGAGGCATCTATCCATAATTTGGAAAACCAAATAGGACAGATTGCAAAAATGATTTCCGAAAGGCCACAAGGAAGTTTGCCGGGTAACACTAAGCCAAACCCAAGGGAGCACGTAAAGGCAATCATCATCAATGTTCCATATGAGCATAATTATCCCAACACTCCCATGCAGAAATATGTGGAGGATGACAAACCCGTGAAAAAGGTGGTTGCAGAATACAAGCCCAAGATCCCTTACCGGAGTTTAACTGATGAAGATAGAAGGGAGAACAAATTTGGTAAGTACCTTGATTCATTCAAGTAATGACATACCAATATTCCATTTGTTCAACCTCCTTCAAAGCATGCTAGGGATCTAAATGACATCATTTATAATGAAAATAAGCTTAATGAATTATCAAATGTGCAATTGAATGATAAATGTTCTTCCAATGAACTACCACAAAAATTTAATGATCCAGGAAGTTTTATTATCTCTTGTACAATTGATGGTTTACCTGTTGATAGGGCACTAGCTGACTTAGGAGCTAGTATCAATGTGATGTCTTATGAAACATTCAAGCATGTGGGATTAGGTGAACTTAAACCTACTAGGATGAACATCCAATTAGCTAATAAATCGATTAAACATCTTAGAGGTATTATTAATGATGTGCTAGTTAAGATTGACAAATTCATATTCCCAGTTGATTTTGTTATTCTTGACATGCATGATGATATTGAGGATCCTCTAATTCTTGGGCGTCCCTTCTTGGCTACGGCAAAATCAATCATTGATGTGCATGATGGAAAATTAACTTTGAGAGTGGGGGATGAACAAGTGATCTTTAAAATTCTTGTTGATTTTGAACATGATACTACTTGTTCTTTTCTTGATTCAATTCCTTTGCATGATGTGAAATCTAAAAATCTCTTGGAGAAAAGTGTTGTTCAAAGTACAGGTAAGAAGCTTATGCCCAAAAAATATTTATTTGAAATTATATTATATAAAAAGGTTGAAAAGCACATTTTCAAGCTTGTATATATTTAGCTCAAAAATGACATAAATATATTAGATAGTTCTACTAAATGCCAAAGGGATTTACATATGTTCAAGGCTCCACCCGACTAATCTTCAAATTTAGGTGAATTAGTCCAGATGCAGTGCTATTTTGAACGACTTTGAAAAGCACAAGCAAGCGTAGTTCTACTAAATGCCAAAGGGATAGGCAACCCGGTGATTTGTGTGCATTTTCTTTTTGCTCAATTTTTTTTGTTGCTTGGAGATATTTTGTTTTAATTTAAAAAAAGAGCATTTTTCTTTGTTGTTTTAATTGAGAATATTCGAGATTTCACGGTATTCGAGTTGTATGTTGCTTATCCTTGATTAGGTATGAAGATGCCGATGAAAAATCCCGTATTAAACCACCCAATGGTCGCTCAATCTTGTAGTAAGATCGTATTCTTCTTTTTCCATCTCTTTTATTTTCTTTGCTTTTTGTGTGTGTATGTCCATCTTTTTCTTTCACATTGAGGACAATGTGAACCTTTAAGTTAGAGGTGGTTGGATGCAATAACATTTTTGAAATGCTTGTGTGCTTGTTTTTATTATGAGTATGTGTGTGCTTGTTTTAATTTTGAGTCTGTCCGCAAGAGATGTGCTTTTTTTTATTTTTTAACAAATCGAGTGTTTGTTAGTCAATAACTTGGCCAAATTATATCTATATTAACTTGTTAATTTGTGTTTTCAATGTGAAACAATTGATTGTCTAGGATAGATTGACGTGGATGCGGGCTAAATTTTGATGAGATTTCCAACACCATAAATACTTGATGTGTTAAGGCATATACGATGATTCCTAGCGCTATGAACGTCCGAGAACTCATGATTAAGTAGTGGTTAACTAGTTGTGAAACCAAGCTTGTGGATAAAAAAAAGAGAAAAAAAGAGAAAAAAACAAAGAAAAAATGGACCAATCGAGGTTATACTCCTCTATTTGTTGTTGCTTAGTAACTAGGAGCATTCATGAGCCCCATGTTTGTCTTTTACGTAAAACGGCGACACGAATATGAGTATGGGAAACTACCCTAGGAGTGTTTGAACGAAAATTCAAAATATAAACCTAGTGGAAGCATGCCTCGAAAGATCCTAAAAAAAAGAACGAAAAAAGGGAGAATGTATACTCCTTGACTTCTCATTCTAATAAAGTTCAAGAAGCTTGGTTATATGACTAGTAGGCTAACTACAAAGATCTATTTAGTTCTTATATTTTCATAGCATTATTGAATTGAAGTTGTTCATAACTATCAGTATTTGTGGAGCGATGATTTCAAGTCTGAATAATGCCTACTGATATTACGGTCTTTCTTGACAGTCGATCGCTTTGCAAAACTATGTTTTTACTGAATGGTTAATTCGGGTTGAGAAGGCTAAGAACTCGACTGCTTGTGTTCAATGTGTTAAAAAAAGAATATTCTTTGTGTGTTGTGATTTATTGAATCCCTATTTTTGATTTTAATGTTTTGCTTGAGGACAAACAAAGTTCAAAGTTGGAGGTGGTTTGATAAGGGTCTTTTTATGGATGTTTTATGTGTATATTTGAGTAGAATTTGAGTTATTTTATTGTTAGTTTTGTAAATTTTGATTGTACATAGTTCATATTACTCCGAGGTGCTTCTATTGATGTAGATTGACCATTCGGGGCTAATTTTGGTGAATTTCGGACCATGTATTCATGTCAAAATATACCGGGGGGTTTAAGGATGCAAAAACGCTCAAAATCCCAAGCTAAACGCGTCATTTCGGGGCCTTTTTGGTCCAACACGGGCAGGGGGTGTTGGGCAACACGACGTGTTCCACCGGGAGCCAAAAACTCGAAAGTTTTGCACAAAATAGCCTCCAACATGGCCAGGCCGTGTTGGGCAGCACGACCATGTCAGGCTGAGTCTCTGCAGGAAAAAACAACATGGTCTGGCCGTGTTGGGCGACATGGTCGTGTCCGGGGCACTTTTCTGCAACTTTTCCATGCTGAAATTATGGAAAACTCACCAACCAAGCTTTTTGACCACTTTTGTACACCTTTAACACCCTATTTTGCTACAACATGTCCCCATATTCCCTCAATTATAATATGAATACAAGAATTCACCAACCCAACAATGAATTGGAGCATTTGTTTAACAAAGGATGACATTATTAATGTGTTCTTGCACAAAAATGATGTCTATAAAAGCCAAGAGTATGAGTTGGGGGTATCAATTCATTGGATATTCATTAATTCATTCTCTCTAAGTTACAAAGCAAAATACATTGAGAGAATAAAAGAGAGGTAGAGTTGGAAGTTGAAGAGCATTAGAGGAGAAGGCATGGAGCTCAACATCATCAACCAAGGAGGAAGTCTTGTATTGGTCTTGAATAAGAGCTAAGTACACCATGTTCATTTTATTCAAATCTTCTTGTGTAGTATACTCTTTTATCAAAGCCATGTGTAGCTAAATTTCTAGTGTTTGAATGTAATGAACTCTAGAATGAATTTGTGATTAAGGTTTGTATGTTTTTAATAAAATCTTCATGTTTTGTGTGATTCACTTATATTATGCTTTATTCATTTGAATTGGTATATGCGCAATATTAATTTGAAGTTTATTTTTCACCGTGAAATTGAGAGATTCATGGTGAAATAGAACCTATATAAGTGAAAAGAGTTGCATGCAATCCTAGATATAGGACGACATAAATCTTCTGGATTAGGGTCAAACCTAATAAAGGAATTCACAAATCGTTATAATGCAATCTTGGGGGTTTTAACTAGAAAGAGATTTCAGTTAATCAACTTGAGGTTAGGAGTTATTCGCGCTCGATAGAGGGTTTAACTTAAATCGGGAATTTCTACGGTCCATGAAACATGAGATTTTATTAAAAGAGGATGATTTTTGCTAAAGGGTTTTTGGTTGTATCTTTATCTTGTTAAATCACAAAAACATTCTAGAGGGATTTACATTCAACACATTTCTAGCTCTTGATTTCTTATTCTACAATCTACTTTTATTTGATCTATTGTAAGTTGCAATTATTCCAAATTCTTTATTTTCCATTTTTAAACCAACAAAAACTCTGAAAGTTGCTAGATTAGATAACAAAAAGACGGTAATTACTAGTACTTACAATCCTCGTGGGAATGACACTCGGTACTCAACAATCTATTCTATAAAACGATAGGTGCACTTGCCTAAGGTTTTAAAGGTAGCTTTTTAGGCATCAAATATCTCTTAAAAATGAGGTCTCAACTTTATACTCTCGGTTTTTCAAATTTCAAAAGAAACCTTGAATGGATTTTCAATAAGCACATGTTTTATCAAACTTTTGTTGATTTTTACAAAGCATAGTATGTGCTACTTGTCCAACTTCTATGATGATTTATATAAATATTGTCTATATTATCCAATATTACTATGCTATTGTGCAAGATATTTTGTCTAGATTTTGCAGGAAATATTTTGGTATTAAAGAACAAATGATCGTAGATTTATCAATGGTCTTCTACATCATGATTTGCCAAGGTTGAGAAAGGCATATTGGTTGATAAACAAAATCGAGGTATGTTTATCAACTTATCTTACTCTTATAGACTCGATATTCTTCATGCATTATGCATATGTGCTCGATTTCAAAACAATCCCTAAGAATCTCATATAAGTGCAATTAAAAGAATTTTTCAATATTTGAAAGGCACTCTTTCTTATGGCTTGTCTTATCTAATGTTTTAAATCGTTCCTATTTTGGGATAACAAGTCCGGTATAAATATTTCTCAAAATACGGTTCTTCATAACGAACTAAACATATTAAGATTCGACATTTTTTTGGGATTGCGTTTCTTAACGAAAATTTGAGATATGTTTAATTCCGTCTCAAGGATAACTCGCGGACATTTGTTTTTAAATGCTATATGCCGAGTCTTTTACCTCATTTCGAGCTCGTTTAGGCATAATGCGTATTGAATGAGGTCTATGTTTGCATTTTGCGCGTTTTTAAAACTTAGGGGTGAAAAATCGGATTTTTGGATAAAAAACCGAACAGAGACTGAAAAAGAGCTCCAGGGACCGGATGGTGGGTGGTCGACCGGTCGAACATGACCTGGACCGGTCGGACCCCCCTTGGACCGATCCCCTGGGCGAAATTTTTGGCTAAATAATGTCTCTGTCCCAGCATTCTCATTTTAACGCATTTTGCACAAATTTCGACCCCTTTGCAAAATTCACACACAATTCATTCAAAATGATTTCTTTCTTGTAAATTTTATATTTTTGAGTTTATCTTACTCGTATTTCATCATTATTACCCGACTCTCCGATTAATTGGTAAGATTTCTTCTTCCTTCATCTCAATTGGGTTGAACGCTTGAGAAAATGCTTATATTTTGATATTTTGATGAACTTCTTGTATAATTGTATTGGGTATGATGTTTGTGGATGAATGATATTTATAGAATTGCATTTGGTGATGAATTTTTTTGGCTTGATTGCTATTACAAGGGCTATATACATCTTCTTTGTTATTCGACGCACGCTAAGTGTTCGATGAAATGTTTTAATGAAAATTTCTTCACCAAAATGATTCTCTCGATTTCAAAAGTCTTATAAGTTTATAGAGATCATGTTTTTTGTTACTCAAATGAGCTTTTGCAAGTCAAATGATCGACTTTTCTCTTTTATTTGGATTTTAAGCTTAATTATTCGAAAAGCTCGATAAATCGGTTCAAATGCGCATTTTGATATAATTATATGATGTTTTTATCGTGCTAACATTCTTTTTCACGATTCCAAAGGGGGAGAAACATGAAATTAGCTCTTTAGCTCAAAGAAGCTTAAATAAGCTCGCGAAAAAAGCTATAAGTTGTGGATATTAAAAGTGAAAAGTCATGGATCGTACTTAGTCCATTTGATGTATTATGGACTTTTATACTTGTCTAGTGATGTCTCTTTGGCAGGGGGAGCTTCTAAGCTCATGATATTCTAGTTTCCATTGTAAAAGCTGGGTTTTTAGCTTTTAGTTGTTTGCTTCTATACTTACTCTTGTTGACCATGTTGATAGGGGGAGCTTATATAAAATGTTTTTTTTGAAAAATCCTTGCTCATATCCTTGTGATTTTACTCATGATTAGTGTTGCTTAAGACGAATTGTTTATTTAGACCGGAAAAAATTATTTTGTTTTCAAAATCGACCTCTTAAAATTATTTTGGTTTGTAATCATCAAAAAGAGGGAGTTTGTTAGATAAATATTTTTATCATGATTTTGATGATTTTGTTTAACTGTGTTTTTACACCAAAACAATGTCTCTAAATGTTGTCCAAATACTCCTAATCGATTTAAAATATTTTTACTAGTTTTTTGGAGTATTTCTTGAAGTTTATTTTTGACAAAAATTGGAGAACACTTATGTCTCGTGTTCAACTGGTCGCCCTAGAAGGCAACCTGTGCCTGAAAGTTGATTTCCAAAAATAGAAACGAGACGTTTGAAAAACCCCAAGAGGTCGAGAGGTCGACCGGTGTCTGAAAAACAAAAACAGATTACAGAACAATCTGTTCTTCAAAATTGAGGGGTTGGACCGGTCCAACTAAGGGCCGACCGGTCGGACCCTATGTCGATCGATCAAACCCCCTTGGACCGGTCGAACCCCCTTCATCCTGTATCTGAATCTCTGATTTACTTTCAACGTTCAAAATTTCGACAGGTCGACCGGTCGACCTACGTTATTTTTGACAGCAGATTCTAACCATTACTTAGCCATTATCTGTCATGATCTACTTTTAATTCTTAACCATTTTTGTAGATCTTTGATCATTCTTTTTGTAGACAAAAGTGAAGATGAGGGAGCATATGTTGGAGATCCAATCTTGAAGAGTCTCCTATAAATAGATGAAAGATTTGAAGCAACATATACAACAACACAAGCAAACAACACAATAAGAAAATCTGCAAATTTCTCTAAGCTTTCACATTTCAACATTCTTGTTGTAATAGCCTAAGGTCTTTCACTTTCACATCTTGAGGTCTAGGCTTGATTCTTGATTACACTTGTACTTCAAAGTTGTATACTTCATTATCGAGTTGTAATCTTGAATTTGTGTTCGTCATTCAAACACAAGATATCCTTGTGAGTGTTCTTATGGTAAGATCACACTTGGGTGATCTTAGGTGTTGAAGAGTGTGGTACTCTTCATAGGTGAAGAAGATTGTGGTAATCTTCTTGTTGGAGAGTTTGGTGCTCTTCAAGTTGGAAGATTGTGGTAATCTTCATTGGTGCCATTGTAAGGAGAGTGTGGTGCTCTTCAAGGTGATGTTGTAATAGTTTTGGTAACTATTAATAAAATTATTTTTATTTTTGAAATCCATCCTGGAGATACTGGGGTGGTAGAGAACGTAGTCCCTAAGTGTGGTGAAGCTCTATAAATCGACGTGTGTTGTTTATTTCCCGCACTTCCATTCTTGTCTTAGCTTACTCATTTGAAAAAGAGGGCGTAAATTGGAAAATCGACATAATCTATTCACCCCCCTCTAGATTATCGTAGCCACTTGGACTTACAGGAGTTCCTTGAATATCAATCTTCCAAGCTTTCTCCACCTCCCTGTCAAAATTTTGCCATTGGAGCCATCTTTTATCAAAGACAAATCTTTTTTCCCCAAAGAACCTCGGGGGATCCGTGTCCATGAAAAGCAAAAGTGGTCAGAAGACTGTTTCTTAATATGCTGCACTCTGGTATCAGGAAATTTAATGAGCCAATCGGATGATCCAAACATTCTATCAATACGTTCTTCCACAAAGCCTTCCCCTTTCTATTGTTAGCCCATGTAAATGGTGAACCCTGAAATTGAAAATCCCCCATACTCAGGCTGCCAATGAAATAGTTAAAATCATTGCAGCTAGTTGTATTACAGGGACTACCCCATTCGTCTCCCCCGAGTCAGAAATATCATTAGAATCACCCCCATAATCCAAAGGAACCCCACTTATCCTTCGTAGCCTCCAAGTATTGCCATTGTTCCCTTCTTAAAGCCTTGTGTAGGTCCCAAGGGGTGTAAGTAAGGTTTAGAAGGGAGGGGGGTTGAATAAACCTTACCAACTTTTCGAATTTAGTCCTTTTAAATAAGTTCGAGTTAATTTCTGACTATGTTCTTGGTGGACAACTAAGTTAGTTAACCAAACAGAGTTAGCCACTCAATGCACTGATCGAGTTTGTTGATAGAATAACTCAATTTGTTTAGTCTAATACTTAACTTGGTTGTGATGAGATTTTCAGCGGAAGACTTAACACCCTTGAATTTAGTTTAAGTTGTTTTAACACTTGGTTTTAGCACTTTGTTGAATATCAATTGGATAGCAAATTATCAGCAGATATTAAATGATATGCAGTAAGTAAATGCTAAAATATAAATGACACAATAAATTTTATAGAGGTTCGAAGATGAGGCAATTCTTCTAATTTTCTCTTCTCCAACTCTTGGAGGAATCCACTAAGTATTGATCAGAGTAAAAAGTGATTATCAGTCCAGATACAAGTCTTGATCACACAGCTGACTTGATCCTTTGGGACTCAGTCTGGAGATGCCTTGGTCACACAGCTGGCTTCTTGTACGACTCAACTTCTTCACAGGGCACCTGCCTTGCTACTACAGCTCACTTGCTCTAGCTTCTTGGAATTGATCACGAAGCCCTCCAATAGCTTGAGACTGGTTCGACCTTGAACCTTTCTACAATCCTCCTTGGAATGTAGACCCCTTTTGATTCTTCAAAAGTTTCCTCTTCAACAGTATGAAGTTGTCTTTCCTTCACAGCTTGGTGTTGGATTGATTTCCTTCGAAGTTTAGGCTTGAGGATTTGCTTGAATAACTTGAGAATATTTTTGCAGGTTACAGCTTGAATAATAACTTGAAAGTTCGTGGTTAAGGTATGCAAGGTAACCTTTCTCAAATTAATTCTTCTGCCTTTTATAGTGCTCTTTCAAAAATCTGCCCGTTGAAGAGATAGGCTGATTTTCAAAAGACACTAGTGGTCGTTGGCTTGTCTTGTTGCAGTCCTTGAAATTGACATTACCTTGTATTAAATGAACCTTTAGCTTTTCAGAGCCTGACACAGGTGCAGTGCTTCCCATTGGTTTATTCTTTTTGCACGCTTCTCGGGATCGAGCACTTTAGAATATTGCGGCATGGAAGTATTACTTATTTAAGTAACTTTCTTGACTTACGTGCAACGGACTCTTTCGATTGTCTTGACTTGATCATAGTTCCTTAACTTCCCAGGTGACTTCGAGTCAGCTCCCAATCATTGGAAGACTCATCTATCACTTCAACTTGACTTGGCTGTCTTGAGTTGACTTGACTGACACTTCTCACAGTTGTATCATAGCTGCTACTCCTTCAGTCGAGTTCTTGACTTCTCCTCCTTGCCATACTCAGCTGCTTCACAATGGAGTCTTCATTTTAGCCTTCAGTTGACTTCTTGCATATCCAGGCATAGCTAACTTGACTTAGCTCGAACAACCCTATCTATTACAATGCAAAATACAAAGAAAATGGGGTGCCAACTTTCTAGTCTAAGTTTTACATGGCATTCATCAAAATCTAAACAATGAATTTCCCAACAATTTCCCCCTTTTTGATGATGCCAAAACTTAAAACATACATGCAAAAATATAAGCATCAAAGATACATACAGGTAGTGCAGTAACAGAGAATGTATGCGTAGAATCAATCTTTTTATTGATCATAACATTCTTGTCCTTTACACAGCTGTTTACAAAGTGTATCAGAGCAAACATCTATGTCTACGCAAAAAAAAAATAGAGAAATTACAGATTTTTTATTCAATGTACAGAAGACTTACATACTTATGCATTTACAATAGTAAATTACATGAAGGGGTGGACAACAACACTTCATCTCCTTCGCTGCCTCCTTCTTTCTTCATCAGTTCTGTCATCTTCTGACCTTTTTCTCTTCTTATCTTCTTCAGCTGCTTTCTTTTTCTCATAGGCTTTTCTGGCAGCTTCATCTCTTCTTTTTCTTTCTTGTTTCTCTTCCCACAACTGAGTTTGTATTTTATTTTCTTCTTCGATTCTCTTTACATACTCAGCATTCTTCTTGGCCACTTGCAAGTTGGCTACTTCATCAAACCCAGCCCAATAGATCCCTCATTTCTTCCCTGGATCTATATATTCGATGTTTTTGGGTAGAGGTCTAGGTTTGAAACCTCTTCCTCCACTACTTCTACCTCTTCCTCTGGGTGTGTATTGTACTGGGGCCTTCTTCTTTCCAGTAGAATGACCAGCAGAGTGACTGCTCAGAGTCTATTGCCTATCAACTTCTTCGCACAGCTTGAGGCCTTTTTCCCAATACAAGTCCCAGGCTTGGGCCATGGTCATGTTCTCGAAGTATCCCTCGGATGCGAGCGTCTTGAATTCATCAACAGATCTCGGCTCGATTCCGACGTCTGAAATGGCATCAGTGTCTCTTCCTGCTGGAATGCCTCCGTATTATTTTAGCATGTCCATCGCACGTGCATCTATTTTTCTTTCAATCTCCGTCATCTCTGCTTCTACTATTTTCCTTTTCTCAGACATGGGCACAACAGAGTGTTGGAGCGGCAGAGTCACTGGAAGTTTGTTGATTATGTCAGCTGTGACAAGTCCTTGTTGAGGGGTTCTAGCAACCATTAAAGTCATGTCTTTCGAACCTTCCCCCTCAACTGATTTTCCCTTTTCTTTCTTCTACTCTTTAGCTGCGGACTCTTCCAACGTCTTTAGGTATTCCTCTTCCCCCTTTTTGGCATCATCAAATGAGAGAGGAACCCCTGGAAACATGCCAACAAGCATGAAATCTAGGCGATCGATAGCCGAAGTTCGCTTGGATTATCTTTGCGGAGTATCCGCTCGAAATTTCGAGCGAGTGCGCGTTGGATTCGGCTGTCACCAACTTCATTTCAGCCATAAGAATGCTGAATTTTTCATTCATGTTCTCCTCGACGCGCAGAAGTTCTTTACGATGAAATTCGCGCAACAGTTACATTTCTGTGGTATGAGAGGTATGCATTCTATCAATGTTTTCTTGTATCCTCTTTTTCATGTCAGCATTATCAGCACTCCAGATTAGCATCTTGTTGTACAATGCTTTGAAGTATCAAACTTGTTCCACGCGCATTGTCTGCTGCTGTTGCCACCATTCCCGGATCCTGACTATTATTCCACGTAGATCAACAATAAGATTAGCATCACGATTATCCAACCGCATATCTAATGAGGCCTGATGCCTTTCCATCTTCTCTATCTCCGCAAATATAGCCTTGAAAACTTCTCGAACCTCATTACTATTACCTCCATCTCAATGGCGGCCAAACAAAGATCAAAGTCAAAGTCTCTTTGGAATGATGGTATTTGTTGGAATGACGGGATCGGAGGGTTTATGGAAACGCGTTGATCTCTAGCCGATTTTCATCAAGATCGGCGACTCTAGTAAGAAAGGGAAAGTTTGTTCAAACGCATCATCACGGACATAGGGAATCTGTTCAACTGTGACTTGCGGCCGTGATGTGCCCGATTGAGTCGATTCTACTGCAGCTTTGAGATCCGCGTATTGATCGTGATTCACCGGGGTCTGTTGTGGTATTGACCCGGTGGCCGAGCCTCAATTATCTCAACAAACCGTTGGTCTCGGTGATTTTTCCTTTTGAGTTGTCTGGTCCTCGGCCGTTTCAGTAGCGTCATTGGACGATGATGAGATTTGTAGGGGTGGCTCATCATCAAAATTGAACTTTTGACGAGCAGCCTTGAATTCTGGCTGACTCGTGTTGGGAAGAACATCCTCAGCTGAGTCGGTTGGATTTGCAATGGGGGATGACTCAGCTTCATCTTCGCCTTTAGATCCCAGAAAATTTACGTCTGGGTTGTCTTGGGAATCATGAAGGGCACTTATCTCCTTCTCAGATTCATTGATGATAGTAGGAGGAATGTTCTGTGTTTCTGCCTCTTTATCTCGGGAAGTCTCAACCTCCCGTAGGCCTTCAGTACCTCCTACAGACTCAACTGTAGCAAGGCCTTAGACATTCCCTTCGACAGACTCAGCTGTCTTGGGGTCTTCTACGACGGCATCCACTGGAGTCTCAACTCCATGGATTGCACTTTTATTGCCCAGAGTGTTAACTCCCAGGGCAGATCCATCATGTGCCTCATTTGCATCAAAGTGTCCTCGGCTGCAGAGCGATTGGCACTTCGGTGAGACAGTCTCAATCGTCCGAGCCGTCAGTGACAACTTTTGTGTATCTTTTTCTTGTTCCTTCTCCACTTCGCCTCCTAGATTCGTTGTGGAGTCATCTGCAGCAACCTCCGACCTAGCTGCAGTGGAGGGAGTTTTCCCCTCAGCTGACACACCAGCTGAGTGACTTGGAATGGGGTCACTCTTCTCCAAACTCGCGGCTGTTTCCTGTGAGTTGTCAGCCGTTGGGGCAGGTGGTAAGACACCCTCAGTAGGGGTTGGCTCGACTTGGGTCCCCAAGTTTCCCAGTTTCATCACCAGTTCCTTAATGCCTTCATCGAGTGAGTGAGGGAAGTGGTCGCAACAACAACAATTGCAATATGCCGCACCACTCCCATAGGATCAATCTCCAGTTGTGATTTGGAAGACTCTCCAGGGCCTTCCATCAGCTGTTGCTCATGTAGGATCCTGGATTCCCGCATGGCTGGCCTGCATCTCCAATTCTTGATCGCAGCAGCAGGTCCGGATCTTCATCGCTCTCTCGAAAGCATGTCAAGATGTGGATGAGTATGATTAGTGGTTCGATTAGAGGACAGATCATCGGCTTTCTCACGAGCTCACGCGCCTAGCTGCTTTCTATTCGTTCTCTTTTCGAATTTGTAACATGTTGATGCAGTTATCCTCATCAAGGGCTTGCAAAGATCAGTATCAACTTCAAGGAACCGAAGAGTCCCTCTTCCTCCTCAATAAACTCTGGGTGTTCAAACTGCACCCTAGAGTGACTCAACTTCCACTTTCTCCATTCTCGCAGACGATTTTAGATGTCTGGATATGGTGGGGATAGTATCATCAAATCATCATCGTCATCCGCTTGCTGTCCTTCACTCTCAGGGATTGAGGGTAGCAGACCTTGCTGCTCAACACCCTCACCAGCATCTGTCGCAGGTGGGGACACAACCCTGTCGACAGGTGAATCAGCTTTCTCGCTTGCTTCTTGCTCTCAAATTGCTCGACTACAACTGGGTCTTCAACTTGCCTCTGCTGATCGGCCTCAGCAGACTTGGTTGTTTCATCTATAATTTCTGGAGACTCTACTTCTTCAGCCATCTCAGCAATCTGCTCTAGCTGAGTGGCAGACTCAGCTATTTTCTCAAGCTCTGAACGCTTGAAGATTCTTTTTATTCTTTTGGTTTTCACCAGAGGAATATCAGGTTCCACTTCCTCCGGTTCGTCGAAGGTAAATGCCTTCGATTGTTGTTAGAGACAAATCGCCTTCCTTGTTGTGGCGATCCTCTTCTTCTTAATAATCTGGAGAAGGGATTAACGGTTCCTTCTCAGGGCAGGAGACACGGCTGTAGGGGTGTGACTCGGCAGGGCAAAAAGTGCGTTTTTCTTTTTCTTTGCCGGGGGGCGTGATCTTTCTGCTTGGTACTGCAGAGGCAGCCTTCTTCTTGGGAGCGGAGGAGACAACTGTTTCTTCTGGGTCAGCTGATTCCCCCTCACTTGTGTCCGCCTTCTTGGCATAAGCTCTCTTCTGTGCTCCGGAGATATTTGATCAGAACATCTTTTTGTTAACATGGAACGCCTTTCCATGTCGAAGAGGAACACTTTTCACCTCCATCAGCCGGCCAAGCACCAGGCCATACCCCAAAGATCCTCCGAACGATCCATCTTCCTTGAAAGACTTATTCCCAATATTTTGGCAGAGTCTGTTGTATACAAACTCAGCCCAGTTTACCTTCTTCTCCTCCATGATCGCAGCCATCACGATCAGCTTGGTTTTGGACAGCTGATTAAAGCTTCCAAATTTGATGTCTACATACTTGGCAACAATGTCCAACAGCTTATGGTAATCTTCCTTCAGCAGCTTCTTATCAGCTGTGTAGACAATCTTAAAGAGGATTAGGTTAGGTTTGGCCACTTCCTTCCATGCAGCAGCCAGGTTTACATCAGCTTCATAGATCTCCGACACTCCTTCCGCCGGTAGCAAATAGTGTTTTGCTAAATCCTTGGCAGTGATTGTGAATTCTTTCCCGTGAACAGAGGACTTGATGCCCTCGTCGTGAACTTCAGCATTCATATAGAACTGCGCGACCTCCTCCACGTAGGTCATTTGAAACTCCATTGTGAGAAAGGGTTTTAGCCCAGACTTCTCCACGGTAGACCCAGTGTGGATTTGTTTTCCCAACTTAAAAAAATCGTAAGTAGATGCCATTTCTTGAAGATTTACCGAACGAAACTTTGAAAATGTGCTTTGAAAATCTGTAGGGTTTCGAGAGAGGAATTTCTTTCTTTGCTTTTGGGAGAGATGAACAGTTTGTGTAAAGTGAGAGAAGAACGGATGAAATGGTATATGTATGGGTTATGAAAGGACGTGCGGACGATTTTTGAAATTAGATTGAGATCAACGGCTCAGATTTAGCACACCGATTAGTATTTAATTTCTCACATTTAATGTGGCAGCATTTATATCCAATCATAGGCTTGGTCGTGCAGCTTTTGACTGTATCTGTCATTATTGCGCTGATGTCATTCTTAAAAACATTCCCGCTTAGTAAAAACGACTGCGTTTTTGTCACTTAACTCATAGATAACTCAGCTTACTCCCTAGCTGATTCAACTCTTCTCTCTTTTCGCAGCTGATTCTTCGATACGGCTGACTCACTTCGCTGATTTATAAACTTAGCTTCATTTTTATCTTTTCTTATTTCATCTCTTCTCCTTGAATCTTCTGAGTGTTAACTCAGCTCAATTAACCCTAGCTCATGTTTGAGTTCTTCCAATCTTAATTCACATAATGGTTTTGTGAATATGTCAGCTAACTGTTTATCAGTTGAGATATATTCCAAGGTGATGTCCTTCTTTTCAACATGATCTCTTATGAAGTGATATCTGACATCAATGTGCTTTGTTCTTGAGTGCAACACATGATTTTGAGTGATTGCAATAGCACTTGTGTTATCACACATAATTGGAATCTCTTTTTCTTCAACATCATAGTCTCTCAGCTGTTGTCTCATCCATAAGACTTGGGCACAACAGCTGCCCACAGCTATGTACTCAGATTCAGCTGTGGATGTGGCTATTGAGTTTTGCTTCTTGCTAAACTAGGAAACCAGTCTGTTTCCAAGCATTTGACATGTGCCTGAAGTTCTCTTCCTGTCCACTCTACATCCAGCATAGTCAGAGTCTAAGTAACCAATAAGCTTGAATCCTCCTTCCTTTGGATACCATAAGTCGACTTCCTGGCATCCCTTCAAACACCTTAGGATTCTCTTAGCTGTAGTCATATGGCTTTCTTTTTGTGCAATTGAAATCTTGCACATACACCTACAACAAAGGTGATGTATGGCCTACTTGCTGTGAGATAGAGCAGTGAACCAATAAGTGCTCTGTATCTTGTTTGATCCACAGGCTTGCCATCTGCATCCATAATCTTGACTGATATATTCATTGGTATTTTCACAGAAGACTTCTCTTCCATACCAAATTTCTTCATTAAATCTCTGGTGTACTTTGTTTGACTTATGAAGGTTCCATCCTTCAGCTGTTTAACTTGAAGTCCTAGAAAGAATGTCAGCTCTCCCATCATACTCATCTCAAATTTGCCTTGCATGAGGTTTGAGAATTTATCACACAGCTCTTTGTTTGTGGATCCAAAAATGATGTCATCCACATATATTTGAACAAGCAGTATACTCTCTCCATCTTGAATTCTCAAGAGTGTTGTCCACTTTGCCTTTGGTGAATCCATTATCTGTCAGAAATTGAGATAATGTATCGTACCATGCTCTAGGTGCCTGTTTCAATCCATATAGAGCTTTCTTGAGCTTGTACACCTTATCTCCAAGAGTCTTCTGCTCAAATCCTGGAGGTTGTTCAACATAGACTTCTTCTTCCAATAATCCATTTAAAAATGCACTTTTCACATCCATCTGATATACAGTGAAGTTCTTGTGTGCAGCATAGGCAAGAAACATCCTTATTGCTTCTAATCTTGCAACATGAGCAAATGTTTCATCAAAATCTATTCCTTCCTCTTGGCAATACCCTTTGGCTACCAATCTTGCTTTGTTTCTTACCACAGAACCTTCTTCATTCTTCTTGTTTCTGAAAACCCATTTTGTGCCAATAACATTTTGATGAGTTGGTCTTTGAACCAATTCCCATACTTTGTTTCTTTCAAACTGATTCAGCTCTTCTTGCATGGCCTGAATCCAATGTGCATCATCCAATGCTTGGGACACATCCTTTGGCTCTATTTGGGAAATAAAGCAAGTGAACATTGCTTCTTGTTGAGCTCTGGATCTGGTTCTTACACCGTCTCTTACATCTCCAATGACTAGTTCTGGTGGATGGTCTCTTAGCCATCTCACATCTGGTTGGAGTAAGTTAGCTGGGTTCAGTCGTCTTGCAGTTGTGTTGTCTTGAGCAGCTCTCTCATCTTCACTTAGCTGCAGAGTTTTCAGCTGTCTTTGAGATTCAGCTATCTCATCTTCACCTAGATTAATTTCTCCAGTTTCAGCTTCAACATAGGGACTCTTTCGTATAGTTGGTGATTCGTTTATCGCCTAACTCTTCAATGTCTTCTCTATTTACATTAGGTTCATCAAAAACCACATGGATAGACTCTTCTGTGACCATAGTCCTTTTGTTCAACACTCTATAGGCTTTGCTTTCAGCTGAGTATCCCAAGAAGATACCTTCATCAGCTTTAGCATCAAATGCCTTTAGATTATTCTTCCCATTGTTGTGGATGAAGCATTTACAACCCAAATATTTTAAAGTATGCAACATTTGGCTTTCTCCCTGTCCAGATTTCATAGGGAGTCATTGTCAGCTGTCTGTTTACTATGCATCTATTTTGAGTATAGCATGCAGTGTTTATGGCTTCAGCCCAAAATCTTTTAGCTGACCTGCTTGGCTAACATGGTCCTTGCAGCTTCCTTGAGAGTTCTGTTCCTTCTTTCTGCAACTCCATTCTGCTGCGGAGTTCTAGCTGTAGATAGTTCGTGAGTAATACTATTTTCAACACAGTACTGAGTTATTATTCCATTGACAAACTCAGTTCCTCTATCAGATCTTATCTTTATAATGGTTTGACTTTTCTCATTTTGAACTCTTTTCATCAGTTGTGGTAACTTCTCCAAAGTTTCCTTCTTTTTACACATGAAGATTGTCCATGTATATCTTGAATAGTCATCCACCACTACTAGAGTGTATTTCTTCCCACTTATACTGGCTGGCTCAACAGGATCAAATAGATCCATATGCAGTAGATGCAATATCCTTGTTGAAGATGGACTAGACTTCTCTTTAAATGATGATTTAATCTGCTTTCCCATCTGGCATGCATCACAAACACTTTCCTTCTTGTATACTGAGTCTGGGAGTCCTTCTACAAGATTACTCCTTGCGAGCTTGTTAATTGTCTTGAAATTCAGGTGACTCAGCTTCTTGTGCCACAGCCAACTTGATTCGGCTGTACTCTTTGCTAATAAACAAGTGCTTGGTGTGGCAGTCGACCAGTCTACCACATACATGTTATTTTGTCTGGTTCCTTGCAACACTACTTCATTTGATTCAATATCTTTGATTTGGCACACTCTCATGTTGAATCCAACATTATAGCCCTTGTCACAGAGTTGGCTGATGCTTAGTAAGTTGAAATTTAGGCCTTCAACATATGCAACATCTGTGATTTCTAATCCATTTTTCTTGATGGATCCAGTGCCTCTTATTTCCCGTGGAGCTTCATTACCTTCAAATATGACTTTTGCACCTCTAATCTCCTTGAACTTTGACAAATTTTTCTTGTTTCCTATCATGTGTCTGGAACATCCACTATCCATGTACCAGGTTCCTTGGCACTCAGCTGTTCCTTGAACCTGCAATCAAGGAAATTAGTTTTTAGGTACCCATACTTGCCTGGGTCCTGAGGGGTTAGTGCTGTAAGATGATCCAACCAACCTATAGCCAAATGATTTGACTCTAAGAGGTTGCCATCTATCTGTGCCATAATCATAATTCACTTTGGCAAATTGCTTGGGGGCTTTGGGTTCATACAGCTGCCTCTTTTGTCTGTATGCCTGTGTATGTGTTTTAGCAGTTGCCTTCTTTGGGTAATTATGATATCTCTGAGTGTAGTGCTTGGGTGCATATGTGTGCTGATAATGGCTTTGTTGCCTTTGGCAAATGATTTGACTCTAAGAGGTTGCCATCTATCTGTGCCATAATCATAATTCACTTTGGCAAATTGCTTGGGGGCTTTGGGTTCATACAGCTGCCTCTTTTGTCTGTATGCCTGTGTATGTGTTTTAGCAGTTGCCTTCTTTGGGTAATTATGATATCTCTGAGTGTAGTGCTTGGGTGCATATGTGTGCTGATAATGGCTTTGTTGCCTTTGGAATGACCTTTGCTGAGTTCTAGGTCTTTGCCATTTAGGCTTGTATTCCATAGGTCTTGGCTGATATTTCACATTATTCCAATCAGCTTGACTTGGGTAGTTTCTACCATTCCCATCATTTGTTTTCCTTTGATAGAACTTTTGGGGATTCTGGTAGCTCTGTTTCTTTTTCACAGTACTTTCTTGTTTGGAGTTTCTTTGAGGAACTCTGCTGGATTTCTTCTCAATTGTCCCTCTCAAAGATACTTAATCGGGTTGTTTTCCTTTTCCTTTATATCCTAGGCCAGTTTGTTTGTGATTGTGCTTTGGAATGATTTGTGTGTGCAACATTTGGTGTCTTGGATTTTTGAGATGCTTCATTACTTGAAGATCCTTTTTCCAAGATCACTCTAGGAGTTTGACTATGCACAAAGGAATTGAATCCTATGCCTGTCTTGTCTCCACATTCTTTTTGGCTCATGATAAGGTCATCCAATGATTTAGATGCCTTTGTGAATGAAGCAATCACATTTTTGAGATCATTTTCTCTCTTTTCTATAGCAACTATCTCTGCTTTATTAGTTTAGCATTTTCAAGATTGACTCTTTGTTCTCATTAGCTATGTGACTTAGAGTACTCGGCTCCTTAGTCATTTTGTGAGTTTTTGGCTTTTAAGTGGGCATTTTTGTTTTCCTCATTTAATAGTGAGTGTGAGGATTTAATGTGCTCAAAATCTTTCATCATTTTGCCTAATGAATCATAAAGATCAGTGGGTGATGAAGTGTGTGTGTCACAATCACTATCACTAGAATCTGAATGAGATGAGTTAGAGTGTACCTCATCTTCCCGGGTCGAGGTTGATCTTGTTCTTTAGCCATTAGGACAGATTAAGGCTTCTTCTTGAGTCACTTGAGTAGTCAACTTCACTACTCTCTCTCGTCTCGCGCTTTTTTGACTTAGTTGTGTCGGCGGTCTCGGCAGCCAACATTGCTCTTTTCTTTTCTTGTCTTCTTTCTCTGAAGACTTTTCTTTCTTCTTCATTCCTGTATTTATTCACTACAAGATATGGACAGTCAATGGCAAAGTGTCCTGGTTGTCTGCAATTCCAACACAGGTTTTCAACTTTTTGATCAGCTCTCTCATTTCTTGGGTTGTCAGCTCTTTGATATTCGACCTTTTGATACTCTGCTCTTTTTGGTGGTCTATCTTACCTTGACTTGGAGGGAGATGAGTGTCTTCTGGAGGATTCACCTTTGTTTCTTTTGTAGTTCTTATTGAAGAACTTGTTGAATCTTTTAACCATTAAGGCAATTTCCTCCTGGTCAATGACTTCTTTGGTCTCAGCTTTATTTCCTTCCTTGACTATGAGTGCAGTTGTTTTGGGCACATCTATCTCTTCTTGATCCTTTATTCTCAGCTCAAACTCATAAGCTTTGAGGTCTAAGAATAGTTCATGATTGGATGTTTTTGATAGGTCCTTCGAGTGTCTTAGAGCCATGGTCTTTATTTCCCACTCAGCTGGGAGGCTCCTCAGTATCTTCATACACATCTCCTTCTGTGTGTATTCTTTCCCAAGTGCTGAGAGCTCATTTGTAATTTCATTGAATCTAGCATCCAGCTGATCCATTGTTTCACCTGCAAGCATTTTAAAATTTTCAAACTTTTGAACAACAACAGATAATTTGTTTTCCTTGATTTGCTCAGATCCTTCACAAATTAAGGTTAATTTGTCCCAGATTTCTTTGGTTGTTTTGCAAGATTTGACTTTGTTGAACATGGCTTTGTCCAAAGTCTTGTAAAGTATATCTTTGGCCACGTTGTCAAGGTTGTATCTTTTTCTATCATCATTTGTCCATTCAGCTCTTGGCTTTTCAACCATAGCTGGTCTGGGAGGAGCATCCTCCTCTTCTTCACCGCAGCACTCTCCTTGCTTGTTTGTGTTCACCTTCATTATTTGCAGTGGCCCATCCTCTATCACTATCCACATCTCATCATGTAAAGCTGATAGATGAGCCTGCATACGTATTTTCCAGTCATCAAATTCTTCAATGGTAAACATAAGAATGCGTGTCAAATTTGCTTCCATGATAATAACTTTGCTGTTTTTTTTTAAAAAAAAAATGGCTTTTGAAAGAACAAGTGTTAACAACTTCTTTGAAAGATTGGAGATCTAGTTCAGTAACCAGTGCGAAAGGCTCAATGAACCAACCGCTTTGATACCACTTGTAGGTCCCAAGGGGTGTAAGTAAGGTTTAGAAGGGGGGGTTGAATAAACCTTACCAACTTTTCGAATTTAGTCATTTTAAAAACGTTTAGAGTTAATTTCACAGCTATGTCCTTGGTGGACAACTAAGTTAGTTAACCAGCAGAGTTAGCCACTCAACAGACTCGACTGAGCTATTGATAGAATAACTCAGTTGTTTAGTCTAATACTTAACTTGGCTGTGATGAGATTTTCAGCGGAAGACTCAACACCCTTGAATTTAGTTTAAGTTGTTTTAACACTTGGTTTTAGCACTTTGTTGAATATCAATTGGATAGCATCAGCAGATATTAAATGATATGCAGTAAGTAAATGCTGAAATGTAAATGACACAATAAATTTTATAGAGGTTCGAAGATGGGGTAATTCTTCTAATCCTCTCTTCTCCAACTCCTGGAGGAATCCACTAAGTATTAATCAGAGTACAAAGTGGTTATCAGTCCAGATACAAGTCTTGATCACATAGTTGACTTGATCCTTTGGGACTCAGTCTGGAGATGCCTTGGTCACACGGTGGCTTCTCGACGACTCGGCCTTCTTCACACAGGCATTCGCCTTTGCTACTACAGCTCACTTGCTCTAGCTTCTTGGAATTGATCACGAAGCCCTCCAATAGCTTGAGACTGGTTCGACCTTGAACCTTTCTACAATCCTCCTTGGAATGTAGACCCCTTTTGATTCTTCAAAAGTTTCCTCTTCAATAGTATGAAGTTGTCTTTCCTTCACAGCTTGGTGTTGAATTGATTTCCTTCGAAGTTTAGGCTTGAGGATTTGCTTGAATAACTTGAGAATATTTTTGCAGGTTACAGCTTGAATAATAACTTGAAAGTTCTTGGTTCAGGTATGCAAGGTAACCTTTCTCAAATTGATTCCTCTGCCTTTTATAGTGCTCTTTCAAAAATCTGCCCGTTGAAGAGATAGGTTGATTTTCAAAAGACACTAGTGGTCGTTGGCTTATCTTGTTGCAGTCCTTGAAATTGACATTACCTTGTATTAAATGAACCTTTAGCTTTTCAGAGCCTGACACAGGTGCAGTGCTTCCCATTGGTTTATTCCTTTTGCACGCTTCTGGGACTGAGCACTTTAGAATATTGTAGCATAGAAGTATTACTTATTTAAGTAACTTTCTTGACTTACGTGCAATGGACTCTTTTCATTGTCTTGACTTGATCGAGTTCCTCAACTTCCCAGGTGACTTCGAGTCAGCTCCCAATCATTGGAAGACTCATCTGTCACTTCAACTTGACTTGGCTGTCTTGAGTTGACTTGACTGACACTTCTCACAGCTGTATTATAGCTGTTATTCCTTCAGTCGAATTATTGACTTCTCCTCCTTGCCATACTCAGCTGCTTCACAGCGGAGTCTTCATTTTAGCCTTCAGTTGACTTCTTGCATATCCAGGCATAGCTGACTTGACTCAGCTCGAACAACCCTATCTATTACAATGCAAATTACAAAGAAAATGGGGTGCCAACTGTCTAGTCTAAATTTTACATGGCATTCATCAAAATCTAAACAATGAATTTCCCAACACCTTGTTCGTACTAGCATATATGAAAATAACCCACATCGGTTCAGGGTGGTCCTCCAAGGTGAATTGGATTTCCAAATAGAAAGATGAGCTATGAATATTAAGCACACAAGTTTTGTTAGACCATATCACAACTAAACCACCACTCTTACCCACAGGATCCAAGCAAAAACATCTATCCCCCAATCTTATCTTATTAAAAACTAAATTAATAAATGCTTTCTTTTTTTTTCGCATAAGAAAATCAAACCCGGGAGTTGGAGCCGAAGAGACTCCTTGAATTAAGGAATTATAGAGGATCCTCCCAGACCTCTACAATTCCATGAGCATATCTTCATGGATAACTTTGGACCCAATTAAGGTTGGCCACCTCCACCTATTCAATACTTGACTCATTCTTCACAACCAATCATGATCCTTTCAGTTTCTTGTTTCCTTCCAAACCCCTGTTCACTGGTTCATCCATCACATTGAAGTTTCTTTTCTTACTACTATTGCCCTCACCTTCCTCAGTTATGATGTCCATTCGTTTAGGTGTAGGTCTTTTTCTACCATATTTCTTGATGCTCTTTCTCCTCTATTGGTAATTTTCAGTCAAACCATTGTCAAGATTTTTGTTGCACATTCTCTATAACTCCCTGAATAGAGGTCGAGCTATTTTCCCTTGATTCTTAGCCAAAATAGACTGACTGCCATCGATTGACATATCATGGTTCTTAACCTCATCCGTCTCATTCATATCTGTTGTCTGGTCCTGCAGCACACAGGGATTCACATTTTCCTTGTTCTGTAACCCCTTCCCTTCCTTATTTTGGTCAACACTTAGTTTTTGAATGGTGTTTTGGAGGAGCACACCAATGTGTTGATCACTTTCTGGGGTTGTGATTTCCTTGTCCAATTTAGGGGTTACCTGTAGGGCATTATCATCTTTGGCTGATTCCTTACCCATTGGTTGATCCAACTGCCTGGGAGGAATTTGACTTAGAAACATAAATTTTGTAGATTTTCATACTTGTAGATTTTCATACTTCAAATCCACCCAATAAGATTCCTCATCCAATGTGATCTTGGTCCCCCTCATTAATGGTTTCTCTAAATCCACGTCCACAAGAATTTTGATGTGTTTCCCTTTAGGAGTTCCACTCTTTGGTATTGAGATATCACTCAGTTTTCTGAATTTATTATCGATTTTCCTACATGTTTCAACACTCAACCAGTGAAAATGGATATTCCATAGTTGGATCCAAAGCTCCACAGCATTGAACGAGTTCAAATTATCCAACAAATCCTATGACCATTCTTGTAAAATCAGGTATTGACTATCAAAACTCCAGGTCTTTCCTCTCGGAACCCTAATCTTATCCTTCTGATCCATGAAGATGAATTGAAAAGGTTATGCCCAATTTCGTAGACTGGAAAAGATTCTTTGGTTTAATTGCCAGATATTTATCATAGTGTTTTTGAAGCTAGTAAAATTCATTTTTTTGACCCAAAGATTTTCCCTATGAGACTTTTATGGCATTCGGTTTTCCTAGTAATGATATCTAAGTTATTCAACTTGATTTCCTCGTTTTCGTCCATAGATAACAAAAAGGCATTTAGTCTAGACACAATATCTTGGTCCATATTTGGTTAGGGATACCTCAATCATTGGATCTGTCCTCAAAACTTTAGATTCCGCCATCTGTAGAGGGGAAACAAAGCAAAGAACAAAGAGAAAAAGAAAAAGAAAAGGAAAAAAACAAAGAGAGGGCAAGATGGAGACACGTGGGGGTCAAAAAGTCACGAAGAAGTAAAAAAATAAAAAGAGCACAAGAAACCAGAGTAAAAAACATGGAATACAGTGATGAGAGATAAACAAAAGTAGGTAAGAGGGTATTAACTACAAGGCACATGTCAAGACATTAATGATGTAGACATACATGAAACATAAAATCATTAAAAGCAATAAAAAGCTCCATAAAAAATGCATGATGACTCAGAACCAAATAAATCAAAGGCCATAGTACTTAGTGGTCCACCATGGAAATTCCAACAAGAAACTGCGAGATGGGCGGCAACAAACAAAGCAAAAGAACAAAAGGACAAGAGAGAAAATTACCACTCCACACAAGGGAGACTCTAAAATGCGGATGATTTTTTGAAAAATGGTAGAAGTGATTGGTGGGAGAATAAAATGAAAGTGAATGAATAGTAGTAGTTTTGGAAATTTTCATAAGCATTCATATTTTGGGGTGAAAAAACTTTCTCTAGCAGAACGAAAATAAAAAATTGTCAAAAGCAATCGCTACCTCAAACCCATCTTCCCATAGGTTTGAGGTTTTTCACCTAGAGCTTTTTCCCATCAAACTCCTCCCAAAAATAACATCACATTTTCCAAAATTTCTTTATTTAAAAACCCTAAATTCAATATCTTATATATATATATGTTATAGAACAAATAATTTAAGAATACAAAAGAACTAATATTAATAGAAATATCAAAGCATAAATAATAAGAAGAGAATAATTTTAGATAGAAAGTAATTCTTTTATTTCTCTTGATCTTGTGTATCATCCAACAAAAAACCCATAGCCTATTTATAGACATGATTGCCACCATGTTTCAATGGAGTAGGTACTAATAGTGATGTATTAGTGCTAATCGAGTGGTTAGACATCCACTAAATATTATGGCATATTGTAACACTTCCCCTTGGATGTCTCACTATTGGATGAGTATGCCTCGTTACAAACCTTGTGCCGAAAAAACCCTGATGGGAAAAAATCGGGCATAAGAGAATAAGAGTACATTCTCAAATCCAGACCTCGTGCATCAGCTGCCTCATTAAAAACCTTAAGCTGGAAAAATCCAATGGGATAAAACCAGACAAAAAGGGAAAAGAGTACAACGCACAATATATTCACTCCCCATGAGATGTATGATATTAATTGTATAACTTGTCTATTAATGTTGCTTCATATTGACTCTTCTCATTCCGATGTCGTTAACCAGTTTCTCAAATGTAGACATAGGCAAGGATTTTGTAAACAAATCAGTAAGATTGTCATAGGAGCGAATCTGTTGAACATCTACCTCTCCATTTTCTGGAGCTTATTGTATGGAAAAACTTTGGTAAAATATGTTTGGTCCTATCACCTTTTAAATAACTTGAGCTATACACGCTGCATTATCCTCATAAATAATAGTTGCGGTATCTGTAATCGGCTTCAATTGACAACTATTTTGAATATGAGATATAACAGATCTTAACCAAACACATTCTTTGTCAGCTTCATGAAGCGCAATTATCTTAGAGTGATTAGAAGAAATAGCCATTTGTTTGGTAGATCACTATGATATAGCTGTACCATTATAGCAAAATACATAACCAGAATGTGATCGAACTTTGTGTGGATCAGATCTATATCCCGTATCAGCATAACCAACTAATCCAGAGTTAGTGGATTCTTTGGAGTAGAATAACCCCAAATCTATAGTTCCACTGAGGTAACGGAAAATATGTTTAATACCATTCCAGTGTCTTCGAGTTGGATCAGAGTTGTATTGCGTAAGTAGATTGACAGCAAAAGTGATATATGGTCTGGTGCATTGTGCTAAATACATTAATGCCCCAATAAAGTTGAGATAAGGTACTTCAAGACCCAAAATCTCTTCATCAGACTCCTTTGGTCGAAATGGATCTTTATTGGGAAAGCTTCGTACGACCATATGGGTACTCAAGAAATGAGTATTTTTTATATTACACCATTTGAGCAATCTTTTGGTATAAGCAAATTAGTGGACAAGTATTCCGTTATCTTTATGATCTAGTTCAAGACCAATGCAGAGTTTGGTTTTCCCAATATCTTTAACCTCAAACTCCTTCTTTAGATATCCAACAACGTTAGATAATTCTTTAAGGGTGCCAATCAAATTCATGTCATCGACATATACATCAATGATAACAACTTCGACATCTAATCTTTTAATAAAAATGCATGGACAAATTAGATTATTTCTATAACCTTTCCTAAAAAGGTATTCATTCAACCTATGGTACTACATGCGACCAGATTGCTTTAATCCATACAACGATCTTTGTAGTTTGATCGAATAGAGTTCACGAGGACTGTTTGGTTTTGGTATTTTATATCCATATGGATTTTCATGTAAATATTAGAATCAAGTGAACCGTATAGATATGCCATTTCCACATCCATTAAGCGCCTATCTAGATTCTCGTGAACAACCATACGAATGAGAAAATGAAACGTGATAGTATCCATCACAGGTGAATATGTTTCATCATAATCAATTCCTAGTCTTTGGGAGAATTCTTGAGCCACGAGTCGAGCTTTATATCTCACAACCTTGTTTTTTCGTTTCTCTTCCGAACAAATACCCACTTGTACCCAATGGGTTTTACATTGTCTGAAGTTCGAGTAATTTTCCCAAATACATTTCATTTCTCTAGGGAAGCTAATTCAGATTTTATCGCTTCATCCCACATATGCCAGTCAGGCCTCTGACGATATTCTATATTTCTTGAACAACCGAGAATGCAAAATTATCATCAATAATTATTTCATTTTGATCCCATATCTCATTACAATAGCTCAGGGGGTTTCGGTGCTATCAGAATTTTTAGTTTGAATGTTTTCTGAGATATTAGACTCTACAGATTCATTTGGAGCATGCTTACCGATATCAATTTTCCCTTTCTTTTTTGAGGAACAATATCTTTTGAGCCAATAGGTCTAGCACATTTTTGTCGTGGGAGATTATCATTCATTTTGTTATGTTCTTAGGAACAATAATCCTAGCTGGAACATTCGCGCAGCCGGAATATGAGACTAGACTTTGTGACTTTGCTAGCATCATTAAATACATCAACAAATCTATTGGCAATATTCTACAAATAAATGATTCTAGTAACCTCACTTTCACATTTAGGAGTATGCGGGTCCAAATAGGATAAACTTTGTTCATTCCAGGAGAGATTCTCAATTGGATTTTGTTTATCTTTTTGCAATACTTTATCCATTCCCATTGATGGAAATGTCATTTCATCAAAATGGGCAATCTGCAAAATGAGCGGTAAATAAATCTCATGTCAGTGATTCCAAATATCGAATAATTGGCGGAGAATCAAATACAATGTATATAATGAGTCTACATTGTGGACCCATTTTTGTTCTCCAAGGAGGTGGAATTGGTATTTGGGCAGCACACCAAAAGTACGTAGGTGCGAAATATCTGGCTCAAATCCGAGTGTTAATTGCATTGAGGATTGCATATGATAAGTAGTGGGGCGTAATTTGATAAGTGATGATGCATGCAATACTGTATGACCCCATGCTACACTAGTGAGCTTTGATCTTATTAATAATGTAGCAATGACCTGAACTCGTTTAACCAGGTATTCTGCCAACTCATTCTGAGTATGAACATGTGCTACTGGGTGCTCAACTTAATTCCCAGTGTTGCGCATTATTCATCAAAACTTTTTGATGTAAATTCTCTAGCATTATCCATTCTTATATTCTTAATAGGATAATAAGGGAAATGTGCTTGGAGTTTAATAATTTGCGCTAGTAATCGAGCAAATGCAACATTTCTAGTAGATAATAGACATACATGCGACTATCTACATGATGCATCTATTAAGACCATGAAATATCTAAATGGTCCGCTTGCTGGATGTATTGGTCCGCAAATATCACCACGAATACGTTGTAAAAATAATGGTGATTCATAACCAACCTTTTCCATTGAAGGTCTAGTAATGAATTTTCCTTGGGAACATGCTTCACAAAAATAATCTTCAAAATCAATATTTTTGTGTCCTTCAATGGATGTCCATTGGTATGCTCAACAATTCTACGCATCATAGTAATTTTTGGGTGTCCTAGGCGATCATGCCATAACCAAAATATATCAGGATTCACTAGCTTCCAAGGCATGGTGGCATAGGATTCAAAAGCTTTAATTGGGACATAGAAATTATCGCTTTAAATTTTTCATGGACATTAGTTTTGCCCATTTTATAGGATGTGATATATAGACACTCTTTATCATGGTCATTTAGTGTCTCCAAATGATAGCCATTATCATGCACATCCTTAAAACTTAGTAGATTTTTTTTATCTACAAGAAAATAATGAATTTTCAATTTGTAGGATTGTACCGTTAGGCAACATTAATGTTGCATTCCTGGAGACATCAATAATCTCAACGGGACCAGATATAGTTGTAACTTGTGCTTTGCACAGTTTCACACTCGAGAAATATACTTTATTCGTTAATATTGAGTGTGTTGTTGCACTGTCAAGTAGACAATAGTATTTCTTCTCGGTGTTTCTCATATCACCTGATATAACATTATTGAATTAAATTATGCGACTATCTTTACGATTTTATATGTAATTTTTTTTTTATCAATGTGAAACAGCTAAATAATAACATAGAGGAATAACAAAACTATAAAAGATTTTATTCGACAACATAGACATATAATCATGTAATTATTACATCATGCTAAATAAATTGCTACGAATAACAACGGATAAATGATGATAACAAGAATCTCAATCATAAGCCAAAAATAACCCGGAGGATATTCTCCAACAAAAATTAAAATAGTATATATTATGACTAACAAGATAAGAAATACCATAGTTGGGTTAAACATCTTGAATGAAGAAATGAAACCAGATTGAAGTATTGAGATTATATGATAATGTGAGAATTCTTGAATAAAATGTTGGTATATTTATAGATAAAAAATTATTGTTCATAGTCGTTACATGACCGTTGGGAAGGAGAAATTTGAATGTGAAAATTGTGAATGATTTAGTAGAATTATAATGATATTTTGTGACTGAAATAATAAACACAAATATTATGATAACAAATCATTATTCATATAAAAGCTTCAACCCAAAAATATATCTTCTCGGGAAAATACATACAAGCACAATCAAAATATTCCCACTTTTACAACACCAATATATTTGCATGAAATATTTAAAACATAGATATTGATGCTTAAACATTTCCATCACCAATTAAGTGATCAATCCTTCCTCTTGGATGCTCAAAGAAATCAGCAACATCCAGATGTGTAATATCCACATTTAGGTCATCAAAATTATCATCTCCGAGATGATCAGAAGTGAAATTTGCCTCAGCATATTTATCTTTCTTGCGAATAGATGCTTGATAAAGCTCCACCAACTGTTTCGATGTACGACAAGTACGTGACCAATGACCTTTCATTTCACACCGATAACATTCCTTTTTACTAGCCTCCAGATTTATTACTTTCTTTTTTCCTTTCTTGTCATTTATGTTCCACTTTTGGTGGTTATTTGCATTTTCATTATTCTGACTACCACAATTATATGGCGTATGTTTACCACGACCACGGCCTCTCCCGCAGCCTCTAAAATTATTAAAATTTTGAGCTCTAGTTGCATTCACTGCAGGGAATGGAGTAGAACCAGTAGGCTGTGATTGTGATTTTTTTATATCAATAACTCATTATTTTGTTCGACCACAAGAAGGTACGAAATCAAGTTAGAATACTTTTTAAAACCTTTTTCTCGGTATTGCTATTGCAGGAGCAAACCCGAGGTATGAAAAATAGAAAGCGTTTCTTCAATCATATCATCATCCGTAATATTTTCTCCGCATAATTTCAATTTTGAAGAAATTTTAAATATCATGGAACTACACTCACTTACGGATTTGAAATTTTGAAACCTCAATTTTATCCAATCATATCGGGCCTTTGGAAGTATAACCATCTTCAGGTGGCCATACCTTTCCTTTAATTTTTTCCAAAGGATGGATGGATCTTTTACCATAAGGTATTCAATTTTTAAATTTTCATCCAAATGGTGACGAAGAAAATCATAATCTTAGCTTTATCTTGTACTGATGCACTATTTCCTTCTTTAATGTTATCACCAAACCTTTTAGCTTCTAGATGGATTTTAGCATCTAAATCTCATGACATATTATTGTTTCCAGCAATATCAAGAGCAACAAAATCAAGTTTTGCGAGGTTAGCCTTAAGGATATTTCAAATTAAGAAATGAATAAAACTTACAGTACTTATCAAAAGTACTGAAAAATTGGATAGAGACTCGTGTTGATAACGTGTTATAGAACAAATAATTTAAGAACACAAAAGAACTAATATTAATAGAACTATCAAAGCATAAATAATAATAAGACAATAATTTAGAGAGAAAGTAATTCTTTTATTTCTCTTGATCTTGTGTATCATCCAACAAAAACCCGTAGCCTATTTATTGACATGATTGCCACCATGTTTTAATGGAGTAGATACTAATAGTGGTGTATTAGTAATAATGGAGTGGTTAGACATCCATTAAATATTATGACATATTGTAACTGTTGTTTGGGTGGTACTATTTACAAGAAAATGGCTAAGTGCTCGGAAAAAACTAGACATAATTTTAAGTTGAGGCCAATATCAGATACTATCTCCGCAAGATGAAAATGCCCCGTTTACAAAGTGCATATAGTTCCGTCAATCGTCCCTAAGAAACAATGACCTTTTCAGGTTCGATTTAGCAGCACTTGCAAAAATCGAACCAACATTGAACTATAAGTGTTTAAGGCTTTCAAGCTTTTGGAAGGGAATGATAATAATATGTTGATGCAAAATGCTTTATTTTAGCTTCTTAATTTCATCTATTTTTCATCAGCAGTGGCTTCCAATTTATAGGCCTTGATAGGTGTGCATTTTGCATGTATTTTGAGGTATAATTATGACAAAAATGGTGTTTAGACATGCATAAACTCATATGAAATGGTTCGTATTCACTCTTTGTGGGAAAGATATTATGCTTTGCTCGTTTTGTAGGAATTTAATGATATTTGAAGTAATTTGGAGACAAATACGAGCATCGCGAAGTAGAAACACCAAGAATCGAGTGAACGTACGAGATTAGAAGCCACAATGAGAAGAAGTTGAACAAATAAGGCCAAAATAGAGAACGCACGGGTAGGGCGCACGCCTGGGCATGACCCGTGCATCCCTGGGAAGGAAATAATGTGGTTACGGCAAGGCGCACGGGTAGCCCATGTGTACACGCACCACCCATGCGCCACTGAAGAATTGGAAGTTGCATACGGCAATGCGCATGGGTAACCCGTGCGTGGATGCACGACTCGTGCGCTGGTTGGTGAAAAGCAGGACTTGGCCTACGGCATGACGCACGGGTAACCCGTGCGCCCACGCACGACCCGTGCGTCCCTGCTGTAATACAGTATCATGACAGCAATGTGCCCTAAATTTTCTAAAAGGTATATAAGCTCTTTTTGGGGTGCACACCAGGGACATTCTGACATTCTTTGGCTCTAGCACACAAGACAAAGTTCTATTCTTGGAAGAAGACATCAAGGAGACAATCGGGTCGCATCGGAGCTTGAGGAACGGAGATATATCGAGAGATTGTCGACTTTCCTAAGTTTTTCTTGCTTCTCTTGTAGGTTTAATCTTTCATTTTAGTTTGTCATGGCTTTGAACAATTTGTCTATGAGTTGTGTAGACATCATGTGTAGCTAAACTCTTTAGATTTCTGGGTTTTGGAAGTAGATTAATGAACTCTTGTTGAATGTTTTAATCTTAATTGAAGTTATTGTTTTGAAGCCTATTTGAGTACTTTGAGCTTATTCTTGTTTTATCACTTGATCAATGATTTAGCATGTTTGATATATTGATTCATAATTCGAGAGATGAGTTTCAATATTAGATCTTGAGTACTTGACACAAATATTTGCATAAATCGAGAGGTTTGTAAATATTTGTAAGGACAATTGATCTTCTAAACTTTTGGGAGTTGAATACCTCATGCTGAGTAGAGATGCTAGCATAGGTATTTCAATCTACATTTTATATGCATTCGAGAGGGTGGATAAAATACTTTCGTGATCGTCTTATAGGAATATTGATAATAACTTGACTTTGATTAACTCGGACAACAAGAGGGTTATTAATCGAAACCTTAACCCGGGAATCCATTTCATCATCTTGACACGTATATTATTCTCATTGTCTTAATCTTGTGTTTTTAGTAGTCTTAATTGTCTTAATCTCACAACAATCATCATATTACGACCGTCTAAATAAAAATAAGACTATCTTAGTTCGATACTTAGCATATTAATTTATTAGTCTCCGTGAATACGACCTTGCTACCCTATTCTATAACTTGCACCGTACACTTGCGGTGAAGCTAAAAATAAGGCGAACAAGCCTCAAGGTGCCTCATGGAAAGGGTATGTCATTTGGTTCGAAAAGACATGTCTATAGCCAAAAATTGCACCTGATAACTCGAACATGTGCCTCAACTTGAAAGTGCGTGCCTGACAGACAAAGGGCTCTATTCGCTCGGTGCGCGCCCACGTACACTGGCCTCTGCCCGTATGTGCGCCCGTGTCATGCAAGGCCCAGTCTTGAGGCCCAACCAAAATTTTGACTAGAAAATTAATTTTGAAGGGTATTAAATAAATTTGGTCCAAAATTATAAGGATCTTGAAGCCCAAGCCCAAGCCCATGTGGCGCGCATGTGTGTTTTAAACCAAACCCACAAGCTTGTAGCTCCTCACCCCTTTAAAAACTTTGGTGCCCCAATGGCCCAAACCCATTAGTCCAATTTTGGCTATATTTATAGAGCAATTTTTGGCCTTCCCTCCCACGTGAGATGGAGCTTAACTCCTCCCCCACACATTCCAATTTCCATATCAATTTCTAGTTTTAAGTGGCTAACTTGTAGTATTATTTTTTCTTTCACCTGGAATTGGTGTTTAGAAATTCAAAATGACAATCTCATCTACTCACTTAGTAGAATTTTATCATATAATTTTATTTTATTTTTCACTAATGGAAACCACTTAAATATTTGGTCAAAATCGAGTCAACACCCATTTTTCTCATAACCAAATTCCAACAATCCCCACATGAATTAATGCATACATGTATGCAAATTCGCTTGAAAGTCTCGACGAACTGTTATTGCATCTGGATATGTAGCTTGTGGGTTTGAACTTTTCTTAGTAAAATAATATCGGATTTACTGGCTGCTTAGTGACACGATGCCTTGAACTACTCATTCGTTTGTGTAAACTAGGACAACAATATTTACACAATAACAATTCTAACACTTGTTGTTCTCACGTTGTGTCCATTTCGACCCTGGTCCATATTTTAGATTTATAAGTGTTTCTTTGAAGCGGTCATTACTTCTCACTTATATAGGTGATATCCTATTGAAGAGTATCCTGACATACTCCACTTTTTGGTATAGGAATCATAAAAGTCTTAAACCTAACCTCACCACATTCAACATGTTTTATTTCACTTGGAAGTTCCAGAATGAGCTAACACATTTTTCAAGTGTACAACTGAACATTCATAACTTAGTTGTCTCATTGAACCAAGGTCTTGGGATCTCCAATTCACAAGGTTGGATTGCCGCTATGAACATTCTTTATTTTGTGGATTTTAAACCCATTATCCTAAGCAATTTATACAATTGATTTATTCCTTTTGTCAGCAGATCCTCTAGGTTTTTCTTTGACTTGACGTAGTCAACCGAAATAACCCCATTCAAAATCAATTGTCTAATGGTATTTTGTCTTCGATAAAAATATCTATATGTACCTCTTTCCTTTGCAAGAAAAGATACCTTTTATAAATACAATATTTCTTGATTTAATGATCGTACCATCATTTATATCATGAATGCTGAATTTATTTTCGTGGGTGTTTCTACTTTAGCCAAAGCACCCTCACACTTCAAGGTATTATCCTTTATGTAGTTTGCTAAAAAGAAAGCTTTCCTTTCCAATTTCTGGTATCATTGTTAAACACAAAATTATTCAGGACTTTTACGGCTCTCGACTACTTTTCTTTTATTTTGTTAGAACCTTGTCCTAATAATCCATCTAGAACCTTGTTCTAACAGATTTCAGACCTTAATTCCAACAACTACATTAAACCTTTTACAGGGTGTGTAACCTCTGGTCTTATCACATCTTCAGTAACACTCAAACTTCACTTAGTATTGTGTCTACCTCTAGTGTTACAACACTTTGGGCAACATTTCATGTGATCTTGGTGTTACAATACTTTCGGCAACACCTTCTGTCACATTTTAAAAAATGCAGTAGAAGCTCCTCTTGTGTTCCATAAAATCTGGTCACACCCCCCACAATTGTCAATTTAAATTGGATTTGCGGTTGTCTTTCTCAATCCAAAGTCGAACTATCAAATCCCCATTCCCTATTTCTTTGTGCTTGTGCTTAAGGTAATTCTTAAAATCATTCCACAATGGCGACAACTTCTCGAATATCGCAACCACTTGGAATGATTCATTCAGAATCATCCCTTAAGACACTAAGTCATGAAGTATGATATGAATCTCTTGTACTTGGCTGGTCACCGGTTTGGTGTCAACCATCTTATTATCCAGAAATTTGCCGACAACAAATTTCTTTGTGCCGACATCTTCTGTTTTATATTTCTTTTCCAAAGAGTCCCATAACTGTTTGGACATTTTGAACGAACTGTGGACGTTATAGAGGGTGTCTTCCAGCCCGTTCAAAACATCATTTCGGCAAAGAAAATCAATGTTGTGCCAAACATCTACAACGATCATCCTTTGGTTGTCAGATTCTTCTTCGCCAATGGTCGGGGGGTCCTCCTTTAGAAAACGGGACAAACCCAGAGTAGTCAGATAAAAGAGCATCTTCTGTTTCCATCTTTTGAAGTCAACACAGGAGAATTTTGCATGTTTCTTGCCATGAGCAGGAGCAACAACCATCAAAGTGAAAGAAACGGATGACATCGTCTTGAAAAGTAATTTTGTCTTGCGGTTATTGTTTGGGTGGTACTATTTACAAGAAATAGGCTAAGTGTTTGAAAAAAATTGGACAGAACTTTTAAGTCGAGGCAAGTATTGGATACTGTCTCCGCAAGATGAAATTGCCCTGTTTACAAAGTGCTTACAGTTTTGACAATTGTCCCTAAGATACAATGATCTTTTCAGGTTCGATTTAGCAGCACTTGCAAAAATCAAACAAACAGCGAACTATAAATGTTTACGGCTTTCAAGCTTTTGGAAGGGAATGATAAAAATGATGCAAAAATGCTCGATTTTAGTTTCTTAATTTCGTCCATTTTTCATCAGGAGGGGCTTCCAATTTATAGGCCTCAAAGTGTTTGGTAAGACATGTCTATAGCCAAAAAGTGCACCTAATAACTCGAACAGGTGCCTCAGTTTGAAAATGTGCGCCCGTGCACACCTGCGCACGTGACAGACAAAGAGCTATGTCCGCTCGATGCGCGCCACACACCATCCCTGTGTGCGCCCGCGTCGCGCAAGGCCCAACCCAATATTTTACTGAAAATTAGTTTTAAAGAGTTTTAAATAAATTTAGTCCAAAACTATAAGGGCATTGAAGCCTAAGGCCCCAAACCCGGACCCAAGTTGGTCCGAACCGGCCAGCAGCGCGCGTGTGTGTTTTGAACCAAACCCACAAGCATGTAGGTCCTCACTCCTTTAAAAATTTTGGTGCCCCAAAGGCCCAAACCCATTACTCCAACTTGGGCTATATTAATCTGTTGGACAGACATGAGGAACCCCGTTCAATCAGAGATCCTGGCAGAAGATGCCATTCCCTAAATCAGTCTAATCATCGGCAATTTTTGGCTTTCCCTCCTATGTTGGATTGAGCTTTGTTAGGAATTTTATTGTTTAGATTTTGATGAATGCCATGTAAAACTTAGAATAGAAAGTTGGCTCCCCAATTCTTGCTTTGAAATGTATTGTAACAATTAGAGTGGCCAAAGCCGAGTTAAGTCGCCTACGCTCCAACTTGCAAGAAGACAACTGAAGGCTTGAAGGAAAACTCTGTTGTGAGACAATTTGAGTACAACAAAAAAGAGCGACAGAACTCGATCATTGAAGAAGCGGTGAGATGCAGTTGAGTGAAACATCGTCAAGTCAACTCAAGAGAAGCCAAGTCTCAAGATGAAGTGACGGAAGAGTCATCCAATGATTGGAAGTCGACTCTAAGTCACCTGGGAAAGCGAGGAAATGCGTCAAGTCGAGATAATCGAAAAGGACCGTTGTTGCACGTAAATCAAGAGATTTACTTAAACAAGTAATATCTCCATACTACCTTTCTTGGAGTGCTCGATCCCAGAAGCGTGCAAAGAAATGAACCAATGGGAAGCACTACACCGTGTCGAACTCGAAAAGGTGATAAAACATTTCATACGAGGAAGTGGCAATTCCAAGAAGTGCAAACCAACGGTTGCAAAGTGATTTTCAAATATGAGCCTATCTCTTCAACGGGCAAATTTTTGAAAGTTCACTATAAAAAAAGGTGAGGAGTTTGATTGAGAAAAAAAAAAAAAAAAGATGCGTGGATGACACACACGTGAGATATACAAGCTTATCAAAATTGAAATATTCTCAATCCTCAAGCCTACATCTCGAAGAACATCAATCCAACACTTACCCGTGAAGGAAAGAGAACTTCAATCAGTTGAAGAGGAAACTATCGAAAAAAAGGGTCTACATTCCAAGAAGGATTGTAGAAAGGTTCAAGGGTGAACCAAGTCTTAAGCGTTTGGAGGGCTTCGTGATCAAATCCAAAGTGCTTGAGCAAGTGAGTCAGTAGTAGCAAGGCTGCCTGAAGAAGAAGCCGAGTCGCACGAGAAGCCACCGGTGAGTGATCAAGGCGTCTCGGATCGAGTCCCGAAGGATCAAGTCATTTGTTGTGATCAAGACTTGTATCGGACTGTTACCACTTTGTAAACCGATCATTACTTAGTGGATTCCTCCAGGAGTTGGAGAAGAGAGGAGTAGAAGAATTACCCCATCTTCGAACCTCTATAAAAACTTTCTTGTGTCATTTACATTTCAAAGATTTAAATTTCGCACTTTTAATTGCTTATATCTCACGATAAATTTGCTATCCATTTGATAATCTATAAGTACTAAATCAAGTCAGTAAAAACTTGCTTAAACAAACTTAAGGGTGTTAAGTCTTCCATTGAAAACAAAACCACAAATTTGAGTCAAATTATAGCCAACACCGGTGAGTTACTCTACTAATAAACAAATTTGAGTCATTAAGTTAAGAGATTGACTCTCTTGAGTGACTAATTCATTGTCCATCAAGGACACGGTGTGTAGAACTCAGAGATTTAAAAGGCCTAAATCGAAAATTTGGTAAGGTTTATTCAACCCCCCTTCTAAACCTTACACTTACACCCCTTGGGACCTACAAGTGGTATCGGAGCGGTTGGTTCATTGAACCCTCCGCACCAGTTCTTGAACTAGATCTCCAATCTTTTCAAAAGTCCGCTTTAGTACTTATCTTTCAAAACTCTTTTCTATCATTAAAAATTATTATCATGGAAGCAAATCTAACACGCATTCCTATGTTCACTATTGAAGAATTTGATGATTGGAAAATTCGTATGCAGAGCTCATCTATCAAAGATTACATGATGAGATGTGGATAGTGATAGAAGATGGGCTCTCGCAAATATTAAAGGTGAACACACGGTATTTGCGAAGAGTTTCTGGTGAAGGGGAAGAAGATGAAAGAAGACTTGCGGACCGGTCATGGTTGAAAAACCAAGAACCGAGTGGACAAATGATGAAAAAGATACAACCTGGACAATGTAGCCAAGGACATTCTTTACAAAACCTTGGATAAAGCCATGTTCAACAAAGTCAAATCTTGCAAAACGGCTAAGGAAATGGGACAAGTTGACTTTGATTTGTGAAGGTTGAGCAAATCAAAGAAAACAAATTATCGATGGTGTCTGAAGTTTGAGAACTTTAAAATGATCTCGGGAGAAAACTTGGATCAACTGGATGCTCGATTCTGAAATCACAAAATGAGTTGTCTACACTTGGAAAGGAATATACACAAAAGGAAATGTGTATGAAGATCCTAAAAGTCTTCCATTTGAATGGGAAATGAAGGTCATGGCATTGAGACACTCCATGGACCTATCAAAGACATCCAATCACGAGTTATTCTCGGACCTCAAAGCCTACGAGTTTGAGAGTGAGAAGGAAAGACCAGGAAGAGACAATTTGTACCCAAAACAATTTGCTCTAGTTGTCAAAGATGGAAGGAGAGTCAAGTCAAAGAGGCAATTGACCCGGAAGAAATAGCCCTAATGGTTAAAAGATTTAACAAGTTCTTTAACAAGAACTACAAGAGAAAGGGTGAATCCTCCGGAAGACACTCGGCTCCTCCAAATCAAGGGATGATAGGCCAACCAAGAGGACGGATCATCAACAAGTTGAGTATCAAAGGGCCGACAACTCAAGAATAGAAAGAGTTGAGCAAAAGGTGAATATCTATGTTGGAATTGTAGACAACCAGGTCACTATGCCATTGATTGCTCATATCCTGTAGTCAACAAGTACGTAAACGAAGAAGAAAGAAAAGTCTTGAGAGAAAGAAGACAAGAAAAAAAAAGGCAATGATGGCGCAGAGATCGGCCGAGACAGGCCAAGTCAAGAGAGACAATTGACTCGAGAGCAAATGAAGGACGACTACTCAAGTGACTCACGAAGAAGAAGCCTTGATCCGCTTAATGGCCAAAGAACAAGATCAAGAAGATGAGGTACAATCTAACTCAACAAGCTCGGACACTAGTGATAGTGATCGTGACACACACACTTCATCACCCACTGATCTTTATGATTCATTAGGCAAAATGATGAAAGATTTTGAGCACATTAAAACCTCACACACACTTTGTTGAATGAGGAAAAAAATGACCTACTCAAAAATCAAAACTCAAAGTCGACTAAGGAGCCGAGTACTCTAAGTCAAATAGTGATGAGAATAAAAGTTTAAAAGGTGAAAATGCTAAATTAATAAGCAGAAATTTCTGCTATAGAAAAGAGGAGAATGACCTCAAAAATGTTATTGCCTCATTCACTAAGGCATCTAAATCTTTGGATGATCTTATTATGAGTCAAAAGAATGTGGAGACAAGACAGCTTAGGATTTAATTCCTTTGTACCATGTCAAACCTCAAGAGTAACTTTGGAAAAAGGATCTTCAAGTCATGAAGAGTCCGAAAAATCCAAAACTCTAAATGATGCACACACTTTCAATCCAAAGCACAATGCTAAGCAAACGGCCTTGGTTACAAAGGAAAAAAAAAATGACCGGTTGAGAGTCTTTGAAAGGGCGGTGAGAAGAGATTCACCGAGTCCTCGAGACTCCAAACGAGAAAATACTCAGTAAAGAAGAAGCGAGCTACCAAAAATCCTTAAAACTCATAAAAGAAATACACATGATGGGAATGGTAGAAAATATCCAAGCCAAGCCGATCGGAACAATGTGAACTATCGGCTAGACTTATGGAATACAAGCCCAAATGGCAAAGGCCTAGAACTCAACAAAGGCCATTCCAAAAGCATAAGAGCTTTCATCAAAGACACATATGCACCTAGGCACTACACTCAAAGACACCACAATTACCCAAGAAAGGCAATTGCTAAAACACATATGCGGCATACTGGACAAAAGAGCATTTGTATGAACCTAGACTCCCAAGCAATTTGCCAGGATTGATTATGATTATGGCACCGATAGATGGCAACCTCTTAGAGTCAAATCATTTGGCTATAGGTTGGTTGGATCATCTTATAATTCTAACCCCTCGGGACCCATAAGAATGGGTACCTAAAACTTAATTTCCTTGATTGCGGGTTCAAGGAACGGCTAAGTGCCAAGGAAACTGGTACATGGATAGTGGTACATTCCGGACACATGACAGAAATAAGAGAAATCTGTCAAAATTCAAGGAAGTCAAAGGAGCAAAAGTCATATTTGGAGGAAATGAAGCTCCTGGTGAAATAAGAGGCATTGGATCCATCAAAAGGAATGGTTTAGAAATCACAGATGTTGCATATGTTGAAGGACTAAACTTCAATTTACTAAGCATCATCAACTCTGCGACAAGGGCTACAATGTTGGATTCAACATGGGAATATGCCAAATCAAAAATGTTGAATCTAATGAAGTTGTTCTTTGCAAGGATGTAGACGAGAAAAATATGTATGTAGTGGATTGGTCAATCGCAACACCCAAAGACTCTACTAGCAAAGAGCACAAATTTGAATCAAGTTGGGCGTGGCACAAAAAGCCGAGTCACCCGAACTTCAAAACAATTAATAAGCTAGCAAGAAGTCATCTTGTAGAAGGACTTCCGGACTCGATACAAGAAGGAAAGTATATGTGATGCATGTCGGAAGGGAAAACAAATCAAGTCGTCATTCAAAGAAAAGACATGCCCATCCTCAACAAGAATATTGCATCGCTTCATATGGATCTATTTGGCCCAGTGGAACCAAAGAAGCATAAGTGGAAAGAAATACACCTTGGTGGTAGTAGATGACTACTCAAGATATACATGGACAATATTCATGTGCAAGAAGAAAGAAACTCTACAAAAGCTACACCACGGTGATGAAGAAAATACAAAATGAGAAGAGTCAAACCATTATCAAAATAAGATCGGATAGAGGAACCGAGTTTGTCAATGGAATAATAACTCAAGATCTTGTATTGAGAATGGTGTTGGTCATGAACTATCACCGCAAGGACTCCAAACAAAATGGAGTTGCGAAAGAAGGAAAGAACTCTCAAGGAAGCGAGCAAGGACCATGTTATTGGTGAGGGGGGTTACCAAAAGATTTTGGGTGAAGCAATCAACACACTTGCTACACCCAAAACAGGATGTATGATAAATAGGCGGTGACAAAGACTCCTATGAGATGCGGGTGGAAGAAAACCAAATGTTGCATATTTCAGGATATTTGGATGTAAATGCTTCATCCACAATAATGGCAAAGACAACCTAAAGGCTTTTGATGCTAAAGGCGATGAGGTATCTTCTTAGGATACTCAACAAAGCAAAGCCTACTGAGAATACTCAACAAAAGAACTATGGTTACAGGAAGAATCCATTCATGTAGTATTCGATGAGCCAAACATAAATGGAGAAGACATTGAAGAGTGGTGATAAGTGAAACATCCAACCTTACGGAAGAGTCCCTATCTTTGTCAAGTCAAGCAGAATTATCAATTCGAAGAAGATGAGATAGTGAATCTCAAAAGCGGTGGAAAATCTGCGGTGAGTGATCACGAGAGAGGCGACCCAAAGAACACACCGCAAGTCGATCAATCCGGCTAACTTACTTCAACTCCGACGTAAGATGGCCGAGAGACCATCCACCAGATCTTGTCATTGGAGACATGAGAGAAGGTGTCAAGACAAGATCCAGAACTCAACAAGAAGCAATGTTCACATGCTTCATCTCGCAGAATAGAGCCCAAAGATGTGTCACAAGCATTGGATGACACACATTGGATTCAAGCTATGCAAGAAGAGTCAATCGAGTTTGAGAGAAATAAAGTATGGGAATTAGTACAAAGACCCATACATCAAAATGTTATTGGAACCAAATGGGTATTTAGAAATAAGATGAACGAGGAAGGTTACGTGGTAAGAAACAAAGCAAGATTGGTAGCCAAAGGATATTTCCAAGAAGAAGGAATAGATTTTGATGAAACATTTGCTCCGTAGCAAGATTGGAAGCTATAAGGATGTTTTTGCCTATGCAGCGACTCACAAAAACTTCATTGTATATCAAATGGATGTAAAAAGTGCATTCCTAAATGGATTATTGGAAGAAGAAGTGTATGTTGAACAACCTCCAGGATTTGAGCGAAGACTCTTGGAGACAAAGTGTACAAACTCAAGAAAGCCCTGTATGGATTGAAACAGGCACCGAGAGCATGGTATGATACCCTATCACAATTCCTAATCGAAAATGGATTCACTAAAGGAAAAGTAGATAGAACACTCTTGTAATTCAAGACAAGAAGAGTATACGCTTGTTCAAATATATGTGGATGACATCATTTTTGGATCCACTAACAAAGAGTTTGTGTGAAAAATTCTCAAACCTCATGCAAAGTAAATTTGAAATGAGCATGATGGGAGAGCCGACATTCTTCCTTGGACTTCAGTGAAACAAGTGAAGGATGGAACCTTCATAAGCCAAACAAAATACACCGAGAGATTTAATGAAGAAATTTGGTATGGAGGAGAAGTCTTCGTAAAAATACCAATGAACACATCAAAATGGACATGGATGCGGATGGCAAGCCCGTAGATCAAACAAGATCTGAGCACTTATTGGATCATCTGCTCTATCTCACGCCTTGAGGCCGGACATCACCTTTCTTTGTAGGTGTATGTGCAAGATTTCAATCTGCTCCAAAAAGAGAGCCATATGATCGGCTAAGCTAAGAGAATATTGAGATACTTAAAAGGAAATCAAGAAGTAGGGCTATGGTATCCAAAGGAAGGTGGATTCAAGCTAATTGGCTATTCGGACTCGACTATCTTTGGATGCAGAGTGGACAGAAAAGTACTTGTGCACATGTCAAATGCTTGAAACAGATTAATTTCTGGTTTAGCAAGAAGCAAAACTCAATAGCCACTTCTACGGTGAGGCAGAATACATAGTGCGGCGGTGCTGTTGTGCCCAAGTCCTATGGATGAGACAAAGATTGAGAGATTATGAAGTTGAAGAAAAAGAAATTCCAATCATGTGTGATAACACAAGTGCAATTGCAATCACTCAAAATCGTGTTGCACTCAAGAACAAAACATATAGATGTCGATATCATTTCATAAGAGATCATGTTGAAAAGAAGGACATTATCTTGGAATATATCTCAACCGACAAACAACTAGTGACATCTTCACAAAACCATTATGTGAGTCAAGATTTGAAGAACTCAAACATGAGTTGGGGCTAATTGAGCTAAGCCGAGACACGAGAAGAGTCAAAGAAACGAAATGGAACAGAAAAGAAGGTGAAAAAGAGTGAAAACAAAAAATTAGCTCAATAAATCGCCTATATCGGAAAAGTCGGCTATACCAAGTCGGTGATATTTGAGTCACTAAGAGAAATGTGAGAAGCGAGTTAAATCGGCTAAGAGATAAGTTTGAATAACTTATGAGCAAAATGACAAAAACGCGATCGTTTTGACTAAGCGGGAATGTTTTAAGAGACACGTCAAAGATAATGATGATGTGTACGGACATAAAGCCGCACACAAAGCCTATGATTGGATATAAATGTGCCGCATTAAATACGAGACATGAATCGCTCAATATCGTCGCGAAATCCAAGCCGTTGATTTCGATCACGCGATTCAAAACCGTCGCACGTCCTTTCATAAACCATATTTAAACCATTTTTCGTCCGTTTCTCTCTCACACTTCTAAAACTGTTCAATCTCTCTCTCAAAAAGCAAAGGCAAATACTCTCGAAACCCTATCAATCTTCAAATCAAATTTCGAATTTTTCCTTGAAATTATTTCGAGAAATGGCACCAACGTATAACTTTACCAAGTTGGGAAAACAAATCCACACCGGTTCGACCGTGGATTTCGGCGGAATGGTGAAGCAGGGGTCCGACGACACCCTGGTGAAGAAAATAAGCGGAGAAGTTAGAAACGCCGGATCGAAACCGTTTCTAACACTGGAGTATCCTATGACCTATGTGGAGGAGGTCGCACAATTCTACGTGAATGCTTTGAGATTCACGATGAAGGAATCAAGTCATCTGCTCACGGAAGCGGTGACTATCACGCCAAAGATTTGGTGAATATTGCTCACTACCGGCCAGAGGAGCATCCGAGATCAAAGAGGATGATGTAAACTTGGCTGAAGCATGGAAAGAAATAGCCAAGTCCGGCGTTTTGACAAAATAATATACACAAAGAAACAAGAGACTGGCGAAGGAGGACTATCACAAATTGTTGGATATTGTTGCCAAGTGTATCGACATCAAATTTGGCGCTTTGACCAATGTCAAAGGCAAAATTGATTGTGATGGCTGCAATAATCGAAGAAAAGAAGATAAATGGCTGAGTTTATCTACAGCAGATCTGTCAAACGTGGGAAACAAGTCCTTCAAAGAAGATGGGTCATTTGGAGGATCTTCGGGATATGGCCTGGTGATTGGCGGCTATTGGAAGTGAAAGGAGTACCTCTTAGACATGGGAAGGCCTTCCATGTTAACAAGAGGATGTTGAGCTAATCTCTCTCGGTGCTCGAGCGTCGTCGTCACGCCAAGAGAGCGACACCGGTGAGGGGAATCGGTGACACCCAAGACACAATGCTTCCTCTCCAACAAGAAGAAAAAGCCCTGCTGCCTACCAAAAAGTCTCGCTGCCCCCGCAAAGAAAGAAAACCAAACATGCACTGCCCGCAGCAGAGTCACCGCCCAAGCGGCCGTGTCACCGCCCTGCGGCAGTGATCGAGAAGGACTCACAAATTCCTTCTCGATCGTCAAAAGGAGGAGATCGACAAGCCAGACGGCCGGCTCCTCGAGAAACAAACACAAGCACGGCCCCGGCCGCGCCAAGACTCGAGGACACCGCCCAACTGTAAATTCCCCTGGTACAAACCAGGAGACGAAGAAGACTCGTCAAGCGGATCGAACAAGAGAAACGGTGAGTCGGCCTACTCGGCTAAGCAAGACAGACGGAGACTCTTTGAAGAAGTAGAGTCTCCGGATGTAATTGATGAAAACCCAAGTCTCTTGAAGGTGATCAGCAGAGGCAACCAAGACACACAATTTGTAGTTCATACAACAAACTCAAGAAGAACCAGCCCAAGCAGATAGTGATGTAATGATCCTATCTCCACCTTACCCAGACATCCAAAATCGCCTCTGCGTGAGTGGAGAAAATGGAAGTCGAAAGCAGTCAAGGGAACAGTTCCAACGGCTTTGAATTCATAGAAGAAGAAGAGGAACTCGCTGAATTTCCTCGATTATCTCTTTGTGCTCCGGACTCTAGATGAAGACAATCGCATGGATATTCGCAGATCTACAAGGAGGGGAGGGAGAGAAAAGCAAGTGAAGAAGCCAAGAACACGCGAAAAGGCAAGTACCGCCCTATCTCTCTGCAAAGACAGAACACTTCCATCCTCTCCTTGATGTCTTCTCTCGAAAGTGATGAGGAACCGAGAATCTTCGCCGCCACGGAAGAATTGCGGATGCAGCAAGCATTGCATGAATCAAGAATCCTTCACGAGCAAAGATCGATGGAGGGACCGGGAGAGTCCTCGAACACACGGTGAAATCGACCCAATGGGAGTGGTTCAAAAATAGCCACCGATGTTCTTCTTTACCATTTCCCGCCTAACTCGAAAGAAAGGCAATAAGGGAATTGGCGATGAAACGGGGCTAGTGGGGACCCCGGTCGAGCCAACCCCTATTGAAGGTGTGCCACCACCGCCCCAACGGCTGAACCATCAATTGCAACAGCCGGGAGTTTGGAGACGAGTAATCCCACTCCAAGTCACTCGGTGGTGCGCCCGGTGGGGGAAACTCCCTCCACCGGCAGCAAGGTCGGAGGATGCTGCAGATGACTCCACAAAGAAGGTAGGAGGCGAAGCAAAAGACACTCAAACACAAGAAGAAAAAGACAAGTTGCCACCAACGGCTTGGCGATTGAGGCATGTCTTGAGATGCCTGACTACGAAGGCTAATAGCTGGCTAATGACGCCGCGATGCGAGGCACGAGGAAGGGAATGTACTCGGGAGTTAACACTGGCGATGAAAGCGCAATCCATGGGGTTGAGACTCCAATGGATGCCATGTAGAAGACCCTAAGACAGTGACACCTTTGTCGAAAGGGAAGGCAAGGCCCTCGCAGCAGAGAGACTGCTTTGGAGGAAATGAAGGCCCACGGGAGGTTGAGACTTCCGGGTAACACAATCAAGTAGAGAACATCCCTCCCGCAACCATCGATCCATCCGAGAAGGAGATCAGCGCACTTCATGATTCCCAGGACAACCCGATGTCACCTTTCGGGGATCGAAGGCGAAGAAAAAAGCTCGAGTCAACCCCCATGACAAATCCAAAAGATTCACTGCGGATGTTCCAGGCACGAGCAAGTCGATCCCAAGACTACTCGTCGACCTTTAATTTTGATGATGAGCCACCAATGGAAATCTCATCATCGTCCGATGACGCTTCGATAAGGCCGAGGACCGATCTACTCCAAAGGAGAAATCGGTGAGACCAACGAAGCTGTTAAGACAAGTGAGGCTCGGCAAGCGTAGTCTCTCGCACCACAAAACCCGGTGAACCGGCGATCACGCTCCGGCTCCTCAAGCTACGGTGGATCGATTCCCAAAAAGAACTTCACGCCCACCGCTTATCATCGAACAAATCCCGGATGGCGGTGATGAATCCTTTGTGGAATCTTTCCCTTTCTCACTTTGGAGATACTTAACTCCACGAAGAGTCGAAAATGAGCAAGCACGCTATCACGGATCAGCTCTGTTTTTCACTCAGGCACCATTGTTCACCGACTTCGATTTCGATTTTGTATGGCCATCACCGAAGAATCGGTGAAGTACGAGAAGTGTTCAAGGCACTCTTTCTTTGAAGTTGAAAAGATGGAGAGGCATCGAGCCTCCTTGGATATGCCTGGACAACGAGAGATGCCAACCTTACGGTGACTTGAGAGAGGCATCATCACGATCGGGGTAAGGGAATGGTGGCAACAAAGAAGAATCAATGCGTGTGGAACAGTGAGATACTTGGACAATTATTCAAAAAGTCTTTGGTGTGGAGAGTGAAAATGTTGATGCGAAAACAAAGTGCTGGGAACACATTGAACATATGCACGAAGCTCACACCGCCGAGATCAAGCCGCTGCGTGAGCGTAATGCAAATGATATACGCGTTTGGAAGAACACATGACAAGAAAATTCAGCCTTCTCATGGCCGAGATGAAGCCGATTTGTGAGAATCCAACGCTACTCGACCAATTCGTGCAAGATACAACGCAGCAGACTTGAAGCAAAATTCAACCATCGGGAGACTCGACTTCATGCTTGCCAAAGATGTTCCCTGGGGTTCCTCTATCCTTTGATGATGCCAAAAAGGGGGAAGAGGAATACCTTAAAGCAAAAAATCGAAGGCCGAGAAGAAAGGAGCGGTGACAAGGAACAAAGTGAGAAGGGAAAATCGGTGAGGAAATTTTGAAATCAAGAAAGGAAAATCACGAGGGGGAAGGATCAAAGAATATGACCTTGATGATTGCACAAACCCCCAACAGGTCCTGTCACGGTGACATTATAAGCGCAAACTCCCGTGACTCGCCACTCCAACACTGCTTTGTATCTATAGCCGAGAAGAGAAAAGAAATTGAAGCAGGGATGAAGGAGGTGGAAGGAAGAATGGATGCAGGGTGATGAACATTTTGAAAGAACACGGAGGCATTCGGTTATCGAGACACGTATGCCATTTCGGATGTCGGACAGAGCCAAGATCGATTGACGAATTCAAAACGCTCGAATCAAGGTTATTTTGCAAATATGTCCTTAGCTCAAGCTTGGGACTCGATCTTGGAAAAGGGTCTCACATTATGTGAAGAAGGTGACAGGCAATGAGACAACCCGATCACTCTGCTGGTCACTCCGCCTGGCACTCATTTGGAAAAGAAGAAGGCCCCACAAGATACGCCCAGGAGGTAGAGGAAGAAGCGGCGATGGAGGAAGAAGCTTGGACCTAGGCCTCGCCCAAGAATATTGAATACGTAGATCCGGGGAAAGAAAGGAGGGATCTCCGGGGCCGGGCTTGACCATGTGGCGAACTTGCAAGTGGCCAAAACCAACGCCGAGTATGCAAGAAGAATAGAAGAAGAAAACAAGAGACAAACTCGGCTATGGCGGGAGAGACGGGGAAAGAATAAGGAGAGATGAAGGCTGCCAGGAAGGCGTATGAGAAAAAAAGAAGGCGGTGATGACGAGAAGAAGAGAAGAAGAGAGAAGAAGATCTTGATCAAGATGAAAGAAGGAGACAAATGAAGGAGATGAAGTGTTCTTTGTCAACCCTTCGTGTATTTTATATGTAAATACATACAATGTAAGTCTTCTGTAATAATGCTATAAATATTTTTGAGACAGTTGTGTTAAGTACAAGAATGATATGATCAATAAAAAGATTGATTATGCGCATACATTCTATGTCAATACACTATCTGTATGTATCTTTGTTATTTGCATCTTTGTATGATTTAAGTTTTGGCATCATCAAAAAGGGGGAAATTGTTAGGAATTTTATTGTTTAGATTTTGATGAATGCCATGTAAAACTTAGAATAGAAAGTTGGCTCCCAATTCTTGCTTTGAAATGTATTGTAACAATTAGAGCCAAGTTAGTTAAGTCGCCTACGCTCCAACTTGCAAGAAGACAATCGAAGGCTTGAAGGAAAACTCTGCTGTGAGACAATTTGAGTACAACAAAGAAAGAGACATGGGAACTCGCTGAAGAAAGCGGTGAGATGCGGTGAGTGAAACATCAGTCAAGTCAAGTCAACTCAAGAGAAGCAAGTCTCAAGATGAAGTGACGGATGTAAGAGTCATCCATGATTGGAAGTCGACTCTAAGTCACCTGGGGAAAGCGAGGAAATGCAATCAAGTCGAGATAATCGAAAAGGAACGTTGTTAAGCGAAAATCAAGAGATTTACTTAAACAAGTAATATCTCCATACTACCTTTCTTGGAGTGCTCGATCCCAGGAAGCGTGCAAAGAAATGAACCAATGGGAAGCACTACACCGTGTCGAACTCGAAAAGGTGATAAAACATTTCATACGAGGAAGTGGCAATTCCAAGAAGTGCAAACCAACGATCGCAAAGTGATTTTCAAATATGAGCCTATCTCTTCAACGGGCAAATTTTTGAAAGTTCACTATAAAAGGCCGAGGAGTTTGATTGAGAAAAAAAAAGATGCGTGGATGACACACACGTGAGATATACAAGCTTATCAAAATTGAAATATTCTCAATCCTCAAGCCTACATCTCGAAGAACATCAATCCAACACTTACCCGTGAAGGAAAGAGAACTTCAATCGAGTTGAAGAGGAAACATCGAAAACAAGGGGTCTACATTCCAAGAAGGATTGTAGAAAGGTTCAAGGTGAACCAAGTCTTAAGCGTTTGGAGGGCTTCGTGATCAAATCCAAAGTGCTTGAGCAAGTGAGTCAGTAGTAGCAAGGCGGCCACTGTGAAGAAGAAGCCGAGTCGCACGAGAAGCCGGTGAGTGATCAAGGCGTCTCAGATCGAGTCCAGAAGGATCAAGTCATTTGTTGTGATCAAGACTTGTATCGGGATGCTACCACTTTGTAAACCGATCATTACTTAGTGGATTCCTCCGGGAGTTGGAGAAGAGAGGAGTAGAAGAATTACCCCATCTTGAACCTCTATAAAAACTTTATTGTGTCATTTACATTTCAAAGATTTAAATTTCGCACTTTTAATTGCTTATATCTCACGATAAATTTGCTATCCATTTGATAATCTATAAGTACTAAATCAAGTGTAAAAACTTGCTTAAACAAACTTAAGGGTGTTAAGTCTTCCATTTGAAAAACAAAACCACAACGGTGAAGTCAAATTATATGTGGTGAGTTACTCTACTAATGTACTCGGTGAAGTCATTAAGAGATTGACTCTTGAGTGACTAATTCGATTGTCCATCAAGGACATGCGGTGTGTGTAGAACTCAGAGATTTAAAAGGCCTAAATCGAAAATTTGGTAAGGTTTATTCAACCCCCCTTCTAAACCTTACACTTACACCCCTTGGGACCTACAAGCTTAACTCCTCTCCCATATTTTCCAATTTCCATCAATTTCTAATTTTAAGTGGCTAATTTGTAGCATTAATTTTTTATTCACCTGGAATTGGTTTTGAAAAATTCAAAATGTCAATCTCATCTACTCACTTAGTAGAATATTATCATATAATATAATTCTATTTTCCACCAATGGAAAGCACTTAAATATTTGGTTAAAATTGGGTCAACACCTATTTTTCTCAGAACCAAATTCCAACAGTAACAATATATATTTAAGTGACAATTTACATTTTATAGATGGATATTAAATCGCACTAACATAATTAATAATGTTTCAATAAATTGGCTCATTACAATATATGAGCTTATTAGATCTGTTATAAGCACTGGTCTAACCTATTTATAAATGATCTACTACAAGAACTATGGATAATAATGTTATTTTATGACAAGTATTTATGAAATTGCATGGGAAAATTACATACCCCCTAATTTTTCACATTTTGGCACATAACCCTTCAGAAGTAACATAAAAAGCATCCTACCTAGGGGTGTTTATCAAACCGAATTCTGAATTCTTCGGCTTCCACGAATCAAATTTAATCGAATGAAAATTTTAAACCTCAATTCGAAATACGATCCTAATTCAGTTAAATTCGAATCGAATTTAAGCAAATTGGATTTCTCGATTCCGAATCAAATTCAAGTCAATCCAAAAATTTAAATTTATCGATAAATTGAACAAGGTTTGGATTCAGAACATAATATTTTTGGGTCATGCCCAATAAAATTCCAGTTTTTTTTTCAAAACTACAAATTATCGACTAATCTTTTTTCATTGCTTAATTTAACTAAAGACTATTATAAATTCTTAATAAATTCCCTTATATAAATTTCATAAATCGTTTTGTGCCAATTTCAACCAGCACTAGTTACTTGATAAATAACTTTTATACTCATATCCCAATTTTATTATTATCCAACTTTTTATTTGGAACAATAAAATAACATGTATCAAGATTAACTTGCAACATGTAAACAACACAAATGATGCTTTCCATTAGATAAGGAATTTGAGAAATAGCAACAGACTTTTACTAAGAATAAGGCATTATGAGCTCAAGTGTTTGATTTGCTTTGAAGCTGATAAACCATTAGGTAATTGAGAAATACAGAGACAAAAAAAATTCTAAGAGAACGTCTTATAAATTGTATGGACACAACACCAAACAAAAAAACAACTATTTTGAGCCAATGTCATTGAGAGCACGCCCAAGTTACATGAAGTCAGAAACTGTGAAATGATATTAAACATCAACAACGGTTGAATCAGAGACTGATTGTTTGATTTCTGCAATTAAGCCAGAAAAAGAAAGAGTTGATATGAAAACATGTTGATAACTAATTTTCTGTAAGAAACTGAGATTCATCACTAAGGATTAAGAGTTCAAAGTAAAGAAAATAGAGATTACCTTGTTCATTCCAAGATCCTCAATGTGTTCTTCCACTTTAACTTGAAATGCACCTGATCGGAGCCAATATTGATCGGAGCCAATTTTGAGAACATATTAAAGCTTGTACTATTTTAGGAGATAAAGAACTCCTAAATGAATCAAGTACTCTGCAGCTGTAGAGACTGGAATAGCTAAAACATCACGACCAATCAACGACAATATCGGAAATCTTGGACTTCTAGCCCTCTACCAATCTAAAACACTATAGTTCTCACTATCATAGTCCTCATCTTCATCATCCTCCTAGGTTAAATATCTATCCAACTCGGATTTAAGATTTTTGGAATCTGAATCTGCTTTTCCATGTATTTTTCTTTTAGTTTGTTCATTGGCTCACTATCATTGTTGCACAAGCTTAACTCGAATGGAATTAAACCAAAGTCGATAGAACATGACGAATATCCACCAATAGGTGTGCTATGAAGTCTTTTGTACTCATTAAACAACTCATAAATTGCATCATTTACTTTTTCAGACAATCTCCCCCCTTCTTCTGTACCGTAGAGATAATTATGTCAAGATACTCAAATTTGTTTCTAGGATCAAGAACACAAGCAATAAAACCAACAAGTTATTTTTTAGGACACCCCCAGTACTTGTCAAATTTCTTCTTTATTTGTGATGCCATGTTTCACAGTTTCTCATCTTCACATGAAATATATTCTTTCAGAACCCCATGAATGGAAGAAATATCATCCAAGAAAGTATTTGATGTAATGTAATTCGTGCCCGAAATCTTCAAACTAAGTCGATAAAAATGTCGAAGGAAAATAACCAATACTCTAACATTCCCCCAATCCCAATAAGTTGGAACCCCAGGTTTAGAGCCATGATTTTCAAGACCATCCCTGAAACAGGAATCCTCCATCCCTTTCATACTTTACTGCCACGCTCAACATCAAATAGGTAGAATATCGAGTGGGAACATCCAAGCACAATGATTTACTACAATCACATTTTTCTATATCTGCAAACCCCATGAACCTTTTAATCCTAGCTGGTGATTGCCTTACATATTGAATTGATGCTCTAACACTTTCAACTGACCTCCCAAGATCCTTAAACTCGTCTTGATAAATTAAGTTCAAAATGTGAGCAACACACCTTGTAACGACCTAAATTTTTATGTCTTAATAAGATTTTATTAATTATGTTATTTGTTTATTTTATGGAATAATAATGGAGAATTAGAAATGTAATAATGATTGTACTAGATAGTTAATTTGTTAAATTACGGATAATAAAAGAGTCTTTTTAATCAATCTGAGAATTTATTTAATTTGGGCCTTATAATAAATAATTGGACTTTTAATTAGTTTATAGTATTAAGTTAGGCCCATAAGCCTTTTTTGTTATTAAAGGATTAATAAATAAGATCATGTACCCAAAGCCCAGTTTAATTGGGAGTAGGTTAAAACATACATATAAGACACGTAAAACACACGGAGAACACAAACACACGACAGAATAGACGCAGAGAGGGCAGAGAGATCGACCAAGAGAGAAAGAAAAGAAAAGAAAAGAGAAAAAGAGAAAAAATAGAGTTGATTTTCCCAACGCGAATCTTCTAGGACTATGTTTGATCCCAAAGAGCCTGAAAAGGATTTTTGTATCTTAAGTTTAACAGGCAAGTTATCTCTTTAGTTTTCACGTAGATTTAGATTATGATTATTTTTATGCATGTGATTTTCATTATGTTGATCTCAATGCTTGTCCCCTTACCATGTTTGACTATGTTATGTATGTGAATTTTTTTTTTGCAAAATAACACCCCGGGGGGAGAAAATCAAAAAGCAAGAAACCTATCACTACGATATCTATCCAGACGCTAGAAGGTGGTGAGAAGTCGTGCTCTCATAAACAATATGACTGCCAAGGGCAGCAGCTCCCAACTCCACTAGATGATCTGCTGGTCGATTCCCCTCTCTGTGTATGTGGGAAATCGAATACTGAAGGTCCCTCAGCATGTTCCGAATACGAATCAGTGTGTGCCGAACCTGACAAGAGCCAAGGCAACCAGATGTGATCGTGGTGACCACCGCCGCTGCGTCCAACTCGATCCAAATCTGCAATGAAAACTATCGGGCATGCTGCAGTCCCATCTCTAGTGCTAGTAGCTCGGCATGAAAGCTAGACACCGCCTGGAATGACCTATGAAATGCTAACATGAGTCTGCCCGAATGATCTCGTATCAATCCCCCGCCACCAGCTATCAATGTGCATCGATCAAACGAACCATCCGTGTCCAGCTTGATCTGAGGAGACTGAGGTGCTTGCCAAATCACCATCCTCGCCCTGCGTGGAAACTGTGGTGGATCACTCCCCTGCAAAAAACTCACTGTAGGGAAGCATCCAGACCAATCTGAGGGACTCAAACGCCGACCTGAAACAAGAATCCAGAGATACCGCTCCACCTGCCAAATAATGTGAGATGCCAAGAAAGGAAGGTGTCGATACTTGACACTATTCCTTTCCGTCCAGACAAACCATAAAATCAAGCAAGGAACCAGGAAACTCAAGTGCCTTGTGTGTGCGATTTTCCTCCAAAATGTGAGGAACAATATCATATCAGTGGTGTGTGGAAGTTTAGTGTCAAACCAAGGGACAAAGTGATTCCACACGGACTGAACAATATCATTCATCAAAAAGAGGTGAGGGATAGATTTAACCTGAGGAGAAGAATGTGTATAATGCAAGCAACAACAACAACGTTAAGCAAGGGAAGTGCCACGTGCCTGAAGCTTGATATCCACAGGGAGATGATTACGAAGGAGACGCCAAAGGAAAATAGAAATAGTAGGAATGAGAGCATCGTTCCAAATGGCACCAGACAGAAGGTTCTGAGGATTTTTTCCCCGGATAGAATCCCAAGCAGAAGACATCGAAAACCCACCATGAGAGGTAATCATCCACCGCATGATATCCTCTGACCCCAGTAGAATCGGAACCCCAGATATATCCTCAATGAGACTTGTAGGAAGCCTACATCTGGAGAACAAGACCTGATACAATCTATCCCGATCCCACACACCTTGATCTCAAGGCTTGTTGCCTTATCATGTTTGACTATAAGGCTTGTGGTTAGAGCTGTCGAAACGGGCCGGCGGGGGCCAAGAAAACCTCAGCCTAATCCAACCCGCCTTGGACTACGGGTTGGGCGGGCCGGCCCGCCGAAAATTAAAAAAATAAAAAAATGAAAAAAAAAATTTATTCATATTATTAATTTTAATAAATTAAATATACTAATGGATAACAAGTACATATTTTATAAAAATATTATATACACTTTTATAAGAGATAAAAATATAAAATATCAATTATACTATTTTTTTTGTCTATTTTATCTAATTTTTCTTTTTTTTTTCTTTTTTTTTTTAATTTCTGGCGGGCTAGCCCGCCGCCCCGCCCCGCCAAGCCCGCGACCCGCAGCGGGCTAGCCCGTTTAGGCCCGCCCCTTGGCGGGCTACTAAATACTTAACCCACCCCCTACCTTAGGCAGGACGGGGTGGGTCGGCCCGACGGGAGGTTTGAGTAATTGAATATAGGATTATCCCTTAATTAATTGAACGTAGAGTTTTCCCCTAACTAATTGGATATAGGGTTTCACCCTAACTAATTAAATATAGGATTATCCCTAACTAATTTCCCCTAATTAGTTTAATATGAGATTATGTTCTCAAATTGTTTCAGCTTGTAATTTAATTATTTTACTATGCGCTTATGTTTATTCTCATATTTAATGATCTGGCATCATTTAGCTCCATGCATCATGTTAATGTATGTCCATATCATTGCATGAGCATCCCAGATTAAGTAAAGTCAAGTTTTAAGATCTATAATAATGATATTTTTTCAAAAAAAAAAAAATGGGTGCACATTGTTCTATGATGTTTGAGGGAATGGAAAATGGGTGCATGGGACCGGCGTTCCAACCATGTGCCGCTTGTGGATAATGTTAATGTTCAAGAAAAAGGGCCTTCGGGCAAAACCAATGGAAATAGGCCTTCGGGCAAAACGAATGGAAATAAGCCTTCAGGCAAAATGTTCACGGGTTCCAAATATAACAAGGCACACTGCGATACTGATTAGAACAATGTGTTACCAAGTGAGCTCGCGTCATAGGACGATGTTTCGTGCAACGAAAGTCAAAGTTTTATGTGAAAGAAAGTTTTAAGCAATGAAAAGAAGGTTTTTAAGCAATGAAAACATAAAGTCTTTTTAAGTTATAAAAGTTAAGATATTGCATTAGGCATGCATTCATGCATGAGGTTACTCGTTGAGCTCCTTTAGCTCATTTCACGAATGTTAAATTTTTCATATGAGAATGCAGAGAGGAAGGAGATGACCATGCGCAGTGCTTCGGGGAACCCATGTCAATGGAATTTTTATTATTTTCAAAGTTTGACTTTTTAGTTCATTAAATATTGAATGTCATTTTATTTTCAGTATGAATGTTTTGGACTAGTAATTATTAGTATTTATTTTGCTGCAAAGTTTTGAACGAAGTAAGATTTTTATTATTCCGTATTTTTCAGCATTCATTTAAGTATTTCTATTTTAATTGCTTATTTTCCGCATTAAAATTCAAGTAAGCTAGAAAGGCCGCTACACACCTAATATGTGTCCATTTACCTTTTAACACACACTTTTGTCCCCAATTCAAAAATTCTCTTCTTAAATATTCAATTGCCACGTCATTTGAACTTGAATTATCAACAGTAATCATGAAAACATTTTGTAAACTCCAATCAACCAAGCACATTTTAATAGCCTGGCCAATGTCTTGACCCCTATGACTTGACACAGGACAAAACTTTAACACCTTTTTTTGGAAATTTCCATTCACTATCAATAAATTGAGCAGTGAGACACATATAATTAATTCTTTGCAATAATGTCCATGTGTCAATGGTTAAACAAACTCTGTTAGAATTATTTTTGATTTGAGCCTTAACTTTTGACTTTTCATCAATAAATAGCTGATAACAATCTCTGTTATCGTACTTTTACTTGGAAGAAAAAGTGAAGGTTCACACACTCTCATACATCGTTTAAAACCAACATTTTCAACGAACTTAAATGGAAGCTTGTCTATTATTATCATTTCGGCTATTGCCTTTCTAGTTGCCTGTTGATCAAATTTTCATGATATCAATGACTTTAGACTCCACTCCAGGTTTTCCATCAGTATTATTGGTTTTGTATGTCAATGCAAATTGATCTTTTTCATTAATGGGTATGAGGGACAAACTCTCATATGATTCAATAAATTGGAAGTGCCATATGCCCTACCAGATATATTATACTCTTTAGCACAATAATTGCACTTATATTTTTTCTTATCCTCATCTACAAACTCAATAAAATGGTTCTAAATAACTGACCTCTTAAATGTAGTCCTTACGTTTTCCACTTCCAGAAGAATCAGAAGTTTCAGAACCCTTTTTATGTGGTAGACCCTTCACCTTCGGAGCTCAAGTGTGCAACACTTCCATCACTTGCAGACATGTGTGGGTTCATTATTGAAGAAGTGATGGTGAATCGATGATGGAGGGAACGATTACCGGCGGCTAGTATGAAAGATTGATTAAGAAAATTGACGGCCGCGAGAGAGCTTTCACTTTAGAGTTCAAACTACTGAATTAGGTTAGGTTTGCCAAAAGTAAATGTCATAATATGATTTGATTATTTCTAATAATGAGTAACTAGTCTAGTAGAATAATTTATGATTTGATATTACATATGGCTAAAAATATACATTATCCTTTATACATAATAGAATTACTTTTGTACAAACATTTCATACAATTATTTGCATATACATATATATAGTGTTAGATAAATGTTTTTATCATGATTTTGATGATTTTGTTCGAGTTTGTTCAAATGAGTTTTTAAACCAAAACAATGTCCCTAAATGTTGTCTAAATACTTCCGACCGTCTTAAAATGTTTTTACTATTTTTCGGAGTATTTTTTGAAGTTTATTTCGATAAAACATTGGACAACACATTTGTTTCAGGCTAGACCGGTCGCCCTATAGGGCAACCCGTACCTGAGTTGAGTTTTGAAACAGAAAATGTGACGTAAGAAAAAAAAAAAGGAGAGCAACCTGTCAACCAGGTGGGCGACCGGTGAGGCGCGGTCGGCCGACCTGGGCGACCATACCGGGAGCGACCCTCTCTTGGTTCGAGACTTCTCTGCGGTTCGTAAATTCTTCAAGTCCAACCGATCCGACGGCTAAGGCGACGGTCGCACCCCCTCCGACCGGTCCCCCGTGTAAAAATTCACAGAATTCAATTTCAATCTTATCTCTCGCGACCGGTCGAACCCCATGTTTATCAAAGAAACTATCCGTTGCGTTTTGCATGCAGCTTTTCCCTATTTTGTGGGATTGATTTCTAACAGCTATATTGATCATTTTAAATGGTTTCTTTTGCAGCAAATCACTCCCCAAGGAGGATCCAATGTCTGGAAATGAAAGCCAAGTCATCTCCTATAAATAGAGGCTTCATTCAAGCAACAAGATACAACACTCTACACAAGCAAAAAGCAATCAAGCAAACACTTTCATATATCTTGTTGTATTAGCCTTAGCACTTTCACTTGCACACATTTGAGGTCTAGGTTTTCAATTCTTGATTACACTTGTACTCATATTGTATCAATCATTATTGAGTTGTAATCTTGATTTTGGTCATCATTCAACACAAGACATCCTTGTGAGTATTCTTGTGGTAAGAATACACTTGGGTGATCTAGGTGATAGGTGTTTGAAGGTTGTGGTAATCTTCAAAGGTGTTGTAAGAGGATTGTGGGAATCCTCAAGGTGGTGTAAGAGGGTTGTGGTAATCCTCAAGGTGTTGTATTAAATTTTGGTAAATTAATAAAATCCTTTTTTCTTTTTGAAATCCATCCCGGATATACTGGGGTGGTAGTAGATTAGGCCCTAGGTGGGTTGAACTACTATAAATCGACGTGTGTTATTTACTTTCTGCGCTTAGCATTTCATCTTTGCTTGAGTTTTACGAAAAAGAGGGCAAAATCTGAAAAACCGGGATAATCTATTCACCCCTCCTCTAGATTATCGTAGCCACTTGGACTTACAAGTGGTATCAGAGACAAACTCTTTGGCTAGCTCGTTTCGAGTAAAGAGGAAATATCCATGGCTACACATGATGCCCATCTCACCACCGGCGCCTCCACCAACAAGCCACCACTATTCGACGCCAACAACTACGCATTTTGGAAAGACCGTATGGAGTGCTTTCTACAAGGGTGCGGGTTCGACATTTGGAATGTGGTCATTGAAGGAGTTGATCAACCCACCAAGAAATCGAAGGATGGCACCTCGACTCCTAAACCTTTCAAGGAGTTCGACGAAAACGACAAAAAGGCTTTCTCTCTAAACGGTAAGGCCTTAAATATTTTGCATTGTCTTTCTTACGGCTCACCGAGTATAATCGCATAAGAGGCATAAGGTCGGCACATGAGGTTTGGGAAAAATTGGAGACAATTTATGAAGGAACTAAGAAGGTCAAGCAAGCAAGAAAGACCATGCTTGTTAAAGACTTTGAAAACTTTAACATACATGATGGTGAAAACATCTTCAAGATGGTGGAAAGGCTTGATAATATTGTCAATCCTCTTGTGGCCCTCGGTAAAGTCATCTCCGAAGAAGACAAGGTGACTAAGGTATTGAATGCTCTTCCCGGCTCATGGTCCGAAAAGGTAACAGCAATCACGGAGGCACAAAACCTTGAGACACTCAAGTTTGACGAGCTTATTGGAAACCTCCTCATCTATGAAGTCTATCTCAAGGAGAGGAAAAATTCCAAACCATCCATAAATCAATCGGGTATGCAAATTATTCCTAAAGGTCTTGCTTTTTCTTCTAATAATGCATACTATGATAATGATGATGATGATGAGGAGGAGACGGCCGCACTTGTTCGAAAATTTGCAAAATTTGTGAATAAAAATAAAGCAAGAAAACCAAGAGATAATGCTTGCTTTAAATGCGGAAAACCCGGGCACTTCATTGTCGATTGCCCAAAGCTCGATGAAGAGGAGCAAAAGAAAAGGAAGCCTTTCACGAAAAAGAAGGCTCTAAATGTGGAGGTCAAAACGTAGGATGAACTACTCGAAACAACCGATGAGGAAGGAGAAATCGAACACGGTCTCATGGCCATAGAAGATGAAAACAATGAGGTACGCTCTAATTCTTCTACTTTCTCCATAGTTGATGACTTGCAATGTGATTTTGATGAATTGCAAATTGAGTTTCAAAATTTAATTGTTAAATACAAAAATTTGAAAAAGGAACATAAGGAGCTTAAGGTTGAAAAAGAAAAATTATTTACCTCTTATGAATCTCTAGACAAAGCTCATGCTCTTACTCTTACTAGAGTTCACTCTCTTGAAACCGAAAAGGAATCGCTCACAAAAGATATTGAATGTTTGAAAAATGATGTGCATCGTTTCAACATAAGCACGAATAAAGTCACAAAAATTTTAGATGCACAAAGAGGTGAGCATTCCAAATTAGGACTTGGTTATAAGCCATTTCAAAGTGTTTTTAAGAAAAATAACCAAGGTCCGACTTTTGTACGTGCTAATAATTATAATACTCCTACTTGTTTTTATTGTGGCAAAGTTGGACATTATGCTAATAATTGCAAATTGAGAAATAGCTCAAGACATGTTTGGAGACTCAAAGGTCTCAAGACTAACCCCCATGGACCCCAAAATTATGGGGTACCTAAAAGAAATTCTTTTGTAGGTGGTAGGGGCTATAACAACAATGGAAGATTCAAAATGGCTCGTGGACAGCGGATGTTCACGCCATATGACCCGGGAGGAGAGAACTTTTACCAACATCAAGCTCCAAGAAGAGGGTATGGTCATGTTTCGGAATGGCAAAGGAAAAATTCTTGGAAATGGAGAAATTGGTAACTCTTCTTTCTCTCTTAGTAATGTTCTTTTAGTTGAAGGGCTTAAGTTTAATTTGATAAGTGTTAGCCAACTTTGTGATTCAAATTATGATGTTTCCTTTAATAAAGAAAAATGCCTTATACTTAAAAATGGTGAAATTATTTGTGAAGCAAATAGAAAAGGCAATCTTTACAAAATTTGTACAAGTGATTTGGTTAGTCAAAATGTTTCTTGTTTAGTCGCCAATAATGATTTAACTAGTTTATGGCATAGGCGACTTGGACATGTTGGATACAAGAATTTGAAAAATATTTACAAAAACCAACATGTGAAAGGACTACCCAAATTGAATTTTGAAAATCTTGGCTTATGTGACACTTGTCAAAAGAACAAATTAGTTAAAAGTAGTTTTAAGCCCAAAAATGAAATTTCCACAACCAAACCCCTACAAATGCTTCACCTTGATTTGTATGGGGATATTGGTACGGCTAGTCTAAGTGGAAAACATTACACTTTTGTTATCGTTGATGATTTTTCTAGATATACTTGGGCTCTTTTTCTTACCAATAAAAGTGATGTCGTTAATGAGTTTGTTAAGTTGTGTAGACTCATTGAAAATGAAAAGGAAGACACTATTAAGTCTATTCGAAGCGATCGAGGTGGAGAATTTGATGGTGAATTTAGAGTCTTTTGTGAAACCAAAGGATATGCTCATAATTTCTCGGCTCCAAGGACACCTCAACAAAACGGAGTAGCCGAAAAGAAAAAATCGGACACTACAAGAGATGAGTCGGTCCATGCTCAATGAATTTTCACTTCCAAAATATTTTTGGGTCGAAGCCGTAAGTACCGCTTGCTATGTCATTAATCGAGTTTATATTCGTCCTAAAATGAATAAAACTCCATATGAGCTTTGGAAAGGTATAACTCCAAATATTAGTTATTTCAAGATATTTGGTTGTAAATGTTTTATCTTGAATACCAAGGATCAATTGGACAAACTTGATCCTAAGGCCGATGAAGGGATATTTATGGGATATTCAATAAAAAGCAAAGCATATCGGGTTTACAATAAGACTAGTGGAGTTGTTGAAGAATCCATCCATGTCAAATTTAATGAAGCTTCGGGTGTTGAAAGAATACCTAATGATGAAAGTGATGAAGAGGATATTTTTGAACAAATTGTTCAAGTTGATGATCAACCGTCTACATCAAATGATAAACCGTTCACTTCAAATGGTCCTCAAGAAGATAGAGGTGATATATCGGATCTTCCCGTTGCATTGAAATTTAAGGGAGATCACCCAAAAGATCTTATTATTGGTGATCCCCTTGACAAAGTGATGACCCGGAGAAAATTTTCCGAGAAAGCTCTTATTTCTCAAAAAGAGCCTAAAAATGCTAAGGAGGCCATTGAGGATGAGGATTGGTTCTTAGAGATGCAAGATGAGTTAAATCAATTTGAAAGAAATGATGTATGGGAATTAGTACCTCGTCCTCCATCCCAAACTATTATTGGTACAAAATGGGTATTCCGGAACAAACTTGATGATCAAGGCAACATTGTTCGAAATAAGGCAAGGTTAGTAGCTCAAGGGTATTGTCAAGAAGAAGGTATTGACTATGATGAAACTTTTGCACCCGTAGCACGTTTAGAAGCTATTTTGCTTGCATATTCTTGTTTTAAAAATTTCAAACTTTACCAAATGGATGTTAAATCCGCTTTCTTAAATGGTATAATTCAAGAAGAAGTCTATGTAAAACAACCTCCGGGGTTTGAGAATTTTTCTAGGCCTAATGATGTTTATAAACTTAAAAAGGCTTTGTATGGTTTAAAACAAGCACCCCGTGCATGGTACGATAGACTTAGCTCTTTTCTTTTGCAAAATGGCTTTATAAGAGGTAAAGTTGATACAACTCTCTTTGTTTTTGAAAAAGGGCAAGATTGCTTACTTGTGCAAATTTATGGTGATGATATTATCTTTGGTGCTACTAATGATTCTTTGTGCAAGAAATTCTCTAAGTTGATGCAAGGAGAATTTGAAATGAGCATGATGGGGGAGCTCAACTTCTTTCTTGGACTCCAAATTAAGCAATGTCAGGAAGGTATTTACATTTCGCAATCAAAGTATACAAAAGAACTTTTGAAAAAGTTCGGCATTGAAGAAGGAAGAATCGTTTCTACTCCTATGGCAACAAATGTCAAAATTGACAAAGATGAAAAAGGCAAGTCCGTGGATGAATCCAAGTATCGAGGTATGATTGGTAGTTTACTTTATTTAACCGCTAGTAGACCAGACATTCTTCATGCCGTATGCCTATGCGCTCGTTTTCAAAGCAATCCCAAAGAATCTCATATGAGTGCCGTTAAAATGATTTTTCGATATTTGAAAGACACTATTCAATATGGTTTATTTTATCCAAAGAATGAAAATTTTTCTCTTAAAGGTTATAGTGATTCGGATTATGTGGGAAATATTGATGATCGGAAAAGTACTCCCGGATCATGTCAATTTTTAGGCGATTGCCTAGTTTCTTGGTTTTCAAAGAAGCAAAACCGTGTTTCTCTTTCAACGGCCGAAGCCGAATATATTTCCGCCGCATTTTGTTGTACTCAACTTCTTTGGATGAAACAAACCTTAGCGGATTACAAATGCTCTTTTAACAACATACCTATCTTTTGTGATAATATATCCGCTATAAATATTGCTCAAAACCCGGTTCATCATAACCGTACTAAACATATTGAGATTCGACATCATTTTCTAAGGGATTGTGTTTCAAAACGAAAAATTGAGATATCGTTTGTACCATCTCAAGATCAATTAGCGGACATTTTTACAAAACCGCTATCTTCCGAGACTTTTGCTTCCATACGAGCTCGGTTAGGCATAATGCATATTGAATGAGGCTTACGTTTGCATTTTGCATGTTTTTAAAACTTAGGGGCAAAAAATCGGTTTTTTGGTTGAAAATTCGGATTTCCTCAAAAATGTCAAGACAGAGGGCTAAAAGTTCGAGGTTGAGGGCAACGGTCGCCCTCAACGTCGACCGGTCGCCCTCAACCTCGACCGGTCGCCCTAAGCATATTTTTAGATTAAAATGGTTCTGTCTTCAGCATTCGCCATTTTAACATATTTTGGCCATTTTTCGTCCCCTTTGCCAAATTCACACATATTTCATTCTAAATTGATTTTCATGCATTCCATTCACAACCTGGACATTACATAGCTCATTTATCATCATCATCGCTCATCTTTACCGATCAATTGGTAAGAATTCTACTTCCTCTACTCATTTGGGTTGAACCCTTGAGTTTTTTGCTTCCTTGTAAATTTTTTGATGTAATTGCCGTATGATCATGATGAGCTTGGTTGTTATGTTGTAATATATGATGTTTGACTTGAATTGGTGTTGAAAATGTTTGGCTTGAATATTTTACAAGGGTTATATACAACTTCTTTTAATTTTCACGCCCACTAAGTGTTCGATGAAATGTCGCAATGAAAATTTCAACTTCTACATGATTCTCTTGCTTCCAAAAGTCTCCAATATTTATTGAGATCATGTTTTGGCAAATAAAACGAGCGTATGAACTCTTCGTGATACATTTCTCCCATTTTCTTTGGATTTTTAAGCTTAAATTGCTCAACGGTTGTAAACCGTCCCTTTGGCGCACTTTGATTATTTGTATGATGTTTTTATCATCCTAACATTCTTTTTGATGATTCCAAAGGGGGAGAAACAGGAAATTGGCTCGTTAGCCAAAAGAAGTTAATAAAAGCTCGCAATAAAAGCTATAAGTTATGGCTTCATTAAGCCAAGAATACCTAGTACATGGCTTGTATTATGGACTCAATTGCAAAAGACTATATGTATTGTGACAGGGGGAGCTTCTTAGCTCATGATATCTATATGCATCTTATATAAGCTTGTGCTTCTAACTTATATTAATCTTTTGTTGATATGCTCATAGATAGGAGGAGCTTTGTATGGAATGTCTTTAACGGATAGTTTACTTGTAAAATCGGAAAATTTATTTGTTTTCAAAATCGTCCTCGAGTAAACTGTTTTGGTTTGTAATCATCAAAAAGGGGGAGTTTGTTAGATAAATGTCTTTATCATGATTTTGATGATTTTGTTCGAGTTTGTTCAAATGAGTTTTTAAACCAAAACAATGTCCCTCAATGTTGTCTAAATGCTTCCGACCGTCTTAAAATGTTTTTACTATTTTTCGGAGTATTTTTTGAAGTTTATCTTCGATAAAAAATTGGACAACACATTTGTTTCAGGCTCGACCGGCGCCCTATAGGGCAACCCGTACCTGAGTTGAGTTTTGAAACAGAAAATGGGACGTAAGAAGAAAAGAGGAGAGCGACTGGTCGACGGAGGTGGGCGGCCAGGTCGACCCCCGGGCGGCCGTGCACAGGAGCGACCCTCTTGGTTGAGACTCTCTGTTTCAGTAAATTCTTCAAGTCCAACCAAGTCATAAGACTAAGGCGACCGGTCGCACTCCCCTCCGACCGGTCCCCCTGTGTAAAAATTCACAGAATTCAATTTCAATCTTATCTCTGCGCGACCGGTCGAACCCCATGTTTATCAGCAAACTATCCGTTGCGTTTTCAGACAACTTTTCCCTATTTTGTGGGATTGATTTCTAACAGCTATATTGATCATTTTAAATGGTTTCTTTTGCAGAAAATCACTCCCCAAGGAGGAGCCATTGTCTGGAAATGAAAGCCAAGTCCTCTCCTATAAATAGAGGCTTCATTCAAGCAACAAGATACAACACTCTACACAAGCAAAGAGCAATCAAGCAAACACTTTCATATATCTTGTTGTATTAGCCTTAGCACTTTCACTTGCACACATTTAAGGTCTAGGCTTTCAATTCTTGATTACACTTGTACTCATATTGTATCAATCATTATTGAGTTGTAATCTTGATTTTGGTCATTATTCAACACAAGACATCCTTGTGAGTATTCTTGTGGTAAGAATACACTTGGGTGATCTAGGTGATAGGTGTTTGAAGGTTGTGGTAATCTTCAAAGGTGTTGTAAGAGGATTGTGGGAATCCTCAAGGTGGTGTAAGAGGGTTGTGGTAATCCTCAAGGTGTTGTATTAATTTTTGGTAAATTAATAAAATCCTTTTTTCTTTTTGAAATCCATCCCGGATATACTGGGGTGGTAGTAGATTAGGCCCTAAGTGGGTTGAACTACTATAAATCGACGTGTGCTATTTACTTTCTGCACTTAGCATTTCATCTTTGCTTGAGTTTTACGAAAAAAAGGGCAAAATCTGAAAAACCGGGATAATCTATTCACCCCCCCCTCTAGATTATCGTAGCCACTTGGACTTATATATAGTGCTATGAAAAATTGATTATTTTAGCACGAAAAAATAATTATTTGAATATGGTCTAAAGATAAAAATTTGAAGTAATGTATATATTTAGTATACTATTAAGTATAATTCTAACAAACTAACAAAAAGAAGGAAAGATTATATATTTATAATTTTACATTTTCATTTAAACATTAGTTTCTTATTCATATATATATATATATATATATATATATATATATAGGGAGGGGATCCTGTGAGACCACCCTCCTAGGTTAGTCCATAGGACTAAATCTACACCATCCAAATAGTAAAGCAATGGCCAATATATATTACAATATATACATCATTTCATAAGTAAGTATACAACAGAAGGGATAAAATAGGAATCTAGAAAATTAAATATAGTAACCGCTTCCTAAAAATTAGGGACGTGATTTTGTATTGATCACGTCCCCATAATCAAACGATTCACCTTTCCTTTCTCTCTCTTCCCATTCGAACCTGCAAATTATTCAAATATAGCAACAAAATTGTGCAACAATTAATGAAAAGTATACAATTACACTAAACTAACTATACATTAAAACATTACTAAGTATACATAAACAATTAACTAAGTATACAATTACACTAAACTACCTGTACATTAAAACTTTACTAAGTATACAGAAACATTTAACTAAGTATACAATTACATTGAACTAACTATACATTAAAATAATACTAAGTCTACAGAAACATTTAACTAAGTATACAATTACACTGAATTACTTATATAACTAAGTATACAATTCCATTGAACTAAGTATACAAATCCACAGAACTAAGTATACAAATTCACTAAACTACTTACTAAACTACTTATATAACTAAGAATACGATTCCACTTTGAACCAAGTATACAAATTCACTGAACTAAATATACAATAAAACATGACTAAGTATACAAGTCCACTGAACTAAGTATACAATAAAACGACTGTTCACAAATATGGCGGAAAAAAGTATCAATTTTGAAAAAAAAACGCTTGAAGTTGATGATTTTTTCTCCCTAAAAATCGGGTAACTGAAAAGGTAATATTATGTTTCCTTAAAAATAGCTAATAACCGTCCAATTAACATAACTAATTAAATATAAAGTACAATTATACCCTTATATGCCTAAATTAACTAAAATGATCTATACCATCCAAAATTTTAAATCAAGAGTCCATAACTGTTCTTATGGACTGACCTAAAGGGATTGGTCTCATTTGAACCAATCCCTATATAGATATATATATATATATAATATGCATGTGTATAATTTACATATATATAATACATAATTATGTATAATGTGAAATACACACACACACACATATATATATATAAATTTTGATTTGAAATATGAATGCGAATCGAAATATGAATGCAAATCGAAATACGAATTCGAATTGAAATACAAATTCGAATTTAGTCGAATTTTGCCTCGAATTAGGATATTCGAATAGAATTTGAAAAAAAAATCAATTCATTATTCGATTCAAATATTCATATTCAAAATTTAAAATCCTAATTTGAAATTAATATTCAAAAATTCGAATCAAATCGAACTTTGAATCCATTCGAAAAATGAACACCCCTAATCCTACCTCCTAAACTTATTACAACAAGAGCACGTTACTCCCAGAAGAATTTCAGTCAAAAAAAAGTCACTATAAAAATGACGCACCTTTAATGTGAGATTTTGATTTATAGAGAGAGTATCGTATTTTCATTCATTTCCCTTTTTAATTGCCAAATTCCACACGTCATGAAAGTAAAAATAGAAGAGGAGAAGGATAAAAAGATAGTTTATGTTCTTTTCAATCTACAGATAAATCAGACTGGCTCAAGATACACCATTGCCTGAAAATTAAGGGAAGAAAACAATGAAATTCCATCCCCCAAAAAAACAATACTCGAGCTCCTCTTTATGGTGAGTATGAATTAATTATATGAGTAAGTCTCATGTAAGACCGTCTCACTAATTTAAATTCATAAGACGTGTCTAATCCATTTTACAAATCAAAACAAGTTATATCCAAATTTAAATGAATTAACTAACATAGGACATTTTAGGACCCGTCTCATTAATTAAATACCTAAGACCGTTCCATATGAGTTTTTTTCTTTGTATAATATCTCCTTGCTCTCTATATGGAAATGTTTAAGTTCTAAAATTTGATAATATTTGATGGGTGTGAAAATCTAATATTTGATCCACATACCATATCATTTATAGGGAAATCTGGGGATATCACTATTAGAATGCACCATGTAGGTAAGTTTCTTGATATTGGCAGAAGATGCTATTTTGGGGTAAATTATATCACTTTGATTACTACAGTTAGATGAAATGTCACTAAGTGAGTTGTATCATGGGTGTAGCCAGGATTTTGGGTCAGTGCGGTCAAATATTTTTTTTATTTTAACGTGGCGAGTGTCGAGCCAAGATTTTAATAAATAGAAAATAAAATATATTGCAATAAAAAAACATATCTAAAAGCTGTACCTTACAACAATTCTTTGCGTGGTTTCATACTCTGAAACCACTTTACAATGACATCATTATCAAGTTTGTGACATATATCTCTTTTTATATAACAAACAAGACAATCATTTATCCACTCATCACTCATTCGGTTGCGTAATCTATCCTTCACAAAGTCCATCGCAGAAAACACTCTTTCAACCATAGTGGTGGCAACCGGTAGAATTAACGATGAAGTCAAAAGCTTATAAACAAAATGGTATAGCTTATTTTTCTTTGTCTCAACTAACTTCTTCACAAGATCACCCAAGAGCCTTTCAACTCTTTAAATGCGTTGTTAGAATGCATATAAAAAATATAAGTATCAAGTTGATCATGAAGCTTAATGATATCTGTTCTTGAAAAATCTTGTGAGTAAAACTCGGAAAGTTGAATCAATCTCTTCTTATCAAATGGACAAAACGAATCTTGTGGATACAAACAAGCAACACAAAGCAATAACTCCATGCTTGCCTCTGAGAATCGATCATTCAACTCTTGTAGTTGCAAATCGACCACAACATAGAATAAATCCACACGATAGTAATGTAAATTTGTCAACTTTGGTGCATTACGTTGTGGACGACCACGGATATCATTGCGCGTGTACATATCATCCATTTTGAGAATAAATCTACACGATAGTGATGTAAATCTACACGATAGTGATGCAAATGACAGTTTACCACATACAAAATCTTCAATTCTTTCGGGTTTCGGCGAGCTTCCGGTTGTGGGCGAAGAAGCAAGAAAAAGAGTGGCGGAGAAAAACTTAACAAAGCTTAGGTCATTGTCGTGAGCTTCCATCCACTAGCTTTTGCCTCGAGTTTCTCGTTTATTTAGGCTGCCAAATTCAATTTTTTTAATATGGGCTGGACCAATTTTGAGTATGGTCCAACCCAAAATTTAACAGGGCAAATTTAAGTTTCTTTGGGCTAAAAAAATAATTTTTGTTTGGCCCAAAATTTTAGTGCGGTCCATTAACTGCACTAGGCCTTAATAAGCTTTGCTCCTGAGTTGTATTCAATGTCAATTTTAATTGGACATCACAAAATATGTGATAACTCAATGATACTTTCATACAATAATCTGACTGTCTAAGAAAAGTTAATTTTATGCTATATTCTATGCACGCATTCCATCTATCCAAAACATTTTATGTATCTACACTCGAGTTTTTCAATAGGTTGAAATAAAAGTTTGGCTAACGGAAGGTTCATTTATGGCAAGAAACACAAGGTGCAAAAGTAAGGGTATTTTTCACGAAGACGAGTATTTTATTAACAATTCTTATTCTTTTTCCAACAAGTCAAGATGGCCGAGCGGTCTAAGGCGCCAGTTTCAGGTACTGGTCCGAAAGGGCGTGGGTTCAAATCCCACTCTTGACAAATTTTTCATTATTTATTGTACTATTTTTTTTTTCAAATGGGCCGTTCCATTATTTTTCGTACTATTTTTTCCAAATGGGCCGAAGAAGGACTGGGTCAACATTGCCAATTATCCCTTAAAATTATTTTCCCAAATAGGCCGAATAATGACTGGGCCAGCTTATCCCAATTATCTCCAAATCCCCGGGCCCTAAAACCCCGAATCCAACACCGACGGCCACACGCAGAGCGAGAGGGAATGGAGTTTCAGAAGAGGAAGGCCGCCGCCCTCGCCGCCATAAACTCTCCGGCGCCAGACAAATCCCCCAAAGGCACCGTAGACGCGCCCATCATCCCTCTCTTAACCGCCATCAACTCCCACCCCTCTTACTTCACCACCAGCTCCTGCTCCGGCCGCATCTCTGTCCTTTCTCAGCCAACCGCCTCGCCCTCCGCCCCCAAGAAAAAAGCCCGCGGCGGCTCTTGGCTCTTTGTCTCCCATGACCCCGTTCACCCCTCCGCCCTGTCCACCCTCCTCTTCCCCTCTCCTGCCGAGACAGCTCACCGAGCCGGCTCGGGCGAGTTCGATCGCCCCGATATTCCGGAGGATAGTATTGTTTTCCGGTTCGAGCCGTTGATAATTGCGGTGGAGTGTGAAAACGTACATGCGGCTCAGTGTTTGGTTTCTCTTGCTATTTCTTGTGGTTTCAGAGAGAGCGGCATTACGAATGTTAGCAAGAGAGTGATCATTGCGATTCGGTGTTCGATACGATTGGAAGTGCCGCTGGGGGACACGCAGAAGCTTATGGTATCTCCAGAGTACGTCGAGTATCTTGTTGAGGTTGCTAATGAGAAAATGGGGCTTAACAGGAAAAGAACTGATCTTTTTCTTAATAAGCTGATAGATAATGGGTTTCCTGGTCATGAGATTCGAATGAATGGTAAAATGAGCAGAGATGGTGAAGAAACGTGTGTTGAGGCTAAAAGGTTTGAGACTTTTGGGAGTTCTATGGAGAATGGAGGGGAGGTCCTGGAGGGAGAGCTGAGGTCTGAAAGAAAAATTAATCAGAACACTGAATATGGTAATTGTCACTCCTAAATTGCTTTATAAGTTGATTTGCTGCTTGAAGTTTGATATTCAATGTTGATTTATTGCTTGATGTTTGAATGTTGTTGCAAGTTTTATTGTAAATGTTGGCTTACAGAACTTCGTTGTGTGGTGGGTTTGTACTTATTTTACAGTAACTATTATTATATGTATCCAGCATGGGAAGATGTAAACTACAAATATGAACCTTTGAGCTTAATTTTGTTTGGATATAATGAAAACTGGATCAGTGATTATTTTCTTTGTTCTTTTGACATTAATTTTTATGATGAAGTTTTGGTTGTACTACTCACATTTTGTTATTGGATTGCTATCCTGGTACTAATTTTTGTCCAACTTAAGGGTCAGAGTGATTTGAGACTTGTATTATCATGAGTACTTTGCAATTGTTGACATTTTGGTTTATGAACTTAATTTGATGCTTATTTAAGGAATATTTTAAGGATGATTTATGTGCAAATACATAATTAATAGCTGGCAGCTGCACAGATGCGTGGTTTACATATTTGCTGTAAAAGCTTCAAATGCACCAATGGACGTACAATTGCTGTGCAAAAATATGGATGATTGGACAACATATGTATTACTTACTGTGATTGATAATCAGTTATTTACTGGGATTATTTAAAACACTCGTCTGTGCTGGCTGCTGCAGGAATATCCACTTTACAGGGATTCATATGCATATTGGCTGAGATGCATAATCTGAAAATAATGCAATTTCATTTTAAGCACTCTTACATATTGGATTGAACTTGTAAATATTTTTGGGGAATTGCTATAAAATGCATGGTAGTACTGTTACATACTAATAAATGTCTGATTGCAGGACTGCTTTCCCTTAATGTGTGAGGAGTTTAAATCTTTGAATCATTGGCAGGATCACGAGATGTGTTCGGGGTTGATCTATCAGTTGTTGAAGTAGTTGGTGAACCTGTTGAGAGACTCTTCTTGTGGGGTCATTCTGCATGTACTCTGAACCAAAAGAAAATTATTATTTTTGGGGGCTTTGGAGGAATTGGTAGACATGCACGTAGAAATGATCTATTGATTCTTGATACAGATTCTGGAGTCATGGATATAATTTCTGCTGCAGGAGCCCCATCTCCACGATTAGGTCATACATCTTCCCTCATAGGAGATTTCTTATATTTGATTGGAGGTAGGGCCGACCCAATGAATATATTGAATGAAGTTTGGGTGTACAATATGGCAAAGAAAGAGTGGAAGCTTTTGCAATGTTCTGGCAGTTTCTTCCCTCCAAGGTAGTGATAATGATTACATATTTCCAAAGCTATTAGTTTGTAGGACTATCCATACCGTTGATCATTTTGCTTACTATATTCACCTTAATGGGGACATTATTATTATTTTTTAAATTTTCACCCCATGTTGGCCATATGTCCCAACATGATGTACTTTCTAATCATATGGTAATTTTTCCATCTACTTATTTTCTCCTCAAGGAAGATCCTCTCTTTGTTTGCCTCTTATATTTGTGTCAATCTAAATTCAGCTCACACCTTAATGTTTTCCCTGCACCTCTTTTTCTTTATTTTGGGCTTGAATTCATACTTATATTCCACAGGCATCGGCATACAGCTGTTGTTGTTGGTTCAAAGATATATGTGTTTGGTGGAATTTACAATGATTCAATTTTATCATCGCTCTATGTCCTTGACACGGAAACCTCCGAGTGGTCAGAGAAAAAATCTCATGGAGACCAGCCTGGTCCCCGTCATTCACACTCGATGGACACAAAGGAGTCCAAGTTATATCTGTTTGGTGGATACAATGGAGAGAAAGCTCTTGGGGATCTGTACAGTTTTGATATTCAAACAGGTCTGTGGAGTAAGGTAAAGACTAATGGTCAATCACCAAATGCTAGGTTTTCGCACTTGATGTTTATTTATTCGAATTATATCGGCATTTTGGGAGGCTGCCCTGTCAGTGAGCATCAGAAATTGTACTTACTTGATCTTCAGTCCGAGTCTTGGAAGAACATAGCGGTAAAGTCTATTGAGGAAGGCCTTTTTGTTCGTAGCACAATAAATGTTGTTGGTGATGATCTGATAATAATTGGTGGTGGTGCATCTTGTTACGCATTTGGGACCAAGTTCACTGAACCGATGAAGATTAACCTGCCTCAATTGATGTCATTATGTGATGATACAGAACCTACAACATTTGGAGAGAAGCACATGGAACATCAAATGGAGCAGAAGAGTGGTGCCTTTCATTATGCCCAGAGTAGAACTGAAGAAAAAGTTAATGGATTTACTAACCTAGATTCTGAGTTTGAAGAACTAAGGGTAACTAATGGTGGTTTGGTGGTGGCCGCACCTTGTGTTCTTCGTATTGAAAAACAATATGCAAAATGGGGAAAGGACATACTAAAAAAGTTTGGTTGGTTAGATCTTGAAAGGAAGGTTTACTCACAGAAGGGTGGCATGCATATTTGTCTACCTGTTACTGAAAAATTCTGCACTGTGTTAGATGCTAAAGAGGATTTTGCAGATAAATTTAAATTACTAACTGATCTTCAGTCCTTGAAGCCATCAGTTTGGCAAACTTTATTGAAAGATATTTCCAGTTCAGCGGCTTTAAATCTTCTAATATCATGTGGTGCAACCAAGATTGTGGATGAAGTTGTCAAAGTCAAGAAAAGCCCAGTTTCTCCTTTCAAAGTGATGAAGGAAGCTGTGGCCTCTTTGTTGAGTCATCATGGTCTGCCAGCAGAACTTATAGAACAGCTGCCTTCGAGGTGGTTTTTTTAATAATAATTTCTGTTCCTGTGATGTCAGGATTGTGAGCATAAAGTTATTATGCTTTTATTTTTGGTTCCATGTTCTCATGAGTAATCATCTTTCATTTGTAGCAGATGGGAGCGGCTAGGGGATATAATCGTGCTCCCTGTAATGTCCTTCAAGGATCAAATATGGGAATCAATTGGAGAGGAGCTTTGGCCTCTTGTTGCACGGTCACTTGGAACTCATCGTCTAGCACGACAAGTAAGTGACAAATGCAAAACTTTTCAAGACCTGCTCCTGTTTCTGATGAAAAAAGAGTAAAAACATAAACTAATGTTATCAAGTCTTTCCACTGGAAATAAAAATTTATGGAAATCACTGTTAAACTCGGCATGGCATAAATTTAAAATGCAGTCATCTGATGGTGAAAGGCTTTTTTCTTGTATTTGGAAAAGCAATTACCTTTCAGCCTTTGGTCCAGAATTTCAACCAAATCATCCTAAGTTATTTGTCTGAATCTTACTTTTCCTTGCTAATAGCTAAAGTGCTGTGAGAATCATGATAAAGCATTTTCAAGAGCAACCCATGGTACATTTCCGATTTCTTGAGTTAAGGAGCTTGTCCGCTGATGGAGTGTGTTGATGATATTTAGGGCCGAATTGCGCAAACTGGAACAAGAGACAGTAAGTTGGAGATTCTTGTTGGAGATGATGGCTGGGTTGATCACCGTGAAAATGGCATACTTTATTCTTTTGATGCCACCAAGTGCATGTTCTCTTGGGGCAATCTTTCAGAGAAGCTGCGTATGGCCCATCTTGAATGTAAAGATCAAGTGGTTGTGGATTTGTTTGCTGGCATAGGATATTTTGTACTTCCATTCCTTGTGAGGTATGCTATTTCCTCAAATTGTTTTCGGTTTAATTTTAAATGGCAGATGACCTTACTGCTGTTTGGCGTAATGTCGTACTTTAACCTGTCCTAATTGTCAGTAATCATTTTGTTTGATTATTTGTGTTTGTTATGTGCATACTTATATTCCTGTGATGCGGCTAATCAGGGCCAATGCCAAGATGGTGTACGCTTGTGAGTGGAATCCCCACGCTGTAGAGGCACTCCAACGTAATCTTATTGCTAATGCTGTGGCTGATCGTTGTGTTGTGCTAGAAGGCGATAATAGAGTTACCGCTCCTAAAGTATGATATTTCTCTCCTGCAAGGCTGTCCACCACCACACACACACACCCGCCCCCCTTTAAATATGTTTGAATTAGTTTCTTGGGTTTTCATGGCTCAACTTGTCGATGTTTAATCTTTTTCCCACTCTACTTTTGGGTTGTCTATCACTTTTTGCTCTCTATGTTGGATTATGAAAAATGCATTCACATAATAAGATGTTAGTTAACCAACCTATGTTGGCTTCCTTGTTTGTTCTTTCATTCTATGACATCTTGCTAGAAACTTTCAACGCAACTGTTATTCACCGGACCTACTTTTTTGGAATAACTGTGAATAACATGTCTTGCCATACTTTTCTTGTTATGTTATTTGTACCAGACTTGTCAATACAAGTTAGACTTGTACCTTATTGTGCTTCATAAAGGGAGTACTATCTAAAAGAATCTCTCTTACTGTGCATGAAAATATACACTAGTGTCTACTTTAGTTTTACTAAAACTTTATTCTGCAACAGGGAGTTGCTGATCGTGTCTGCCTTGGTCTCATACCGTCAAGTGAGTGTAGTTGGGTCACTGCTGTCAGAGCCTTAAGGTACGTTACGAAACAATCATTCTGAAAATAATGGAGTGGCCAAAATTTGGTATCCATTATTTGCAATTGAATTGAAAACAATAATCCCTAATAGTTTCTCAACATCCTAGATGCTATTCTTACACAAAATGGGTGAACAAACTATACATTTCTGAAGTTGCTATCCCTATCACAGTTATTTTAAACTTTTAATATCACCCCCCGGTATATCTCTTTTCTTCTTTTGGGTATAATTCTTTTAGTACCATCTCATGTTTAACGTTTCCTAATCTTTTTCCGAAGTTCCATTTGATGATACATTTTATATAGATATTTTTTTTCAATAAAAAAAGACGCGTTGGGCAAACATTTATCAAAAAATGTTCCGTTTGAGTGTGCGAATAATTTGAAGCACAAGCTATTTTCAAATATAATTAAATGTTGTTTCATAGGGGAAGCAATACATTAATTCGTAGACATATATTTTGATCTGCATATTTCAAACACTATAAAAGTGTTTTTGAGTGTTCTTGTGTAGCGCCCTAATTTTTAGAAAGTGCAACTACGCATAATACTATTCGGAAATGAGTCAACAACTTTTTTTATCTTTTTCCAAAGAATAAAAATAACTAACTTAAATAAAAATTCCATCATCCATAAACAATTGAAATAAAACTAACACATTGTACGTTTTATAAATAAGAAATATTAAAGAACCAACATCGTTCAAGGAATTTCTACTACTATTGAAAAATTTGACAATAAACAAGCTATCATATGATCAATTCACCTGCCATGCACCACGACGGACTCCTCAACCTGAAATGTTAAAATTATTGGGATGAGTTATCGTCAAGTTCAAGTCAAATACACATGCATAATAATTAGCATAAACATTCATGGAAAAGAGATCATCGTCTCGCGTACAGTTAAGTACAAATAGTCTCAAAGTATCGTGTACAATTAAGTACAAATAGTCTCAAAGTCTCGCGTACAATTAAGTACCAATAGTCTCAAAGTCTCGCGTACAATTAAGTACAAATAGTCTCAACGTCTCGCATTATATTTATCATGAACATGCAACTAACAATTAAAACATGACATTTAAAATCCCAAAATTCACGCTCCATTTGTTCCCGATAGTGTTGGGGACAATACTTTTCCATTACTATCTCCTTAAACCCTTCCCATGTTAGGGCTGCTCGTTCCTCGATAGGCCTTAATCTCCAGTAGCTCATCCACCAACATCCAACATCTTGTACCAATTCGTACTGAGCACAAAGGATGCTTTGTGCCTCAGTGCACCCGATCAATTCGAAAGTACGTTCCAGTGATACGAACCACTCGTCCACATAGGCAGGTCCTTCTTGCCCATTAAAGATTGGGGGTGAGAAGCGGCGGAACTGCTCCACCACTTGGGCCTGGGTTGATGCGGGTGCTTGGTTGAATGCGCATTCTTTCTCGACATTCCCTTGGTTCCATGCCGGTAGTGTGTTTGCCTCATTGTTTCCGTTCATGTTATTATTAGTAGCAGTACAGCAGCTCTGGCTCTATATTTACGTCCTCGATTCATTTTCCTATAGTCAAACCATAATCATAACTTAGTAAAACTCGTCTGAGGTATGCGTTCTAAGTCAAAAATATAGTTTATAAGTCAACTCATCACCAGATAAGACATCACTAGATAAGACATCCATAATATAAAAGAAAACGCAAAATATTTCCATTATCATCAATTCAAAACCTTCAAGAGGTGCAACGTACTAATCTGAAAACAACTGGAAACTAGAAATGAAATGCTGAACTAAAAAAAAGAAATCCTAATTACTACGCCAAATCATTGAGCATTGCTTGAATTTTCATCTCAAGGTTTCTCTTCGGGATCATCCTCCATCTCATCTTCTGGCTCGGTTATCTGTTTCAGCCAAATCCCATACAAATAAGCAGATGCTGATGATGGGAGCATCTGCAGTATAGGTGAAGGGTCGCTTCTCAGAGGAAGAAAGCTCTCGCACGGGGTTCCCACCTTGGGGGCATGGTGTTCATCAGTTTCCCGACCGCAACATAGTCTGAGACGCCGTCTTGCTTTACTATGGCCCACATCCTTCCCATTGCAAGTATGTGGCCTCCCAAATCATTATCGTTCAACATCTCATAATTCTTAAAATCTCTAATACGCTTCCTTTTCAGGGCTGCAGGACAAATAACAGACTTCCTAGTGGTCTCATGAGGGTCAACCATCTAATTATATATATATATCTATATCTATATCTATCTATCTATCTATCTATCAGGCCCATACAATTGTTTTTAAATGTCATGAAATTTCTTCAAGTACAAAGACATATATCATTTTACAACATTAAAAAATATGCATGTTTCGTAATGAATGATATCAACATAAGGCTCAAGTCTCATGAAATAACATGCTCGCACAAAAAAATTTGTATGGGCCTTATATATATAATTAGATGGCTGGCCCTCATGAGACCGCTAGGAAGTCTGTTATTTGTCCCACAGCCCTGAAAAGGAACCGTATTAGAGATTTTAAGAATTATGACATTATGGACGATAATGATTTGTGAGGCCACATACTTGCAATGGGAAGGATGTAGGCCATAGTAAAGCAAGATGGCGTCTCAGACTATGTTGCGGTCGTGAAACTGATGAACACCCTGCCCCGGAGTATGTTGCGAGAGCTCTCTTCACCTATACTGCAGATGCTCCCATTATCAGTTTTGCTGACTTCTCTGCTTATTTGTATGGGATATGGCTGAAGCAGATAACCGAGCCAAAAGATGAAATGGAGGAGGATCCCAAAGATGAACCTTGGGATGAAAACTCAAGCAATGCTCAGTGATTTGGCGTAGTGGTTAGGATTTCTTTTTTTTAGTTCAGCATTTCATTTCCAGTTGTTTTCAGATTAGTACGTTGTACCTCTTGAAGATTTTGAATTGATGATAATGGAAATATTTTACGTTTTCTTTTATATTATGGATGTCTTATCTGGTGATGAGTTGACTTATAAACTATATTTTTGACTTAGAACGCATACCTCAGACGAGTTTTACTAAGTTATGATTATGCTTTGACTATAGAAAAATGATCGAGGGCGAGACTGGAGCCGAGTCAGCCGCTACTAACAAGAACATGAACTGAAACAATGAGGCAAACACACTACCGGCATGGAACCAAGGGAATGTCGAGAATGAACGCGCATTCAACCAAGCATCTGCATTAAACCCAGGCCCAAGTGGTGGAGCAGTTCCACCGCTTCTCACCCCCAATCTTTAATGGGCAAGAAGGACCTGCCTATGTGGACGAGTGGTTCGTATCACTCGAACGCACTTTCAATTGATCGGGTGCACTGAGGCACAACGCATCATTTGTGCTCAGTACCAATTGGTACTAGTTGGACGTTGGTGGATGAGCTACTGGAGATTAAGGCCTGCCGATGAACGAGCAACCCTAACATGAGAAGGGTTTAAGGAGATAGTAATGGAAAAGTATTGTCCCCAACACTATCGGGAACAAATGGAGCGTGAATTTTGGGATTTGAAGCAAGAAGGGATGTTCGTTACAGAATACGAAAGAAAAGAGAGAAAATAGGGACGAAAGCTTGAGGACAGAGGCTGGGAAGATGATTGAGAGAGTGAGATGTTGAATAGGTTAAGGGTGGGCTGCAAATGGGTTTTATTTCATGAGGGATTTAGTACTTGACTTACGAAAATTTTCAATCTCACCCCATATTTTTCTATTTTTATTTAAAAGTCAAATTTCATATTCGAGCTAACCCCTTTTGATATAAATTGTTGAGCCAAATTCATTATTTAAATATATTTATTATTTAAGCTAAAAATTTCCTAAAATTTATTTATTAAGTCTTTTTATTTGTAGGAAATCATTCTTACGAGGTCTAGATTTTCAAGTGAGCACTTCGATATTTCTGCATTTTAATTGAGGTGGGATTTATTGCTTTTGTTTACTTTAAATGTCATGTTTTAATTGTTAGTTGCATGTTAATGATAAATATGATGCGAGACGTTGAGACTATTTGTACGCGAGACTTTGAGACTATTGGTACTTAATTGTATGCCAGACTTTGAGACAATTTGTACTTAATTGTACACGATACTTTGAGACTATTTGTACTTAACTGTACGCGAGACGATGATCTCTTTCCCATGAATGTTTACGCTAATTATTATGCATGTGTATTTGACTTGAACAATTGCTTCCTCACTGAGTTGGCGATAACTCACCCCAATAATTTTAACATTTCAGGCTGAGGAGTCCGTCGTGGCGGGTGAATTGATCATGATAGCTTGTTTATTGTCAAATTTTTCAATAGTAGTAGAAATTCCTTGAACGATGTTGGTTCTTTAATTTTTCGTATTTATAAAACGTACAATGTGTTAGTTTTATTTCAATTGTTTATGGATGATTAAATTTTTATTTAAGTTAGTTATTTTTATTCTTTGGAAAAAAAAGTCGTTGACTCGTTTCCGTAAAATTCTGTGGATATATTATGCGTAGTTGCACTTTCTAAAAATTAGGGCTCTACATCTTGTGATTCTTAAGATCCACAAGATTTCAACTGTCACTCAACTGAGTGGTATTTTATTCTTGCTGGTTTACCATTTTATATATGTTACTGATTATTCGCGTGACATTAAATTGCAGAGATGAGGGTGGGATGTTACATATTCATGGGAATGTGAAGGACACCGAGGAGGGTTTATGGACAGACCATGTTGTGCAGTCCATTTCTGACATTGCTAAATCAGAAGGTATATTTTCCTTGACTACAACTGAGTAATATTTCATCTCATTTGCTGCTTGACAAAACAACCTTTAGAAATAAAATCATGTCTTTAGACTTTCTAGTTCATGCATGTGATGATATATGGCTGCTTGCAGATCGTCTCTGGGAGGTTTCAGTCGATCACATTGAGAGAGTAAAATGGTATGCTCCACATATTCGACATCTTGTCATAGACGTGAGATGCAAACTCATCAAGAGATAAAGTTTGACGCATGAAAGGGTTGCACTCAATGCCACTTTATGAGAAAAGTAAGGCCGTTTTTATTTCGTGGCAACTTTGTTCTTTGAGCAATTAAAACTCTGGTAATTGACCTAGAGGACTAGGAAAAGAGGTGGCGTTCCAGAGGTGACTAAAGTCGAGAAGTTGTGTTAGCGTGTTTATTAGATGCATAATTTTTTTTATTTAATCATTAAACGAAACAAAATAATCTATACGACGTACCACCCAAGTCATTCATTAGCTGGGTAATATCTTGTTTTTATGATGCACCAAAAATGGAGCAGTCTCTGTAAGTGTTTTGACTGGTTTTGAATTGTACCGAGAAGTTTTCTTCTGCTGAGGTTTTTGTTAGGCTTGCGTGAAATGCATCTAAGTAATATCTAAGTAGTACTCTGCTAATGATTAAAAAAAAAAGTCATTGGTTCTCCTAAGTTTAAGATGTTCAAATGTACAATTATTGGTATAAAGCAATATCCTACCCTTTGTTTATTGGAGGCTCCAAATAGTCCTAGTGTCGGCGGGTGAGTCCCCCAATATATATATGGGATAATTACCAAAAAAAAAAACTTTTGAGTTCGGGTTAATTACAAAAAAACCCAGAAATTGTGGAAAATTGCAAAAACTCCATGGAGATTTGATTGTGTCTTACGTCTTCCCATTCATAAATCATAAGTAATACATTTTAAAAAGTTCCCTGTCATTTGTAAAAATATTATAGTTAATCCCTTAAATTTAACACAACCAAAATTGAGTTTTTTTTTTTTTTGGTAATTTTGAAACATCTCTAGATTTTCTTTTGTAATTAGCGCAAATATTAGGGGTGTTTTTGTAATTATCCCTAGGAAATACAAAATCTACACCTAAGTTTAGTTTAATTTGAAAAAGAAATTACAATTATCTTTCAAAATTATGAATAGCATTTTAAGTTATTATCAACAGTGAACAGCCACTTGAAGTTTGTACTTGACCCTGCAAATTGTAAAATAGAAACATAATTTGAGGGTGTATTTGTGATTTTGATAAATGAACTGTTTTGTTATTTGTAATTAAGCTAAACCTTGGGGATACTTTTTGTAATTAACCCTATATATATTCATGCAGTTGAATTTATAGAGTTTTTTTCTAGGTAATGGTTAAAATCATTTATTTCATTCTCTATTTCATACAATATTTTAATACACAACGCTAATTTCATGCATAATAATGATATTATCTTGTACATACCATATTCATATAACTTATAGAAATATCAAATGGAACAAAGAATGGAGCAAGAAGTATCGCTACTTTACAACCTATTGCTCAATAATGATGAGTCTTTGGCAAGATTGACTTTGTCATCAGTAATAATACACTATTACTGGGGACCAAATTGGTGGAATTGGAGCTTTCAATCACATTCAGTTCCTGTAAAATTTGAAAATCTTTTGCTACTATTTATTTTTATTTTAGAGAAAGAATAAAAATGTTAAAAGTTTAAGAGATGGTCTTATGTGAGACCGTCTCATGGATGTAAATTTATGAGACGAATCTAAACACATACAAAAATATGGATTATTTTCATGGGTATGATTTTGGGTCGAAAATCTATTTAAACATAGGATGCGTCTCATAGATTATATCTACAACTTTTTGTGAAAATTTAATGTATGTTGAGATAGATACATGCTTTGGGATTTTAGCTTAAAATCGTGTTTACTTTGTCATGTTTTCTGCTTTTACGTTTTTCCTTCTTTTCTTTAGCTGAGAGTATAAATACTTTGTCTACTGTAGCTTTCAGTTAAGTTTTACCAGAATTTGTTATCTTTCATCAGTTGGTATGGAAAATGCTCTGCAGCTTTCTCTCTTCTCTCTTCTTTGATTTGAGCTAATTTTACATGGTATCTAGAGCGAGCTTCGATCCGAATAATACATCGTAGAAGATGGCGTTATTGATGATGCAGCATGTGATGGCAACATTCGCCGTGGACAAATCATTCCACCTCTCACAAATCCAGTCGCTTCGGTAGACGATGAGCCGTTATTACTTCACGGTTCAGATCATCCAGGTTTGATCCTTGTTACGAACTCCTTGAATGGAAATAAGATCGATGCTTATTGCTTTAGGAGCTAAGACTAAGCTAGGATTTATAAACGGAAAAATAGAAGTGCCAGAGGTAGATTCCCCAAATTTTGAACAATGGAAGAAGGTTGATTGTATGGTTACCAGTTGGTTGTTGAATTCGATTTCTCGAGATATTGTTGATGGATTTATCTATGCTGAGACAGCTAAGGAGCTGTGGGATGATTTAGCCCAACGATTTGGTCTGGACCTCAATTATATCAATTGCAACGGAAAATTGCAAGTATAAATCAAGGTAATTCATCTGTAGTTGTGTATTTTACCAAATTGAAGAAACTCTGGGATGAGTATAACAATTTAGCTCCTACTCCTGTTTGTCACTGTGGAGTGTGCACTTGTGGTGTCCTTAAACAGCTAAGTGAGAAGGAGATGAATACAAAATTGATACAATTTTTGATGGGATTGAATGAGAGTTTTGAGCAAGTGCGGAGTCAAATTTTGTTAATGGATCCTCTTCCGGATATTAACAAGGCATATTCCATGATGTTAAGGATTAAGAAGCAAAGAGTTAGATGGAGCAGCAATGTTGGCTCACACTATTACTTCAGGCAGAGGCATAGGTTTAACCTACAGATCTGGTAATGCTACGGGAAATCCTGTGGGGAACTGGCAAAATGGTAGAGGTAGGGGAGTTTATAGGCGGACAAGAGAAGATAAAGCAAAATTAACCTGCTCTCATTGTCAAGGAACGAGACATGAAATGCATGAGTGTTTCAAACTCATAGGTTATCCTGAGTGGTATAAGAAACCACCAGGAGAAAGAGGAAGGCCATATGCTAATTTGGCTGATATCTCTAATGCTCCAAAGATTAAAAATTCAACACCAATGATATCAGCACACAGTCCAGGTGGTTCTATGAATTCAACTCAGAGCAAGGGTGCTACAGTTGACATGTCAGGGATGATTCAACAGGAGATTGCCAAATTTATGGCTAAGATGGGTGCAGGAGATGTGGAGAATAATGCTAACTTTGCACATTTTGCTGGATATACATGTATGATTGGAACTCACTTTGCCTTGAGTACCTATAATGAGATAGGTAGTGGTGCCTGGATTTTGGACACAGGGGCTAGCAAACACATGTGTAATGATTCCACCCTTCTAACCAACTTATCTCATATTCAAACTCAGAGTAAACCTGATGGTTCTTCAAAACTGGTTGCACACACTGGTGAAACACATTTGTCACCTACTTTAATTCTGAAAGATGTGTTGTTGGTCCCTTTTTTTAAGTATAATTTGTTGTCTATTGCTCAGCTTGCTTCCTATTCACATTGCAACTGCATTTTCTTTCCTTCTTACTGCCTTTTACAGGACCTGAAGATTGACCAAGTGTTGGGAGTTGGGAAATTGATTGGGAAGCTATATGTACTGCAGGTTACACAATCAGTGAATTTTCCTTCTTGTAATGTTTCTTTCTCTTCCTGTAATAATGAATTGATGAATTGGCACCATAGATTGGGCCATGCTTCTGTTAGTACTTTGGAACATTTGCTATTTCTAAAACATCTTTGTAATCCTCTGGCTCAGTCTGCAATTAAGAATTGCAATGTTTGTCATCTATCAAAACAACATAGACAACCCTTTTCTTCTAGTGAAAGCATTTATTTGACTTAATCCATGTTGATGTATGGGGTCCATTTCATTCTGGTTCTTTATTTTATAAGACACCATATTTTCTCACCATTGTGGATGATCGCAGTAGATGCACATGGACCTTTCTTATGTCTCACAAGAGTCAAGTTTTCAGTATATTGCAAAAGTACTTGACAATGATAAAAAATCAATTTGGAACCACTATAAAGGTCATTAGAACAGATAATGGGGGAGAATTCACCAGTTATAATTGTCAAAATCTGTTCTCATCCCTAGGTATTGTTCATCAAAAAAGTTGTGCCTACACGCCTCAACAAAATGGGGTTGTAGAAAGAAAGCATCAACATCTTCTTAACACAGCTAGGTCTCTTCTTTTTCATTCCAACCTTCCCATTGATTTCTGGCCTTTTTCTCTTTTATCTGCCACCTTTCTCATCAATAGGATACCTAGCTCTCTTCTCGAATGGAAGTCTCCCTATGAAGTCTTGTATGGACACTCTCCTGATTATACCATTTTAAAACCATTTGGTTGTCTTGCTTATGCTACAAATATTCTCCCTTACAAAGCGAAGTTTGATCCTCGGGCACATAAATGCATCTTTGTAGGTTATGAATTAGGAAAAAAAGGGTACAAATTGTTTGATCTCCATACTCAGAAATTTCTTGTCTCTAGGGAGGTGCACTTTGTTGAAACTGAATTTCCTTCCTTCTCTTCTCATAATTTCAGTTCAGACACCTCTTCCTAATCCTTCAGCTATGGAATTGGACTTTCAGTTCCCTTCTACTTTTACCACTTCACATCCCTCTGAATCAATCCAACCCTCTACTCCTTCTTCTCTGCCCATTGCTCTCAGAAAAGGCCACAGAATTCCCTGAAAACCTGCTCGATTTACTGATTTTGTTACTTGTAGCACAACTAATCAACTACCCCTGACTGCCATCACTGAGTCATCTACAGGTTCTTCTCCTTCCCTTTTTCCTCTGTCTTCTTCTTATCCTATTTCTACCTTCCCTTTTTCTGTTTCTCCTCATTTTTCTTCATAATACATGTGTTTTCTGGCCAATGTTACTAACTTGCAGGAACCACATACTTATGCTCAAGCCTGTACTAATCCTCATTGGATTGAGGCCATGAATCAGGAGATAACAGCTTTGGAAAAGAATCACACTTGGGATTTGACCACCTTACCTCCAGGAAAGAAATCCATTGGTTGTAAGTGGGTCTATAAGATCAAAACCAAGCCTGATGGGAATGTTGACATGTATAAAGCACGGTTAGTTGCTAAGGGATATAATCAGGTTTATGGGATTGATTATTGGGATAGTTTTTCACCTGTTGCTAAGTTGGTCACCGTACAGTTGTTTATTGCTTTGGCAACTTTACATAACTGGGCTCTACACCAATTGGATATAAATAATGCGTTTCTTCATGGTTATTTGGAGGAGGATATCTACATGGACCCCCCATCTGGCTACAGTAAAGCTGGGCCCGGGCAGGTTTGCCACTTAAAGAGGAGCTTGTATGGGCTTAAACAAGCTTCTCGGCAATGGAACACCAAGTTTTGTGCTAAGTTGATTTCCTTTGGCTTTACACAGTCTGCACATGATAGTTGCTTGTTTGTTAAAAGTGATTCTTCCTCTTTCTTGGCTTTACTTGTGTACGTTGATGATGTTCTACTTACTGAATCTTTGGAAAGGGATATTCTTGCTGTGAAACGTTTTTTGGATGATTTATTTACTATTGAGGATTTGGGGGTGGCCAGATACTATCTTGGGATGGAAATTACTCGCACTAATCTTGGTACTTCCTTATGTCAGCATAAATATATTTTGGATATTTTACAAGATGTTCATTTGTTAGATTGTAAGCCTGCCACTACACCTTTTCCCCCTGGCTTGAAACTGGTGGCAGATTCTGGCTCTCCATTGCCTGATCCAGATAGGTTTCGCAGATTGGTTGGATGATTATTGTACCTCAATTTGACTCGGCCTGACATTACATTTTGTGTACAACTGCTTAGCCAATTTGTCAACAATCCTCTTACTTCTCATTGGGAGGCTGCTACACACTTGTTGAGATACTTGAAGGGATGCCCTTCTCTTGGCCTTTTTTATCCTGCTGGTGGTGATGTTTCTCTTCGTGCCTTCAGTGATGTTGACTGGGCAGGATGCCCTGATTCCCGGATGTCCATTACAGGCTACTGCATATTTTTGGGTGGTTGTCTCATTTCTTGGAAAAGCAAGAAACAGCAAACCGTGTCGAAATCTTCAGCGGAGGCTGAATAACGGGCTCTAAGTTCCACTGTCTGTGAGCTGAAGTGGATCTCTTTTGTTTCCTCTGATCTTCAGCTTTCAATTCCTACTCCTATCCCTTTGTTTTGTGACAACCAGGCGGCCCTTCATATTGTAGCGAATCTCGTTTCCCACGAACGGACTAAACACATTGAAATCGATTGTCACATTACAAAGGATCAGTTCAAAGCGGGTTTTATTGCTCCTCAGAAGGTTCCATCCTCATTGCAGCTTGGGGATATTTTTACTAAAGCCTTGGGTCCTGGTCTTCTTCATGCGTTCATTTCCAAGTTGGGCATGTTGGATTTACACCATGCTCCAACTTGAGGGGGGATATTGAGATAGATACATGCTTTGGGATTTTAGCTTAAAATCGTGTTTACTTTGTCATGTTTTCTGCTTTTACGTTTTTCCTTCTTTTCTTTAGCTGAGAGTATAAATACTTTGTCTACTGTAGCTTTCAATTAAGTTTTACCAGAATTTGTTATCTTTCATCAGTTGGTATGGAAAATGCTCTGCAGCTTTCTCTTCTCTCTTCTTCGATTTGAGCTAATTTTACAATGTTCACTGAGATATGACTACACCAGTTTTAAAAAATTGATGGTCATTTCAATTTTATTTAGGAAGCAGACATAAGGTTATTAAATTACTTTTGTATGGGTGACGTGGTAGGGTCAGTGGTCATGCAGTGCGTCATTTCTAATTACTCGACAAATGGAAAAATATTATTTAATTAAATAAAGACATTTGTAGGATAGTGACGTGGTGTATATAATTTGGCAGAAAATAAGAGTGTCGGTAGCACAGTAAATACTAAATAGTTTCATATCGCGGGTTTTAATTTAATTTGAAATGATTTTTTCTTTTAAATGAGATTTGAAAATGTAAAGATCATTGTTTCAAATGATAGTTGTTTTATGGTATTACTTTTATTGATAAAATAGTCTTGAATTTATTTTTGGAGAGTAGCGTTTGACTTTGTAACAATACCAGAAAAAGAAAAATGATATTTTTTAAAAGCCATGCTTAGTTTTATCAAATAAGTATGAATTATCAAATAGATTATTGGTAGTAAAAGATTCTGGATTTAAGTCCCACCTATTTGTGGATAATTATGTAAGTTTTAATTAGATTTTTTTTATGTAAGTCATTGTTAATTTGTTTTGGTGATTAGACAGTAAACATATTACTGTTGTAATCATATACTTAATTCATTTATTTTAGAAAAAAGTGTATATAATAATAATAATAATTAAGAGATCGATCATGGATATATTACTAGCCAGAGTGTTTTCTACTAACATTAATCAAGCATTAATGTAATTCCATCAAATCAAATAATGTGGATCTTCTACTTTCTTCTTTCTTTCTTACTTTTTTTTTCCCTTTTTTTTAATACACGGATATCAAGATTTGCACCTTACTACCTTTTCATTGATTGTTAGTTAAATTCAAGCGCGGAACAAACATTTTATACACACTTGAGTTGAACATGTATTTGATTAGTCTTACCAATTCGGTTTATTAGATAGCAACACCAATGGGTACATTACATTTAGGACTGCAAATGAACCAAGACGCTCGTGAGCTATTTGTAGTCCGGTTTGATAAAAATTCGTTTGAGTTCTTTTAATGAGACTCGTTAAAATAAATGAACAAAACTCAAACTTATAGATATTTGGTTTATTAGCTCGCAAACAGACTCATTAGTAAGTTCATGAATAGATAATTCGTTAGCATATGCTCGTTTAAATTAAACTAATAATTTGACTTTAATTTTAATTTTTATAAATTTACTTATGATAAATATAAACTTATTTGTTTGAATAAAATCATAGGTCTTATTAGATATATTATGCGTTTTAGATATATAATTTTGTAATAAATTGAAAAATAATTTAATTTATAATTAATATTTAATAAGTTCTTTTCGGCTTGAAAAAGTTTGCGAATCATCAATACATTCGATAAATTCAGGTTTGAGTTTGACTCGATAATAAACAAACTAAGCTCAAACTCTCAAAACTCGGTTCGGCTCGATTCGATTCTAGCTGTAGTTATGCTATACCATTCTGCGCCTCTTTATGTTGTCACTTTCTTCTTTTTCTTGAAAAATAAAGAAAAGGAAGAGTGAAGAGACTTTTCCCTTTTTTGAGAATGGACTTTTTCTTTTTCAGTACACATAATTGATGTTGCCACTAACAGTAGTAGCAATAGTGATATTTAGTGTCCCATCTTTTGTTTCTACTTTATTTGTTCATTAGCATGATTGCAACTTCTGACCAGCAGCCCATGGGACTAAAAAAAAAAAAAAAAAGCACCCTCAAATTTTCAATATTGTTATCCAAATTAAGTATGTGTTTCCTTTGATGAATTAAGTATGTCTTTGTTTATGTGTTTCCAAATATGACATGTCTTTGTTTCACCATTTACAGTCTACATACATGATACACCATCTCTCTTTCAATTATATCGCACCACAATATGAAGAACGCAAATAATAAAACAATAAATGAAAATAAAAATTTCCATCTTGAGGTACGTCAATCTGTATTTTTAATGTGTGACAGAGATTGAAATTAACATTTAGTGCAATTTTTTTTTTCCAAAACACTAGTGAATATGAATTTCTTTTTAAGATTATAGGAGACACAATAAGTTAATAACGGTTCGAATATCTATTTATTATTAAATTTCATATGATATTTCGATACAATGGATAAAATATATTATACAATAATAACATCGTTTAATGTAAAATAATATCTCATTTGATTAATTAAAATATCAAATGAAAGACAAAACTCAGAAATTCACGCGTAATATATAATATACCCTTCCGGAAACGTGGAGGGAAGATCTCATGCGGTGTTTGAACAGGGCAAATATTAGGGTAGACTGGGATGTAAACAAAAATAAATATATAAATAAAAAAAGTAAATTGGCAATTTTTTTGTCAGCTTCTCAAAGTTTGAGAAAAACAGTAAAACCAACTTATAGTGTCTGCTAAGCAGTAAATGCTGCACAATAACAGATGTCAAAATAAATCAAAAGCATCAGCATCATTTTTTATTTTTTTTGAGGAAAATTGCAATTTCCATAAATAAATAAAAAAATTAAACCTCATCCCTTAGAGCTTCTACTGTCCCGTCCCTAGAGTTTAGTAGAGAAAGTTTTTGTCCCATAATTACAGTAGTTTGCTAAAACAATTCTCTAGAAATTACTATTTACAAAAAAGTCCTATAAATTTTAAGAAAATTCTCTTTTTCAGTTATTTAGTCGCTGGAAATTGAAGAATTTGCTGAAAAATCCACGTGTCTACATTTATGGTCAATCATGTTGATGTGGAAACCAATTTCACTTATGCGGACTTTCATGAATTTTTGTCTTGGTCAACATATCAGCTCACATGACGGACTTCTAATGAAGCGAAATTAATTTTTGCACGAGCAAGTTTAGCTGGAAATGTGGATATGTTCCGAAAAAAAAAAAACTGAAATTAAGATTTTTTTAAAATTACCTACTTTTTTGTCAATAGTGAATTATGCAAGACTATTATGAGCATGGATCCTCTCCATTTAGAGGGTGTAAATTTCTTGTGCATTTGGAGAGAGAAAGACACATGTGCATCTATACATACACTTATATATATGTATGTGTAAGTATAGGTGTATGTATAGATGCACATGTGTCTTTCTCTCTCCAAATGCACAAGAAATTTACACATCCTAAATGGAGAGGATCCATTTCCTTATTACTAACCCTATATGGCTATATGACTAAAATTAATTGCAATTCAGCCTTTTTGAACTCTCCTCTGTATCTCTCTCCTCATTATTTAAACTAGCAAGCAAGTGATAGAAGAGAGAGCACAATGTGAGTGCCCTTTACTGTGCAGAAATCAATAATGTCTTCCACCCCCAAAGCTCTCTTCTTCCTTGCAGTCCTCTGCTTTTCATCACTCTCTGCATTTGCAGAAAATGAAAACCCAGGCCTTTTTATGAACTACTACAAGGACTCATGTCCTCAAGCAGAAGATATCATCAAAGAACAAGTCCAACTTCTTTACAAGCGCCACAAGAACACTGCTTTCTCATGGCTCAGAAACATCTTCCATGACTGCTTTGTTGAGGTCAACAAAAACAAAAAAATAAATAAAAATCCGTTCTTGATTAATTTTGTAGAGCATATTTTCAAGAACTTGCTGATTTTTTTTTCTTTGTTTTTTGTTGTAGTCTTGTGATGCATCCCTTTTGCTGGATTCAACAAGGAGGATGTTGTCGGAGAAGGAGACAGACAGGAGCTTTGGGATGAGGAATTTTAGGTACATTGAGACCATTAAAGAAGCTTTAGAGAGAGAGTGCCCTGGGGTTGTTTCTTGCTCGGACATTCTTGTATTGTCTGCTAGAGATGGCATTGTTGCGGTAATTAATTGTTATTCTGTTTTTAACTCATGTCATGTTTTAGTACAAGCAAGTTTAGATCCATTAATTGTTGACAAATTTTCACTTGGGGTACTATTTTGTTTCTTAACTGGTTTTTGCCATGTGTATGTAGATCTTGTTTATTTCTGGTAATGAAAAGACCAATTTTTTACAGTTTTTCTTACAAGCGGTGTGGATTTTTTTGAAGTTGAAAAGAAAGCTACTTGAGTAGTTAGTTAACTCAAATTGTTGTCTTTTTTCCCCTCTAAACAAGAGAGGAAGCTGATGTGGCTATTTTGGGAGTGTTTTGCAATCACTAAAAAAGGCTTCTCAAATTTTTGGCTAAAAAAAAAATCAATTTTTAGTGTTTGCAAATGTCAAAACTTTTGCTTCTTATTTTACCTCATTTAATTATAATACAAAGTAGGGAGGTGAGTACTTAGATTTATGATTATGTTTCTGATTTTACTTTTACAATTCTAAACTTGATCCTATTACAAATACTACTTACGTATAATTCTCAACTACTGTTACTTTGGCTACAATAAATCACTCCTTGTAAATGCAGAATGTTTTGCAAACTTGGATGATGTAGTTATGGATGATGTTCTTTGTAATTTTTGTTTGCAGCTTGGAGGGCCATATATCCCACTTAAAACTGGAAGAAGAGATGGTAGAAAAAGCAGAGCAGATATACTGGAGCAACACCTGCCAGACCACAATGAGAGCATGAGTGTTGTTCTTGAGCGGTTTGCTAACATTGGAATTGATACCTCTGGAGTTGTTGCTTTGCTAGGTATATGTACATCTTAACTTTGTAAAACCAAGATTCTTACTCATGAACATTGGATTGCTTGCAAACTCTAAATAAAAAGTGATTCTCAACTTCTAGAAAAAATAACTATTTTTTCCATATGAAGCTGAAAATCACTTTTTTTTTTTTTTTTTAGAGTTTGCAAGGAAAATTAAGATGTAGATGAAGTCAGGGTTCTGATTAAAAGAGTGTTTGTAAACACTTAAAAAAAAGTGATTGTCAGCTTTGGCTTTCAAATGCCAATTTTTGCTTCTGATTCACTATATTTTAATCAGAATTTCAAAGTAGGGGGATTTTTTATTATGCTTTTGGTTGAACTTTTACACAATAAAAACACTTTTTACAACTTATTCACCAAACACTCCCTTACTCCATTCTCTTACAGGTGCTCACAGTGTGGGACGAACCCACTGTGTGAAACTCGTTCACCGCTTGTATCCAGAGGTCGACCCATCGCTCAACCCTGACCATGTTGAGCACATGCTCTACAAGTGCCCCGACGCGATCCCCGACCCAAAGGCGGTCCAATACGTGAGGAACGATCGCGGCACACCGATGAAACTCGACAACAATTACTACAGAAACATATTGGACAACAAGGGGTTGTTGATTGTGGATCACCAACTAGTCACAGACAAGAGGACCAAGCCCTTTGTGAAGAAAATGGCCAAGAGCCAAGACTATTTCTTTAAGGAGTTTGGTAGAGCCATCACTATTCTCTCTGAGAACAATCCTCTCACTGGGACGAAGGGTGAAATTAGAAAGCAGTGCAATCTTGCAAACAAGTTGCACTAAAAGCTTTGCTGGTATCTGTACTAATATCACTTATTCTTCTAGGAAGAGGAATAGAGTGAATGTGACAAAAATAAAATGGTTTTTCTAAGTGGTGGCCATGTAAATTATTTGCCCTGTTTCTATTTCAGATTTTATCCTTTTCTTGTAAGGGTCTACTTTCTGTTAGATCTAATGGGGGTAATGGGTGTGAGGAATGCTTTGTATGTAAGGATTGGAGGGGTGATGGTGTATGAATTATGGAGGCTTTGTATTCATGATGATTGTTGAATTGCCAAACAAGATTGTGTGCACATATTGCTCTTTGGACTGGGACTCCATCTAAAGAGAAATCTTATTAAGTAATCCAACATGATAAAGAAAAACCTAATGAGGGCCCTCAAATGAAAGAGTGGTATTTTATAAATTACTTCATATGAATTTGAGATACCTTCAAACACTTAAAAAAAGCGATTTTCAGCTTTTTGCTGGAAAAAAAAATAATCACAGTTTAATGTTTGCAAATGCAAAGTTCTGTTCTAATTATATGCTTCATTGAACCATAATTGAAAAGCAGGTAGAAGTGCTTTCGGGAGTGCTTGCTTGTGAAAATATTTTTCTCATTCATTTTTTTATGAATAAAATATTTTCCGAAATGCTTGTGAAAATATTTTCCTCTTCATTCTTTTTACGAATAAAATATTTCCTTTTCGGACGAATTTCTCACTGGACATATGATTATCTGTGAAATTATTCAAAATAATTTACTATTCATTTATTCTCATTTTTTCAATCATCGATCATATCCATTTATTATTTTAACAAAAGAAAAATATCACATCAACTATCAATATTATACAATTATATCACAAATACACTATTTATTATATTATATTTTTCAAATCATTAATCACTTCTAATCATTATTACGCTAAAAAAACTATCGCATCAACTATCTTAATTACCTTTTCATCTTAACTACCGTGAACTGTGCGCAACCCCCTTTCAATTTTTTTTTAAAATTTTCCGGCTGGCGCAGCTCAAACATGCGCAATCAATTTTAAATTAAAAAAAAATTGACAAAACCGTATACAACATGATTGAGTAATAATTGGCTAATTTAACAAAATTTATGGACCAAAACCGAACCGAACCGAAAATTTATTCGGTTTAACAATTTGTTAAACGGTTTGATTCGTTTTTTAATCCAATAAACCGAATGAATTTTCGGTTCGATTCGGTTTCGGTCCATAAATTTTGTTAAATTAGCCAATTATCACTCAATCATGTTGTATACGATTTTGTCAATTTTTTTTAATACCGAAAAAATTTTTAAAAAAATTTGAAATGGGGTGGCCCACACCGAGCAAAAAACCAAACACCAAAATATTCACCATATTTAAGCAATTTGAAACGATTTTCACGGTTGTTAAGCAAATTCTCCCATAATTTACCTCCGTTCCACATGCCTTGGGGTGGGCAGTGGAGGGGCATCTGCGGTGAGTGTTTCACCTTTTTTCCCCACATTTGTTTATTGGAAAGAAGCCTTAATGCAGGAGAAAAGCACGTGTTAGCGGTAATCTATCAATCTGGCCCAAGAAAGCTACTTCTTCATCATTGATATAGTTACTATAGAAAAAGAAAAAAATTATTTAGGCATCTTTTAGCCTTCTGGAATCACTATCAGCAATCGAAAGCATTTGGTAGCCTAGTTTTTGTAAAACTTGTTATTAAAAATATCAGGTGGAAGGTTTCTGTTTAGGAGAATGGCTTGGATAGTGTATAAGCAAAGTCGAGGCCTGTATTAGATACAGTCTCCGCAAGACGAAAACGCCCCGTATACCGAGTGCTTACGGTTCCGGCCCTCGCCTCTAAGATACAACAACTTATAATTCTAGTTTAGCAGCACTTGCAAAAACCGAAATACAACGAACAGGAAGTGTTTTTCGACTTTCAAGCTTTTCAAGGAGGAAATGGGACAGATGCAAAATGCAATGCTCGGTTTTTGTTACCTGATTATTTCGTGTATATTTCAGTCACCAGGATCGAATATTATAGGCCTTAGGCGCCTTGTATGGAAAGAACACGTCTTTTGGCTCGGAAAGACGCCTTTTTTAATCGAATGCAGATGCACCACACAGGGGAGCATGACCGAGCGCCGACGGGCCGCGGCCCCAGTGCGCAAACGTTCGGCATGCGCGACGACCCAGACAAGACGGGCGCGTGCGCAAGCTCGAAACCGGCCCGGCAGTAGCACGACCCGACCAAGACGGGCCCGTGCTTCCGCCCGCAGGCGTCTTGGGCCGAACCTTTTCCCAGGTTGAACTCCTTTAATTAATTACGAAAATGAATTAAATCTATTTAATTAATTACAAAAATTAATTAAACATTTAAATTTAAAGGTTTTTGGTCCAAAAAGAATAAGGGCCTTGAAGCCCAAGCCCAAGCCCACGACCCTCCACCCACGGCCCGGACCCAGGCTGGGTCGGGCCGGGCCGCCGGCGGCGTGCGCGCGTGTGTGCTTTGAACCAAACCCACAAGCATGTAGGTCCTCACCCTTTTAAAAACTTGGGTGTCCCCAAGGGCCCAAACCCATATGTCCAACTTGAGATATATTAAGTGTGCAACTTTATACTCTTTTTCCTATGTGGGATGGAGCATCTCTCCTTCCCCCACATTTTCCATTTTCCATACCATTTATTTGTATTAAGTGGCTAACTTCTAGCATTAATTTCTCATTCACCCGGAATCGGTATTGAGAAATTCCAAATGCTATTCTCATCTACTCTCTTAGTAGAATTTTTACAAATAATTTAATTTCATTTATCACAAATGGAAACCACTTAACTATTTGGTCAAAATCGGGTCAACACCCATTTCTCAAGACCAAATTTCCAACAAAACTTAGCCATAAGTCTCCATTTGATTCTCACCTAACTCAATCTCCTATGTAATAATAAAAAAAGAATCACTATATCAACCTCTCAGGAGTCTATTTCATGCAACCCAAGTAGGTAGCTACCCACTTGGGGTCATGGCCCTTGAATCGTTACACACACATACACACTCATGTGGAGCTGTGTTTGATCCATGGGCCATACACCCAAGTAGACCCACTTGGGCGGCATAGCTCTTGAATCATCACACACACATACACACCCATATATGCGTGTATGATGATTCAAGGGTCATGCACTCAAAGTGGGCAGTTGTCCACTTGGGCGGCATGAAATTTCTCCCACAATGATATTTTTTTGTTAAGTGCTTAGGAAAATGTGTGCTTTGGGGTCTAGGAGAATTAATTTATAGATGTAGGAATTGAACCACTTCTATTACAAGGTTTTTAAGGGTATTTCACAAGTAATTTGGTGAAAGCTCAATCAAGTAAACAATCGGACCACGAGCTTGTAGTTCAAGTGGTATCGCTTATCCTATGTAAGGGTGTTGACCGGAGTTCGAATCCTATATCTTCTAGTTTCTTTGAAATTTATCCCCTCCTGTCCAACCAGTACTCCCAACTTATTAAAAAAAATCAAGTAAACAATCGGCACAAAATAAAACACTTGTTTGAAAAAGGTTTTGGATATAAATCTTCTCGACACTGAGATGGTGGAGACGGGAAGCTGCTGATGTATGAGTTTGAGCCCATATTTTAAAAATCGAACCGATAAGCAAACTGGTCTCGCTATTGGTTCGCGGTTCCACCGGTCGGACTAGTCCAACCGCCGGTCAACTGGTTGAATCAAAATTAATCAATTTTTTTGTTATATTGTAGTTCATAATAATGTGATACATTTTAATAATAAAAAAATATAAATAAGCAACTAAAAAATCTAATATACCCTGGAATTCAAATAATCGCATAAACATAACACATTATAAAATTTTATTAAAATTCTAAAAACTAAATGAGAAAATAAACACCAAAAACAAGTTTAGCCGGTTTTACCAGTTTTGGCCAATCGGACTAGTTTTGACAAATTCAAGTGTTCAACCACTAAAACGGTTTTTGGAGGCTAATCGGATCGGCCCAACCACAATTCATGGTTGGTTGAACTGGCCTATGGTCTGGTTTTTAAAACATGGCCAGGAACAACCAAATTAGCCAAAACTGGTAACTCATTGGCGAATAAGGAGTTGTTTTCTAAAAGAACACGAAAAAATGTGGTAACTAAACATTAAACTGCGTATAAATGAAGATAAATAAGTAAATCCATAACTATTTTAAACTTGAAAGAAAATCATTGTTATTTACACAGCCTTTCTTACAAAATCAAACTATAGAACACGTCGATACATTTGAGATTATAAGACAATGGTTTCGAAATACATCAAATGACTAACAAATTGATGAAAAGTGAGTATCCAGTAGTACAACAATTACAAACTCAAGAAAAGAAAAGCCTCGCAAACTCTAACGATACTCCGTTTTGAAGTCATTAAAACAGAAGAGATGATCCGTCGAGGAAACCCGGGAGATCATCTTATCTTCTTACATTCTCTATCAACATTTCGGTATCCAAAGCAGAACTCCTTCATGAGTCCGAAAATGTCCTGCTCAAAAAGCATTTTTGCCTTAATCTCTAAAAGAGTTTTACCTGTTGTTGTGTTCCACTTCTCATCATTGCACAGAACTCCTCATAGTTGATTCGACCATCCTATAAAACGCAAACTTTGTAACTCCAACGTCTAATTTATGGAGACGATTAAAACATTTTAATATCTGAATTCAAAGACAACTTACATTATCCGTATCCACTTCTGAAATTATTTCTTTGATGGTGGCTTCGTCTCCCATACCGTATTCCTTCATAGCAGATTCCAGTTCATCTCTCGTGATATAGCTGAAATCAATTAAAATGAATGACAAGTTAACCATGAGTAGTGCATTAGACAATTACATTTATGGATAATTACAAAAACTAGCCAGGTTTAATTTAATAACAAAAAAAAAGTTATCTTTTAAATTACAAATATGAAATACCCCCGTAGGTTTGTATTTGTTTTACAAATTACCTCCTCAATAAGATTCAATTTGTAAAATAGAAACACGTGTCAAGAGGGTATTTGTAATTTTGCAAGATAACTGAGTTTTTTCGTAATTAGGCAGAACATCAAGGGTAGTGTATGTAATTATCCCTTACATTTTTACATTACGCCACGTAGATGGTATAAGAACACGAAGAAAAGGTTGTGCTAAAACCTCTAAGATGGGGTTCAAGGTATTCAAAGAAAACACAGAATACAGATCTCATTCAAGCAAAATTTGCTGTATTCAGACAATATTAATAATGGCTTACCCACTGCTATCCTTGTCAAAAAACTGAAATGCACCAAACAGATGTTCGTCTCTTTCCAGCTTATGCCTGTGCATTGTAGCGGTGATAAATTCAACGTAGTCGATTGTCCCATTACCATCCACATCAGCCTGATATTAACAGTACAAAAGTGGAATGAAAAAGAATGAGTCAAACCAAATAAAAGCTAAACGAAATTTCAGACACAAGAGTGCAATACTGACAGCTTCCATGAGTTGTTTTACTTCAGTTTCTGACAGTTTTGACCCGAGCCGAGCCAATCCAGATTTCAATTCTTCATAAGTGATTGTGCCGCTGTTGTCTGTGTCCATATTCGTAAACATCGCTTTAAGACCTTTAATTTCTTCTTCTGATAAACTTTGTGCAATGACCTGCACACATAATTCAAATGCAGTGGAACATGGTAAGGTAAGAGAATTCTCGCCTAACTAATGTCTCAAAGGTCACCTAATTATGGGATTGTTTGCAAACACTTCTGCTTTTGGAGGAAGTGATTTATTGTCGTGAAAGCGACGAGTAATTGAGAATCGGAAGTTGGTAGTGTTTGCAAATGAAGCTGAAAATTGATTAAGTTAAGAGAGAGTGTTTTGGTGGATAAGTTGTAAAAGTGCTTTATTTGTATGTTAAAATCAAACCAGAAACAGAATCAGAAAACTAAAGCACTCCTCCCCCTGCTTTTAGATTTTGATTAAAAGAAGCAGAATCAGAAGCAGAAACTAGCATTTGCAAACACTAAAAATAATTTTTTTCAGCCAAAAGCTGAGAATAACTTTTTTTTTTAGTGTTTGCAAGCACTCCCTATATACGTGATCAAGATTCTTGATCAGAAACTCTCCACGAACCAATCCAATAATTAAAATCAATATTTAGTTTTCATGGCACTATAAATCTAGCTTTACACTGTTGATATCGGGAAGAACAGACAAGAAAAGATTTTTACCTTTAGTGCAAGTTTCTTGAGCTTATTCATTGCCCTGAACTGCTTCATTCTAGTGAGAACTGCACTATCTATCGGCTTGTCAGGTGCTTGTCCCTTGATCCAAGGGTGCTCTTCATAAACAAGCATAAAACATACTCAAGTTTAGTTTACCGTTTTGCAGAAACACAAAATATCTAGTTAGTTTTTCATATTATGCTCTTCAATCGAGCAAAGGACCGCAAATAAAATTACGCTGCAAACAAAAATCTGAAAAATGATTCCGGAGAATTCGACCAATAGAAGCAGCAAGGAACATGTAATATCAAACATATTACCAAGTACTTGTGTGGAAGTAATTCTCTTTTTCGGATCCTTCGTCAGCATTTGTTGAACAAGATCTTTGGCGCTGTTTGATATGGACGGCCATGGCTGGCTATCAAAATCAACTTCTTCCTTCAGTATAGCATCAAATATGCCCTTTTCAGTTTCTGCAAGAAATAATTCCAGAAAACATTTACAGAACAATTATAATATAAGAAACATTATCATCTTACGATGCATAGTTTGTTTTACCAGCCCAAAATGGAGGTACACCACTGAGTAGGATGTACAAAATAACACCAGCACTCCATACATCTATTTCCTTTCCGTAACTTCGCTTCAACACTTCAGGAGCGACGTAGTACGCACTACCAACTATATCACGGTACACCTTTCCTGGAATCAATTAAAGACATGATATCAATTATTAATTCAGGACATAACAAGAGATGTACAGATTAGCAGCAGAAAATTTGGCAAGGAAATACTGGAAAGTAAGGTAAATAAATTAGTAGAGATCAGCTAATTTCAAGCACGCAAAGACCTGTTTAGATAATTGTTCACAAGGTCTTATACACGAAAACACGCATCCCAGTCTGTACCAGTCTCATTATCCCAATATCCAGGGAATTGGTAAGAAATCTTTAGCAGTCATAGCTATCATTCTTCCTTCACGATGATATAATGACTATAGTACAGTTCATAAACCTTCAACATAACTCACATTGCAATAATAATATAATATGCAAATACGTCTATACATCATCATTAAGCATTTTCAGGTTAGTTAACCAGTTCAAACAAAACAACATTGTCCATGGAGTAACATATCTAACATGAAAGGACTACAATTATCATAGAAAAGATCAAGTGACATAAAAGTAACCATTTAAAGAAAGAAAAATTTGACTAAAAACTATAATGATTCACACAAGGACAACAATCACCTTCTTCAATGAATACAGATAGCCCAAAATCAGTTGCTTTCAACATCGCCTTCTCATCCTTACTCGAAAGCAAGAAATTCTCGGGTTTAAGATCCCTATGCATCACCCCCATAAAATGGCAATGGTGAACCACATTCACAATCTGCCCACAAAGCTCAGCAGCAGCTTTCTCAGAGTAATGCCCCTGAGCAATAATCCTATCAAACAGCTCCCCACCACCACATAACTCCATTACTAGATGCACAGACAGCTTATCCTCATAAGCACCCTTAAATTCCACTATGTTTAGCTGCCCACCTAAGTGCTGCATAATATTAACCTCCCTTTTCACATCCTCCTTATCACTCCTACTCACAAGTTTCCTCTTCAATATCGACTTGCAAGCATAATGGTGTCCAGTGGCAATCTCAGTACAAGAGTAAGTCACCCCAAACTGGCCCCTTCCCAATTCTTTGCCAATTTTGTATTTGGACTTGACATCCTCAAAGGGCTTTCCCAAAATGTTATTGGGCTCTGAGTTTTGGACATTGTTCTGTAGAGAGGGTTTGTGAGGAGCTGGGATTGGTGCCTGAGGTTGAGGGTTGTGTTGAGATGATGGTTTTTGATGATAATTTTGATGGGTTTGTTGATACTCTTGCCTTTCTGATCTATAGTAATCGGCATCTGGGCTCGAGTATTTGTTCTTGCTAAAACAGCCGCCCATTTTAGTTTCTTTCTTGGCAGGGGAATCGAGATTGCAGCTTTATGACTGGGCTTGAATACACTGAAAACGGTCTGTTTTATGACAAATCTGAGAAGAAAATTCCAACGCGGGATAAAGTGGTAAAAAAGACGCAAACTTGTGAATGATAAACAAAAACCCTGAAGAATTTCCCGTGATTTATTTCAGCAGAGTTTCAAAGAGGGTTTGGGATGGTGATTTTTCATGCCCTTGCTTAAGTGTTTTACACACGTTTTACTATTCCTTTCATTTGTCCTACAAGAAACACGTTTCCGGAAATAGTTAGTGATAAGATTTATCATCAAGAGGGGAAAGAATCTAACTAATTAATATTAGAAGGATAATCTAGAATTAGATTAGGTGATTGGACCTTTTTAAAGAGTCTTTAGACTTAATCTTTAATCTTTATCAAACAACCTTAAAATTGTAACTATAGAGTCTCGTTTGTTATAAATAATTACTATTTTCTATAATGATAATACAAATAAATATTGAGAAATATGTTAATCAGAACAATAAGCAAAAGTAGAAGATATATATATATATATATATATATGTATGTATTTCGGTGTGTTATCATTCAACAAACTTCAACAATTTATAGGTAAAAATGTAAAACTATTCAACTATGTGTTTGGCAATTTCCTCCACTACTTTTGCTAAAGTCTATTGATGCTTTCTCCACTACTTTTGCTAAAGCCTATGCTAAAGTCCACATAAATTGACAAATTATCACAACACTCCCCCTTGGACGTAGCATTATAGGAAGTTGGATGAGTATGCCTCGTTGAAAACCTTAAGCTGAAAAAACCTGTGGGAAAAAAAATCAGACATAAGGGAAAAAGAGTACATTCTCAAATGCAAACTTTGTGTATAAGCTGCCTCGTTAAAAACCTTAAGCTGGAAAAACACAATGGGATAAAAACCAGACATAAGGGAAAAAGAGTAGAGTGCACAATATATTTGCTCCTCCTAAAATGAAGAATATCAGTTCCATAACTGATCTATCAATCTTGCTTCGTATTAACTCTTCTCATTTCGATGCCATAAACTATTTTCTCAAATGTAGATGTCGGCAAGGATTTTCTAAATAGATCGACAAGATTGTGACATGAGTGAATCTGCCTCTCCATTTTTCTGGAGTTCATGTGTGTGGAAAAACTTTGGTGAAATGTGTTTGGTCCTATCACCTTTTATGTAACCACCTCTTACTTGTGCTATGCATGCTGCATTATCCTCATAAATAATAGTAGGAGTGTCTGTAACTAGTTTCAACTGACAAGCATTTCGTATATGAGCTATAACTGATCTTAACCAAATACACTCCTTGCCAGTTTCATGAAGAGCAATAATTTCGGAGTGATTGGAAGAAGTATCAACTAATGTTTGTTTAGTGGATCGCCATGATATAGTTGTATTGTTATAGCAAAATAAGTAACCAGTCTGTGATCGAGCTTTGTGCGGATCAGATCTATATCCAACATCAGCATAACCAACTAACCCAGAGTTAGTGGATTCATTGGAATAGAATAACCCAAATCTATAGTACCACTCAGATATCGAAAATGTGTTTAATACCATTCCAGTGTCTTCGAGTTGGCTCAGAACTGTATCGTGCAAGTAGATTTACTGAAAAAGAAATATCAGGTCGAGTACATTGTGCTAGATACATTAATGCTCCAATAGCATTAAGATAAGGAACTTCAGGACCTAAAATTTCTTCATCAGATTTTTTTGGTCGGAATGGATCTTTCTCGGGATCTAAACTGCGCACGACCATAGGGGTACTCAAGGGTGAGTCTTGTCCATATTAAATCGTTTAAGTATCCGTTTAATGTAAGCAGATTGATGGACAAGTATCCCATTGTCTTTATGCTCTAGCTCAAGACCAAGACAAAGTTTAGTTTTTCCAAGATCTTTAACCTCAAATTCTTTCTTTAGGTATTCAACAGCATTAGATAATTCTTCAGGGGTGTCAATCAAATTCATGTCATCGACATATACAACAATGATAGCAAATCCAATATCTGATCTTTTAATAAAAACGCATGGACAAATAGTATCATTTTTGTAACTTTCCTTAGAAAGGTATTCATTAAGTCTATGATACCACATGTGACGGGATTGCTTTAATCCATACAATGGTTGGGGCATTTGGATGTGAAATGAAGAAATTAGAAGCGAAACAGAATAAATAAGGATGTTCGGGTCTTATTTTCTTGGAGTTGGATGATTGAGGGGTAATATTGTGATTTTGAATAGACCTTGTGTATGAGAAGGGTATAACGAGACTATTGTTCAAATTTAAGCTCAATCGGAGTTCGTTTGACCCATTTCGGGTCGAAAACGAGAAAGTTAGGACTTAAGAAATTTAAATTAAAAAGGTTAGGGGTCAATTTGAAGAACTCTAAGAGTTGAGTTGGGGCAAAATTATAATAAGCTGAAAGTTGATATGGAAGGATTAAACTGAAACTTGGATGGGGTCAAACTAAAGTTTTCAAAAATTGCAATCAAGTCCAAAACTATTTCAAATTCTGTTTAGCATCCCCTCAACTTTCGATTTCCACCCCAAATCATCCCCACCACCATCTGTCACCTCAACAACCATCAAAATATTTCCGCCCAGCAGCCCTCGCCGACAATGACCTACTCTCACCGACCCGACGTATTTCCGGCCATTGTTGGTCGGAAATTAACACACGCACACATACATAGACACACACACACATAAGCGGCGAGGTTCCACCTCGTCACCGCCGCTCACCACCAACCCACCCCAGACGCCCGTTCCATACGACGCGGTGGCTTCCAGCAGAGGGGCTGAGAAAGAGAGAAAGACGATTGAGGGGTAATATTGTGATTTTGAATAGACCTTGTGTATGAGAAGGGTATAACGAGACTATTGTTCAAATTTAAGCTCAATCGGAGTTCGTTTGACCCATTTCGGGTCGAAAACGAGAAAGTTAGGACTTAAGAAATTTAAATTAAAAAGGTTAGGGGTCAATTTGAAGAACTCTAAGAGTTGAGTTGGGGCAAAATTATAATAAGCTGAAAGTTGATATGGAAGGATTAAACTGAAACTTGGATGGGTCAAACTAAAGTTTTCAAAAATTGCAATCAAGTCCAAAACTATTTCAAATTTTTAAGCATCCCCTCAACTTTCGATTTCCACCCCAAATCATCCCCACCACCATCTGTCACCTCGACAACCATCAAAATATTTCCGCCCAGCAGCCCTCGCCGCCAATGACCTACTCTCACCGACCCGACGTATTTCAGGCCATTGTTGGTCGGAAATTAACACACGCACACATACATAGACACACACACACATAAGCGGCGAGGTTCCACCTCGTCACCGCCGCTCACCACCAACCCACCCCAGACGCCCGTTCCATACGACGCGGTGGCTTCCAGCAGAGGGGCTGAGAAAGAGAGAAAGACGATTGAGGGGTAATATTGTGATTTTGAATAGACCTTGTGTATGAGAAGGGTATAACGAGACTATTGTTCAAATTTAAGCTCAATCGGAGTTCGTTTGACCCATTTCGGGTCGAAAACGAGAAAGTTAGGACTTAAGAAATTTAAATTAAAAAGGTTAGGGGTCAATTTGAAGAACTCTAAGAGTTGAGTTGGGGCAAAATTATAATAAGCTGAAAGTTGATATGGAAGGATTAAACTGAAACTTGGATGGGTCAAACTAAAGTTTTCAAAAATTGCAATCAAGTCCAAAACTATTTCAAATTCTGTTTAGCATCCCCTCAACTTTCGATTTCCACCCCAAATCATCCCCACCACCATCTGTCACCTCGACAACCATCAAAATATTTCCGCCCAGCAGCCCTCGCCGCCAATGACCTACTCTCACCGACCCGACGTATTTCCGGCCATTGTTGGTCGGAAATTAACACACGCACACATACATAGACACACACACACATAAGCGGCGAGGTTCCACCTCGTCACCGCCGCTCACCACCAACCCACCCCAGACGCCCGTTCCATACGACGCGGTGGCTTCCAGCAGAGGGGCTGAGAAAGAGAGAAAGACGAAAAGAGAGAGAGTAAGAAAAATAATGAAATTTTCGTAAGCTTCCGACTTTGATTCACGGTGGAAACGAACTCCGACCGTGAAATTGATATGTGGATTTGAAGCCCTTGAAGAGACGAACAAATGGTATAAGGCTCATCGATTTTGGACTGGTGGATCGCCGGAAATCGGTTGCCAAAAATTGACGGCGTCGGCGCGAATTAACAGATTTTCATAAACTTCGCCGGTGATTTGCCAGAGATCTAGAGCTTTGATTTTGTCATGAAAGGTGGCATTGTAAATCTTATTGAATGGGATTTCTAATGATATAAGGTTTGTGAAAATCCAACGGTCGGATATCCGTAGATCTAGAGTCAAAGATTTCAAATTTTCAATTTAATCGGCAATTTTCCGGTGAACGGAGATTCAAATCGAACATCCGACTTCAGATTTGGAACGAGGGCGACGAAAGGATTCAGATAAGGTAATGTTAATTTCCAATTTACCGCCACTTGATGGCGGCGACGGTGGCAGTGGTGGTGGTCGGTGGCGGCTTTGCTGCCGGAAACCTGAAGAGAGAGAGAGAGAGAGAGAGAGAGAGAGAGAGAGAGAGAGAGAGAGACTTGTCTTTTTTAGAAGAACTCCAATTTTGGTTATTTCCAAATAAGAAAATAATTATATATTTTTAAAGAACTGCAAATTTTGGTTATTTCCAAATAAGAAAATAATTATATATAGTAAGTATTAAATGGGCTATGCAAATGGGTTTGGTGATTTGGGCTACAAATGTATTGAAATGAGGCTTAATTATATCGTAATTGGACTTGAAATAATTCAATTTTTGAGTTGAAAATAATAGGAAGCCTCGTAATTGAATTTATAAATTTTCTACCTAAGTTATATAATTTAAATAATAATCTTAATTAGCTATAAATCCCAATAAATTACTAATCTAATATCTTAAAATTGCAAAACATTTACCCTAAATTTTGAGATTCAAATTCTAATCCCGAGTATTATAATATCTTCATCAAATATATTATTATTTATTTCAATGGTGGACGTTATTTTTTTGTACACTATAATATTAATTAATCAAGTTTTGAATATTAATTGACTATTAAAACTTTACTAAATTGTTTAATAATAGTTAAAATAGACGAATTATGTAGATTTGTTTCGAAAATTTCGTCCGGAGAATGTTTTTGGACAGAAAGTGTGCTTGGTTGTAGATTGATTTATGAATATTTACTATTCATCATTTCCAAACTATCTAAAGTCCTTGGGAAAAAGAAAGAGAATCTGAAAAGCATTAAAAAGGGTGACAAGGCACAACCTACATTACCCTACCCTACCTTTTTCATTAAAAAAATATTACACACATATCAGTGCCCCAACTAGGCTTTACCCTCCATTTTTATTTTTTCTCTCAGTAAGTTTCACCCCATCTTTGTTCAATTCTCTCTCAACATTGTTGGGCAGCTAATATCTTTAGGTATACAACCATCGCCTTTTTTTTTTCGGTCCCCCTTTCATTTTTTTCGATTAATTTATACTGTATGAGTGTCGTACTATTTCGGTTAATTTATGTGATTTGTGTTTTTTCTTTGTACACAAATTCTGTAGCTTAGTTATCATTGTTGTGATTCAGATTTATTATTGGATGTTGAGTGTTGATCAGAATATTCTAATCGGTATGAGGGATGAAACTTGAAAAGTTACCTGAATCACTTTTGTGTCAAATAAAGTTTACATTTTTTTTATATTCATTTTTAAGTGCATTACCTATTAGGTAGTCATTAGACATGAGTATGTATGCATTACTGTTATATATTCACTAAACTAATGTATATTGTAAATCCACCTATGGTTATGCATATGGAGACTTATTTGTGTTATTAATATGGCATGCCATTTATGGTCCAAGATGTATAAGATGGTTTATTAGTTTCATGTCGATCTTTCTATTTTGGTGTTTTGGTAGGCATGGCTAATTTGTTTAGTTCGGGTATGTTGATAATGTGGATGATGAGGTCATCGATGAGGCCGCGAAGGATGTGTTCGATGATGGAAATGTAGATATCGTTAGGTTACGAGATTTTCTACATCGCCAATACCAGTCTTTTCTGCAAGATGTTTTCACGCGATCCTTTTCCAACTTGTCAAGGTAACCATTTAACACGTCAAGTCTTCGAGTTTCTGATTGGTTGAATGAAATTATTATGGGCCATCCGGGTAGATTTTATAATCAATTACATATGGACAAAGACACACTTCACTTACTTTGTACAAAGGTGCACGATACTGGTCGGGTCCCCGAGCACCAATGAACGCGAGTTTCTTTGCAGGAATCCGTTGCAATATTGTTGTACACAGTGGGCAGGCATCAATGACATCGATTGAGCATGGAACATTTCCAACAGTCAGTAGAAACAATTAGTTGGCATGTTCATGTCGTTTGCAATGCATTGTGCGACATGGCACAAGAGTATATCCGCCCACCAGACATGTCGGTGGTTCTAGATTTCATTCGCAGCAACCCTCAACTATTTCCTTATTTTAAGGTGAGCCAAATTCAACAATATTACATTGGTTTGAATGGACTAAATAAGGACTCAACCAGGAGACATTTTTTGTAGGATTGCGTTGGGCAATCGATGACACTATTGTGATAGCTTGGGCACCTGCTCGGAACCACGCCATATATCATACGCGAAAGGGTTTGTTGGGTCAGAACGTAATGGCCGCTTGTGACTTTAATCTCATGTTCACTTTTGTTATGGCCGGTTGGGAAGGTAGTGCAAATGATGCTAGAGTGTTTGCTGATGCAATTTCCAATCCGCAATACAATTTGAAAATTTATTTTCTTCTTGTAGTGATAATTTAAGAAGTAGGATTGTATGCAATTTTGTTTGGTTTTTAATATTATAAACCCTAAAATGAATCATTAGATTTGTATATATAGATAACTACCTAATACAAATAATAACATCCAAAGGCATTTGGTTAAACAATCCAGCACTCATATATCACAACTACTCTTCGAAGCATTATTTTTTTATGCTTTTGCTAATATCACTAACTCATTTAATATTACTAGTAAAGTGTATGTGCGTTGCACGTAATCCATAAAAGTTTTAAATTGATTATTCTATTTAATATTTTAATGGAGTAAAATTGGAATATTAGAATTTATTTCATAAAAAAAACTTAGTAAAAATTAAAACAGAGAACATACATTTCATTATTTCTTATAGGAGAGCATATTTTGCCAAATTTTATTATTAATAAAATATTGAACAAATATCATATTTCAGTCTAGTGATTCACATGTCAGCTACTAAGAATATTAAAATAGAATTCATTTCACAATAGACTTCAAATACTTGGCTGCCAAGCATCACCATATAAATAGCAATACATTATTCCATGTCGAGATACATGGAATTCATGACCTTTTCAGCAGCAACATAATATCATCACTATTCAAAAAATAAAATAAATAAATAAATAAAAGAAAAAAGATAACTACATATGCTTGATAAGAGTGGTAAAAACAATCAACTGTATCTTGTATACATGCTAATTAAACACAATTTTCTTGTTGGCTAGTAGTGTATACAATCAAAACCTGAAAATTACCATAATATTATCAAACTTCATCAAGTATACATTTTTACATGTGCACAAAAAAAAAAAAAAAAGAATGAATACCAAATAAATTTAAAAACAATACACTAATGGCTGCAAACTTTGTAATGTGAAACAGAAAATCCTGCTTGTCAGAAAGAATTCAGTTATGTAAAGGATTGAATCCTCTTCAAAACTGGTAAGACAATCTTGATGTAGGCCCTTGAGTAGTCTGTCTTACTGCGCAAATGGCGACAATCTGACAACAAAAATTAAATATAGGTTGATATAGGTAAACTCATTTAAGCCCATGAAATGGAGATAATTAAAATCTAAACTGATGGAAAAGGAAAGAAAAGAGGATACCAAAAGGAATGGATCAACTATAAACATATAGACAAATGGAAAAGGGAAGAAAAGAGGATACAAAGAGCAGTCGATTAAATTCAAATTTTCAATCTCGGTGATCAGATTCTCAAATTCAAATTTCCAATATCAGTGATCACGTTCTTTTATTAGCAAAACCTATGTGTCTTGTACCTTGATCAGGTTTCAATCCAAATCAGAAAGAAATTTAAGAAAAAATAGTGAAGAAAACCTGAATTGGGGATAGAAGAATCATACAAAGAGTAATCGGATTTCGCTAATACCATTGGAGTAAGAATCTTAAAATCATACGCAGAAATAATACTAAGATAAAGAAGAAAGCAAGAGATAGATAACTTTACCTTCCGGATAGTTGAAAGCATAAGTTCATATATCGAACCATACATCATTTCTCACATACTTTATTTTTCGGTTGATCTTCATAAACAACAATACTCAGTTTCTCCAAATTATCAGAATTTTCGGCCATTGATATGAAACATTGTACATCACAATCACCACTGGCATTCAGATCTAGTACAACTCCAATCAACACTCGACCTTGATTGTCATTTCTATAATAGATCTACCTAAAATTCATGTTCTAAATAACATCACCCGCAATTGTTTCTGGTTTCATCCCACTTCCAAGAAAAAGAGTTCTCCGGCCAATATCAAAATTATACATGGGATTGAACAATTTAATCGTATACTAACATAAGAACACATTTAGTAGGTATATTAATTTTAATTTTTTGTTGGTATATGAATAAGTGAACATATATAGATAATATAAATCCCCCAAATATTATAACGCCTGAGAGAAATACAATCAAATCAAACTATGTTTCAACATATGAAGTTATGGCAAGAGTTTTTTCATGATGAGGTTGCATAAAGTCAGTGCTATCACAAATGCCTATGCGGCAACAAATTTAGCAGAGTGCGGAAGATGGTGGTACATTTATTCATAAGAGCACCTCACCTCGAAGTGTTCTGCCACATGCCATGACTCAAATGCAAAAAATAAGAGGGGTGTAACAAACTACTCAAAACACGTCATCATAACTTTGTACTAAGGAGAATTCTTGGTAATGCACCTCAGTATATCCATGATGCAATAAGTTACATGTACTCTCTTCCGACCCAATGGTTTCATCTTGGGAGGATATTTCAGAATAAAAAAATAAATTGACATTATTTGAGGAGGCTCTCTCACTGTTTATCTGCTAGAGATCCAACAATGGACTTTGAAAATAACATGGAAGATCCAAATCTCACAAAAAGAGTTGTCCAGTTTTACCAAAAGCTGTCAAATTTTACCTTTCCCAAAACCATAAGTACTGTAAAGGTAGTAAACATATGGACCCTGCAACCCACGTGCAAAACAAACCATTAGAAAAAAGCAAACATCGTTGTTTACAAATGCTTGAACAACTGAAAGAAAATTGTGAAAGCTCTGCCAAAGAGCATGCCTAGATGAAAGAAAAGCTACATGACAATGGATTGCATGGTGATGGGACACCTGATTAACAGATACGATGTATAACATAACATGGATAACATTTTTTATCAACCCAAACTATACGGGTTTTTACACTTTGCAACCCGAACTTTGAAAAGTTACTGATTGCAACCTTAACTTTACAAAATTTTACACTTTGCATAAAATTTCAGTTTTACCCCTGGTTTCATAAAAGTTGGTTTGTAGTTTACACTCTAAACTTTAAAGTTGTTGCACTTTGCAACCTGGACGATAAATTTCATTGCATTTCCTACGATTACTCCCTAAGGTCTTGCGGTCCTTGAAAATGGTATCAGAGCCTAGGTTTATTAAGAACTTTTAGTTAAATTTATTATATTTATGTAATTAACAATTGGTGAGGAGAAATTACTCTGAGATTATGGATCCGGACCGATCTCCGAGATGTACCCCTTACAGGACATATCGTCAAATATTGACGATGTATGCACAAGAACACCTTGACCAGGTTTCATATTGGGATACCAACATGAAGAAAAAGAACAGGCAGAAGCCGACGGGGAAACTTTAAGGTAATGCAAAATGCGAACAGAATATTATAGGTAGTTCTGGATGCTTAACTAGACCCTATATGTTCACTTGATGAACCTTCAAGAAACGGTTCATGAAAATTCCCATCAGAACAATGATTCTTGATGGAGTACCTGAGTGGAACGAGATACTTCCAGACAAATCTAAGTTCTCGAAGATCTTAGAGAAGTCAAAAGAGCGGTGCGAATTATGGCAACCGCCATATTCATCTACTAAAGACAAATTCATCAGATCGAACCTGATGGAGACGATGGTAAAATATCAGAAGGAAGCTCTTGAACTCCTTCATGATATTCAGAAACGAGTCAAGAACCTGGAGGACTGACCGAGTTCTTCCGGAGGAAAGAATCGTATAGATTTCGGGACAGTACCCTATTTACACCAAAAAGGGAAACCAACCGAAGTTATACGAAAAATGACAGATGAGGAAAAGTTCATTGCTCTAATCAAAGGAATATCCATCAAAAATTAAAAGGATGGATATGGAAAAGATGAATCTTAAAGATCTACATGACCTTGCAGAATCTTTCGCAGGATTAGGAATTGTAGATTTAAAGATGAACAGAGGAGATGGAACATTGGTCACCTATGATCCAGTAGGAAGACCAGTTCCACCACCACCACCAGTTAATCCTAACGTTGAAGAAAGTACGGGTTCAAATCATGGAGCTTGGGACGAGAGGATGCCACACGCTGGGGATTTCACGACTGGAAGTGATCCACTTTCAGGGACAGGAGGTCGAAACCCTCTTGCGGGGACTCGACAACCTACCGGAAGGCCGAATGTTTATTAGACGCCTTATGGAAGATCGCCTCCTCGACCCAATACATCCATATGGGTTGATGTTAAATCTGGACATGCCAGATTTTAAAAATAGAGAAGTTCTCATTGATGAATGGGCTTCAGCTATGAGAATTTCAGCAGGAACCCTCGATCTTACAAAGGATTCATTCATTTTACTCCTTGAAATGAGTCTTGAAGGATCGGTGAAGATTGCCTGGGATATGATCGATGCGAGTACAAAAGGTTCGGTCACATCAGGAGAATCACTTAAAGGAATTGTCGATGGTATGATAAAACTATTCAAAATCCAGTTCATCGGCATAGGTTATTTCGAGGGATTAGAGGATGAAAAGAGAAAGAGATATAAACAAGCCCTCTATAGCCTTGAGTTACATGATATTTGTCATATTGACGAATATATCAAGTTGTTCACCGAATACCAGTGAAAATCCAAGATTGAAGAAAAGGAAGCTGCACAGCTATTCTTTGCCAAGATTCCGAGTCCCTGGAGAGAAATGCTTATCAGGGAATACAAGGATGGAGTGGAAGTAGAAACTGTGGCCAGAAAAATGTCTTTCCTAAAGGCCAAGTTATCTAAATGGTGTTACCAAGCAGCTCTATACAGGAATTACAAGAGATTAAGAGGAATTAACAAAGCAGTTCCTCTATGTTGCGTGGATAATGACATCCCAACAATTGTGGGAGGTCAACTAAGGTGGCACAGAAAGAAGAAAGAAAGAAGCCATCCATACCGCCGGGGAAGCAACAATAAAAGAAGTAGGTCTTCATGGAGACCTAGAAGGTTCTGGTCAAAACAGAAAGCCCAAAGCTACAAATCAGGGCAAAGACCAAAGACCAGACCAGCGGGGAGTAGAGCCTCATCATCAGGTTCTAATCAAGGAAGTACCAGTAGAAATCCAGGAAGGAGAACTTTCAGGAGAGCTCACACCAGAGCTAATGAAAGTTTCAAAGACTGTAATTGCTAGACATGCGGAGCAAGAGGACATATCTCAACAGATTGTCCGAACAACCAGAAACGAGGAATCAGACAGTTCAAAGCTACACCAGAAATTGAGGAAGCTGTCTACTATCAAGATCTTATACAGGTGTATCAATTTGAGGATATACCCTCAGATGAAAGCATCTATGAAGAAGAAATCTATTCTGACGATGGAAGTGACTCCATCTCAGAATCGGAGTGAAGAAGAAATTCTTCAGCAGATAGTCAGGGAGGATATGTCAGGATTCCTCTCTCACATGACGGTTTCTCATAAAACTCTTATGAGAATCATGAAGGAAGATCCAAAGTTTCAAGTCTATGATGGATTTACAATCGGAGCTATGGAAAAAGCATTGGATAAAATTGGGTTTCATAATAGAAAACACCAAATCATCCACAGGGTAACAACCGAAGAATTTGCTATTCCGATGGAGTTTACCGGTAACCTGATCGAGATGCAGTTGGTCCCTATTAAAGAAATTCAGGAGATCAAAAGCAGAGTTAAAAGAGAAGCTGCAAATACATTCTCATGGATTCATATCGGAACCATAAGAGTCATTATTAAAGCAACATTCAAAGAAGGGATAGATTCGCCACTCAATATGGCTATCTTTGACAAGCGAATTTCAAACCTCAAAGATTCATGCCTTGGAGCAGTTACAGGAAATTTGTATGCTGGGAAATTGGCATTTAATGTCTATCCTAGAATTGCATACAATCTGGGAGATCGAGATTTCAGTAGAGTCCTAACCCTTCATCAAGATTTCAAAAGAGATGATTTGATGAAAGAAGGGAATATACCCTACTCGATCACATACAAGATATCCTATGCTCTCTTGAATACACATCATTCAGAAGTATTCCTGAGAAAGGAATTTATTGAAGTCCCAAGGATTTTCGAGGACTTTGCCAGGGTGGTTTTACCAGAGATTATTGAGTCTCCAACTATTAAGGAGATCGATATGAAAATACAAGATCAACTTGATCTTCAACAAAAGTCGAAGTCTTAGAGTTGAGCAAGAAGGATGTCTTTCCAACGGAGACGAGAATGACGAGTAGCGGCCGTTGGGAAGAAAGGAGACCAAGCACGATTCATCGTATCCCGAGATGTTTTCAAAAAAAGCAGAGAGCCGAAATGTCCAGAAGGATGGTGAGAAGTTGAAGTAATATTCGACATCACTCAAAAGGATAATATTTTTCCTTGTGATGTTCTATATTATCTCCAACAACCAATAGTTGGACGGTATCAAGAAAGCCTGAAGATAGGAGAAATTGAGCTGACTATCACATGAATTGCGGGGAAAAATCCTTAACAATTAATCGGGAATTGAATTTCTCGAGGATCATAAACCCTGGGAAAGATTACAAGACGGAATGGAGTTCACAGTGGCTAATAAAAGATACAGAATCAGATGACCACTAGTCCATTCTCCATATACATTTCTATCGGAATGTTATATGCTGAATACAATGCTGAGTATTTCGCCACCTATATTGATTCAGGTGCCGAAATATGTACTGCAAAGCCAGATGTCTTTCCCAAAAACATTGGAGAGGATTTTCCAGCTATTGCAGGAAGAGATTTCTCTAAAAGGATCATTATCCTTAATCGAGGAATTAAACAAGCAGAAATCATGATCAGAGGCTCAGGCGGTACCCCATGGTACAAAGTTAAGACGCCACCAATCTATTTCATGACACAGGAGCAGATGTCTTGCTAGAAAACAATTTCCTACAAACATTCAAGCGATTTACACAGGAAAATGAGACAAGAAGACTTATTTTCACAATATTATGTGATCATAAGATTATTGTCCAGAGACTGCGGGAAGCATTTTACAGAAAAATGCCTATTAATTTTCGCAGCAAGCGTGGTGATGAAGCCAAACTTCACAATCCAAAAATGGCGGATCGAAGAAAATTTGGTGAAGCGTTATTATCCTATAGACAATTCGGAAGCCAAAAGGATAAGAAGATATGGGATAATAACTTGTATTTATTCAGAGTACAAGGAGAAGAACGAGTTACTCCAGAAGCCATTGCAGAATTATGGATGGGTCTAATGGAGAATCCACAGAGTGACGTGACCATTGAGGAACAAATATCGCTCGAGGATGTCAAGAAGAAGATCCAAATGAATTATAATGAAGATCCTTTGGCATGGTGGGACAAGAACGAGCTTAAAGCTTCCTTAAAAGTTAAACCAGGAAAGGAGTACGAGTTCGTGAGATTCAAACCAATCCTTATGAATCAGGAAGATCGTGAGGATATGCATAAGATACTTAAGGAACATATTGACCTTAAGTTGATTTCACCAGGAGTTTCTCCATACAGCAGTCCAGGATTTTTAGTCAGAAACCATGGAGAAATCAAAAGAGGAAAGCCAAGACTTGTTATTAATTACAAAGGGATTAATAACATTTTGGAGTTCGACGGATACTATATCCCAAGCAGAGAACATCTAGTTAACTGTATCAAAGGTGCCAGGATATTCTCAAAGTTCGATTGCAAATCTGGATTCTACCAGATTAAGATGGATGAAGAAAGCAAGAAGTTCACAGCTTTCTCTACACCACAAGGATATTATATTTGGAACGTGATGCCTTTGGGATTGGCTAACGCACCCCAGATATATCAAAGGAAGATGGATAATCTTTTCAAAGATTATTTCAGTTTCATGTTCGTGTATATTGATGATATTTTTATCGCATCAAAGAACATGAAGGAGCATCTTAAACATTTGGAGATATTTTCAGATGTTTGTCACAAGGAAGGATTAGTGCTTTCGGAAAAGAAGGCATTTATCTTTACAAGACAGATCGAATTTCTCGGGATTGAGATCGATGAATCTGGAATTATCATACAAAGTCATATTGTGGAGAAAATACAGGGATTTCCAGATACGCCGAAAGACAAGAAGCAGCTTCAGATTTTTCTTGGAGTTGTTAATTTTGCTGGGATGTTTATTAACAATCTAGCTCATTACAGGAAGGTGTTTAGTCCATTGCTTAAAAAAGATGCAGTATTCAAATGGGGGGATGAACATCAAGAAGGAATTAAGCAACTTAAAGAAGTTTGCAAAAAGCTTCCAAAACTTGCAATTCTACAGGATGAAGATGAACTGGTTCTTTACACAGATGCCAGTGATTATTGGTGGACATCAGTTCTTACTAAAGCCACACCAAACGGTGAAGTGCCATTGTTAGGAAATTTATTGTTTAGATTTTGATGAACGCCATGTAAAACTTAGAATAGAAAGTTGGCACCCCAATTCTTGTTGTAAAATGCATTGTAATAAATAGAGCTGGCCAAGCCGAGTTAAGTCGCCTACGCCCTAACATGTAAGAAGACAATCAAGACTAGAAGGAAGACTCATTGCTAGACAAGTGAGTATGGCAAAGAAGAGTAGACGGGAACTCTTGAAGAAGCGGTGAGATGCGGTGAGTGGAGTATCGATCAAGTCAACTAGAGAAAAGCCAAGTCTCAAATTGAAGTGACGGAAGAGTCACCCAATGATTGGAAGTCGACTCTAAGTCACCTGGGGAAAGCAAAGAAATGCGTCAAGTCGAGATAAGCGTAAAAGATCCATTGCACGTAAATCAAGAGAATTACTTAAACAAGTAATATCTCCATACCACCTTTCTCGGAGTGCTCACCCCATAAGCGTGCAAAAGGAATGAACCAATGGGAAGCACTACACCGTGTCGAACTCGAAAAGGTGATAGAACAATTTATACGAGGAAATGGCAATTCCAAGGATCGCAACAAGACAAGCCAACGATCGCAAGTGACTTTCAAAAAATAAGCCTATCTCTTCAACGGGCAAATTTTTGAAAGATCAATATAAAAGGCTGAGGAGTTTGTTTGAGAATAAGTGAGACACAAGATACAAGTGACAAGCGACACAAGTCACAGACACGAACTAAAAACGTTCAAGCAATTATTAGAAAATCAAACATTCTCAATCCTCAAGCCTACACTACGAAGAACATCAATCCAACACTCACCTGTGAAGGAAAGATAACTTCAATCAGTTGAAGAGGAAAATCTTGAAAAATCAAGGGGTCTACATTCCACGAAGGATTGTAGGAAGGTTCAAGGTCGAACCAAGTCTTAAGCTTTTGGAGGACTTCGTGATCAAATCCAAAGAGCTTGAGCAAGTGAGTCAGAGTAGTAGCAAAGGCGGTGCCCTGTGAAGAAGTTCGAGTCGCACGAGAAGCCACGGTGAGTGATCAAGGCGTCTCATCGAGTCCCAAAGGATCAAGTCATTTGTGTGATCAAGACTTGTATCCGGACTATTACCACTTTGTACATTGATCATTACCTAGTGGATTTCCTCCGGGAGTTGGAGAAGAGAGGAGTAGAAGAATTACCCCATCTTCGAACCTCTATAAAAATTTCATTGTGTCATTTACATTTCAAAGACTTTAATTCTCGCATTTTTAATCGCTTATATCTCACGATAAATTTGCTATCCACTTGATAATTTATAAGTACTAAACCAAGCACTAAACTCTTGCTTAATCAAACTTAAGGGTGTTAAGTCTTCCTGAAAAACAAAACCACAGTTGAGTTAATTTAGAACCAACAACCGAGTTATTCCATCAACGGCTTTCGAGTTGAGTGCATTTGAGAGATTAACTCTCTTGAGTGGCTAAATTGACTATCCATCAAGGACACAGTGTGTAGTATCAACTCGTATATTTAAAAGGACTAAATCGAAAATTTGGTAAAGTTTATTCAACCCCCCTTCTAAACCTTACACTTACACCCCTTGGGACCTACAAGTGGTATCGGAGCGGTTGGTTCATTGAACCCTCCATGACCGGTTCTTGAACTAGATCTCCAAACTTTTCAAAGTCCGCTTCAATACTTAAACTTTCAAAACTCTTTTTATCATTAAAAGTTATTATCATGGAAGCAAATTTGACATGCATCCCTATGTTCACAATTGAAGAATTTGATGATTGGAAAATTTGTATGCGAGGCTCATCTATCAAAGCATTACATGATGAGATGTGGATAGTGATAGAAGATGGGCCACCGCAAATCTTAAAGGTGAACACAACTGTAAGAAGAGTGCAAATTTGAAAGGAGAAGAGGATGTTGCTCCCGGACGATCATGGTTGAAAACCAAGAACCGAGTGGACAAATGATGACGAGAAAAAGATACAACCTGGACAATGTAGCCAAGGACATCCTTTACAAAACATTGGACAAAGCCATGTTCAATAAAGTCAAATCTTGCAAAACGCTAAAGAAATGGGACAAGCTAACATTGATTTGTGAAGGCTCGTGAGCAAATCAAAGAAAACAAATTATCGGTGGTTGTCTGTGAAATTTGAGAACTTCAAAATGATCTCGGGAGAGAACCTGGATCAACTGGATGCTCGGTTCACGTAAATCACAAATGAGTCATCTGCACTTGGAAAGGAATATACGAAGGAAATGTGTATGAAGATCCTAAAAAGTCTTCCGGTGAATGGGAAATGAAGGTCATGGCACCGAGACATTCCATGGACCTATCAAAGACATCCAACCATGAATTATTCTCGGACCTCAAAGCCTACGAGTTTGAGTGAGAAGAAAAAGACCGAGGAAGAGACAATGTACCCAAAACAATTTGCTCTAATTGTTAAAGATGGGAAGAGAGCCGAGGTCAAAGAAGTCATTGATCCGAAGAAATAGCCCGATGGTTAAGAGGTTCAACAAGTTCTTCAATAAGAACTACAAGAGAGGAAAGGGTGAATCTTCCGAAGACACTCGGCTCCTCCAAATCAAGGGAAGATAGGCCAACCAAGAGAATAGATCATCAAAAAGTTGAGTATCAAAGGGTGACAATCCAAGAATGGAAAGAGTCGATCAAAAGGTGAATATCTATGTTGGAACCGTAGACAACCAGGTCACTATGCCATTGATTGCTCATATCCTGTAGTCAACAAATACAAGAATGAAGAAGAAAGAAAGGTCTTTGAGAAAGAAGACAAGAAAAGAAAAAGGCAATGATGGTCGCAGAGATATTTGAAACAAACCCAAGTCAAGAGAGACAATCGATTTGCAGAGTTGATGAAGTCGACTACTCAAGTGACTCGAAGAAGAAGCCCCGATCCGCTTGATGGCCAAGGAACAAGATCAACCCGACCAAGAAGATGAGGTACACTCTAACTCATCAAACTTAGACTCGATGATAGTGATGTGACACACACACTTCATCACCCACTCGATCTTTATGATTCATTAGGCAAAATGATGAAAGATTTTGAACACATTAAATCCTCACACACACTATTGAATGAGGAAAACAAACCTACTCAAGAGTCAAAACTCAAAGCCGACTAAGGAGCCGAGTACTCTAAGTCAAATAGTCGATGAGAATGAAAGTTTAAAGGCTACAAATGCTAAATTAATAGCATAAAATTGCCGCTATAGAGAAGAGGGAGAATGACCTCAAAAATGTTATTGCCTCATTCACTAAGGCATCTAAATCATTGGATGATCTTATTATGAGTCAAAGAGAATGTGGAGACAAGACATGCTTAGGATTTAATTCCTCGTGCCATGTCAAACCTAAAAAGTAATTTTGGAAAAAGGATCTTCAAGTCATGAAGAGTCCGAAAAATCCAAAACTCTAAATGATGCACACACATTCACTCCAAAACACAAGAACAAGCAAACCGGCCTTGGTTATAAAGGAAAAGGAAAAAACCGAGTTGAGTGCTTATTTGAAAGGACAAATGAGAAGAGATTCACGAGTTCTCAAAGCAAACTCCAAACAAAAATACTCAGTAAAGAAGAAAGAGCTACCAAAAACCGAAGAAAATCTATAAGAGAAATACATATGATGGGAATGGTAGAAAATATCCAAGCCAAGTCGATTGGAATAATGTGAACTATCAAAGATAGACTTATGGAATATAAGCCCAAATGGCAAAGGCCTAGAACTCAAAGAAAGGCCATTCCAAAAGTATAAGAGCTTTCATCAAACACACATATGCACCTAGGCACTACACTCAAAGACACCACAATTACCTAAGAAAGGCAATTGCTAAAACACATATGCAGCATACTGAGACAAAAGAGACAATTTGTATGAACCTAAAATCCCCAAGCAATTTGCCAGGATTAATTATGATTATGGCAATCGATAGATGGGAACCCCTTAGAGTCAAATCATTTGGCTATAGGTTGGTTGGATCATCTTACAATTCTAACCCCTCAGGACCCAGGACAAGTATGGGTACCTAAAACTTAATTTCCTTGATTGCGGGTTCAAGGAACAGTGAGTGCCAAGGAACCTGGTACATGAATAGTGGTCATTCCGGACATATGACAGAAATAAGAAAAATCTGTCAAAATTCAAGGAAGTTAAAGGAGCAAAAGTCATATTTGGAGGAAATGAAGCTCCTGGTGAAATAAGAGGCATTGGATCCATCAAAAGAATGGATTAGAAATCACAGATGTTGCATATGTTGAAGGACTCAACTTCAACTTATCGAGCATCATCAACTCGTGACAAGGGCTACAATGTTGGATTCAACATGGGTGTATGCCAAATCAAGGATCTTGAATCGAATGAAGTTGTCTTTGCAAGGATGTAGACGAGAAGAATATGTATGTTGTGGATTGGTCAATCGCAACACCCAAAGACGCACTCTACTAGCAAAGAGCACTGGTGAATAATCAAGTTGGTTGTGGCACAAAAAGTCGAGTCACCTAAATTTCAAAACGATTAACAAACTTGCAAGAAGTAGTCTTGTGGACGGACTTCAGGACTCGGTATACAAGAAGGAGAGTATATGTGACGATGTCGAAGGGAAAACAAATCAAGTCATCATTCAAAGAAAAGACATGCCAATCTTCAACAAGAATATTGCATCCGCTTCATATGGATCTATTTGGCCCAGTGGAACCAGCCAACATAAGTGGAAAGAAATACACCTTGGTGGTAGTAGATGACTACTCAAGATATACATGGACAATATTCATGTGTAAGAAGAAAGAAACTCTACAAAAACTACCACACGGTGATGAAGAGGATTCAAAACGAGAAGAGTCAAACCATTATCAAAATAAGATCGGATAGAGGAACCGAGTTTGCCAATGGAATAATAACTCAAAGTATTGTATTGAGAATGGTATTGGTCATGAACTATCGCAGCAAGAACTCCATGTGAGAATGGAGTTGCGAGAAAGAAGAAAGAACCCTCAAAGAAGAAAGCAAGGACCATGTTAGTGAAAGGGGGTTACCAAAAAGATTTTTGGTCAAGAATCAACACGACTTGCTACACCCAAAATAGATGTATGATAAGCAGACGGTGACAAAGACTCCCTATGAGATTTGGTGGAAGAAAACCAAATGTTGCATATTTGAGAATATTTGGATGTAAATGCTTCATCCACAACAATGGCAAAGACAATCTAAAGGCTTTTGATGCTAAAGTGATGAAGGTATCTTCTTAGGATACTCGGTGAAAGCAAAGCCTCTGAGTACTCAACAAAAGAACTATGGTTGCGAAGAATCCATTCATGTGGTATTCGATGAGCCAAATGTAAATGGAGAAGACATTGAAGAGTCACCGATAAGTTGAATCATCCAACCATACTGTAAGAGTCCCTATCTTTCAAGTCAAGTGGAATTATCAATTCGAGAAGAAGATGAGATAGCTGAATCTCAAAAACAGTGGAAAATTTGCGGCTAAGTGATTACAAGAGAGCCGACCACAAAGAACACAAACACCGCAAGTCGATCGAATCCGGCTAACTTACTCCAACCTCGATGTAAGATGGCCGAGAGACCATCCACGAGTAACTTGTCATTGGAGATATAAGAGAAGGTGTCAAAACAAGATCCGAACTCAACAAGAAGCCATGTTCACATGCTTCATCTTGCAAATAGAGCCCAAAGACGTGTCACAAGCATTGGACGACACACATTGGATTCAAGCTATGCAAGAAGAGTGAATCAGTTTGAAAGAAATAAAGTATGGGAATTAGTACAAAGACCCATACATCAAAATGTTATTGGCACCAAATGGGTGTTTGAAATAAGATGAACGAGGAAGGTTCGTGGTAAGAAACAAAGCAAGACTAGTATCCAAAGGATATTGCCAAGAATAAGGGATAGATTTTGATGAAACATTTGCCCTCGTAGCAAGATTGGAAGCTATAAGGATGTTTCTTGCCTATGCGACTCACAAGAATTTCATTGTATATCAAATGGATGTAAAAAGTGCATTCCTAAATGGTTTATTGGAAGAAGAAGTGTATGTTGAACAACCTCCAGGATTTGAGCGTAAGTCTCTTGGAGATAAGGTATACAAACTCAAGAAAGCTCTATATGGATTGAAACAGGCACCCGTGAGCATGGTATGATACTTTGTCACAATTCCTAATCGAAAATGGATTCACAAAAGGAAAAGTAGATAGAACACTTTTTTAATTCAAGACAAAAAGAGTATCTTTGCTTGTTCAAATATATGTGGATGACATCATTTTTGGATCCACAAACAAAGAGTGTGTGAAAAGTTTTCAAACCTCATGCAAAGTAAATTTGAAATGAGCATGATGGGAGAGTCGACATTCTTCCTTGGACTCCAAGTGAAACAATTGGTGAAGGATGGAACCTTCATAAGTCAAACAAAATACACCGAGAGATTTAATGAAGAAGTTTGGTATGGAGGAGAAGTCTTCTCAGTAAAAATACCAATGAATACATCATCAAAATGGACATGGATGCGGATGGCAAGCCTCGTAGATCAAACAAGATACGAGCACTTATTGGATCATTGCTCTATCTCACAAAGAACAGCGGATATCACCTTTCTTTGTAGGTGTATGTGCAAGATTTCAATCTGCTCCAAAAGAGAGCCATATGACAACAACTAAGAGAATATTGAGATACTTGAAAGGAATCCAAGAAGTTGGCTTATGGTATCCAAAGGAAGGTGGATTCAAGCTAATTGGCTATTCATATTCGACTATCTTTGGATGCAGAGTGGGACGGAAGAAGAGCACCTCGGCACATGTCAAATCTCGGGAAACAGACTAATTTCTGGTTTAGCAAGAAGTAAAATTCAATAGCCACCTCTACAAATTTGAAGCAAAATACATAGGCTATGGCAGCATTTGTTGTGCCCAAGTCCTATGGATGAGACAAAGAGATGAGAGACTATGAAGTTGAGGAAAAAGAAATTCCAATCATGTGTGATAACACAAGTGCAATTGCCATTACTCAAAATCTGTGTTGCACTCAAGAACAAAGCACATCGATGTCGATATCACTTCATAAGAGACCATGTTGAAAGGAAGGACATCATCTTGGAATATATCTCAACCGATAAACAATTGCCGACATCTTCACAAAACCATTATGTGAGTCAAGATTTGAAGAACTCAAACATGAGTTGGGGTTAATTGAACGAGTGACACTCAAAAGAATCAAAGAAAAGAAATGGAACAGAAAAGGAGGTGAAAAAGAGTGAACACGTAAATCACCAAGAATCACCAGATTCGGGAAGAAAATGACTACCGAGTCGGTGATAGAAATTGAGTCACCAAGAGAATCGTGAAAAGTAGAGTTAAATCGGCTAAGGGATAAGCCGAGTCACTTATGAGCAAAGTGACAAAAACGCAATCGTTTTAACAAAGCGGGAATGTTTTAAGGAAATACGTCAAAGATAATGATGATGTGTACGGACATAAAAGCCGCACACCAAGCTTATGATTGGATATAAATCTTTGCATTAAATACGAGACATTAAATGCTAAATAGGCGTACAAAATCTAAGCCGTTGATTTCGATCACATTTCAAAACCACCCGCACGCCCTTTCATAAACCATACTTAAACCATTTCCGTCCGTTTTCTCTCACACTACCAAAACTGTTCATCTCTTCTCTCAAAAGCAAAGGCAAAAATTCTCTCGAAACCCTATCTATCTTCAAATCAATCTCTTAGTTTTTCTTTGATAAAATCCTGAAAAATGGCACCAACCTACGACTTTGTCAAATTAGGGAAGCAAATCCACACGGGTCTCTTTGTGGATTTCGACGGAATGGTGAAACAGGGGTCCGACGACACCCTAGTGAAGAAAATCGCTGAAAAATTGGAAACGTCCGGGCTGAAACCGTTTCTGACGTTAGAATATCCGATGACCTATGTGGAGGAGGTCGCACAGTTCTACGTGAATGCTGAGATTCACGATGAAGGAATAAAGTCATCATTCACGAAAGGAAAGCGGTGACTATCTCTCGCCAAGGATTTGGCTGACCACTGCTCACTACCAACTGAAGGAGCCTCAGAAATCAACGAAGTTGATGTAAACTTGGCTGATGCTTGGAAAGAAATAGCCAAGCCCGACTATGCTGATAAAATAGTATACACAACAAACAAGAGACTGCTGAAGGAGGATTATCACAAGTTGTTGGACATAGTTGCCAAATGTATTGACATCAAATTTGGCGGCTTTGACCAATCAATGTCAAAAGCAAAGCCGATTGTAATGGCCGCAATCATCACGAAAAAGAAGATAAACGGGCTGAGTTTGTCTACAGCAGACTCTGCGTAACGTAGGGAACAAATCCTTCAAGGAAGATGGCACATTTGGAGGATCCTAGGATATGGCCTAGTGATTGGCCGGTGATGGAGGTGAAAGGAGTCCCTCTTAGACATGGGAAGGCATTTCATGTTAACAAGAGGATGTTGAGCAAACCTCTCGGGCGCACGAAGAGAGCCTACGCCAAGAGAGCCGACACGAGTGAGGGGAATCGGTGACCACTCAAGATACAAATTATTTCCTCTCCACCAAGAAGAAAGCCGCCTCTGCTGTTGCTAAGAAGATCTTGCCCCCGCAGAAAGAAAGTCAAACATGCTCCGCCCTGCAGCAGAGTCACCCGCCCCTGCAGCCGTGTCTCCGCCCTGCAGCAGCGGTCGAGAAGGACTCACAAATACCTTCTCCGATCGTCAAAAAGAGGAGAAGCGAGAAGCCAAGACGGCCCGCTCTTGAGAAAAAGACACCAAAGACGCCCCGCCGCCCAAGACTCAGAGGAAACCGTCTCTCGAACCAGAAATCCCCGGTACAAACTAGGAGACGAAGAAGAATCATCAAGCACTCCGAGCTTGAGAAACCATTGAGTCGGCCACTCAGTGGAGCAGATATCTGAGAGGCTGGCTGGAAAAGTAGAGTCTCGGATGTAATTGATGAAACAACTAAGTCTCATTGAAAAGCGTCAGAGAGGCAACCGGAAGACACAGTGTAGTCCACACAAAGTGAAACACAAGAAGAAGAAGCGATAAAGCGGATAGTGATGTGATGATCCTATCTCCACCTTACCCGGACATCCAAAATCGTCTGCGTGAGTGGATGAAATGGAAGTTGAGTAAATCAAGGAACAGTTCCAACGACCTGAGTTTATAGAAGAAGAAGAAGGGCGTTAAACTTCCTTGGACTAACCATTTGTGCTCCCAAAGATTTGGATGAAGACAATCGCACGAGACATCCCGCAGATCTTCAAGGACAAGGAGAAATAAAAGCAAGCGAGAGGAAGGCGAGGCACGTGAGAAGGCCAAAGATCATCGCCCTATCTCGGCACCACGAACACACACATCCTCTCCTTGATGTCTTCTCCGACAATGATGAGGATCGGAGAATCTTTGCCGCCATAGAAGAGTTGCAAATGCAGCAAGCATTGCGAATCGTAATCCTTCACGAGCAAAGAGCGATGGAGGACCAGGAGAGTCCTCGAACACATTTGAAATTGATCCAATGGGAGTGGTTCAAAATCGCCACTTGTTTGTTGCTGCCACCACTTCCCACTCACTCGGAAGAAGCAATAAGGGACATGGCGATGAAATTGGGATAGTGGGGACCCCGGTCGAGCAAACCCTATTGAAGGTGTTCTACCACCGCCCAACTGAACATTCAATCGAAACAAGCCGGGAGCTTGGAGACGAGTGACCCCATTCAAGTCACTCGGTGGTGCGCCCCGGTGAGGGGGAAACTCCTCCACTGCTGCAAGGTTGGAGGATCTTTGCGAGATGACTCCACAACGAATCAAGGAGGCGAAGTAGAGAAAATACAAACACAAGAAGAACAACAAGTTGCCATCAACGAAGCTCAGGCGATTGAGACTGTCTCGGTGAGGTGTCAAATCGCTCTACGAAGGCTAATGACGACGCCGATGCGATCGAGGCACTGAGGAAGGAATGTACACGGGAGTTAACACTGGGCGATGAAAGTGCAATCCATGGGGTTGAGACTCAATGGATGCCACCGCAGAAGACCCTAAGACAGTGACGACATCGTCGAAAGGGAGGACCAAGGCCTCTCGCTGCAAAGAGAGAGAGCGCTGGAGGTAATGAAGGCCCACGGGAGGTTGAGACTTCCCTGGGGTAAAGAAGTCAAGTAGAGAACATCCCTCCCGCTATCATCGACCCATCCGAGAAGGAGATAAGCGCACTTCATGATTCCCAGGATAATCCCGATGTAACCTTTCGGGATCGGAAGGCGAAAGAAGAAAGCGAGTCATCCCCGTGATGAGATCCAAAAGACTCAGTGCGGATGTTCCAAGCACGAGCAAGTCGATCCCAAGACTACTCGTCAAACATTTAATTTTGATGATGAGCCACCAATGGAAATCTCATCATCGTCCGATGACGCTCGATAAGGCCGAGGACCGATCTACTCAATTGGAAAAATCGGTGAGACCAACGTCGCTTGTTGAGACATTGAGGCTCGGCAAAGTCGGGTCCACTTCACAACAAAACCCGGTGAACCGAGTCCAGCCGCGCAGCTCCTCAAGCTGCGGCAGGTCGATTCCAAAAACTTCACGCGCACCGCTCATCATCGAACAAATCCCGGTTGGCGGTGATGAATCCTTTATAGAATCTTTTCCTTTTTCCCTGGAGGTACCCGACCTCCATGAAGAGTGAGAGAACGAACGCGCACGCTACCACAGACCAACTCGATTTTTCCATCGAGCACCATTGTTCCGGTGATTATGATTTTGACGCGCATGGCCATCACCGCAACGGAAGAATCACCAAGTCCGCGAAGTGTTCAAGGCATTATTCGGCCGAGATTGAACGGATGGAGAGGCATCGAGGCCTCTATGGACATGCGACCGACAACAGAGATGCCAATCTCACTGGCGATTTAAGAGGCATAACAGTCCGGATCGGGGAATGGTGGCAACAAGAAGAAACAATGCGTGTGGAACAAGTTAGATACTTCAGGACATTGTTCAACAAGTCAGCTGGTATGGAGAGTGAAAATGCCGATGCAAAAACGAAGCCGAGAGAACATATTGAGCACATGCATGAAGCTCACACTCTGCCGAGATTAAGCCGCTACGTGAGCAAAACAAGAGTGATCTATAGCGTTTGGAAGAAACCATGAATACAAAATTCAGCCTTCTCATGGCCGAGATGAAGAAGTGATTCAGCAGAGTCCAACGCTACTCGATCCGAATTTCGTCTTGGCCGCATACTCAGTAGCGGACTCGAGACAAAACTCAACTATCGTGAGCTCGACTTCCCGCTTGCAAGTCTGTTTCGGCGTTCCTCTCTCCTTTGATGATGCCAAAAAGGGGGAAGAGGAATACCTAAAAGCGCAAGGGGATCCGAAGTTGAGAAGGAAGGAGCAAGGGCTGCGAAGGGAAAATCGGTGAGGAAGTGTTGAAACAAAAGAAAGGAAAATCTCTTTGAGGGGGAAGGATCGAAAGATGTGACCTTGATGATTGCACAAACCCCTCAACAGGTCCTATCACGGTGACATTATCGTCAAAGACAAACTCCCTGTGACTCTGCCACTCCAACACTCGCTATATCTATGGCCGAAAAGAGAAAAACAATTGAAGCAGGGATGAAGGAAGTGGAAGGAAGAATGGATGCCCGAGTTATGAACATCTTGAAAGAACATGGAGGCATTCCGGTGAAAGAGACAGAGACACTTATGCCATCTCGGATGTCGGGACGGAGCCACGATCAGTTGATGAATTTAAAACTCTCGAATCAAGGATACTTTGCAAATATGTCTATGGCTCAACCTTGGGACTTGTCTTGGGAAAAGGGTCTCACGTTATGTGAAGAAGAAGCGACAGCGAGACTACCTCAGCGATCACTCTGCTTTGGTCACTCCGCCGGTCAATCATTTGGAAAGAAAAGACCCAAAGACAATACACGCCCCAGTAGAGGAAAAAGTAGTGGTGGAGGAAGAGGTTTGGACCAGGCCTCGCCCAAAAATATTGAATACGTAGATCCAGGAAAGAAAGGAGGGATATACCGGGCTGGGCTTGACCAAGTAGCAAATTTGCAAGTGGCTAAAAAGTAACGAGTATGAGTATGCAAAAAGAATAGAAGAAGAAAACAAGAGACAAACTCAACTATGGGAGGAAAGACAGGGAAAGAATAAGAAGAGATGAAGGTGCCAGGAAGGCATATGAAAAGAAAAAGAAGGCGGTGACGATGAGAAAAAGAGAAGAAGAGAAGAAGATCTTGAACAAGATGAAAGAAGGAGACAACGAAGGAGATGAAGTGTTCTTTGTCCACCCCTTCGTGTATTTTATTATGTAAATACATACAATGTAAGTCTTACGTAATAAAGCTATAAATTCTTTAATTTTTGTAGACAAATATGTGCTCGATACACCTTGTATGTGATTGTGTAAAAGAACAAGAATGTTATGATCAATAAAAGGATTGATTCTGCGCATACATTCTATGTCAATACACTATATCGTATGTATCTTTGCTATTTGCATTTTTGAATGGTTTAAGTTTTGGCATCATCAAAAATGGGGGAAATTGTTAGGAAATTTATTGTTTAGATTTTGATGAACGCCATGTAAAACTTAGAATAGAAAGTTGGCACCCCAATTCTTGTTGTAAAATGCATTGTAATAAATAGAGTGCCAAGCCGAGTTAAGTCGCCTACGCCCTAACATGCAAGAAGACAATCAAGACTAGAAGGAAGACTCATTGCTGAGGCAGTGAGTATGGCAAAGAAGAGTAGAGGGAACTCTCTTGAAGAAGCGGTGAGATGCGGTTGAGTGGAGTATCGGTCAAGTCAACTAGAGAAAAGCGAAGTCTCAAATTGAAGTGATGGAAGAGTCACTGATGATTGGAAGGCGACTCTAAGTCACCTGGGGAAAGCAAAGAAATGCGGTCAAGTCGAGATAATCGTAAAAGATCCGTTGCACGTAAATCAAGAGAATTACTTAAACAAGTAATATCTCCATACCACCTTTCTCGGAGTGCTCACCCCGAGCGTGCAAAAGGAATGAACAATGGGAAGCACTACACCGTGTCGAACTACGAAAAGGTGATAGAACAATTTATACGAGGAAATGGCAATTCCAAGGATCGCAACAAGACAAGCCAACGACGCAAGTGACTTTCAAAAAATAAGCCTATCTCTTCAACGGGCAAATTTTTGAAAGATCAATATAAAAGGCCGAGGAGTTTGTTTGAGAATAAGTGAGACACAAGATACAAGTGACAAGCGACACAAGTCACGACCTGAACTAAAAACGTTCAAGCAATTATTAGAAAATCAAACATTCTCAATCCTCAAGCCTACACTACGAAGAACATCAATCCAACACTCACCTGTGAAGGAAAGATAACTTCAATCGGTTGAAGAGGAAAATCTTGAAAAATCAAGGGGTCTACATTCCACGAAGGATTGTAGGAAGGTTCAAGGTCGAACCAAGTCTTAAGCTTTTGGAGGGCTTCGTGATCAAATCCAAAGAGCTTGAGCAAGTGAGTGAGTAAGTAGTAGCAAAGCGGTGCCTGTGAAGAAGGCGATTCGCACGAGAAGCCGGTGAGTGATCAAGGCATCTCAGATCGAGTCCCAAAGGATCAAGTCAGTTTGTGTGATCAAGACTTGTATCCGGACATTACCACTTTGTACAATCGATCATTACCTAGTGGATTCCTCCAGGAGTTGGAGAAGAGAGGAGTAGAAGAATTACCCCATCTTGAACCTCTATAAAAATTTCATTGTGTCATTTACATTTCAAAGACTTTAATTCCCGCATTTTTAATCGCTTATATCTGTGATAAATTTGCTATCCACTTGATAATTTATAAGTACTAAACCAAGCACTAAACTCTTGCTTAATCAAACTTAAGGGTGTTAAGTCTTCCGCTGAAAACAAAACCACAGTTGAGTTAATTTAGAACCAACAACCGAGTTATTCCATCAACAGCTCAGTTGAGTCTGTTGAGAGATTAACTCTACTGAGTGGCTAAATTGACTATCCATCAAGGACACAGCTGTGTAGTATCAACTCTGTATATTTAAAAGGACTAAATCGAAAATTTGGTAAGGTTTATTCAACCCCCCCTTCTAAACCTTACACTTACACCCCTTGGGACCTACAACCATGCAGATATTGCAGCGGTCTTTTTACAGACAGTGAAGCAACTCGGTGACATATCAATGAGAAAGAATTCTTTGCAGTCAGAAAGGCTTTCAAAAAATGGCCTTTATTCCTACTGGCTAAAAAGTTTATCTTAAAAATAGATAATTCAAGTGTTAAAGCTTTTCTGAAAAATAAAATTGAATCAAAACCAGAAAAAGCTAAAATACTTAGATGGCAAGATGAATGTCAATATTATGATTATGATATTGTCATTATAAAATCTCATAAAAATGTTCTTACAGAATTTCTAACAAGAGATGGAGGGAATTGAAGCTGATTCCATCCTCACAGCCTCAAGACATCTTGGAGACCAGCTTGAAATGCTACTCCGAGAATTTGATACCCTGGTCATCAATGCTGATTTGGCCAGGAAATTATAAAGAAATGATCGGGACAAAGTAACCGATCGTATATGAGCATGTGTCTGGTCTCACTCTCAGCTGAGAACGACATTTCAAGGGCCACTCCTCCGGGCCGCTAATAAGCAAACGGAGCGTTTAGAGCGTAGGGCTCCCCAACCTGTAGCAGAGGATTCAAGTACCTCTAGCACAAGTCCTAAGCTGGCAGAAATGTTGGCTCAAGGAAAACTTGATACTCCGGAGTTAAATCCCGAGTTATCACATCAACCCAGCACGTCCGGGGTAAAGGACGAAGATATCAATCTTAGGCCCATGATGGGCACTTCTAAGATTGATATTAACGAGATTAAAGTTTCTTTTTCTTGGCAGAAATATCAGGCAAATTGGGAGAAACTGATTACCAGGCAAGGGATATCTCCAGAAAAAATAAAGATCGATAATTCTGGAAACTATCCAAGGGTTTGGATGTTACCAAATTCCAGCCCTGAAGAAGTAAAGAGGTGGTACGAGTTTGGGGCTTTGGCCTCGATCTATACTACTTTACCAGCCTTCCCGGAGATCACAAAATTGCCAAAGTGGATACAGGAAGCTGTTTACGAGTATTGGTTGTTAAGTTGGTATTTTCACCAACTTATTTGATATTTTAGAGTAGAATTTGGTTTTATTTTGGGTGTTTTTAGAGTCGTTAGAGTCTTATTTATTTCAATTAGAGTCGATGTAGAGTCAATACGAATTCGGTAGACGAGAGATGAAGAAAACGGTGAAAAAGGGCTTGAAGAAAGAAGAAATCGCGTATAAAGAAGGAAAAATCGCATTTTGGCCAATGACGGGCGGGCGCTGCAGCGCCCGCGATAGAGCATGCTGGACGGACGGAGGCGTGTGGGCGCTGCAGCGCCCAACGCCCGGCGCTGCAGCGCCCGGCGGATTGTGTTCGCAGACGTTGATAAGCGCGCCGCAGCGCCCGTGCGATATTTGGAGATTGAGTTGGCGAAGCGCCGCAGCGCATGCATGCGCCATCTGTAGCGCCCAGCGCCCATGCGATAAACGGGATGAGATTGTGGGCGCGCGGTGCCCATCTGTGCGCGCAGCGCCGCAGGGGCGGGGCGGAAAATCCTATGTTCACCTACCCCCTTCTTGGACTTTTGTGTACTATAAATACCATCCTTGGGGCTTGAAATGGGGCATCTTGGAACCCTTGGAAAGGCAATAAAACAGACTACAAGACAATGAAGAAGAATTTGAGTATTTTGAGAAGAATTTGAAGAAGAAGATTGGAGGCTTCTATCATCTAGAAATAGAGAAGATCCCTCAACTCTTGTTCTTATTTTGTTGTTTTCTTCATATCTTGTAAGATGTATTGTGTATTTTCATGGATTCATTTTCTTTAATCATGAGCTAAATACTATAATTCTAGAGGATTGATGTAATCTATGTTTGAACTTATGTTTTGAGATTGTGGTTTGTCAATCTAGATCTATCAATTTATTTGTGCTATTTGGATCTATTGCTTCTAAATTACTTGATCAATAATTTAGATTGTTTGGTGTATTTGATTTGACACTTGAGAGAGGTAATTGAATACATGACCTTGGAATAGCATAACATAGGATTTCATAGAATTGAGAGATTTGTGAATCCTTTGAAGTCATTTATCAAGATTCATAGCTTTTATTGAGATTTTGATTGGTGATTTTTATAGAGATATTGATTTCCCAATTGAATCTAAAATCATTGGCACTTGAGAAAGGGAATGATTATTGTAGAAATCTTGACTTATAAATTGATAATTGATGATTGATAAACCATATTGACAACATAAGGGATAACTAGATTCATCATACCTCTAGAATTCATTTAATCATTTGGATAAACTCATTGTTATTTTTATATTCTTGATCAATTTTTGGTATTCTTAGTATAATCAACTCCATCAAATATTGAATTTCTAAATAAAGTTAGACTACTATATTATAGTACTTAGCGATAATTCGATAATTATTCCCTGTGGATTCGACAACCTTACTTCTCTATATTAAAACTTGACACCGTAGACTTGCGGTTACAAAAATCTCTAACAAGTTTTTGGCGCGCGTTCTTGGGGAATAATTCATCTTATTTGCGCTAATATTATTACTTAGTAGTTTTACTTTAATTTAGATTGGTTTCTTTTGTTACAATAGGGTCATTGTCATTTTTGTGTTTTCTTGTTGATGCAAAAAAATAAAAGTGCTAATTTAATCTTATTTGATCCGAGAAATTGAAAGAACGCTTGAAAGATTAGAGCCGCACGAAGAATCGAGTTCACAAAAATGGCGAGGAATCGGTGATGATGAAGACCGCATACCTATTGTTGCACCAGGAAAGGGCCATTCGGGACTATTTTCGACCAACCACAAATCAAAACTATTCGGGCATTGTTCGCCAACCTATCAATGCGAATAATTTTGAATTGAAGCCGCCCTAATAAACATGGTGCAACAAAATCGGTTTGGGGGTAGTGCCATAGAGATCGACCGAATGCTCATTTGGCTATTTTTCTTGAGATATGTGACACTATCAAAATGAATGGGGTTCCCGATGAAGCTATTCGGTTGAGGTTATTTCCGTTTTCACTTCGTGATAAAGCTAGATAGTGGCTTCAAACCTTTCCACCTGGAAGTATCACTAGTTGGAATGATCTCACTGAAAAATTCATGGCAAAATTCTTTCCACCTAGTAAGACACTTCAACTGAAAAGTGAGATTGCTCAATTTCATCAACTCGACTTTGAGCCACTCTACGAAGCTTGGGAGCGATTCAAAGAATTATTGAGGAGGTGTCCACAACACGGGTGCAGATTGGCAAAAGGTTCAATATTTCTACAATGGTATGAATGGGCATTCAAGAACTATTATAGATCTTGCGGCGGGAGGTACATTGATGGCTAAAACTCCAAGTGAAGCCATGCTTTTACTCGAAGAAATGGCTGCCAATAGTTATCAATGGCCGTCGAAAGATCTACGCCAAGAAAAGTTGCGGTGTTCTTGAACTTGATACTATGTCCGCATTGGCCTCTCAAATTTCCGCCTTGTCAAAGCAAATTGCTACACTAAGTCCAGGTGGAAAACAACAATCGGAGGCAGTCATGGAGATAAGTCAAGAAATTGTGAATCCCGATACGGAACAAGCGAATTATGTGAATAATCGGGGTTTCAACAATAGAGGGAATCAATTGCCGACACATTATCATCAGGGACTTCGCAATCATGAAAACTTCTCGTATAGCAATACGAGAAATGTGTTGCAACCACCTCTGGGATATCAGAATCAAGCAAGTACGAGCACACATGTGGGAGAACAAAAGCCATCTTTGGAGGAATTACTTAGTTCATTCCTTGTAGAATCAAGAGCAAGGATGAACAAAGCCGATTCTAACATAGAAAATCTGGGTTCGAGGTTACAACAATTGAAAGTCATCTCAAATCTTTGGGGACACATGTGGGTCAATTGGCCATGGCTATTAATTCACAATGAGAAAGTTGATACGTTTCCAAGTAACACCGAGGTGAACCCACGGGAACATTGCAAGGCCATTAAGTTGAGAAGTGGGACGGAATATGATGAACCAAAGATGCCTGCTCATGCCACCAAAGAAAAGAAGAAGCAAGCTCAAACACTCCAAAATGAAGAGGGCATTGATAAGCAATCAGAAAAGGCAAAAATTGAGGTAAAACCAATTTCCAATTCTGATAATGTGTTACCAAATGCTCTTCCTTTTCCACAGAGATTTCAGAAGAAAAAGTTGGACGCTCAATTTTCCAATTTTTTTGAAATATTCAAGAAAATTCACATCAACATCCCTTTTGCCGATGCACTCGAGCAAATGCCAAACTATGCAAAATTCATGAAGGATGTGATGTCGAGAAAGAGAAGGTTGGAAGCATATGAGACGGTCAATCTCACGGAAGAGTGTAGCGCCATTTTACAAAGAAAGCTACCACAAAAATTAAGAGATCCGGGGAGTTTCACTATCCCTTGCACTATTGGTGATTCTTATTTTAATAAAGCTCTTTGTGATTTAGGTGCTAGCATTAATCTTATGCCGTTGTCATTTTTGAAACTTGGCCTTGGAGAAATAACGCCATCCACCATCACATTGCAATTAGCCGATAGATCACTCACCTACCCAAGAGGAGTGATTGAAGATGTGTTGATCAAAGTGGATAAATTCATATTTCCGGCGGACTTTGTGGTGTTGGATATGGAGGAAGATCATGAAATGCCATTGATTCTTGGAATACCTTTTCTAGCAACGAGACGAGCTTTAATTGACGTGCAACGAGGAGAGTTAACATTACGGGTAAATGATGATGAGGTACTATTTAACATTTATAAAGCAATGAAATTTCAAGAGGAACCTCACACATGTCATTTTATTGATAAAATCGAACAATGTGATCAAACGGAAGTTATAAAACGAGATTTAAAAGATCCGTTAGAACATTGTTTGATTAATTCAATAATGAAATGTGATGAGGAAGATAGTGATGATATTGATTTGCTTGAGTTTATTCTTTCCCTTGAGGCTAAAGAAATTGTAAAAGAAAAACAAAAGGAAGCATTAGAAAATGCCAATATTGAAAATATTCAAAGGTACTTTAGAACTAAAGGAACTTAGGAACATCTTCAATATGCATTTTTGGGAAAAGATAAAACTTACCCGGTAATTGTTTCTGCTTCATTATCTTCATCCGAATTGGATAAGTTGTTGCGTGTGCTTCGTGAACATAAGTCGGCCTTGGGTTGGTATATTTCTTATTTGAAAGGTATAAGCCCTTCCATTGTAATGCACAAAATTTTAATGGAAGAATCTTATAAACCATCTATTGAACACCAAAGACGACTTAATCCCGCAATGAAAGAAGTCGTGAGAAATGAGGTTTTAAAGTGGCTAAAGGCAGGTATTATTTATGCCATTTCTGATAGTTCATGGGTGAGTCCAGACAGTTGTCCCTAAAAAGGGAGGTATGTGAGTTTTGAAAAAATGATAACAATGAATTAATTTCTACACGAATGTCATAGGATGGCGAGTATGTATTGACTATAGAAAATTGAATAAAACTACTCGTAAGGATCATTTTCCCTCCCCTTTATTGATCAAATGTTGACAAAGTTGACAGTTACGAATATTATTGTTTTCTTGATGGCTATTCAGGGTACAATCAAATCGCCATTGCCCCGAAGATCAAGAAAAGACTACTTTTACATGTCCATATGGTACTTTTGCATTTCGCAGGATGCCATTTGGATTATGTAATGCACCGCTACTTTTTGAGAGGTGTATGATGGCGATCTTTCATGGTATGGTTGAGGAAATCATGGAAATTTTTATGGACGATTTTTTGCTTTTGGTACTTCTTTTGACCATTGTTTGCATAACTTATCTATAGTTTTGCAACGTTGTGAGGAAACTAATCTTGTGCTCAATTGGGAAAAATGTCACTTTATGGTCAAAGAAGGGATTGTACTTGGACATCGTATTTCTTGTACAGGTTTGGAAGTTGACAGGGCGAAGGTTGTGGCTATTGAAAAGCTACCCCCACCTTCAAATGTGAAAGGCATAAGAAGCTTTTTAGGGCATGCAGGATTTTATAGGAGATTCATAAAAGATTTTTCAAAAATTGTTAAACCACTTTGTAATCTCCTTGAAAAAGATGTTATCTTTTGCTTTGATGAGTTGTGTTTGCGAGGCATTTGAACAGATAAAAAAGGCACTCATTTGCTCCGATTATGATAGTGCGGATTGGACTCAACCATTTGAGCTCATGTGCGATGCAAGTGATTATGCGTGGGTGTCGTTCTTGGTCAAAGGCGAGATAGAATTTTTAAAGCTATTTACTACGCAAAGCGGGACCATGGACAACGCCGACAAAACTACACCACCACGAGAAAAAGAGATGTTGGCGGTAGTTTTTGCATTTGATAAATTCCGAGCTTACTTGGTGGGTACGAAGGTGATTGTTTATACGGATCATGCGGCAATCCGATATCTTTTCTCCAAAAAGGATGCAAAACCTCGATTAATTCGATGGATTTTGCTCTTGCAAGAATTTGATATTGAGATTAAGGATAAAAAAGGAAGTGAAAATGTGGTTGCCGACCATCTATCTATCCCGCTTGAGCAACCTCACGAGGTGATTGAAAGTCCAATAAAAGAATCGTTTTCGATGAACAAATTATGCGTGCCGAGACATCATTACCTTGGTACGCAGATTTTGTTAATTACCTCGCGGGAGGAGTTTTGCCACCGGACTTGACTTCACACCAAAAGAAAAAATTCCTACATGATGTTAAGTCTTTTTTGTGGGATGATCCGTTGCTGTTCAAGAGATGCGCGGATTCTATCATTCGCCGTTGTGTTCCTAAGGAAGAAATTGGAGAGATTCTTCAACATTGTCATTCATCATCTTATGGGGGACATTTCGGGCCAACCCTGAACAGCTGCAAAGGTATTACAATCTGGTTTTAATTGGCCAACATTATTCAAGGATTGTTATGCCTTTGTGAAAACTTGTGATCGATGCCAAAGGGTTGGTAATATTTCACGGCGTCATGAGCTTCCTTTGACAAACATAATGGAGGTGGAGTTGTTTGATGTATGGGGTATTGACTTTATGGGGCCATTTCCCGCGTCTTTTGGAAATTTGTACATTTTGCTTGCGGTTGATTACGTCTCCAAGTGGGTTGAGGCGATTGCAACACCAACGAATGATGCTAAGGTAGTACTCAAATTCTTGCACAAGCATATTTTCACTCGGTTCGGTACACCTCGAGCTATTGTAAGTGATGAAGGTACGCATTTTTGTAATAAATTATTTAATAACCTTCTTGCTAAATTTGGTGTGCGCCATAAAATTGCGCTTGAAGTGAAACAAATTCTTGAAAAAACGGTGAGTTTTAATCGAAAGGATTGGGCACAAAAGCTCGATGATGCTTTGTGGGCTTATCGCACGGCTTATAAAACACCCATTGGTATGTCACCATATCGATTGGTGTTTGGTAAAGCGTGCCATTTGCCGGTTGAACTTGAGCATCGAGCTTATTGGGCAATTAAGAAATTGAATTTTAACTTGAAAGAGGCGGTGAAAACGACATCGTAATTAAACGAAATGGAAGAATTTCGTTAAGAATCATATGAAAATGCCAAAATGTATAAAAAAAAAAAAAAATGGCATGATCAAATGATTCTGCGACGTGAATTCTTACCGCCAACAGTGTTATTGTTCAATTCTCGATTGAAACTCTTTCCAGGTAAACTCAAGTCGCGATGGTCCGGACCATTTGTGGTTGAACATGTATTTCCATATGGTGTCGTCAAGTTGAGAGAAACGATGGAAATTGCCCAAGTAAACGGACAACGATTGAAACATTATTTTGGGAACGAAGCAAGGAAGGTTTTAAATCTTCCACTTGGTGATGAAATTTCTTGAGTCCGAATAGTTGAGTCCGGCTAACGACTATAAATTTAGCGCTTCTTGGGGCAACCCAAGTGATTTTCGTGTGATCGAATTTTTGTGTGATTTTATTTTCTTTTAGTTTGGTGTGTATTTATTTGAATTTTGGTGTGATTTTTGTGTGAATTAATTTGTGTGTGATTTTTAAATTTTTGATTAAATTGAAAATTAAAAAAAAAAAAAAAGAGGAAAATACGGGCGCTGCAGATTTGGCCAAGAGCAGAAGACAGCTTGTGACGTGAGAGACAGTGTGTGATGTGAGGCGGTGTGTCCGGGCAGCTGCGCCCGATCGATTCTTTGGAAGATTAAAGGTGAATCGGTGACCTCATTTTTCTTACAAACAAAACACACACACACGCCAATCTTATTTTCTTCTACAAAAATCCCACCTAGCATTCACTTATACACCATTCAAGTGGGCAATTGAGCAACTTAATCATCAAATTCATCTTCTTCATCAATTGGGTAAGTGAGCTTCAATTGTGCACCTCCTTTCTTCAAATTTTCAAGCTTAGGTTAAAAATGTGGGAATTTTCAATATCATTATAATTTCGAATTTCTTGATAAATTCTTGATAAATTGTGATGATATATGATTATATTGTGCTTGAATTGGTTGGTGTTGAAAAATGGGCATGAATTGAATTTCAAATTTGGTGTTCATCTCTTCTTTGCATATATGCCTACAAGGTGTTTGTTAAAATGCCTCAATGAAAAATATTACACCTAGGCATTTGATTCTTGTCATCATTGTGTACTAAAGGTTATTTGATCATGAATTGATGACAAAGATGCATAATTCTTGAGTTGTTGCAAAATTCTTAACCCCTAACTCGTATTGTGCGTCCTATGTGCTATGTTGCTTGTGTCATTTTTCAGGTGATTTTCAAATCAATCACAATGCCAAGAACAAAGAATGCAAGCAAGGGCAAAAAGGTGGCGAGTACCTCCGAGGAATATGATACTAGTCGTTTCGTAAGCTTAGAGGCACAAAATCTTTTTTATGAGAAATTAAGCACAAAGAGCATAACCGCTTGAACAGGGGTTACAACCAGGGCCAAATGATGGTGAACTTGCACAAATGATACATCGAAGCAATGGGAAAAACTTTGTGCACAACCTAGACCATTCGCACCGAATATAGTCAGAGAGTTTTATGCAAATGCAAAGACCAAAAATGGCTATAACTCAGAGGTTTTCGTACGTGGAGTAAACAAGGTATACACTCATTCAGTAGCGATAAGAGAATATTATGGACTCCCGGAGGTGGATCACTCACCGTATGTTGAATTTATCTCGCAACCACCGAGTATGGAGGAGATTTGTAATACCTTGTGCCGGCCTAGAACTGTGGTACGTCATATAAAAGTTGTGGGAGGTGCTACTGCTTTTCCGCACACGAGTCTTAGTCGATATGGGCGAGCTTGGTACCACTTCATATGCAACAACTTGATACCAACCAAGAATGTTAGTGATGTAACTAAGGAACGAGCTCATCTTCTATATGCCATAGTTACTGACATACAATTCGACCCAGCGGTAATTATTGCAAGGTCCCTTCATAACAAAATGCTACAACCCAAAACAGGGGGACTAATCTTACCGAGTTTAATTTGTGGGTTATGTAAAGAGGACGGTGTTACATGGGATAGCTCCGAGCCATTGGAAAATCCTAAGGGATCCATAGATTCGGCTACTATTGCTTCTTATGACGAGTGGGCAGGCGGTGTGCCTAATCCGAAAGGTGTGGGATATATTCTTCATCCCGAATTTGCTCTACCAGCTATTGAGCCTGATACTCATGCCCAACCACAGAATATTGACGTTCCATCCGGTTCAGCGGCAAGACGTTCTCGTTTCTAAACGCTCACATAACAGATTCTTGACGCACTAGTTCGCGAAAGCACGAGAATTGAGAAGGGCTTTTATAGCGGAGCAACGCCACGAGCGCACGAGAAGAATATGAGAATGAGCACAACCGAGTACTTGCCCGGATATATAGCCGGACACACACCCGCAATTCCATTCCCAATACCACCACCACCGGGTCCTATTGCTCATTTTTCACCACACGACTCCGATGAGGAGTCCTAGGCGCTCCGCCATTTATCGGAAAGTTTTCTCACTCTCCATTGAGGACAATGTTCAATTTAAGTTTGGGGGTGTAATCTATATTTGTGTCTTTTGAGTCGTGTCGAGTCGTGTCAAAAAAAAAAATCGAGTTGAGTCGAGTCGGGTAGTTTGTTGAACTATAGAACTACATGACTAAGTAGATTTGTTGATTGCGAGTTGAATCACATCACGAAAGCATGCTTTTAAATGGTGATCTATATTTTGCTTCATTGATTTCATATTCATGCATAATTCTCGTTAACTTATTTGAAAATGATTAATGAAGTCGAGTGTTGCTTGTATGATCCCACCGGATTAAGAACTTGTTTGATCACTAATTGAGGCGAAATCCTAGGTGAAATAACATAAGGAAATGATTTAGGCCATCTTTGAATAAAAGCTAGAGCCAAAATGACTACCCTTATGCGATATAATTTCACTAGTGTCCCCTTTTGAGCCTATTAAACCTGTTCTTTGGCAACCAATTTTTTTACCTTGAGCTTATATGTGAAAATCCTAATTACCCATCACTCATACACACAAAATGATTGAAGGTTGAGGAGGATGTGATAAGTAAGGTAGATGTTCATTCGCATGAAGTTGCCGAGAAAAAGAAATAATGAAACCCCATGTGTTAAAATATGCAAAAGATCAAGTTTGGGGGTCTCAAAAAAAAAATTGTTGAAAATAGAGGCTCGTAAAGGGAGAATAATTGAAAATTCAACAAAAGTGAAGGTAGCCATTTTGTTTGGCAATTGGTGATTTGAAGAGGTAATTGTGTGTTTGGGTGAGTTGAGCCACTTAGTCCTAAATTTTCCTACCCGACCCTAAGACCACATTACAAGCTTTGGAAGTCCTATTGATCCATGTGTTATAGTAGCCTACATTAGTGGAGATTAGTGGGAATAACAAGCCTATGGAATCCGGTAGTCATTATCTTTTGATACTTAGAAGTGGATCATCTTGATAACGTTTGATTGCGTAAATCAATTTGAATAATGTAAACGGAATTTTCATGAATATTCAACACTTTTGATCACAATGTTAAAATGCATGCTTGATTGATAGTGAAATGAGTTTTAGACAAATTTTATTGGTTTATGGAGTTTTGTAGTTGCTTGTGTTGTTGTATTGTTTGTCTTTCATTTTGGAGTTATAATTGTTTGAGGACAAACAATAGCTTAAGTTTGGGGGTATTTGTTAAGTTGGTATTTTCACCAACTTATTTGATATTTTAGAGTAGAATTTGGTTTTATTTTGGGTGTTTTTAGAGTCGTTAGAGTCTTATTTATTTCAATTAGAGTCGATGTAGAGTCAATACGGATTTGGTAGCCGAGAGATGAAGAAAACGGTGAAAAAGGGCTTGAAGAAAGAAGAAATCGCGTATAAAGAAGGAAAATAGCATTTTGGCCAGCCAGGACGGGCGGGCGCAGCAGCGCCGCCCTGAGCCGCAGCCGCGCCAGAGCATCTTTGGACGGACGGACGGGCGTGTGGGCGCTGGCGCTGTAACGCCCAGCTGCAGCGCCGAGCGGATTGTGTTCGCAGACGTGGCGCGCGCCACATCCATGCGCGGGCGCCGCAGATGCCGTGCAATATTTGGAAATTGAGTTGCGGGCGCGCAGCTTATCGGCATGCTTGCAGCGCGTCATGCGTGCGATAAATCGGGATGAGATTGGCGCCGCAGCCGGGGCGGAAAATCCTATGTTCACCTACCCCTTCTTGGACTTTTGTGTACTATAAATACCATCCTTGGGGCTTGAAATTGGGGCATCTTGGAACCCTTGGGAAGGCAATAAAAACAGCTACAAGACAAGGAAGAAGAATTTGAGCATTTTGAGAAGAATTTGGAGAAGAAGATTGGAGGCTTCTATCATCTAGAAATAGAGAAGATCCTCAACTCTTGTTCTTATTTTGTTGTTTTCTTCATATCTTGTAAGATGTATTGTTGTATTTTCATGGATTCATTTTCTTTAATCATGACCTAAATACTATAATTCTAGAGGATTGATGTAATCTATGTTTGAACTTATGTTTTGAGATTGTGGTTTGTCAATCTAGATCTATCAATTTATTTGTGCTATTTGGATCTATTGCTTCTAAATTACTTGATCAATAATTTAGATTGTTTGGTGTATTTGATTTGACACTTGAGAGAGGTAATTGAATACATGACCTTGGAATAGCATAACCTAGGATTTCATAGAATTGAGAGATTTGTGAATCCTTTGAAGTCATTTATCAAGATTCATAGCTTTTATTGAGATTTTGATTGGTGATTTTTATAGAGATATTGATTTCCCAATTGAATCTAAAATCATTGGCACTTGAGAAAGGGAATGATTATTGTAGAAATCTTGACTTATAAATTGATAATTGATGATTGATAAACCATATTGACAATATAAGGGATAACTAGATTCATCATACCTCCAGAATTCATTTAATCATTTGGATAAACTCATTGTTATTTTTATATTCTTGATCAATTTTTGGTATTCTTAGTATAATCAACTCCATCAAATATTGAATTTCTAAATAAAGTTAGACTACTATATTATAGTACTTAGCGATAATTCGATAATTATTCCCTGTGGATTCGACAACCTTACTTCTCTGTATTAAAACTTGACACCGTAGACTTGCGGTTAGAAAAATCTCTAACATTGGTCCAACAATGATAGCCTAAAACGAGGGGATACATTGGAGCTGTATTTCATCATAAGTGCAGCGACAGAGCCCGTCGGAAAGGGTGGACATGAAGCCTTCCATTACATCAGGCTTCGACGACCAGATGAAAGAGCCTTCAAAAATATCAAGGAGGCTAATTCAGAAGAAGTACAATTGGCCATGACCTTCACTGGAGATCAAATTACAACAAGAAGGGCGTGGGGATTGTGGGTCTGTCTCACTGAGATGGAAAAAGTCAAGTTTCCGTTCAAGTTTTATCAAAATTCAGTGAACGGATCATTCCTGTTGAATACTATGACAGGAAAAACAACAAGATTTGCAGAAGACCTGTTTGAAAAGAAAAGAAATCTTCTGTGGGAAAACAAGCTACCGGGGAGTAAAGAAACTCGCCGGAAATACTGCAATATGGCGCACATCGGCCATTGGGAACTTTGGGTCTGTCCCGAATGTCAAAATCAGAAGGAACCGGAATTTGGCAAAGGATTCCGGCCAAAATTTGATCGGAGAAGACCCGGCGACGGAGAAGAAAAGTCACAAAAGTATCCAAAGTTTCGGGGACCACCAAAAAAGAAGATTCCCCGACAAAGTTAAAAGAGACATGTGACTCAAGGATAACCCACTCAGCAAAGAGACAAAAAGTGGGTCAGATCTAGTAATTGGCATCCAACTCATCAAGATGTTGATAATTCAAGTTAATGACATAAGCAATGACGTCATAAGATTCCATCTAGCTAAAAGACGGAAAAAGAAGAGTCAGCTGGCTTTGGAGCCTTATCAACTTGCCTTGGATACCAAACAAGGAGGGACCCGAGCCATGTGAAGATAGTAAAGTATTTCACTACTTTCAGCAAGTGGATGGGAGAATCCAAGGAATAGAGGCAGCCCTTACCTCTATATAAACAGGAGTTTCAGAAGGCTAAAGGCATCGAACATTTCCCTTAGTCTTCTATCAATAAATTTCCTTTGTAAAATTTGTGGAGTGTTTAGAATTTCCAGAGTATTTTCCAGTTTTAGTTTTCAGTTTTTAATTTTATGTACAAGAGTGTGATAGCCTTTATGAGAGGCTAAACAGGTTTTCTCCTCCCAAAAGGAGATTACTGATGTAATATACTTTTCTTTAAGTTCTTAATAAAATAAAGGTTGTTTGTTCAACATGTGTTCATAATGTACTATTGGTTCATCCCTTCAAAGAATTATTTCATACGCTTGGAGTATGAAACGAACCAAGGCTGTGCCGAGCAGTTGCAGAAGGAGTCGGATAACTTGCAGATCATCTTCCCTGATGGTGAGGTTGAACAGTGAGGAGCTGTTTGTCAAACGATCTGGGGGCATTAATTTTCCAACTGGTGGTGTTGCGAGCCATCTCAACCGGTACTGTTTCGATCAAAAAGAGGTATGAATTTTAAGGGATTTATTAATTTTACGGAAGCATGTTGGGCCTGATATGGTCGTAATGGACTATTTTCATTTTCAGTCTAAAGACCCAATTTGTATACGGATAAATACTTGAAATAAGATCTGGATATAAGTATGTCTTGTTGAGTTTATAGGCTGGAAACCTGACATGATCCATTTAAAACCTTTGAATAGAGACTGGATCTAAGTAGGTGTAACAATGCCACGAACAAAATAAGTTACAGAAAATTCGGGTTCTTATTTCTCGAAAAATCAGAAAAATAAATTGATTAGGGAGTAAAAACTTTATGATTATTGTATAATGCAATATATTTATCATTATGGAGCAATCTGCCACAAATTAGAGTTTAAAAGGATAACTAGAACTATTGTTATTAAAGAATAAAATCCTAGGGGCAAAATCGTCCAAAGTGTGCAAAGTGTAATTATTTTCGTAGTTCAGGATGCAAAAGGTTAAAAATTAAAGTATAGGTTGTGAAGTGTAAAAAGGGGTAAAGTTGAGGTGGTTAAAAATAATTATCTCTAACATAACATCAAATCAGATTCACATTGTGCCTTATGATGGCCGAAATAACATAAGCTGATTGAAAAAAGCAGCCCTAGAGTTCTAGATGCACAAAACATTGTTTCAAAAGTTCAAAGTAGTGGAGTATTCAATTAATTTTATCATTTACTTCAAACACATGATCATATAATTCTCCTATTTCACCATTTCTAACATACTCAATATAAATTCACTTTGTTTACATCACTACATTAAACTAACTAATAAAACTTAAAGTCAAATCTTTGAAACAGATTGATTTAATCCATCACTCAAGCATGAAACACCATTACATATGCCTAGAGATGGCAGTGGGGCGGGGAATCCCCGTTCCCCGCGGGGATCCGCCCCGAATGGGGCGGGGATTCCCCGAAATTTCCCCCCGTGGGGACGGGGATGGGGAGTTTTTTTCCCCGTTGGCAGGGACGGGGATCATACTCCCTGCCCCGTTCCCCGCGGGGAACCGAATTATTAATATATAATATAATATTTTAAATACATATAATATATTATAAATATATTCACATTAAATATAATAAAATGAAAAAATCTTTAATTTATTTTATTAATTAGTATTTTATTAGTTATTTTATATAATTTATATATTTTAAATATTTAAAAATGATTATTTTTAAAAAAATATATATTTTTTTGCAAAAAAATAAAAAAATGAAACGGGGGCGGGGATCCCCAATGGGATCCCATGGGGGATGGGGAAAATTTTCCCCGTTTGTCTGTGGGGACGGGGGACGGGATTCCCGTGGTCGCGGGGACGGGGATGGGGATGGCTCCCCCGACCCCGCCCCGCCCCGTTGACATCCCTACATATGCCACAAAGTGGTGTATTTATCCCACAAAGTTGTGTATAATGTCTTACCTAAGTCCTAACCCCCACCCCTTAACCCCATCACTGTTCCAAAGAGCCAGAAAAATTAAACTCTCAGTATTGTTGTGTTGAAATGGAAAAAAAATTATCGTTTTCTTTTAAATTGACTGAATACCCTTATTATATTATTGTGGGGCTTTTCCATTTTATTCATACACATCAGCATATTTAATCAGATATCATCATAAGTTTAATTTCATGATAATATCATCAAATATCATATCATGGCTATTAGATTCTTCAGAAATCAAGGAAAAAGGTCCCAAAATCCACCACAATTACTCAACATAGATATAAGAAAAAGGAAAAATTGAATAATACTACATCCAAAAAGGATAAATAGACCAAATTCGTAAAAAATATACCTGGAATATGTGGAGTGAAATCAATCAAGGTCGAGGATTCTCCATTTTTTGCTTCAAATCCGAGAGAAATATGTTAAGGTACGAATATAAGGTCAGAACCTTTCAGGATTCCTCATAAGCCACGAGTCGTAGCCTGAGCCCATTGAGTTTTTCTGGTCAAAGCTCCTTGAAAACATCAGTCGAAGAAGAAATCAAGATTGGCAAAAGATTAAGCAAAAAGAAAAACAAATTGGATAATTATCAACCATATATTGATCGGGTGCTGATATAATGTGACTTTCCAGTGAAGAATGAAAAACTTCTGTTATGAGCTTACTACAGTTTGTTAAAGCAGGCTTGATGTGTATGCCAGAAGTGGAGGCATAAGATTCTGAATGGCAATTGGATCACGAATACAAATGCATAATTTAGCAGGTGTAGAAGTTGGTGGACTAAGTATAGAAGGGGCTACAAAGAAGAGCTGACAGTCTATCTTCTGATAACATATAAGTAAAGCTTTTGAGAAAAATAACCCCCTTCCACCATGAATCTACATGTTTGTAAATTGGTTCTTCTTTTTAGAAACTTCCAGGTAACAATTTGGGGATGTGAATGCAATGAGTTTCTGATATGGGAAAATATTACTCCCTTCCCTAATTCATACTAAAAGCTACATATTTAGACATGTTAATTTGGAAAAGTAGTTTCCCTTTTGAAACTGAAAAATTACTGGGAATATCCTTCTTCCTTCTAAAAATCACATCCATACCCCTTGTCATTTATAACAATGTGAGATGAAAAGTCAACAAATATAAAAGCACAAGTATAAAATTTATGGTACTTGATCATAATATCTAACCATCAATATGCAATATCATATAACATGAAACATATTAACTTATGTTCTTGTTCAATGATCAGAAGCACATCTAAAAAATTGGATCTTTATTTAAAAGAAAAACAAATTGGATGGTTATCAACCAGAAATTGATTGGGTGCTGATACAACGTGACTTCTGAGTAAAGAATGAAAAACTAATGTTGTGAATTTATGTATCCTGTGTCCAGGTCCACATACACCATTCTTTGTGCACTATGGTATTCCAAATGTTACTAATAACTCGAGCAAGTGATAGTAGCAATGCTTGTCCTACCAATCATGCCTCTAAAGATTTAACCTAATTTGTGAGTTACCTTTCTTGATGGAAATCCAATTCATTACTCAATGGAAACCCAATTCTATGCTTGTCTGTTACTGCCTGTTTTAGGTGCAACACAACCTGTTGTCCCTCTGATTGAATGATCTGTTACTCACACTCACACAAACACAGGACACCTCTGGCTATGTACAAGTTAAAATCTTTGTAGTGTTCTATGTATTCTACTCAATAAATTCTTGGCAGTACTTATCTTTTAAAATACTTACTTCCCTACCATTAAGTTCATAAAACAAAGAGAGGGTGTATTGATGATATGATATGATATATATATATAATATACAATAATAATAAATAATAATATAAGCTAAGATATAAGATATTAGAAAGAGGAATTGAAGTATTATATTATTTCGATACGTCCACATTAACAATCACATAGTTGTGCATATGCATGCATACAACTACAAAAAACATCAATATGCATAAAGAAAGGAAACGAAGAAGCCAACCACTTAAAAAACTATACACACTTCACCATTTTGAATTTTATGCAGGTCTTTCACTTTATCATCAACTTTTTGGACCTATATCAAATCATCAAAAATAGTTGTATGTGATGAAGACTATAATTATTTTAAATGTAATATAAGCCTTGACATCGACAAAACTACACATCTATCTAAAGTTGAAACCAACAAAACTACACATCTATGCGAATAATATATACACATAACCACCTGATACATAAATTAATTTTGGACAAACTTCAATCTTTTATCAGAAAAAAGGCCTTAAATTATATTTCCAATCTTCCAGGCCTACAACTTATAGTTTTCTCATTCATCACTTTCGTAGCAAGGAATCCTGACATCGTTTCAGACTTCATCACACCCTCAAATTTCACCACCGTAAATGGATCATTTTTCACCTACACTGAACTAAGAAGCATTTCCGAATCGACCCCACAAAATAAAAAAAACATATTTCAACCAAAAAACAAATAAATCCAAGTCCATCTAAAAAGGTAAATAAAAAAAAGCAGGAAATCGAATTACTGTAGTTAAAAAAGCAGAGAGACCCAAACCTTTGTTTGTATCCCTCTCGGCTCGCTCAGTCTGCAAGAAATCGAATTACTGTGAGTTAAATTTTTGCAATTTTGAAGCAAATCATTGCAAATTATTTTTAGATCAAAGCAGGAAAACGATAATAGTGGAAATACACATGATTGAAATCAAGATATAGAAACAAAATAAAATCTCAATTCTAATTTGCAACCACAAAACTCAGATTTAATCATTTCGAACCTTTTTTTGTCACTTGAGAATGTATAGGTGGGAACTAACCTATGGTAATGTTGATTGTTGAACCCAAAAGTGACGATCCAAAGAGGTTATGTGGTTGGATTTTCTCCCGTTCAAAGTTACGTTGTTCCTACTCTTCTGCTTTACTTTTTGACTTTTGTGTTTTGTTATTTTTGCCGCTGTTCTTTTTTGCTGATGGAGAGATGACTTTCCATATTTGTGTCTCTCTATTTTCCTTTCGGCTTTTTTTGTGTTCTTTTTTTCCATTCTTTTTTGCCAATGCGCAGAGAGTTAAGAGAGGAGAGATGACTTTTGACAGCCCAAAGTGTCTTTTCGAGTGAAGGGTATTTTAGGTAATTAAAATTTTTGCAGAAACATTCGTCCTTTTAAGAATGGTATAGATTAACAAATGGCAACAACATGTCTAATCAAATGCATTAAGTATTAGTGCAATTGGACTTTAAATGGACAGATAAACATTTTGTTAAATAAATGAAAGGGGTGATAAACAAACAATCTAATAAATAATGGTGGATAAACATATGTCGAATAAATGATATCGGCGGATAAACATATTGTGGCATTTATTCGTCGACCAACCTCCTGCAAAAACATTTAAAGGAAAATTAAGTTAGCTGTTACTTGCATTTTTTTCTTTCGGCATAGTATTCTGTATTTAAAGGGGTTAGGCTTTCGGTGCATGGAATATATAAAAGTTCCATAAAATCATATATCACAAGTGAGCGAGATGGCTAATTTCCTCTTTAAGAAAATCATATGAACGAAGAATGGTCCACCGACGTGGAGGGTATATTTTGTGCCACACTACTTCATTACTCTGGCTCGACACCAATGAACAATGACTTTGAGATGGACATGGTCATGCCAGAGATAACAAAAATGCTGAATTCCACGATTGGTTGTTTCTTGACAACTGCACAAGTTCGAAAATAATTCTTTTGCTTGAAAGAAATATAGAGACATTTAAATGTATATTGGAACATCCAATGGTGGTGTATTGTGACCTTACGAACACCATTTTTGTCCCACTCAAGGTGCAAAAAAAGCTGAAAGAAGTGCTGGGTATTAGCTTAATGTGTTCATATGATTTCTTGCTAATAATGGGTGGAAAAAGGCTTCATCGAATGTATTATTAAAATGTTCACTTTTACTTAAAATATATATGGTGTGCATGCATTGATCATCACTATGAGTTTGATTTTTAATTATTAACATATGAATTTTGAAGCGATGGCCTATTGCTGATAAATATTTCTTACTAGGAGAGAGTAAATGGAGTATTCTAAAAAAGATTTTCAACCAGTCAAAGGTTGTGGACGAGTTCAACAATATTATGGTGCATGTTATAAACCAAAACATCGACAAAGGCCCCCTAACAACCCAATAGTCATCTCTAATTTAGATCTGTCTCCAAATCCTAGACCCGTTCGTGTTAGGGTAAGCCAAGAAGCCGATAAATTTCATTCCCGTAAAAACTCTTTGTCGATGTCACACTTGGAAAGGATGCCCAAAAGCTGGTGAACAAGAATGAAACCTATGATGATTTTTCGTCCGTAGGTGACATTGATTCATGGGGAGTGATAAATGTGGGGAAGATGCGTCCACCAGTAGGGCATTCTATTTCGACATTGGAGTCCAGCGCGACTCGTTCGGCTAGACGTCCCCCAACTGCCAAGTAAGGGACGCCAGGGGCGTGGTAATGTTTTGGCATGTTACTACTATTATTAGGCTGTGTGATGATATTTTATCCTTTTTGTCAGTTTATGGTAGAACTATAATGTAAGTAAGGCCTCATTTTGTCCGACCGTCGTTCCAAGTTTTATAAGTCAATGTTGTTTAAGTGAAGAAAAAATGTTTATATGGAATGGGATGATGGTCAATGTAAATAGTTAGGTCGATAAGCATGTTGCCAATATAATTGTAAACGTATGACCAACCACCCATAATTCCCCACCCCTACGTATTATGAATATTTTATTTGCTTAATTATCGGTAAGTCATCCATTAATTTTAGTCATATTTCATTTTCTTACATATTGGATGTAAATAGTAGACTATCCATTTACGATAACTCAAATCTATAAAAAAGATTAGATGTTTGAAGAATTGAAGTATGATGTATAAAAATGGATTCGCGGATGTGGTTCAATTCGTCGAGATTTGTAAGACATGTCAAATAGCATGAATATCATATTTATTACTAATCATAGATTAATTAATAAATATTAGATTAATTCATTCCCATAGGTCATAAACTTAATTAATAGAAATGCATGGGTTTATAAAACATGACCCATTATCTGAATGTACTCCCAAGCTATTTTTAGATAATTAAAGGAAATATTAAAATTAAAAAAACTAACACACAAAAATTCTTACAAACAATCACAATCTTAAACAGTAAATCAATCACATCAATTGTAATCATTATTTTTTTTTTCACAACCAATCACACTCTACATTTTCTCCGTCATCTCCCAAATAAATTTCTCTCCACTTTTCTCTCAGAAAATTAAAATGAAATGAACGAAAGTACAACCAATCACAGCCTTGCCTTTTTTAGAAGAACAATTTTGGTTATTTCCAAATAAGAAAATATATATATATATAGTAAGTATTAAATGAGATATTCAAATGGGTTTGGTGATTTGGGCTACAAATGAATTCAAATAAGGCCTAATTATATCGTAATTGGACTTGAAATAATTTGGTTTTTGAGTTGAAAATAATAGGAAGCCTCGTAATTAAATTTATAAATTTTCTACCCTTGTTATATAATTTAAATAATAATCTTAATTAGCTATAAATCCCAATAAATTACTAATTTAATACCTTAAAAATTTGAAAAATTTACTCTAAATTTTGAGATTCAAATTCTAATACCGGGTATTATAATATCTTCATCAAATATATTATTAGAGATAATTATTTTTAACCACCTCAACTTTACCCCTTTTTACACTTCACAACCTATACTTTTATTTTTAACCTTTTGCATCCTGAACTACGAAAATAATTACTCTTTGCAACTTTTGGACCATTTTGCCCCTAGGATTATATTCTTAAATAACAATAGTTGTAGTTATCCCTTTAAACTCTAATTTGTGGCAGATTGCTCCATAAGGATAAATATATTGCATTATACAATAATCAAAAAGTTTTCACTCCCTAATCAATTTGTTTTTCGGTTTTTTTAGAAATAAGAACCCGATTTTTCTCAGAACTTGTTTTGTTCGTGGCATTGTTACACCTACTTAGATCCAGTCTCTATTCAGAGGTTTTAGATGGATCATGTCAGGTTTCCAGCCTATAAACTCAACAAGACATACTTCGATCAAGATCTTATTTCAAGTATTTATCCGTATACAAATTGGGTCTTTAGATGAAAATAAAAATAGTCCATTACGACCATATTTGCCCAACATGCTTAAAGTAAAATTAATAAATCCCTTAAAATTCATACCTCTTTTGACCGAAACAAACAGGGTTAAGTGGTTCGCAAAGCCACCCGATCGGAAAATTTCGCCCCGGATCGTTTGACGAACAGCTCCACCTTGTTCAACCACACCCTCGGGAAGATGATCGCAAGTTATCCGACTCCTTTTAAAAACTTCAGGACGGACCTTTAGTTCGTTTCCTACCCAAGGCGTAAAAGTAATTCTTAAGGGGATTGATCAATAGTACATTATGAACACATGTTGAACAAACGGCCTTTATTTTATTAAGAACTTAAAGAAAAATTTATTACATTAGTAATCTCCTTTTGGGAGGAGAATACTTATTTAGCCTCTCATGTATGAGGCTTGCACTCGAAAATACATAAAAACTTAAAAATTAAAACACTCAAAATATTCTGATTTTTCTCGGACTTTATTATAAGAAAACTAAGGAAAATGTTCGATGTCCTCGACTTCCTTCAAATCCTGCATTTTATAGAGGTAAGTCCAGGACTTCAAAGGCGGACTTCAAATGATATATATGACGTCATCGCTTTACGCGTCATATCCCACATTATTGCCTGTTTTTTCTTTTTTCCCGCGTGACTCACCCATGTGATGTTTGTCGGGAATCTTTTAAAAATTTGGTTTACGTGGTCCCCGAGGATAACGCGTCTTGTGAGTGGGCCCTTATCCTTTCCAGTGCATGATCTTGTCGGTCGGGTTTGGGTGGAATCCTTTCCCAAACTCGGGTTCCTTTTGTTCGGGGCATGCTTGTGATCCGGTCGATCCAACGGCCAACATGCGCCATGTTAAGAATTTCCGGTAATGGAATCTTGTTTTCCAGAGAATTCTTCTTTTGGTCTCGAAGAGTTCTTCCGCAAACCCCGTGGTTGATCCATCATCGAATTCAAAAGGAAAGATCCATTCGCCGAAGTCGGAAGAACTTGAATGGATATTTGACTTTGTCCATTTGATTAGACAAACCCAAAGACCCCATGCTGCTCGTCCGGTAGAAAGAAAATGCTCCTACTAACACTGGTCCAAGGTGAAATTTGCTTTAATGTATTTTAAAGCATTTCCATCCGGTCTTCTTAGCTTGATGAAATGAAAAACTTCATTAAATTTGGTTGGGAGCTGTTTGATAAAATACGGTTCCAAAATATCGCCTCGGCCAAGTGTTGATTATTTAAATCGCTTCCCAATCCATTTCGGTAATTTTGAAATTTACGGGAATCTGGTGACACGGTATAGATTGAAGCTAAAGCTCCAAAAGTATACCATTCATGTACTTCATTTGGATGACTTCCTGGTTTCATCCAAACTCTAGGATACTTGCCCGAGATATCAACCATTGTTTTCTCCGGGTTAATACCTGTCTTGTAACTAGTTTCTCCCATTGCCTTTGATATACCCGCATAGGAGAAATCTTAATTTCGTCGTTTGAACCTTAGATTTTGTCATCGTGGCCTAAGATTCAACTCTCCCTCTTTTACCCAAGGTGCTAGGTTGACTTGAAGAAAACACCGGAGCTTCAACATTCGTTCTGATTTGTACACCTCGGGGATGCATCACCGCAACACTTGTGATTATGGTACTTGAATCCATAACCTCCGGGTTAGAGCCCCGTACTCTCTCGGCCCCTTTTTTGCACCGTAGGAGATGCGGCTGGAAAGAGGCCCTTGCGATGCTAAGAACAATTGTCCTTGAGCGAACCGGCATGCTCGTATTTGACTAGAAACGGATTTGTGTCACTGTTGAAGTCGTCCAAAAACACGCATTGAGACATAACGTCCCAAAATCTCGTTCTAGACTCTGGGTTTTCCCGAGATGTCTTACTCGTTTAAGGACCTCGTCAAAGAACGCGTCCTTCCATCTCGTGTCAAGAAATGCAAGAATGTTTTCATGAGATTTTATAATGACAATATCATAATCATAATATTGACATTGACTTGCCATCTAAGTAATTTGGTTTTGATTCAATTTTGTTTTTCGAAAAGCCTTGACACTTGAATTATCAATTTTTAAAGTAAACTTTTTAGCTTGATAAAAATAACGGCCATTTTTTAAAAGCCTTTCGATTGCAAAGAATTCTTTCTCGTTGATATGCCATCTGTTTGCTTCACTAGGTGTGAATAAAATGCAATATCGCATGGCACTTCTTCATTTGGTGTGACCTTAGTAAAAACGCCCACCAATCATCACTAGCATCGTGTAAAGAACCGTTCATCCTCGTCTTGGGAATCACAAGTTTTGGAAGCTTTTTACAAACTTCTTTAAGTTGCTTAATTCCTTCTTGATGTTCATCTTCCCATTTGAATGCATCTTTTTTTTTTTTTAAGTAATGGGCTAAACACCTTCCCGTAGTATGCTAGATTGTTGATAAACATTCGGCCAAAATTAACAACTCTAAAACTCTAAAGTCGCTTCTTGTCTTTTAGTGTATTTGGAAATCGTATCTTTTCCACAATATGATTACGTAGAATAATTCCAGATTCATCGATTTCAATTCCGAGGAATTCAATTTGTCTTGTTGCAATTACCGCCTTCTTTTCCGAAAGCACTAATCCTTCTTTGTGACAAACATCTGAAAATATTTCCAAATGTTTGAGATGCTCCTTCATGTTCTTTGATGCGATTAGAATGTCATCGATATATACGAACATGAAATGAAATAATCTTTGAAAATATTATCCATCTTTCTTTGATATATATCGGGGTGCGTTAGCCAATCCCATAGGCATCACGTTCCAAATATAGTGTCCTTGTGGTGTAGAGAAAGCTGTAAACTTCTTACTTTCTTCTTCCATCTTAATCTGGTAGAATCCAGACTTGCAATCGAACTTTGAGAATATCTTGGCACCTTTGATACGATTAACCGGATGTTCTCTGCTTGGGATATAGTATCCGTCAAACTCCAAAATGTTATTAATCCCTTTGTAATTAATAACAAGTCTTCGCTTTCCTCTTTTGATTTCTCCATGGTTTTCGACTAAGAATTAATTTCATTTGTATGGAGAAACTCCTGGTGAAATTAACTTAAGGTCAAGATGTTCCTTAAGTATCTTTTGCATATCCTCACGATCTTCCCTGGTTCATAAGGATTGGTTTGAATCTTACGAACTCGTACTCCTTTCCAGGTTTAACCTTTAAGGAAGCTTTAAGCTCGTTCTTATCCCACCAAGCCAAAGGATCTTCATTGTAATTCCTTTGGATTTTCTTTGATATCCTCGAGTGATATTTGCTCCTCTATGGTTACATCACTCTGTGGATTCTCCATTAGACTCATCCATAGTCCGCAATGGCCTGCTGGAGTGACTCGTTCTTCTCCTTGTACTCGAATGAATACAAGTTATTATCCCATATCTTCGATCCTACGGATGGAACCAAATTGTCTATAGGATAATAAAGCTTCACCAAATTTCCTTCGATCCGCCATTTTTGGATTGCGAAGTTTGGCTTCATCACCACGCTTGTCTGCGAAAATTAATGGGCATTTTTCGGTAAAATGCTTCCCATGATCTACGGACAATAATCTTATGATCACATAAGGTTGTGAAAATAAGTCTTCTCGCCTCGTTCTCTTGTGTGAACCGCTTGAATGTTTGTAGGAAATTGTTTCAAAATATTTGCACTGTATCATGGAAATGGATTGGTGGCGTCTTTACTTTGTACCACGGGTACGCCCGCTCCTCCGATCATTATTTACGCTTGTTTAATTCCCTGTTAAGGATAAGAATCCTTTTAGAGAAATCTCTTCGCAATGGCTGGTAAATCTTCTCCAATTTCTTTAGGAAAAACATCCGGCTGCGGTACATATTCCAACATTTGAATCAATATAGGCGGCGAAATACTCGGCCTTGTATTCACATATAACATTCCAATAGAAATGTATATGGAGAATGGACTAGTGGTCATCGATTCGTATCTTTTATTATGTAAACTCCATTCCGTCTTGTAAAGGTTTATGTTCCTCAAGAAATTCAATTCCCGGTATTAATTGTTTGGGATCTTTTTCCCGCAATTCTGTGATAGTAAGCTCAATTTCTCCTATCTTGAGGCTTCCTTGATACCTTCCAACGATTGGTTGTTGGAGATAATATAGAACATCACAAGGAAAAATGTTATCCTTTTGAGTGATGTCGAATATTACTTCAACCTCTCGCCATTTCGGACATTCGGCTCTCTTTGTTTTAAAAACATCGGGAAGCGATGAAGTACTTGGTCTCCTTTCTTCCCAACGTTGCTACTCACCATTCTCGCTTCTTTGCCGAAAGACATCCTTCTGTGCTCAACTCGAGACTCGGCTTTTGTTGAAGATTTGATCTTGAATTATCATATCAATCTCCTTAATAGTTGGAGATTCAATGATTTCTGGTAACACCACCCTGGCAAAGTCCTCAAAGATTCTTGGGACTTCAATAAATTCCTTTCTCAAGAATACTTGAATGATTGGTATTCGAGAGAGCATAGGAAATCTTGTATGTGATCGAGTAAGGCCTATTTCCTTCTTTCATCAAATCGACTCTTTTGAAATCTTGATGAAGGGTTAGGACTCTCATTGAAGTCTCGATCTCCCAAATTGTATGCAATTTAGGATAGACATTGAATGCTAATTTCCTGCATACAAATTTCAGAACCGCTCCAAGGCATGAATCCTTGAGATGCGAGATTCGCTTGTCAAAGATAGCAAGATTAAGAGGCGAATCTATTCCTTCTTTGAATGTTGCTTTAATAATTACTCTTATGGCTCGATATGAATCCATGAGAGTGTGTTTGCAACTTCTCTTTTAACTTTGCTTTTGATCTCTTGTATTTCTCTAATAGGGACCAAGCGCATCTCAGGAGTTCTTGGTAAACTCCATGAATAGCAAATTCTCCTATTGTTACCCTGTGGATAATTTGGTGTTTTTATTCTGAAACCCAATTTTATCCAATGCTTTTTCCATAGCTCCAATTGTAAATCCATCATATACTTGAAGCTTTGGATCTTCTTTCATGATTCTCATAAGAGTTTTATGAGAAACCGTCGTGTAAGAGAGGAATTTGTCTTTGAAGAATTTCTTCTTCACTGATTAAGTGAGTCACTTCCATCATCGAGAATAGATCTCTTCTTCATAGAATCCGAGGGAATATCCTCAAATTGATACACCTGTATTAAATCATAGACTTCTTCGATTTCGGTGTGGCCTTCGTCGGACTCCTCGTTTTTGATTGTCCGGGCAATCCGTTTGAGATATGCCCTCTTGCTCTCGCATGTCCGGCAATTACAGTCTTTGAAACTTATTAGCTCTAGTGTGAGCACGCCTGAAAGTTCTTCTTCCTCGGATTTTACTGGTGCTTGCTTGAATGATGATGAGGCTCTACTATGGTCTTTGGTCTTTGCCCGATTTATAACCGGGCCTTTTGTTTTGACGAGAACCTTCAGGTCTCCATGAAGACCTACTTCTTTTGTTGTTGCTTCCTCGGTTGTATGGATGGCTTCTCTCATTCTTCTTCTTGTGCCGCTTGGTTGACTTGGTTGAATGCTGTTGGGATATCATTATCCACGCAACATAGAGGAACCTTTGTTAATTCCTCTTAATCTCTTGTTTGCGAGCGCTTGATAGCACCAGATAACTTGGCCTTTAGGAAGGACAAACGATTTCTACTTGCTCCACCCTTGTATTCCCGATAAGCATTTCTCTCCAGGGGACTCGGAATCTTGGCAAAGAAATAAACTTCTTTTTCCTCAATCTTGGATTTCCACCGGTATTCGGTGAATAACTTGATATATTCGTCAATAAAACTTCGAGGCTATAGAGGGATTGTTTATATTTCTTTCTTTTTTCATCCTCTAATCCCTCGAAATAACTTTGTCTTGCCGATGAATTGGATTTTGAATAGTTTTGCCATACCATCGACAATTCCTTTAAGTAATTCCCCGATGTGACCGAACTCTTTGTACTAGCATCGGTCATATCCCGAGCAATCTTCACCGATCCTTCAAGACTCATTTCAAGGAGTAATATGAATGAATCCTTTGTAAGATCGAGGGTTCTATTTAAAATTCTCATAGTCAAGCCCATTCATCAATGAGAACTTCTCTTTTTTAAAATCAGGATGTCAGATTTAACATCAACCCATACGGATGTATTGGGTCGAGTGCGATCTTCCATAAGGCGTCGATAAACATTCGGCCTTAGGTAGGTTGTCAGGTTCTGTAAGAGGGTTTCGACCTCCTGTCCCCGAAAGTGGATCACTCCCGGTTGTGAAATCAAAGCATGTGGCATCATCTCGCCCCGAGCTCCATGATGTGAACCCATACTTTCTTCGACGTTAGGATTAAGCGGTGGCGGTGGTGGAGGAATTGGTCTACCTTGTGGGTCATAGGTAACCAAAGCGATTCTTCACTGCGTTCATCTTTAAGTCTACAATACCTAATCCCGCGAAGGAACGCCGGTCATGTAGATCTTTAAGATTCATCTTTTCAATATCCATCTTTTTAATTTTTGATGGATTTTCCTTTGATAAGGGCAATGAGCTTTTCCTCATCTGTCATCTTTCGTATAAAGTTGGTTTCCCCTTTTGGTGTAAATAGGTACCGCCCCAAAATCAATACGTTTCCTTCCTAGGATGAACTCGGCCTGTCCTGGGGTTCTTGACTCGTTTGAATATCATGAAGGAGTTCAAGAATCGATATTTCACCATCGTCTCCATCTGGTTCGAATGAACTTGTCTTTGGTAGATGAATATGGCTTGCCATAATTCGCATCGGATTTCTCTAAGATCTTCGGAGATCTTAGACTTGAAGTATCTCGTTCCACTCGGTACTCCATCGGAATCATTGTTCGATGGGAATTTTCATGAACCGTTTCTTGAAGGTTCATCAAGTGAACATATAAGTCCGGTTAAGCATCCGAATCCTATAATATTCGCTCGCATTTTGCATTGCCTTAAGGTTTGCTTATCCTTTGTTCTTTTCTTCATGTTGGTATTTTAAATACATCGTCAATATTTGACGATATGTCTGTAAGGGTACATCTCGGACATCGGTCAGGATCCATAATCTCGGAGTAATTTCTCCTCACCAATTGTTAATTACATAAATATAATAAATTTAACTAAAAGTTCTTAATAAACCAAGGCTCGATACCATTTTCGAGGATCGCAAGACCTTTGGGAGTAATCAAAGAAAATGCAATGAAATTTATCGTCCAGGTTGCAAAGTGTAACAACTTTAAAGTTTAGAGTGTAAACTACAAACCAACTTTCCTGAATCCAGGGGTAAAACCGAATTTTATGCAAAGTGTAAAATTTTGTAAAGTTTAATATAACTTTTCAAAGTTCGGGTTGCAAAGTGTAAAAACCCGTATAGTTTGGGTTGATTAAAAACGTTATCCCTATATTATTATTTGTTTCAATGGTGGACATTATTTTTTTGTACACTATAATATTAATTAATCAAGTTTTGAATACTAATGGACTATTAAAACTTTCCTAAATTATTTAATAATAGTTAAAATAGATGAATTATGTTCGGCAAAATATTTATAGGAATATTTTATGTATCTTTTACCATTGAATTAACAATTGGTTTTGTGTTCAGAAATGTCATGCTATTAAATATTTCTTGATGATTAAAAATAATATTTTATTAAAATTAAAAAAAAAGATAAATTATATTAAAAAAATTAAAATAAAATATATATATATAATTACGCAAGAAAAATATTTTGTCTATTCACAATTTTAAATAATTTCTTATTACTTTTACTATTATATATTAGGAAAATATTGTAAATTGTATTATTATTTATAATTTTACCAAAAGTTACCAAATGTTAGGATTTTGCAATAATTAATTAATATTATAAATGATATTTCTACTTATTATTATACCAAAATTTACCAAATGTTAGGATTTTGACATAGTGTTCGCCTTATTTTTAGCTTCACCGCAAGTGTACGGTATAAGTTATAGAATAGGGTAGCAAGGTCGTATCCACGGAGACTAATAAATTCATATGCTAAGTATCGAACTAAGATAGTCTTATTTTTATTTAGACGATCAAACTTGGATGATTGTTGTGAGATTAAGACAAATTAGACTACAAAAACACAAGATCAAGATAATGATGAAAATGGAAGTATCAAGAGAATAAAATGGATTCCCGGGTTAAGGTTTCGATTAATATCTCTCTTGTTGTCCGATTTAATCAAAGCCGAAGTTATTATCAATATTCCTATAAGACGATCACAATGGTATATTATCCTCCCTCTCGAGATGTATATAAAATGTAGATTGTAATATCTATGCTAGCATCTCTACTCAACATAAGATACACAACTCCCAAAAGCTCAAAAGATCAAATGCCCTCACAAATATCTACAAACCTCTCGATTCATGCAAATATTCGTGTCAAGTACTCAAGATCTAATATTGAAACTCATCTCTCGAATTATGAATCAATATATCAAACATGCTAAATCATTGGCCAAGTGATAAAACAAGAATAAGCTCAAAGTACTCAAATAGGCTTCAAAACAATAACTTCAACTAAGATTAAAACATTCAACAAGAGTTCATTAATCTACTTCCAAAACCCGGAAATCTCAAGAAGTTTAGCTACACATGATATTTAAACAACTCATAGACAAAATTGTTCAAAGCCATACTAAGCTCAAATGAAAGATTAAAAATACAAGAGAAGCAAGAAAAACTTAGGAAGTCGACAATCTCTCGATATATCTTCGTTCCTCAAGCTCCGATGCAACCCGATTGTCTCCTTGATGCCTCCTTGGTAAGTTTGTGTTTTTTCTTGTGTTCTAAGTCCAAAATGTCAGAATATCCCCTTGGTGTGCACCCCCAAAAGCCTTTTTATACCTTTTTGAAGTTTAGGGCAAAGTGTCAGGAAATGTCATTCCAGCGCAGACGCATGGGTCGTGCGCCCCACGCACGGGCTACCCGTGCGTCATCCCGTAAAGAATTCTTTGCTTTTTGCCAAACACGCACGGGTCGTGCGTCCCAAGCACGGGCTACCCGTGCGTGGTGCCGTAGGCATCTTCAATTTATTCAGTGGCGCACGGGTGGTGCGTCAACGCATGGGTTACCCGTGCGCCATGTCGTAGTCTCATTCTTCCTTGCCCAGGGACGCACGGGTTGTGCCTAGGGCACGCCCTACCAGTGTGTTCCCTATATTTGCCTTATTTGCCCAACTTCATCTCATTTTGGCTTCTAATCTCGTACGTTCACTCGATTCTTGGTGTTTCTACTTCACGATGCTCGCATTTGTCTCCAAATTGCTTCAAATATCATTAAATTTCTACAAAACGAGCAAAGCGTAATATCTTTCCCACAAAGAGTGAATACAAACTATTTCACATGAGTTTATGCATGTCTAGTCACCATTTTTGTCATAATTATCCTCAAAATACATGCAAAACTCACACCTATCACATAGTTATTTAGGAAGAAAAATATGTTACCGATCTTGCAATAATTATTGTAAATCATCGGCTCTAAAATTCAAAGTTTACCAAAAGATATGTTACTCATAATAATATATATGCATCATTATCAATATTCCTATGATTATGTATGAACACTTCTATATATGCATTACTCATATTTTAAAAACTATATATAGTCTTTGATTTTTATGTTTCAATTGGATGTTGACTTTTTTGTATTCCTACATTATATATGTATATAAATTAGAAAAATATTATAAATGGTATTAAACTAGGAAAATATTAAAAATAATATCCATATTTTATTATATATACATATATGTATAAAAATTAGGAGTCCGAAACAAAGAATTTCCCGCTCCTTTTACTTATTATATTCGGTAATATTTTAAATTAGAAAATTATTGTAAATGATGTTCCTACTTTATATGTATAAAAATTAGGAAAATTTTATAAATGGTATTCTTACTTTATACCAAAAGTGAGTTTGTACAATAAATTCTATCTATATAAATGATTACTTTTTTGTTTCAATGGTGGACGTTGCTTTTTATATACTTTAATATAGTCAAGTTTTAAATACTAATTGACTTTTCAAACTTTTCTTATTGCTCAATAATAGTTAAAATAGACGAATTATGTTCGACGAAATGTTTATAGAAATATTTTATGTATCTTTTACCATTGATTTTTATGTTTCAATTGGACGTTGACTTTTTTTGTATTCAAATAATCAAGTTTTAAAGTACTAATTGCCTTTTTCTCTTAACTTCCCAATGGATAATTATTTCTTTAATCTATAAAACTTTGCATCGTGTTTTATAATCTCTTTTGATTGATTAGTGATTCACATTGTTGATCAAAATGAGAAAACTCACGGGGTCTATAATTATTGAAAATAAACGACATAGAACAAACATAGAGAGCAATGATACGATTTATATTCTCTATTTTAGTAGTATCATGTTTATATTCATAAAATTTTAAGCATGTTTATTATTGTCTAATATAAGTTATTTATTAAACCAACATAAATATTGTATAAGATTGTCTATTTCCTATGCCTCACAAAACTATTATCGTAAAAAAAACTATTATTTGGAATCTACATATTCACAACACGTGCATTCGAGTCTTTCTCTTTCTCATTAGTCACTATAGTAAAAAAAAATACAATTGCACCATTAACATCCTATTATCTTGAAATATCCACACATTAATTCTATGATATGAAATTGGTCTAATTTAATTTTTTTCCTACTAAGTTATACCGTAGAATAAAAAATAGCAAGTTTTTGTGTAAGTGGGGAAAACGTTAAGATCATCTTTATGTATTTTTATATTACATTTACAAATAAATTTATGAATTGATTACTGATTCTTGAAATTTTGATTTAATTGAGAATAAAAACACTTGAATGATTAGTTTTCACACAATTAATCAAAGTATTGAAATCACAATAAGAAATAACAACAATAACAACAATAACATGCATTTAATTTATTACTACTTTGTCTTCATATCATTTGAAATATTTTGATACTTTGTATGTGTGCAGAAAAATTTGAATTACCAAGATTCGCATCTAGAGATCACCTTTCAGAAAAGTCTGAAAAACCAATAAATAGTGAAAATTTTGAACTGAGCATTGTAACCTATCTATTTCAAGAACTCCTTTCAGTTATATTTCAAATTGTATTTATTGATTATATTACTTGGCTTTAGACTCTTTAAGCCGTCCACAATATGTTTGAGGAAAATATTGGAAATATTTGTTGGATGATGTTTTCTACAAAGAACGTCAGCTGAGAAAATACCAATGTATCAAGTATAGACAAACTGTTTTGACTAATGTCATTATATTAAATGCTTAAATTTTGTTATATTTAATTGACCTTTCCAATTGATTCATTTTATGTTTTCCAGAATTGAATTTGAAATTTAAGTACATCATTGAAAATGTAAATTTTATAAATATTCTTTTTATTTACATATGAGTATTTTATTATTAAAATAAAGTAATAAATACCAGCTCATGTTAATAGATAGTTTCAGTATAAACCAATAATAATACACGTGGATAATAATAAAATAATAATACACGTGCAACGCACGTTGGGGACTACTAATATTATATATTACATATATCCATAAATAGCATTAGTTACATTTATGTAAGAATAAATCAAATTTATATTTAAAATAAAGTTATATTTAGAATAATAATTTATATGTAGAAATTATTTTTTATATTTATTAATGGACTTCTAATGTTAATATAAATTATTTTTCTATTTATCAACGTATTTTTGATATTTACTTTTGTACATTTGAACTATTATCTATTAGATATGAATTTGTCTGTTTCATACTATGTTTTATATCTGTGTATATATAAAAATAGAATAGTTTTTTATTTTTTCGGAAATGTTTCACTTTCCCATAAAATTATGTTATTAAATATAATACATGATTTTTCTTTAATCCATATATATATATATATATATAGAGAGAGAGAGAGAGATTGGTTCAAATGGGACACCCCTCCTTATTTGAGACGGTGGGGATTTATCCAAGCCATTGGATTGATATTTTGTATGGCTCAGATTAATCCCTTTCTTTTAGGCAAGTAGTTAATGCATGATTTTTAGGGGGGTCAAATAGGTAATTTATATTATTTTTGGATTTTTAATTAGGGGCAAATCTGTCTTTTTATTTGAGTGTAGAAGGTAAGTTTTAATTTTCCTTTTTCGGTTCCCAAGTTTAAGGGGCTTCAAATCTTACCAAATCAAACCAAAAAAAACACAAAAAAAACGTCACTTCTCCTCCTTCAAACATTTTTTCTCACCTTCAAACACTCCATCTTCTCACCGTCTTACACTCCATCTTGACCGCCACTGCGTATTACGCACGGACACCACCGTCCGTTGCACCAAAATTGCCGGAGCCACCGCCGTCTTCCACTGCGAGACCCGCCATGAAGAAGACCATCACGACGTTGTAGAGGACGGTGACGCAGGCCTGCAAAAAAAACAAATCCGCCATTGTACCATCTTCTCCTCCATCGTTCGACTTCGCGACGGTCCGATATTGCCTTGCTCGAATTGTAGGTCCCAAGGGGTGTGAGTGTAAGGTTTAGAAGGTGGGGTTGAATAAACCTTACCAAATTTTCGATTTAGTCCTTTTAAAAGTTCAGAGTTGATACTACGGTTGTGTCTAGGTGGATGACCAATTTAGTTAATCGGTAGAGTTAGTCACTCAACGACTGACTCGATCGAGCTGTTGATAGAATAACTCATTTGTTAATGAATTAGCTCAAGCGTGGTTTGTTTTTTATTGGAAGACTTAACACCCTTAAGTATGGTTTAGTAGAGATTTAAAGCTTGATTTAGTACTTAGAAATTATCAAGTAGATAGCAAATTTATCAAACAAAGTTAAGCAAATAAGATGCGAGGAATTTAAAGTCTTTGAAATGTAAATGACACTATAAATTTTTATAGAGGTTCGAAGATGGGGTAATTCTTCTACTCCTCTCTTCTCCAACTCCTGGAGGAATCCACTAGGTATTGATTAGTATACAAAGTGGTAGCAGTCCCGGATACAAGTCTTGATCACACGGTGACTTGATCCTTTGGGACTCGATCGGAGATGCCTTGATCACTCGGTGGCTTCTCAAATGCGACTCAACTTCTTCACAGGGCATTGCCTTGCTTGCTACCCAGCCCACTTGCTCAAGCTCTTTGGATTTGATCACGAAGCCCTCCAAAAGCTCAAGACTTGGTTCGACCTTGAACCTTCCTACAATCCTTCGTGGAATGTAGACCCCTTTATTCTTGATAATTTCCTCTTCAAGCGATTGAAGTTACCTTTCCTTCACGGTGAGTGTTGGATTGATGTTCTTCGTAATGTAGGCTTGAGGATTGAGCGTTTAATAACTTGAAAATATTTCAGGTTACAAAATATTTCTTTCTTGCTTGTATTCAATTCTCAAATGGTCAGTGTAACCTTCGTGTTTTTATTCTCAGAGTTATTCCTCAGCCTTTTATAGTGAGCTTTCAAAAAATCGCCCGTTGAAGAGATAGACTTATTTTTGAAAGTCATTTGTGGTCGTTGGCTAGTCTTGTTGCGATCCTTGGAATTGCCATTTCCTCGTATGAATTGTTCTTGACTTTTCGAGTTCGACACGGTGTAGTGCTTCCCATTGGTTTATTCCTTTTGCACGCGCGGGGTCGAGCACTTCGAGAAAGGTAGCATGGAGATATTACTTGTTTAAGTAATTATCTTGATTTCTACAACGGATCTTTTTGATTATCTCGACTGATTTGCATTTCCTTGCTTTCCCCAGGTGACTTAGAGTTATCTTCCAATCATTGGATGACTCTTATGTCACTTCAACTTGAGACTTGGCTTATCTTGAGTTGACTTGACTGATACTCCTCTCAGCTGCATCTTAGTTGCTCCTTGATCGAGTTCTCGTCTTCTCTTCTTTGCCATACTCAATTTGTCTTGCGGTGAGTCTTCCTTCTAGTCTAGTCTTGATTGTCTTCTTGCATATTTGGGCATAGCGACTTAACTCGGCTTGACCAGTCATATTTATTACAATGCGATTTACAACAAAAATGGGGTGCCAACTTCCTATTCTAAGTTTTACATGGCAATTATCAAAATCTAAACAATAAATTTCCCAACAATTTCCCCCTTTTTGATGATGCCAAAACTTAAAACATTCAAAATGTAAATAGCAAGGATACATACAGATAGTGTATTCACATAGAATGTATGCGTAGAATCAATCTTTTTATTGATCATAACATTCTTGTTCTTTTACACAATTTACAAGGTGTATCGAGCAAACATTTGTCTACAAAAAGATAGAGAATTTCTGACTTTATTGCGGAAGACTTACATAGTATGTATTTACATAGTAAAATACATGAGGGGTGACAACAACACTTCATCTCCTTTGCCGCCTCCTTCTTTCATCTTCTTGATTCTGTCATCTTCGGTCTTCTTCTCTTTTTCTCATATTGCCCGCCTTCTTTTTCTTTTCATAAGCCTTCCGGGCATCTTCATCTCTTCTTAATCTCTCTTGTCTTTCCTCCCATAGCTGAGTTTGTCTCTTATTTTCTTCTTCTATTCTTTTCGCATACTCGGCATTGCTTTTAGCCACTTGCAGATTGGCTACTTGGTCAAGACGCCCGGTGAGATCCCTCCTTTCTTGCCGGATCTATGTACTCAATGTTTTGGGCGGAGGCCTGGGTGCGAAACCTCTTCCTCCACCACGCTTCTTCCTCTTCCTCCGGGGCGTGTATTGTTTGGGGGTCTTCTTTTTCCGGCTAAGTGACTAGCGGAGTGACCAGCAGAGTGCTGCCGGTAGTCTGCTGCTGTCGGCCTTCTTCACATAGCGTGAGACCCTTTTTCGAGACAAGTCCCAAGCTTGAGCTATGGACATGTTTGCAAAGTATCCTTGGATGCGAGCGTTTTAAATTCATCAAGCGATCTTGGCTCGTTCCGGCATACGAGATGGCATAAGTGTCTCTGTCTCTTTGGAATGCCTCCATGTTGTTTCAAGATATTCATAACTCGGGCATCCATTCTTCCTTCCACTTCCTCCATCCCTCGCTTCAATTGTCTTTCTCTTTTCGGCCATAGATATAGCAGAGTGTTGGAGTGGCGAGAGTCATTTGGGAGTTTCTTGCGATAATATCATTTGTGACAAGACCTTGTTGGGGGTTTGTGCAATCATTAAGGTCACATCTCTCGATTTTTCCCCCTCAAGCAGACTTTCCTTTCTTTTTCCTTGTAACTTCCTCATTTGTCTTTCCCTTCACGATTCTTCCTCCTTTTCACCGACGGATCTCTTTAGCGCTTTAAAGTATTCCTCTTCCCCCTTTTTGGCATCATCAAAGGAGAGAGGAACCCTGAAATATATCTTGCAAGCGGGAAGTCGAGCTGGCGATAGCCAGGGTTCGCCTCGAGTCTGGCTGCGGAGTATGCGACACGAAATTCGAGAGGAGTAGCGTTGGACTCTGCTTTGAAATTAGCTTCATCTCGGCCATGAGAAGGCTGAATTTTCTATCCATGTTTTCTTCCATATTTGGAGATCACTCTTATTTTGCTCACGCAGCGACTTTATCTCGGTGAGTGTGAGCTTCATGCATGTGCTCAATGTGTTCTCTCAATTTCATTTTTGCATCGGCATTCTCGGCTCTCCATACCAAGTAGCTTGTTGAACAATGTTCGGAAATATCTAGCTTGTTCCACACGCATTGTTTCTTCTATTGCCACCATTCCACGATTCGATTGTTATGCCTCTCAAGTCGCGAGTAAGGTTGGCATCTGTTATCGATCTCATGTCCATAGAGGCCTGGTGCCTCTCCATCCGTTCAATTTTAGCAAATAATGCTTTGAACACCTCCCGAACTCATTTGTTTCTTAGTTGCGGTGACGGCCATGCAACATCAAAGTCAGTAGTCGAACGAACGATGGTGTCGGATGGAAGAACATGATCAGTGCGTGGAAGCGCGCGAGATCGTTCTCGACTTGTCGGGAGGTCGGGTACTCTCAGAGAGAAAGGAAATGATTCTACAAAGGAATCATCACGGCCAACCGGGATTTGTTCAATGATGAGAGGTGCGCATGAAGTTCATTTTGGAGTCGAACTGCTGCGGCTTGGGAGCTGCGCGATGGACTCTGTTTCATTTGGGGTCTTTTGTGAAGTAGACCCGACTTGCGAGCCTCAATTTGTCTTAAGCCGTCGGTCTCATTTGGTTTTCCAATGGAGTGGGTGGTCCTCGGCCTTATCGAGCGTCATCGGACGATGATGAGATTTCCATTGGTGGCTCACCATCAAAATTGAAAGTTTGACGAGTAGTATTGAGATCGAGACTTGCTCGTGCTTGGAACATCCTCGGTGAGTCTTTTGGATCATCACACACGGGGATGACTCGGCTTCTTCGTCGCCCGATCTAGAAAAGTTACATCAGGATTATCACGGGAATCATGAAGCGCACTTATCTCCTTTTCGGATGGATCAATGATAGCGGGAGGGATGTTCTCTACTTGACCTCTTTACCCAGGAAGTCTCAACCTCCCGTTGGCCTTCATTACCTCTGCGAGTCTCAAGCTGCGGCGAGGCACTGGACCTCCTTTCGACAGTGTCATTTGTCTTAGGGTCTTTCGTGGTGGCATCCATTGGAGTCTCAACCCCATGGATTGCACTTTCATCGCCGCCAGTGTTAACTCCCGGGGTTGTTCCGTCTGTGCCTCATTGCATCGCGGCGTCATTAGCCTATTAGCGGTTGGCACCTCGGTGAGGCAGTCTCAACTATATCGAGCTTCGTTGATGACAACTTTGTGTATGTTGTGTTTGTACCTTCTCCACTTAGCCTCCTAAATTCGTTGTGGAGTCATCTGCTGCATCATCCGGCCTTGGTGTAGTGGAGGAGTTTCCCCCTCGGTGGCGCGCACCGGTGAGTGACTTGGAATGGGGTCACTCATCTCCAAACTCCCATTGTTTTTCTCGAGTGTTCGACCGTTGGGGCGGTGGTAAGACACCTTCATTAGGGGTTGGCTTTGGAGTCCCCACTAACCCGGTTTCATCGCCATTTCCTTAAATCCTTCTTCCGAGTGATGCGGGGAAGTGGTGGCAGCAACAACGGTGGCGATTTGTTGCACTACTCCCATTGGATCAATTTCAGTGTGTTTTGGAGGACTCTCCTGGTCCCTCCATCATGCTCTTCTCATGAAGAATTCTCGGATTCATGCATTGCTTGTTGCATTTGCAACTCTTACGTGGCGGCGGCAGAGGTCGATCTCATCATCACCGATGCGATAAGACATCAAGGAGATGATGTGTGTGTTACGTGGTGCGGTGATAGGGCGAGATCTTGGCCTTCTCTCGTGCCTCGCCTTCCTCCTCTGCTGTCTCTCCTTCTCCTTATCCTTGAAGATCGCAAGATATCTTTGCGATTTTTTCTTCATCCGATCTTTGAGATCACGAGGTCGACCCGAGGAAGTTCAAGCGATTCCTCTTCCTCTTCTATAAATTCAGGCCGTTGAAACTGTTCCCTTGATCGACTCAATTTCCACTTCCTCCACTCTCATGACGATTTTGGATGTGCGGGTAAGGTGGGGATAGGATCATCACATCACTATCATTTCTATCGGCTTCTTCTTGTGTCTCGGTTGTGCGAACTACAGATGTGTCTTCAATTTGCCTCTGTGATCGCCTTTCAGCAGACTTAGATGTTACATCTATAAGATCCGGAGGCTCTACTTCTCCGGTAGTCTCCGTATCTGCTCGGTGAGTGGGCGACTCGGCCGGTTTCTCAAGCTCGGAGTGCTTGATGATTCTTCTTCGTCTCTAGTTTGTACAGAGGGACCTCGGTTGAGAGAGAGTTTCTTCGAGTCTTGGGCGGCGGGGGCGTGTCTTTGGTGTTTTCTTCGAGGAGCTGGCCGTCTTGGCTTATCGATTCTCCTCTTTTGACGATCGGAGAAGGTAGTTGAGAGTCCTTCTCGACCGCTGCTTCTTTGGGCGGGAGACACGGCTACGGGGCGGGTGACTCAGCTGCGGGGGTAGGAAGCGAGTTTGTTTTTCTTTCTTTGCGGGAGCGTGATCTTTCTTAGCGATTGCGGGGCGTGATTCTCTTTAGCTGCGGGCGACTTTTTTCTTCTTTGGTGGAGAGGAAACAAGCGTATCTTCGAGTGGTCGGTGATTCCCCCTCACTCGTGTCGCTCTCTTGGCGTAGACTCTCTGTGCGTGCGCCGAGAGAGGTTTGATCTGAACATCCTCTTGTTTACATGGAACGTCTTTCCATGTCTAAGAGAGGACTCCTTTCACCTCCATCACCCGGCCAATCACCAGGCCATATCCTAGGGATCCTCCAAATGCACCATCTTCCTTGAAGGATTTGTTCCCTACATTCTTGCATAGTCTGCTTTGTGTAGACAAACTCAGCAAATTGATTTATTTTCCTTTCTTCAATGATCGCGGCCATTACGATCAACTTTGCTTTTGATGATTGGTCAAAAGCCGCCAAATTTGATGTCTATGCATTTGGCAACTATGTCCAACGACTTGTGGTAATCCTCCTTGGCTGACCTCTTGTTTCTTTGTGTAAACTATTTTATCAAAGCATAGTCGGGCTTGGCTACTTCCTTCCAAGCGGCGGCCAGGTTTACATCGGCCGTTGATTTCGATGCTCCTTCCGTCGGTAGTGAGCAATGTTCACCAAATCCTTGGCGAGAGATGGTGAACGTCTTTCCGTGAACAAATGACTTTATCCCTTCATCGTGAATCTCAGCGTTCACGTAGAACTGTGCGACCTCTTCCACATAGGTCATCGAAAACTCCATCGTCGAGAAATGGTTTGGCCGGACGTTTCAAGCTTTTCGGCGATTTTTTCTTTATGAGGGCGTCATCGGACCCCTGTTTGACCATGCCCTCGAAATCCACGGTCGACCCTGTGTGGATTTGCTTTCCTAGCTTGACAAAATCATAGGTTGATGCCATTTTTGAGGATTTCACCGAAAAGAAACTTAGAAATTGATTTGAATCGATAGGGTTTTGAGAGAGTTTTGCCTTTTTACGAGATAGAAATGAACCGTTTTGATAATATGTGAGAGAAAACAGGCGAAAATGAGTTAAGTATGGTTTACGAAAGGAAGGGCGTGCGGGTGGTTTTGAAATGTGATCGAAATCAACGGCTTAGATTTTGCACGCCGATTAGCATTTAATGTCTCGAATTTAATGCGGCAAAGACATTTATATCCAATCATAAGCTTGGTATGCGGCTTTTTGTCTGTACACATCATCATTATCTTTGACGTCATTCTTAAAAACATTCCCACTTAGTAAAAACATTTGCATTTTTGTCACTTTGCTCATAAATGACTCGAACTTATCCCTTAGCCGATTTAACTCTTCAGTCATAGTTCTCTCGGTGACTCATTTTGTCGGCTAATTCGGTATAGCTTTCTCTCCGACATGGTGATTCATTTAGGTGATTTTGAGAATTGAGTCATTTTCTCTTTTTATGTTCCATCTCTTTTCTTTGAGTCTTACGAGTGTCGGCTCATTCGGCTCGATTAACCCTAACTCATGCTTGAGTTCTTCAAATCTTGACTCACATAATGGTTTTGTGAATATGTCACCAACATTTGTTTATCGGTTGAGATATATTCAATATGATGTCCTTCTTTTCAACATGATCTCTTATGAAGTGATATCGACATCGATATGCTTTGTTCTTGAGTGCAACACGGGATTACGAGTGATTGCAATTGCACTTGTGTTATCACACATGATTGGAATTTCCTTTTCTTCAACTTCATAGTCTCTCATTCTTTGTCTCATCCATAGGACTTGGGCACTGCTTGTTTGCCATGACTATGTATTAGCTTTGTTTGTAGAGGTGGCTATTGAATTTTGCTTCTTGCTAAACCAGGAAATCACTGTTTCCAAGCATTTGACATGTACACGAGGTGCTTTTTCTGTCAACTCGCATCCAAAGATAGTCGAGTCCGAGTAGCCAATTAGCTTGAATCCACATTCCTTTGGATACCATAAGCCAACTTCTTGGCTTCTTTTCAAGTATCTCAAGATTCTCTTAGCTTTCTTTGTCATGTGACTCTCTTTTGGAGCGATTGAAATCTTGCACATACACCTACAACAAAGGTGATGTACGGCACGCTTCTTTGTGAGATAGAGCAATGATCCAATAAGTGCTCTATATCTTGTTTGATCTGTGCTTGCCATCCGCATCCATGTCCATTTTGGTGATGTATTCATTGGTATTTTCGAGAAGACTTCTCCTCCATACCAAATTTCTTCATTAAATCTCGGTGTATTTTGTTTGACTTATGAAGGTTCCATCCTTCAATTTGTTTTACTTGGAGTCAAGGAAGAATGTCGCTCTCCCATCATGCTCATTTCAAATTTGCTTTGCATGAGGTTTGAAAATTTTTCACATAGCTCTTTGTTTGTGGATCCAAAAATGATGTCATCCACATATATTTGAACAAGCAAGATATACTCTTCTTGTCTTGAATTAAGAAAAGTGTTCTATCTACTTTTCCTTTTGTGAATCCATTCTCGGTTAGGAATTGTGACAAAGTATCATACCATGCTCACGGGTGCTGTTTCAATCCATACGAGCTTTCTTGAGTTTGTATACCTTATCTCCAAGAGTCTTACGCTCAAATCCTGGAGGTTGTTCAACATACACTTCTTCTTCCAATAAACCATTTAGGAATGCACTTTTTACATCCATCGATATACAATGAAATTCTTGTGAAATTTGCATAGGTAAGAAACATCCTTATAGCTTCCAATCTTGCTACATGAGCAAATGTTTCATCAAAATCTATTCCTTCTTCTTGGCAATATCCTTTGGCTACTAGTCTTGCTTTGTTTCTTACCACGAGAACCCTCCTCGTTCATCTTGTTTCGAACACCCATTTAGTACCAATAACATTTTGATGGGTGGGTCTTTGAACTAATTCCCATACTTTATTTCTTTCAAAGCGATTGACTCTTCTTGCATGGCTTGAATCCAATGTGTGTCATCAATGCTTGTAACACATCTTTAGGCTCTATTTGTGAGATAAAGCATGTGAACATAGCTTCTTGTTGAGTTACGGATCTTGTTTTGACACCTTCTCTTATATCTCCAATGACAAGTTACGGTGGATGGTCTTTCGGCCATCTTACATCAAAGTTGAAGTAAGTTAGTTGGATTGATCGTCTCAGTTTGTGTTGCTTTGATCGCTCTCTCGTAATCACTTAGCTTCAAATTTTCATTTGTTTTTGAGATTGACTATCTCATCTTCATCCGAGTTTATAATTCGACTTGACTTGAAGATAGGGACTTTTTCGTATGTTTGGATGATTGACTTATCGGTGACTCTTCAATATCTTCTCCATTTACATTTGGCTCATCGAATACCACATGAATGGATTCTCTCGCAACCATAGTCCTTTTGTTGAGTACTCTGTAGGCTTTGCTTTTGTTGAGTATCCCAAGAAGATACCTTCATCGACTTTAGCATCGAAAGCCTTTAGATTGTCCTTTTGCCATTGTTATGGATGAAGCATTTACATCCAAATATTCTAAAATATGCAACATTTGGTTTTCTCCTTGTCCAAATCTCATAGGGAGTCTTTGTTAAATTTGTCTGTTTTATCATACATCTGTTTTGAGTGTAGCAAGATGTGTTGATTGCTTGACCCAAAATCTTTTTGGTAACCTGCTTGACTAACATGGTCATTCTTTTGCTTCTTTGAGAGTTCTATTCCTTCTTTCGCAACTCCATTCTGCTTTGTGGAGTCCTTGCTGAGATAATTCATGACCAATGCCATTTTCAATACAAATTGAGTTATTATCCCATTAACAAACTCGGTTCTGTCATCGATCTTATTTTGATAATGGTTTGGCTCTTTTCATTTTGAATTCTCTTCATCGGTTTTGTGGTAGTTTCGTAGAGTTTCTTTCTTCTTACACATGAATATAGTCCATGTATATCTTGAGTAGTCATCTACTACCACCAAGGTGTATTTCTTTCCACTTATGCTCTTTGGTTCCCTTTGGGCCAAATAGATCCATATGTAACAGATGTAATATTCTTGTTGAAGATGGGCGGGTCTTTTCTTTGAATGATGATTTGATCTGTTTTCCCTTCGACATCGTCACATATACTCTCCTTCTTGTATATCGAGTCGGAAGTCCTTCCACAAGATTACTTACGGCAAGCTTGTTAATCGTTTTGAAATTTAGGTGACTCGGCTTTTTGTGCCACAACCAACTTGATTCATTTGTGCTCTTTGCTAATAGCAGTCTTTGGGTGTAGCGGTTGATCAATCTACTACATACATGTTCTTTTGTGCGCATCCTTGCAACACAACTTCATTCGATTCAACATCCTTAATTTGGCATATACCCATGTTAAATCCAACATTATAGTCCTTGTCACGAGTTGAATGATGCTTAGCAAGTTGAAGTTGAGTCCTTCAACATATGCAACATATGTGATTTCTAATCCGTTCTCTTGATGGATCAATGCCTCTTATTTCACCTGGAGCTTCATTTCCTCCAAATATGACTTTTGCTCCTTTAACTTCCTTGAATTTTGATGATTTTTCTTGTTTCTGTCATATGTCCGGGCGACCACTATCCATGTACCAGGTTCCTTGGCACTTTCATTTTGTTCCTTGAACGCAATCAAGGAAATTAAGTTTTAGGTACCCATACTTATGCAGGTCTGAAGGGTTAGAATTGTAAGATGATCCAACCAACTTATAGCCAAATGATTTGACTCTAAGGGGTTGCCATCTATCGATGCCATAATCATAATTAATCTTGGCAAATTGCTTGGGGATTCTAGGTTCATACAATTGTCTCTTTTGTCGTATGTACGTGTATGTGTTTTAGCAATCGTCTTCTTTGGGTAATTGTGGTGTCTCGAGTGTAGTGCCTAGGTGCATATGTGTCTTTGATGAAAGCTCTTATACTTTTGGAATGGCCTTTGATGAGTTCTAGGCCTTTGCCATTTGGGCTTATATTCCATAAGTCTATCTGCCGATAGTTCACATCATTCAATCGGCTTGGCTTGGATATTTTCTACCATTCCCATCATATGTATTTCTTTTATAGATTTTAAGGGTTTTTGGTAGCTCTGTTTCTTCTTTCTGAGTATTTTTTGTTTGGAGTTTCTTTGAGAACTCGATTGAATCTCTTCTCAATGTGTCCTTCGGCGCACTCAATCGGCATTTGTTTTTCCTTTTCCTTTATAACCAAGGTCGTTTGCTTGTAATTGTGCTTTGGAGTGAATGTGTGTGCACCATTTGGAGTTTTGGAATTTTTAGACTCTTCATTGCTTGAAGATCCTTTTTCCAAGATTGTTTTGGAGTTTGACATAGCACGGAGGAATTAAATCCTAAGCTGTCTTATCTCACATTCTCTTTGACTCATAATAAGATCATCCAATGATTTAGATGCCTTAGTGAATGAGGCAATCACATTTTTGAGGTCATTCTCCCTCTTTTCTATGGCGGCTATTTTCGCTTTATTAGCTTGGCATTTTCGGCCTTTAAACTTTTATTCTCATCGGCTATTTGACTTAGAGTACTCGGCTCCTTAGTCATTTGTGAGTTTTAAGCTCTTGAGTAGGCTTTGTTTTCCTCATTTAGTAGTGTGTGTGAGGATTTAATGTGTTCAAAATCTTTCATCATTTTGCCTAATGAATCATAAAGATCGAGTGGGTGATGAAGTGTGTGTGTCACGATCACTATCACTAGAATACGAGTTAGAGTGTACCTCATCTTCTTGGTTAGGTTGATCTTGTTCCTTGGCCATCAAACGGATCGGGGCTTTTTCTTGAGTCACTTGAGTAGTCGACTTCACTACTCTCGACTCGGCTATGTCTTTTGACTCGGCATTCTCTGCCCAACATTGCCTTTCTCTTTTCTTGTCTTCTTTCTCGAAGACCTTTCTTTCTTCTTCATTCTGTATTTGTTGACTACGAGGATATGGGCGATCAATGGCATAGTGACCTGGTTGCCTCTGGTTCAGCATAGATATTCAACCTTTTGATCGACTCTTTCCATTCTTGGATTGTCGACCCTTTGATATTGACTTTTTGATGATATGTTCTCTTGGTTGGCCTATCTTCCCTTGACTTGGAGAGCCGAGTGTCTTCGGAAGATTCGCCCTTGACTCTCTTGTAGTTCTTATTGAAGAACTTGTTGAACCTTTTAACCATCGGGCTATTTCTTACGGATCAATGACTTCTTTGACCTCGGCTCTCTTTCCATCCTTAACAATTAGAAGCGAGTTGTTTTGGGTACAACTGTCTCTTCACGATCTTTTCTTCTCGGCTCAAATTCGTAGGCTTTGAGATCGAGAATAGTTCATGGTTGGAGGTCTTCGATAGGTCCATGGAATGTCTCGGTGCCATGACCTTCATTTCCCATTCATTTGGGAGACTTTTTAGGATCTTCATACACATTTCTTCGTGTATATTCCTTTCCAAGTGCGAGATAGCTCGTTGGTGATTTACGTGAATCGAGCATCCAGTTGATCCAGGTTTTCTCTGCGATCATTTTGAAATTTTCAAATTTTTGTACTGACCTTTGATAATTTATTTTCCTTGATTTGCTCACGAGCCTTCACAAATCAATGTTAGCTTGTCCTGATTTCTTTAGCCGTTTTGCATGATTTGACTTTATTGAACATGGCTTTGTCAAGGTTTTGTAAAGGATGTCCTTGGCTACATTGTCCAGGTTGTATCTTTTTTGTCATCATTTGTCCATTCGGTTCTTGGTTTTTCAACCGTAGTTTGGTCTAGGGGCAACATCCTCTTCACCCTCAAACTGACTCTTCTTAAAGTTGTGTTCACTTTTAAGATTTGTAGTGGCCCATCCTCTATCACTATCCACATCTCATCATGTAATCTTTGATAGAGATGAGCTGCATACGAATTTTCCAATCATCAAATTCTTCAATTGTGAACATAGAGATGCATATCAAATTTTCTTCCATGATAATAATTTTTAATGATAAAAGGAGTTTTGAAAATTTAAGTACTAAAACAGATTTTGAAAAATTTGGAGATCTAGTTCAGTAACCAGTGTGGAAGGCTCAATGAACCAACCGCTCTGATACCACTTGTAGGTCCCAAGGGGTGTGAGTGTAAGGTTTAGAAGGGGGTTGAATAAACCTTACCAAATTTTCGATTTAGTCCTTTTAAAAGTTCGAGTTGATACTACACGATTTGTGTCTAGGTGGACATGACCAATTTAGTTAATCAAGAGAGTTAGTCACTCAGCGGACTGATTATTTGTTGATAGAATAACTCATTTGTTAAGACCGAATTAGCTCAAGCGTGGTTTGTTTTTTGGAAGACTTAACACCCTTAAGTATGGTTTAGTAGAGATTTAAAGCTTGATTTAGTACTTAGAAATTATCAAGTAGATAGCAAATTTATCAAAGTTAAGCAAATAAGATGCGAGGAATTTAAAGTCTTTGAAATGTAAATGACACTATAAATTTTTATAGAGGTTCGAAGATGGGGTAATTCTTCTACTCCTCTCTTCTCCAACTCTGGAGGAATCCACTAGGTATTGATCAAGTATACAAAGTGGTAAGTCCCGGATACAAGTCTTGATCACACGGTGACTTGATCCTTTGGGACTCGATCCGGAGATGCCTTGATCACTCGGTGGCTTCTCGTGCGACTCGAACTTCTTCACAGGCATTTGCCTTGCTACTACTGACCCACTTGCTCAAGCTCTTTGGATTTGATCACGAAGCCCTCCAAAAGCTCAAGACTTGGTTCGACCTTGAACCTTCCTACAATCCTTCGTGGAATGTAGACCCCTTTATTCTTGATAATTTCCTCTTCAAGCGATTGAAGTTACCTTTCCTTCACGGTGAGTGTTGGATTGATGTTCTTCGTAATGTAGGCTTGAGGATTGAGCGTTTAATAACTTGAGAATATTTCGAGGTTACAAAATATTTCTTTCTTGCTTGTATTCAATTCTCGGATGGTGAGTGTAACCTTCGTGTTTTTATTCTCGAGTTATTCCTCGGCCTTTTATAGTGAGCTTTCAAAAATCGCCCGTTGAAAAGATAGACTTATTTTTAAAGTCACTTGTGGTCATTGGCTTGTCTTGTTGCGATCCTTGGAATTGCCATTTCCTCGTATGAATTGTTCTTGACTTTTGAGTTCGACACGGTGTAGTGCTTCCCATTGGTTTATTCCTTTTGCACGCTTCGGGGTGAGCACTTGAGAAAGGTAGCATGGAGATATTACTTGTTTAAGTAATTCTCTTGATTTTGTGCAACGGATCTTTTTGATTATCTCGACTTGATTGCATTTCCTTGCTTTCCCAGGTGACTTAGAGTTAGCTTCCAATCATTGGATGACTCTTATGTCACTTCAACTTGAGACTTGGCTTATCTTGAGTTGACTGACCGATACTCCTCTCAGTGCATCTTACTCGCTCCTTGATCGAGTTCTCGTCTTCTCTTCTTTGCCATACTCAATTTGTCTTGCGTGAGTCTTCCTTCTAGTCTCCGGTTGTCTTCTTGCATGTTTGGGCATAGCCGACTTAACTTAACTCGGCTTGACCAACCCTATTTATTACAATGCAGTTTACAACAAAAATGGGGTGCCAACTTCCTATTCTAAGTTTTACATGGCATTCATCAAAATCTAAACAATAAATTTCCCAACACGAATTTTATTTTTTTTATTAATTTCTGGACCTGGGCAATTAAGACGATGGCGATGGTGTAACACCGGGCGGTGGGTTATCATGGCGGGCATTTAAGTTTCACACATTTTGTTTAATTTCTTAGTATGTAATTTTAACCCAAATCTTGAAAATATTTTTAGAAGTAGTTTGTGCAGTTTCTAGGGTTTTTATCTTTTGATTGTTGGGGATTTATTGTTATAGGGTTTAATTATCTTCGATTTTTCTGGAGATTTCTATTTCTAGTAATTTCATAGTTGGGTTTGTATGACTTCGACTTTTTTGGATATTATTCTACTGTATTCTTAGTTGAGTTTTAGTGGTTATTTAATACAATTTTGATGTTTTACTGCAGTACATTTTTTTTGTATGTCTTCAACATAGTTTAACTTCAATTGTAGTTGTATAATACAATTTTAATGTATTTGTCATCAAATATTTGTGTAGTGTTAGAATAATTTTACTGTATTATGATGATATTTTCTTTGTCTTCTTAATTGCAGTTGCTAATTTGTGAAGATGGCTAGAGGACAACAAAAAAGGTAGCTTAATTAGTGCAGTTTTACTGCGTGCATAGTATTACAATGTGTATAATTAGTGCAGTTTTACTGTGTAATTAGTATTAGAATGTTGTATAATTAGTGCAGTTTTACTGCGTGTATATTATTTCAAATAATACTGTTTATTCACTTTAACATTACTGTGTGGTTAAGAGCGTTGTATTGTATAAATGCCGAAATTTCACTGTACTATATATTTATTTCACTGTGTATTGAAGTGCATTTATTTTATACAAAAAAATAAGAGCGTGTTTAATTCTTCCAAATAATTTAGGATGATATACAATATACATACTAAGTCGATAAGAACGTGTTTAATCCTTCCAAATAATATTGTTTATTCACTTTAATATTACTGTGCGGTTAGGGCATGTTCACTGTATAAAAATCAAAATTTCACTGTGTATTGAATTGCATCCTACAATTTAGGAAACATTGACTACATGGGTTTGAAATTTTCGGTATTATTTGCCGTTTTTTTGGGCTCTATTGGGTTTAATTTGGTAAGATTTTGTTGCCATTATTTTGTGGTTATCACTTCATATAATTTAGGAACGTTTGACTTGGTGGTTGGTTATTTAATTCTATTAAATTTGGCATGCATAAAGTAAGCCATTTTAAATTACACGGTACTATTAGAGTAAAACCACAATATTATTGAACTAAACATACACTGTAGTTAAATTTGATATACATACAGTAAAATATTTAAAGTACATAGTACTATTAAAGTAAATACACGGTATTACTGAACTAAATATACACGTTAATAAAATTTGATATGTATACAGTTAAACATTTTAAATTACACAGTAATATTAAAATAAAGATACGAGATTTTTGAACTAAATATACAGTAAAATTGTGATTTAACTAAATATACACGATTTTTGGAAGGATTTTGTTGCCTGATTTTGTGCATATCATCCCCTAAATTTTAGGAACGTGATTTTAGCAGTTACAATCTTAAGATTTAAATAGTCTATTATACCCCTAGTAATTTTAATTATTGATTATTAATCTAATTTTCAGTCATTAAATCAGGACTCTCAATTGGAAAATATCAACGGTTTGGATGAATCCCCACCGTCTTATATAAGGGGGGTGTCCCATTTGAACCATCCCCTATATATATATATATATATATAATAAGTAAGACACTTATAATTAGTATTTCAAGATATTTTCACTCTAAACTACCATCCAATAATAGTAAAAATATAACTATAGCGCGTAATGTTAGGGATGGTAATGGGTAGGATACCCATCCATTTGATGGTATCCGTACCCGAACCCTATAATATTAATACTACCCATACCCATCCCAAACCCTATTAAGAAATTACACCTATTACCCGTACCCGTCCCAAATCCATTTGTTGATACCCACATACTACCCGTACCCGCCCAAATCCATTTATTTTATATAAAAACTTAAATTTATAAATGACTATTTAAACGAGTACCATACCAAAAATCAGTTATTATATAAGAAAAGCCTAATATATATGTCAAACTCTTAACAATAGTAATAATTAACCATGTTTTAGTTCTTCATTTTAGTAACTATCGTCAATCATCAACCAAATCCAAAGCAACACAAAAATACAAATGCAACCAATAAATTCCTTAAAACGGTATAATCAACAATATTACATCATTTAATTCATTTAATTACATCATCAACACATAAATACATTAGACTTTATTACTTTAATTATATATATGTATATATGAAAATATTTTACATGAGTGAAAATATAAACGGGTTCGGGTAGAGGGTACCCTATGGGGTAAACCCGTACCCTACTCGTATATTAATGGGTATTAATATTACATTCCATACCCATCCCAAATCCGTATAAAGCTACCCATACCCGTCCCATTAGGGTCTGGGAGGGTGGGTACCCATGTCTACCCATCCCACTGTCATCCCTACGTAATGTCAATTTTGGTAATTAGTGAAGTAATTATGAAAAATATATGATTAAAAATCGAACCAACACTTATAGGCTCACAGCCAAAGTAATTTTGTTGAGATATTAATCTTTAATTACAGTTGTTAAAATAAATATTTTATTATGGTAGATTTTTGATCTATTTTTGACACTTTAAATATTTGATTTGCAATCAAATTATGTCGATAAAAAAATGAAATCAACAATTGAATAATTTATGTTGAGAATTCTGTAAATCTAATGTTGATGGACTTTAAATTTACATTGGATATTCTATGCATAATAATAGTATTTCGGATATGATTTCAAAAATTGAACTGAATTTCCAAAAAACATAGCTAATGAAATCCATAATTAAAATTAAAAATAATATAAAAATACAAAATTACTATATCATTCAACATAAAATTATTAAAGAAACAAAAATATCTGAAACAAATATCAGAAAATAAAATTATCTAATAATGTTACAAAACGTAGTTCTCTTATAAAGAATTCGATTTTCAGTCATGAGTCATGACCAATTTTATGTTGCTATTTCACGAGTCACTAGTCCTAAGAATTTTTAAATATTAGTTTCTGGCGACGGTAAGTTAAAAAATAAATAGTAATGTTGTGTATAAAAAAGTATTCTAAAATTTATAATTTTTAAATGTAGTGATTTAACTTGATTTATTTGAAATTCGTATTGTACGTTTTTATATTATGTAACTCTAGATATGCATATAATTTACGTGCTTTGAAATAACACATCCCGTGCATTGCTCCTAGTATTTTACCCGTGCATTGCACGTGTAAAATACTATGAGCTTTAATGGATGAAAAATAGTAGAAAAAAGAAAAAATCTTGAGAATTAGGGCATATGAGATCTCTTAATTCATTAAGGTGTTCATTTGGTATTTTAATTAACCAGGTTAATACCAGATGTAAAAAAATTATCCATATTATACAACTCTTTATATTATATTAAAATAGTATGAAGTTAAAACATTGTATAAAATAGGAGATCATGTTAGAATGAGAGTCGGTACAATTGACCCAACCAGATCAACCTACATATAAAGTTGAATTGAGCTTCATTTTTAGCAACTCAAAAGGACAAGACCTACTTTGACCCGATCCAAGTGGCGTGAAGCTTGACAAGCCCGATAAAAAAATACTCTAGTTGAGCTGGGCTGGGTCACAAGAAATATGGTTCGACAAAAGTTTGGTCCGACCCAATTTATTAACTTGACCCCTGGGCTATGCCGGTCCATCCCGGCCCATCCCATTTACAACTCTAAGCTAGAATTGGGTAGGTTAGCCTTTAGAGCTTCTCCAGCCCTGCATCAAATTAGCGTTAGCGCCAATTAGAAAGCCTCCAATGCTGCGCCAAATATTGATGTATTTTGGCGTTTGCTACAGTATCACGCCAAAAATGGCGTGGTACTGTAGCAACGCTACTTTTTCCTTTTTTTTATTTTTTTATTTAATTTGTTATAACTTTATTTTAACATTAAATGTTATTATCAATAGTATATTTCAGTTAATCTAATAAAAAATAATACTAAAATTAATGTTATATTAATTTCATTAAATTCAACTTTTTTTGAATTTGTTTACTTTTAAAAATAATACTAAAATTAATATTATATTATATTCTATTTTTTCCAATTTGATTAATTTTGAAGATAAAAAAATAATAAATATTATCATTAAATAAAATTAGTTATATAATATTTTTGTCAAGGGATAACGTTTTTAATCAACCCAAACTATACGGGTTTTTACACTTTGCAACCCGAACTTTGAAAAGTTACTGATTGCAACCTAAACTTTACAAAATTTTACACTTTGCATAAAATTACGGTTTTACCCCTGGTTTCGGAAAGTTGGTTTGTAGTTTACACTCTAAACTTTAAAATTGTTACACTTGCAACGGGACGATAAATTTCATTGCATTTTCTTTGATTACTCCCAAAGGTCTTGCGATCCTCGAAAATGGTATCAGAGACTAGGTTTATTAAGAACTTTTAGTTAAATTTATTATATTTATGTAATTAACAATTGGCGAGGAGAAATTACTCCGAGATTATGGATCCGGACCGATGTCCGAGATGTACCCCTTACAGGACATATCGTCAAATATTGACGATGTATGCACAAGAACACCTTGACCAGGTTTCATATTGGGAATACCAACATGAAGAAAAGGAGCAAGCAGGAGCCGACGGGGAAACCTTAAGCGCAATGCAAAATGCGAGCGAGAATATTATAAGCGATTCGGATGCTTAACGGACCACTTATATGTTCACTTGATGAACCTTCAAGAAGCGGTTCATGAAAATTCCCATCGAACAATGATTCGATGGAGTACGAGTGGAACGAGATACTTCCAGACAAATCTAAGATCTCGAAGATCTTAGAGAAATCGAAGAGGCGGTGCGAGAATTATGGCAACCGCCATATTCATTTACCAAGACAAGTTCATCGGATCGAGAACGGATGGAGAGCGATGGTGAAATATCGAAGGAAACTCTTGAACTCCTTCATGATATTGAAACGAGTCAAGAACCTGGAGGACAGGCCGAGTTCATCCAGGAGGAAGGAAACGTATTGATTTTGGGGCGGTACCCTATTTACACCAAAAGGGGAAACCAACCGAAGTTATACGAAAGAATGATGAGATGAGGAGAAGCTCATTGCTCTAATCAAAGGAAAATCCATCAAAAATTAAAAGATGGATATGGAAAAGATGAATCTTAAAGATCTACACGACTGGCGAGAATCCTTGGCGGGATTAGGTATTGTAGATTTAAAGATGAACGCAGGTGAGAATCGGCTTTGGTTACCTATGACCCACAAGGTAGACCAATTCCTCCACCACCGCCAATGATTAATCCTAACGTCGAAGAAATACGGGTTCACATCATGGAGCTCGGGACGAGAGGATGCCACATCTTTGGGATTTCTCGCGGGGAGTGATCCACTTTCGGGACAGGAGGTCGAAACCCCTTGCTTGGGAACCGGACAACCTAGGAAGGCCGAATGTTTATCGACGCCTTATGGAAGATCGCACCTCGACCCAATACATCCGTATGGGTTGATGTTAAATCTGGACATCCCGATTTTAAAAATAGAGAAGTCTCATTGATGAATGGGCTTGACTATGAGAATTTCAGCGAGGAACCCTCATCTTACAAAGGGATTCATTCATTTTACTCCTTGAAATGAGTCTTGAAGGATCGGTGAAGATTGCCTGGGATATGACCGATGCTAGTACGAAAAGTTCGGTCACATCAGGGGAATCACTTAAAGGAATTGTCGATGGTATGGCAAAACTATTCAAAATCCAATTCATCGGCATGGGTTATTTCGAGGGATTAGAGGATGAAAAAAGAAAGAAATATAAACAAGCCCTCTATAGCCTTGAGTTACTGGATATTTGTCATATTGACGAATATATCAAGTTGTTCACCGAATACGGTGGAAATCAAGATTGAGGAAAAGAAGGCACAATTTGTTCTTTGCCAAAATTCGAGTCCCTGGAGAGAAATGCTTATCGGGGAATACAAGGGTGGAGTCAAGTAGAAAGCGTGGCGAGAAAAATGTCTTTCCTAAAGGCCAAGTTATACGAATGGTGCTATCAAGCGGCTCTGCCACAGAATTACAAGAGATTAAGAGGAATTAACAAGCGGTTCCTCTATGTTGCGTGGATAATGATATCCCAACAGTTGTGGGAGGTCAAGTCCAAGGTGGCACAAGAAGAAGAAGGAGAGAAGCCATCCATACCGCCGAGGAAGCAACAACAAAAAAGCGGTCTTCATGGAGACCTAGAAGGTTTAGTCAAAACAAAAAGCCCGAAGTTATAAATCGGGACAAAGACCAAGACCAAGCGGGAGTAGAGCCTCATCATCGAGGTTCTAATCAAGCAAGTACTAGCAAATTCGGGGAGAAGAACTTTCGGGCGTGCTCACACGAGCTAATGAAAGTTTCAAAGCGTAATTCTTTGGACATGCGAGCAAGAGGGCATATCTCAGCGGATTGCCCGGACAATCAAAAACGAGGAGTCGACAGGTTCGAGGCCACACCGAGAAATCGAAGAAGTGTCATTATCGAGGATTTAATACGGGTGTATCAATTTGAGGATATTCCCTCGGATGAAAGCATCTATGAAGAAGAGATCTATTTCGATGATGGAAGTGAATCGATTCGAGAATCGAGTGAAGAAGAAATTCTTCAACAAACGGTCAGGGAGGATATGTCAGGATTCCTCTCTCACACTACGGTGTCTCATAAGACTCTTATGAGAATTATGAAGGAAGATCCAAAGCTTCAAATCTATGATGGATTTACAATTGGAGCGATGGAAAAGGCTTTGGATAAGATTGGTTTTCGTAATAGAAAACACCAAATTATCCACGGGGGTAACAACCGGAGAATTGGCCATTCCGATGGAGTTCACCAGTAACCTGATCGAGATGCAGTTGGTCCCTATTAGAGAAATACAAGAGATCAAAAGCAAAGTTAAAAGAGAAGTTGCAAATACACTCTCATGGATTCATATCGGAGCCATAAGAGTAATTATTAAAGCAACATTTAAAGAAGGAATAGATTCGCCTCTCAATCTTGCTATCTTTGACAAGCGAATCTCGCATCTCAAGGATTCATGCCTTGGAGCGATTCTGAGAAATTTGTATGCGGGGAAATTGGCATTTTAATGTCTATCCTAGAATTGCATACAATTTGGGAGATCGAGACTTGATAGAGTCCTAACCCTTCATCAAGATTTCAAAAGAGTCGATTTGATGAAAGAAGAAAACGAGGCCTTACTCGATCACATACAAGATTTCCTATGCTCTCTCGAATACCCATCATTCAAGTATTCTTGAGAAAGGAATTTATTGAAGTCCCAAGAATCTTTGAGGACTTTGCCAGGGTGGTGTTACGAGAAATCATTGAATCTCCAACTATTAAGGAGATTGATATGATAATTCAAGATCAACTTGAGTCTTCAACAAAAGTCGGAGTCTTAGAGTTGAGCCTAGAAGGATGTCTTTCGGCAAGACGAGAATGGTGAGTAGCGGCCGTTGGGAAGAAAGGAGACCAGAAATACGATTGGCGCATCCCCGATGTTTTTAAAACGGCAGGAGAGCTGAAATGTCGAAGGATGGCGAGAGGTTGAAGTAATATTCGACATCACTCAAAAAGGATAACATTTTTCCTTGTGATGTTCTATATTATCTCCAACAACCAATCGTTGGAAGGTATCAAGGAAGGCTTTGAAGATAGGAGAAATTGAGCTTACTATCACGGGAGTTGCGGGAAAGATCCCGAACAATTAATCTTTGGGAATTGAATTTCTTGAGGAGCATAAACTTGGGAAAGATTACAAGATGGAATGGAGTTCACGGTGGCTAATAAAAGATCTGAGAATCGGATGACCACTAGTCCATTCTCCATATACATTTCTATTGGAATGTTATATTTGAATCAAGGCCGAGTATTTCGCCGCCTATATTGATTCAGTCTTAGGAATATGTGTACCGCAAAGTAGGATGTTTTTCCTAAAGAAATTGAAGAAGATTTACCGGCTATTGCGGGGAAGAGATTTCTCTAAAAGGATTCTTATCCTAAGGGGAATTAAATAAGCGAGAAATAATGATCGGAGGAGCAAGCGTACCCGTGGTACAAAGTAAAGACGCTACCGATCTATTTCCATGATACAGTGCGAGATATTTTGCGGGAAACAATTTCCTACAAACATTCAAGCGGTTCATACAAGAGAACGAGACAAGAAGACTTATTTTTACAACCTTATGTGATCATAAGATTATTGTCAATGATGCGGGAAGCATTTTACCGAAAAATGCCCATTAATTTTCGCGACAAGCGTGGTGATGAAGCCAAACTCGAAATCCAAAAATGGCGGATCGAAGGAAATTTGGTGAAGCATTATTATCCTACGAGACAATTTGGTTCGATCGGAAGGATCAAAAGATATGGGATAATAACTGTGTATTCATTGAGTGCAAGGTGAAGAAGCGAGTAACTCAGGAAGCCATTGCGAGAATTATGGATGAGTCTAATGGAGAATCCACGAGTGATGTAACCATAGAGGAACAAATATCACTCGAGGATATCAAGAAGAAGATCAAAGGAATTACAATGAAGATCCTTTGGCTTGGTGGGATAAGAACGAGCTTAAAGCTTCCTTAAAGGTTAAACCTGGAAAGGAGTACGAGTTCGTAAGATTCAAACCAATCCTTATGAACCGGGAAGATCGTGAGGATATGCAAAAGATACTTAAGGAACATCTTGACCTTAAGTTAATTTCACCAGGAGTTTCTCCATACTGTGATCCAGGATTCTTAGTTAGAAACCATGGAGAAATCAAAAGAGGAAAGCCAAGAATTGTTATTAATTACAAAGGGATTAATAACATTTTGGAGTTCGCGTTACTATATCCCAAGCGAGAGAACATCCGGTTAAGCTGTATCAAAGGTGCCAAGATATTCTCAAAGTTCGATTGCAAGTCGGATTCTACCAGTTAAGATGGAGGAAGAAGGTAAGAAGTTTCTGACTTTCTCTACACCACGGGGACACTATATTTGGGCGTGATGCCTATGGGATTGGCTAACGCACCCCGGATATATCAAAGAAAGATGGATAATCTTTTCAAAGATTATTTCGAGTTTCATGTTCGTATATATCGCGACATTCATAATCGCATCAAAGAACATGAAGGAGCATCTCAAACATTTGGAAATATTTTAGGATGTTTGTCACAAAAAAGGATTAGTGCTTTACGAAAGAAGGCGTGTCGCAACAAGATAGATTGAATTCCTCGGAATTGAAATCGATGAATACGGAATTATTCTCTGAGAATCATATTGTGGAAAAGATCGAGGATTTCGGATACACTTAAAAGAAAGAAGCGACTTGAGTTTAATGGGAGTTGTTAATTTTCTTTGGAATGTTTATTAACAATCTAGCATACTACGAGGAAGGTGTTTAGCCCATTACTTAAAAAAGATGCGATATTCAAATGGGAGAATGAACATCAAGAAGGAATTAAGCAACTTAAAGAAGTTTGTAAAAAGCTTCCAAAACTTGCGATTCCCAAGACGAGGACGAACCCGGTTCTATATACGGATGCAGTGATGATTGGTGGCGGCGGATTCTTACTAAGGTCACACCAAATGAAGAAGTGCCATGCAGATATTGCGGTTTATTCACACCAGTGAAGCAAGCAGATGGCATATCAACGAGAAAGAATTCTTTTTCGATCGAAAAGGCTTTTAAAAAATGGCCTCTATTTTTTGGCTAAAAAAGTTTACTTTAAAAATTGATAATTCAAGTGTCAAGGCTTTTACGAAAAACAAAATTGAATCAAAACCGAGAAAAGGCTCGATTACTTAGATGGCAAGTCTGAATGTCAATATTATGATTATGATATTGTCATTATGGAATCTCATGAAAATATTCTTGCAGATTTCTTGACACGAGATGGAAGGGCAGCGTTCTTGCGAGGTCCTTAAACGAGTAAGACATCTCGGGAAAACCTGGAGAGTCTAGAAGCGAGATTTTGGGGCGTTATGTCTCAATGCGAAGTTCTTTGGGCGACTTCAACAGTGACCAGAAATCCGTTTCTAGTCAAATACGAGCATGCCGATTCGCTCGAGGACAATTGTTCTTAGCGGCTGCAAGGAGGCCTCTCTTCGGGCCGCATCTCCTACGGTGCAAAAAGGGGCCGAGAGAGTACGGGCTCTAACCCGGAGGTTATGGATTCAAGTACCATAATCACAAGTGTTGCGGGTGATGCATCCCCGAGGGTGTACAAAGCGTAGCGAATGTTGAAGCTCCGGTGTCACAACCCGAGTCTTCAAGTCAACCCAAGACCCTGCAGGGTAAAAGAGGGAGAGTTGAATCTTAGGCCACAGACAGTGCAAATCTAAGGTCCAAATCGACGAGATTAAGATTTCTCCTATGCGGGTATATCGAGGCAATGGGAGAAACTAGTTCAAGGCAAGTATTAACCGGAGAAAACAATGGTTGATATCTCGAGGCAAGTATCCCGAGTTTGGATGAAACCAGGAAGTCATCCAAATGAATGCGGGAATGGTATACTTTTGGAGCTTTAGCTTCAATCTATACCGTGTCACCAGAGATTCCCGAAATTTCAAAATTACCGAAATGGATTGGGAAGCGATTTACGAGACTGGGCGATAATCCACACTTGGCGAGGCGATATTTTGGAATGTATTTTATCGGTGCGGCTCTGAACGAAGAAAGGCTTTAATGAAGCTTTTCATTTCATCAAGCTAAGAAGAATAGGATGGAAATGCTTTAAAATATATTAAGCGGCTTCAGGAAGAAGGTCGATGTTAGTAGGAGCATTTTAGAAGGCGAAGCTTCTACCAGGCGAGCATGGGGTCTTTGGGTTTGTCTAAGCTGAAATGGACAAAGTCAAATATCCATTCAAGTTCTTCAGTCGGCGAATGGATCTTTCCTTTTGAATTCGATGGTTGGATCAACCACGGGGTTTGCGGTAGAACTCTTGAGACCAAAAGAAGAATTCTCTGGGAAAACAAGATTCCGGCAAGCAAAGAAACTTACCGAGGAAGTTCCGTAACATGGCGCATGTTGGCCGTTGGGTCGATCGGATCTGTCAAGCATGCCCGAACAAAAGGAACCCGAGTTTGGGAAAGGATTCCGACCCAAACCCGACCGACAAGATCATGTAGCTGGAAAGGATAAGGGCCCGACTCACAAGACACGTTATCCTCGGGGACCACGTAAACCAAATTTCTAAAAGATTCCCGACAAACATCACACGGGCCGAAGTCGCGGAAGAAAAAAAAACCGGTGGCGAAGGCGATAATGTGGGATATAGCGTAAGCGATGGCGTCATATACATCGCAAGATTTGAAGTCCGCCTTTGAAGTCCAGGACTTACCTCTATAAAATGCGAGGATTTGAAGGAAGGCTGAGGGGAGATCGAACATTTTCCTTAGTTTTCTTACAATAAAATCGAGTGAAAAATTTGTAATATTTTGAGTGTTTTAGTTTTAAGTTTTATGTATTCCGAGTGCAAGCCTCGGTATGAGAAAGGCTAAACAAGTTTTCTCCTCCCAAAAGGAGATTACTAATGTAATAAATTTTTCTTTAAGTTCTTAATAAAATAAAAATTTTTTGTTCAACAAGTGTTCATAATGTGCTATTGATCAATCCCCTTTGAAGAATTACTTTACGCCTTGGAGTAGGAAACGAACCAAAAATCTTTGGTGATCTCTGAAGAGTCGGATAACTTGCAGATCATCTTCCCTGAGGGTGAGGTTGAGCAGGTGAGAGAGCCGTTTGTTTGTCAAACGATCGGGGCGATAATTTTTCCGGTGGTGGCGTTGCGAACCACTTAAACGGTCTTTGTTTCGGTCAAAAGAGGTATGAATTTTAAGGGATTTATTAATTTTACGGAAGCATGTTGGGCACGATATGGTCGTAATGGACTATTTTCATTTTGGTCTAAAGACCCAATTTGTATACGGACAAATACTTGAAATAAGATCTTGATAAAAGTATGTCTTGTTGAGTTTATAAGTGAAACCTGACATGATCCATTTAAAACCTCGAATAGAGACTGGATCTAAGTAGGTGTAACAATGCCACGAACAAAACAAGTTACAGAAAAATCGGGTTCTTATTTCTCGAAAAATCCGAAAATCAAATTAATTAGGGAGTGAAAACCTTTTGATTATTGTATAATGCAATATATTTATCCTTATGGAGCAATTTGCCACAAATTAGAGTTTAAAGGGTTAACTAGAACTATTGTTATTAAAGAATAAAATCCTAGGGGCAAAATGGTCCAAAAGTTGCAAAGAGTAATTATTTTCGTAGTTCAGGATGCAAAAGGTTAAAAATAAAAGTCTAGGTTGTGAAGTGTAAAAAGGGGTAAAGTTGAGGTGGTTAAAAATAATTATCTCTTTTGTCAATTATAAAAAAAAATAAAAAAAATAAAGAATCTAATGGAATATTCTTTTTTAGTGCAGAAAATAGTGTAGGCATTTCTTTGGAGATGAAATCAAATTTTGCAAAGTAAAGTCAAGTCTGGTCCAAAGTAGTGATGAGTGCTGGAGATGGTCTTAAAAAGTTATCCTAAGATGGCGCATAAAATTTAGTGTAGAATGTTTATGGGTACAAAGGACACCAACATCACAACACACCTAAAGTTGCTCTGTCTATCACACGCGCACACCGTCACATTGCTTTTTTGATTTCGGTGTGACGCTTGTTCGTAATGCATTAGCAAACAAAACTCCCTCGACAAAATTCACCTCCTACTCTGAAAAAACACACACTCGCAGGCGTACGTGTTTATATGTGAGGCATTACGTACATTCCAAAAATTTCAAGTCCACCAAATTTTCGCTCTGTCCATTACAGTAATGGAATCCAAGAATTTCTGTGCACACTGATGGTTTCAGATGAGCATGTTACGGGTGATAGGTCGATCCGCCCGCCGGTGGAAGCGAATCGGCGAAAGGAGGCGGTGCGGTGGAATTGAGCTCGCCGCTACTCCGTTTATGGAGTGGAAGTTGCGCAGAAGAGACTCAGCCGATCGAAGCAGAGGACATCGCGGTGGAGCGGTTGCGGCGGTTTCCGCCGGAAGCTCGCCGCCTCGCTGTGGCAGTTGGCCGTAACAACAAATGGCGGTGGAAGCGTGAGGTGGCGGAGTGGCCTATTTGATCGGCTTGGATTTGAGGTAGTGTTTTAACTTTTTTTTCCCTCCTTCCTTGAAATTTTGTGCACAATTTTTGAATGTGATTGTTTTAGTTATGAAATGGCGAAATACGTAACCCTAACTGTATATAACATACTGAAACCTGCATAATAATGTTTATTGATGGAAAACTTGGAAATCAAATTGTGTATCATACTAGTGAGTAATGAAAGAATAGACAATGCAAATGCTATTATTGGTAGCCACAGACATGATGTAATTGTTTTGACTCTGCTTAATTAAATACATTGTGAAAATTATGAGCAGTTGTTGCCTGTGCTTTATTATTAGTTAGTCCCATCTGTTTTATCATTGGTTTAGTTCTCTTATTATTTCTAGCAGTTCTTCTGATGAAATTTCAATCATTGGTTGATCTTAGTTTTGTTCATCATTTCCAAATCCTAAATTTGCAACGGAGGGAGTAACAAAATGGGATTACCACAACTCAAAAGCATGGGATGATATCGGTTATTTTCAGAGCAATTTCAAGCTTACCTCAATTGCATCTACTAGACAAGCTGAATTGTTTAAAGCTAAAAAACGAGTAAGCGAACTGAAATCCGAGCGAGGGTGGTTGAGGACGAAAATCAAATACTGCATGAAGAAGTTGGAAGAAGAAAGGGGATCATGGATGAGAACAGAACACCACAAGATATGTTCGATAGTCAAGAACTTGGAGGATGGTGTTAAAAGGGAACTAAAAGATCGTAAAAAGATGGATATTTTGAATTCCAAACTGCTGCGTGATATTGCTGAAGCCAAATTATTAGCTAGGAAATTCATGCACAGTCATGGAAAGGAGAAGAAAGCCAGAGAGTTGTTTGAAAATATGTGCAGTGAGTTAGCTAAAGAAATTGAAGGCTACAAAGCTGAAATTGGGGCATTGAAAAGTCAGCGACAAAAATTCAAGAAGAAGTGGAAAAGGAGAGAAGAATGATGCAAATGTCTGAGGTTTGGAGGGAAGAACAGGCTCAAAAGAAGCTCGTTGATGCAAAGTTGATTTTGGAAAATAAGTTTGCGAGATGAATAATCTGATATCCGATCTTAAGGCGTTTTTAAGTAAATCAGACTCAACCACGGAAAATGTGATGAGCAAAGCCAAAGTTTTGAGGCAATCTTTCGACCCTGTGAGCATCGAAGGCATTAAGGAATTTTCGTGTGTGGTTCCGAAATCAGATGACATTTTCACAATCGAAGAAGATATGTGTTACAATAAAAGTGTGTGTTCAAATGGCAGTGGTATGGAGACTGTGACTGAAGCTGAGATTAATTCAAGTCGAAATCTTGGTGAGAATGAGTTCTCAGTGAATAAAATCAGAAGAAGCAAATGTAAGTCAAATCGTGATACAGAACAGAAATTTCAAAAATCCGAGTCTTGTGAAATTTCTTCGGTATCATTAAATCAATCAAAGAAGAAAGGCTCTTCTGCTAGTAAGCTTCAAAGAACCTTGCCAAGTAATAATAAAGGCACATTTAAGAAAATTCTGGTTGATGGGAATGGAAGGCTTTCGAATAGATCAAGACCGTCGATTGTATCTCTGGCTTCTTCTCGAAACAAGTTGAAGTTAAAATTCAGAGAAATCCTCATGTCGTTCGAGCAATGAAAGGTCATATTGAGTGGCCACGAGGAATCCAAAGGCATGGCTTGGCCGCGGCCAACCTTCTGGAAGACAAGTTAGAAAGTCAGAAAACGCTGTTGCGCAGTGTACTCAAACAAAGGAGATAAAAGTTAATGATATTTACATGATATGGAGTTATACAGTTTTCTGTTCTTACAGTTCAATTCTCCTCCTCTACCTATTTTGTTTGTGAAATCATACAATGCTACGAACTTTTACCAACTAATATGTTACCAATAGGGCAATGTGGGAGCCCCTCTTGTAGCTATATGAGAAAATCTTTGCAAATAGTAGAATAAAATCATAATTCGCATAGTTTCATAAGATCATTTGCAGATAGAGATGTCTGAATGCCGACTGTGCTCATTTTTTGTTGGGGATAATTACAAAAAGGGAAAAGAATACTGAGGTTAGGGTTATTTACCAAAAAAAAAACCGCGTTTCACAATAATAGAAACCCCCTTGAAGTTTGTTTAGTCTTACATTTTACCCATTCATAAGCAAAAGAAATATATTTCAATCTCCCCTTTACATGTCTAGAAATATTACAATGACACTCTAAAATGTAAGACAGAATCAAAGTTCAACGACGTTTTTGCAATTTTAATTTCTCTGGATTTTTTTATAAATACTCTAAACCTCAGGTTTTTTTCTTGTAATTATCTCTTTTTTGTTTACTGGCATCATTTCCGGGGGACCCTTTTCCTCAAACTTTCATAATAAAATGCCAAAGAGTCATAACACTGACAAAAGGAAAGACTTTGTTATGAACTGTTATTGATGGCCATTTTTGTCGTTCTTGGAAAACAAGGATCCGATGTATGATGTTTGATCTGATCTCCAGTCATCCCATGTTCTTTTCTGGTGCTTCAATTTCCTTAAATTCAACTACTCGTATGGTACTAGGAATACCTGTTGGAGGTTTTTAATGCATCTCAATTAAAAGCCTTTTTGTTTACAAAATTCCTTTTTTTTTTTTTTTTTTTTTTATCTATTGAGGAAGTACTAGGGGTGTCAATTTGGGTTGAGTCCTGGTTCGTAGGTTTGCGGGTCAGAATATGTCATGCCAACCCCAACGGTCCCGACTTGATTAATTAATCGTGTCAAAATTTTGAACCCGAACCCAACCTGTTTATTTCACGTGTAACCCAAACCCGTCTAATAAAATTATTTTTATGAACATTAAATAATCTCAACTGAACAAATTTTAGAATTATAAAATCCACTATTCAATCAATAGAAAATACCACAATTCATAAGGTACAAAAAAAGGCAACAAAATTATATAAAAAAAACATAATATACTAATCATTTTTTAGGACAACATTCAGAGACATACAAAATAATAACAAAATGAGATTTTAGCATTTGACTTTTAATGCCATATCTTATTTTTTCTTACATTTAATTAAGGAGGTTCATAAAAAGACAATTTTCTAAATAGACTTTTATTGTAGAAGTGCTCTAAAACATGCATTTATCCGTTGTCATGGTAGTTTATCCATCCGTAGATCATTTATGAAGTACATGAATAATAATTAATAACCCTTTGTGCTACTATTTCTTATTGTTTCGAAATTTCTTGTTATTATTTTTTTAATAGTAACTTCTTAGATAAAATCAATAAATTAATTGCAATAGACGGAGTACAACTGTGAAAGGCGATAGCCCAATTCTCATTTATGATCAGTTTTAAATGAATCGGCCCATATGGCGAGATAAAAGGGCCCAAATCTCAATGGATTGAATTCATGTGGTCCTTCTGAAACTCGTAAAAGGCAGAATTGTCATCCATAAGAATGTTGTTAAAAAATGCTTTTCCACTTTTCCAAATCATACATTTCATATAAACCAAAGCCCATGGGCCATCGAGGATGATTCAAACCTGATTCCTTTTAGGCATTTCCACAATGTAGACTTGTAGTGCACTCCCAAGGTTGGATTAGTCGAGATTTTTTTTCTTCAAAAAAACAGTGCATAAAACTAACCTTGATTCTAGAATTTAGTGAAGAAAATGATTGAGAATAATATATTTTTAATTTAAAATTATAGTACTTTTACTTTGTTTTTCAAATTTTTCCTTTTTTTCCACGAAATGATGTGATTGTTTAGTTTGTACATTATTACATAGTACATTGATGCCATTAAATGCAAACTCTTTAAGCCCGGACTGAGCTTCAATAAACTAGGTGTTGGATATCTAATATTGGGTCAGCCCACTTAGACTAAAATGCATTGGGTCATTGATTAGAGTGCAACTCGGTGTTTCTATTTTCTATTTTTTCTCTTATAGTTGTCATTTTAGCTTCTCACGTTTTTCTGTTCTGGGGATATAAAAAACCAGTTGTGCCTTCTTGTCAGAGTTAGTTACACATTTTCAATACAATATGAATTTTATCTCTCTCAATTTTGCCTGGTTCTTAGCTCGATTCATTTGCATGTATGGTTTGAACATGGTATCGAGTGAAGGTTACGATCAATTACTATGCCGCGTCGACATACGACCTGGAATGTTTTAGATCGATGATAACATTGAAGACACGGTTGACGGCGAACAAGGCGAGCAACAAATTCTATCAGTTACGGAGATCTTCCGATGGCGATCCGTGGTGATGACACTATGTCTTCACAACTCGACCACCTGGTATGGTTCTCGTCACGAATCCATTAAGCGATACTAATTACCTCTCGTGGAGGCGTCTTTATGGTTATTGCTTTGGGAGCAAAAACTAAATTAGGATTTGTAAATGGAACTATCTAGAAACACGAATACGATTCTCCGGATTTTGAGCGGTGGAAGAAGATCGATTATATGCTCTGTTGGATTTTGAACTCATTAAGTAAGGAATTAGTTGAAGCTTTCTTATATGCGGATTAAAGTAAAGGCACTTTGGGATGAAATTGAACAGAGGTATGGACAGAGCAATGGACCATTGCTCTTCCAATTGCGAAGGAGATCGCGACATTGAGCGAGGTAATATCTTGTTGTGGTTTATTTTACTAAGCTTAAACGACTTTGGGATGAATATCTTGCTTGAAAGACCATTACCCGCTTGTACTTGTGGATCTAGTAAAGCGCTTGGCGATTTAGACACAAATACTAAGTTGATGCAATTCCTTATGGGGCTCAATGATAGTTATGAAAATATTGAGTCGATTTTATTGCTTGATCCCTTACCAAATGTAAATAAGGTTTATTCGATGATTCAACGTGTTGAGAAGCAACGAGTTGTTGAATCTATTTCTGAAGGCTGTGGATAATCTTTGCTATGTTTACTAGAACCCTAGTGGTGGCGGAGGAGCACCACATAGAGGAGGTTTCTCTGGTTTTAATGGTGGAAGGGGACGAGGGACAAGTGAGGTTAACCAAAGAGGATAAAGTGCTAAGCTATTCTGTGAGCATTGTCGGATGCATGGTCATGTAATGCGAGGCTGCTTCAAACTCCATGGATATCCGGATTGGTACAAGGAGTTCAAGGAGAATAGAGGTAAGATTGGGGAAAAGCAGGGCGGCTAATATGGTTGAGCCTCACTCGGGAAGGCGGATCAAGGATCGATAGCGAGAAAAAGATGCACCTCTTCTTGATATCTCCAACTTAATACAACAGGAGATAGCTAAATTCATGAGCACCAAATTGCATCCGGTTTGCACGATTATGGAGGGTTCTTCCAACCATGCTCATTTTCTTGTGATGCGGGTATCTTATATGGCAATGCTTCAGGCTATGCCTTAACTAGTGTTGAATCTATTGGTGTAGGGTCTTGGATTTTGAATCTTTGGGGCAAGTAGGCACATGTGTGCTCATCCCACTCAAATGTCACATATTACTTCTTTGCTTACACCTCTTTTATTTTGCTCCACGATGGTACTTCTCTTTGTTGTGACCAAACAGGATCGAGTCTCACTCACACATCTCATCACTCTTCATGATGTTCTTGTTGTTCCAAATTTTAAATACAATTTGCTATCTGTAGCTCAATTGTTACAACAGTCTAATCTGTCTTGCACTTTCTTTCCCACTCACTATACTTTGCAGGACCAGGTGACTAAGCATGTTGTGGCCACTGGAGAGGTAGTTGGAAGGCTCTATATCCTGCATTCAACACATACCAATCCTACTTCTCTCTCTGCTACTACTACCTCCTTTGAAACTTGGCACATGAGGCTTGGTCATGCTTCACCTTCCATTTTGGAGCACTTAGCTTTCTTGAAACCTCTATGTAATTCTTCTCTAAAACAATCTATATCTGAATGTACTGTTTGTCATAAGGCTAAACAGCCCAGACTTTCATTTCCTCATAGTGAAACACATGCTGCTTCTTTGTTTGAGCTTGTGCATATTGATGTTTGGGGCCCTTATAATGCACCTTCTCTTTTACATACTCCCTATATGCTGAGCATTGTAGATGATTTTAGCAGGGCTACTTGGGTTTACCTAATGAGTCATAAGAGTCAGGTGTCTCATTACTTGCTTTCTTTTGTGACACTTGTCTCTAATCAGTTTGGGGCCTCTGTTAAATCTTTTAGAAGTGATAATGGTACTGAGTTCATGAGTGAATCATGTCAACATCTTTTTAACACTCATGGGATTGTTCATCAAACCTCCTGTACATATACACCCCAACAAAATGGGGTGGTTGAAAGAAAGCATAGACAGCTGCTTAACATAGCCAGGGCATTAATGTTCGATCTAATCTCCTTCACACTTCTGGCCTTACTCTCTTCTTACTTCTGCCTATCTAATCAACAGGCTTCCTACTTCCTCTATCCACTGGAAAACCCCACATGAACTCCTGTATAATAAACCACCAGATTTTTCCTTGTTAAAGCCATTTGGTTGTCTTGCTTTTGCCACTAATGTCCTTCCACACAAATCAAAATTCACTCCCAGAGCTAGCAAATGCATATTCTTAGGTTATGTTACTGGCAAAAAGGGTTATAGGCTGTATGATCTTGAATCTCACTCTGTTATTATTTCCAGGGATGTCCAGTTCTCTGAACATACTTTCCCTTACCAACATGTCTCTGATCCCTCTTCTTCTGCCTTACCACTTCCTGTTGCCATTAATCAGGACACAGACATCTCCTTTCCTTCTCCATCCCGATTCTTGTGATCTGCTCTATCTGACCCTCCACCTCTTAGAAGAAGTTCTAGAATCCCTCATAAACCCTCATGGCTCTCTGATTTTGTTACAAATAGTGTTGTTCCTCTACCTCTCTCAGACACACAATGCTCAGTCACAGGTGATACTTCTTCCTTCCCTTACTCTGTCACTACTTTTCCTTTTACTGTTTCCCCTTCCTTGCAGAGCACATATGTCTCTTTTTTGTCCAATGTATCCTCTTTACAGGAACCTACTTCCTACATTCAAGCTAGTAAGATACGTGCTTGGGTGGATGCCATGCAACAAGAGTTGCGGGCCTTGGAGAGCAATCATACTTGGGATGTTGTTGACTTACCCCCTGGCGAAAGGCTATAGGGTGTAAGTGGGTTTTAAAACAAAAATGAAGCTGATGGGTCGGTGGACGGAGGTTCAAGGCTAGGTTGGTGGCCAAAGGATTTCATCAAGTGTATGGTGTGGACTATCTTGATAGTTTTTCCCCTGTAGCTAAGATGGATACTGTAAGGGTTCTTTTGGCTGTGGCTACTATGCATCAGTGGGCTATCCATCACCTTGACATCAATAATGCCTTCTTGCATGGATACCTAGAGGAAGATATCTATATGGTTCCCCCTGAGGGTTATTCTAAGGCTTCCCGTGGTCAGGTTTGCCATTTAAAATGCAGTCTCTATGGCCTTAAACAGGCTTCTCGGCAGTGGAATGTTGAATTTAGTCTTAAACTTCAATCTTTTGGTTTTACTCAATCAGCTCATGACCATTGCCTCTTCTACAAGATCACTGACTCTTGTTTTCTGGCTCTGGTCGTTTATGTGGATGATGTCCTTATCACCGGCTCTCATGATAGTGATATTGTGGCTCTCAAACTTTACTTGGATAAACTCTTTTACCATCAAAGACTTGGGGATTGCCAAGTATTTTAAGGTATTGAATTTGCACGTAAGCGGCGACGGTTTATACTTAAATCGAAAGTATGTTCTCGATATCCTCGGGATGCTAATATGCTTGATTTAAGCGGCTTCTACACCTCTTCCTCCAGGTTTGAAGTTGGTGTCTAAGGATGGCATTCTTTCTCTCGATCGGCCGTTATCGGCGCCTTGTGGGTCGCTTGCTCTATCTTAACATGACACGGCTGATATCACTTATAGTGTTCAACACCTAAGCCAATTTGCCAACTCTCCTACCACTTTGCTCATTTGGATCTTTTGCCCTGCATGTGCTTCCGATACCTCAAAGGGTCTCCATCTCTTGGACTTTTTTATCCTTCTTCGGTTTCTTCTCTCTTCAAGCCTTGTGATGCGGATTGGGGGCTTGTCAAGACACTAGGCGTTCATTAAGCGGCTTCTGTGTGTTTCTTGTGGGGTGTCTTATTGCATGGAAGACCAAAAGCAGGGCACGGTCTCGTTCTTGGTGAAGTGAGTCACCGTGCCTTGGGAAGCACCGTCGTGAGCTGCTCTGGCTCTCTTATCTCTGCGTGACTTGCATATTTCTTTCCCTACTCAATCTCTCTTTGGTGTGACAATCAGGTTGCCTTACACATTGTTGAGAATCCGGTGTTTCACGAACGTACTAAACATTTGGAGATCGTTGTCATTTGGTTCGTGATCGATTCAAACTTGGTTTTGTTTTGCCTCGAGAAGATTGGTACTTCTTCCGGCTCATGAGATATCCTTACCAAGCCGCTGGGGTCTCTTCCTTTCGTGCTTTTGTGTTCAAACTGGAGTGCAGTGGATGTCCACCATCCTCCCGAGCTTGATTTTATTGGATGTCTAATATTGGGTCGGCCCACTTAGACTAAAATGCATTGGGTCATTGATTAGAGTGCAACTCTGGTGTTTCTATTTTCTATTTTTCTCTTATAGTTGTCATTTTAGCTTCTCACGTTTTTGTGCAGGGATATAAAAAAACCAGCTGTACCTTCTTGTCAGAGTTAGTTACACATTTTCAATACAATATGAATTTTATCTCTCTCAATTTTGCTTGGTTCTTAACTCAATTCTCAGCTGCATGTATGGTTTGAACACTAGGTCACTGAGTCTTTAGTTCAAGTGATTGAACTATTGTGAATAAACCGATAAATATATGTAAATTAAAAACATTAGGTACAGTACAAGATGACAATATATAAAATTAAAAGTGTATATATTTCACGAAATTGTATATAAAAAATACACATTCTAGTTCTAGAGAAAAAAAAAAAAGAAAAAGACAGGATACTGGAGACTGGAATATAGATGCTAAAGGAAAATGGACAACGTAAATTCAATGCACAAGTGAAATCGAAACAAAAAAATAAGTAAATTTTGCGTTATTGATCCTCAAAGATTTGGGTTGCGATTGGTTATCAAAATTTCTTGCAAATTTTCCCTCAGAAAATCTTTTTACAAAAAAATGTGATTGGTTTAATTTTTTTCCAGAAAATACACTATTCACTTATTCTTACTTTTCCTATTATCAATTGTATACACTATTCACTTGTTTTTCATTTTATTTTTTTTCCCACGAAATGTATGTGATTGATTAGTTTGTAAATTATTACATCGTACATTGATACCATTAAATGCAAAGTCTTTAAGCCCGGACTAAGCGTCAATAAACTGGGTCACTGAGTCTTTAATTCAATTGATTGAACTGTTGTGAAAAAATGGGGAAATTACATGTAATACGCTGATTTTGGTCCTCATACCACACAATACGCTCCTATTACTTTTGTACCTAATTTTTTACTTTTGTACATAATTTTTTTTTACGCTCCTGCATATTTTTTGATTATTTTTATTTTTTTCGTTCTTTTTTGTTTCTGCATTGTTTTACATGTTATATAAATTGTTTTGATATTGTTTAAATTTGTTTCTTTGTTGTTTCTATAATGTTTCTTTACTGTTTCGATGTTTCAAAACAACTTTAATCTATTTTTTATGTTGTTTTTTATTCATATATTATTTTGTACATTGTTTCTATTGTTTCGGTGTTGTTCTAAAATATTTTTAATGTTATTCTAATAATTGTTTTTGTTGTTTTCATGTAGTGTTTAATGTATAAATATATTTTTTACCTATTTTTAAGCTCTTTTTATTCATGTGGTGTTTTAAATATTTTTTACGTTGTTTCTGGTTTGTTTGCATATTCTTTTTAATGTTGTTCCGGTGTTAGTTTTTTTATGTTTAAATACAATTTTTACCTATTTTTAACTTTTTTTGTTCATATGGTGTTTCTATATTGTTTCTGGTTTGTTTCTATATTGTTTCTTGGTTGTTGAAACATGTTAGAAACAATGTTGAAACAAAGCGTAAAAATGTGCGGGAATTTTTGGTGGAGCGTATTGTTGTGTAAGAAAAATGGTGGGAGCGTAAATTTAGGTAAAATTGTACCAGGAAGTGTAAAAGGCTGATATTGACTTAAAAATGGTGGGTATTTCAGTCAATTGCCCTGAAAAAATTGACAAATATATGTAAGTTAAAAAAATTAGGTACAGTACAAGATCACAATATATATAAACATAAAATTAAAAGTGTATATATATGTATATATGTATTTCACTAAATTGTATATAAAAAAACACATTCTATTTCTAGAGAAAAAAAAAGACAGCAGATTGGAATATAGATGCTAAAGGAAAATGGAAAAACTGCAAGGAGAGATGTCGAATGGAAAATGTAAATTTAATGCATACGGTAAATCGAAACCAAAAAATAAGTAATATTGTCAATATTGATCCTCAAAGACTTAAGAGGGTGTTTGGTGTTAGAATACTAAATCCTATTAATGGCCCATATGAAATAAATGTTAATATTTTAACATTAAAGGCTTCTCTTTGATGGTTAAGAGAAGTGTTAAATTGTAGTTAAGACATGGGAGAAGAAAACCTCCCTCTTCCTCTACCAATAACGTATTAAAGTAAAATAAATATCACAATCTCTTTATGAATATAACGTATACAATTCATAATATAAAGAGGGGTTAGAGATTGTGATCTTCACACCATCAAGAAGAAGAGAAAAGAAAGGGTTAGGAGGAAGAGAATTCTCCACAAGAAGTTTGAAGAAGAATTAACATGGATCAAGGTAAGTTTACTAGACCATGCTAATTTATTTTCTCCACTTGTGAAAATCATGAGTTCCTAAGATATTTGGGCATTATAGACAATTGATGAATTTCATGAAACTGAAAATCTGAAATTCATAATTTTGGTTGTTTTTCCGCTACGCGCGATTCATATGTATGCTTTACGAAATGTTAGTTTCAAAATATGTTGAATGTCTGATTCTTTCATAATTATTATAGATGCAATCATATCAAAATCCCACTTGATTAACAATGTTTGCATATGATGAAAGAAAGTGTGTATATCATTTACAATAATTAAATTTGCTGTTTTACTGGTCATGAACAATGAGAATTACCCTCGCAAATGCCAATACATTTTTTCTTATCTTGTTATTCTGGAGAGAGGCTAAGATAAAACTTGATGCTAAGGTTTTTGTGTTTATGCATCTATCTCATATGCAAACATATATGTATGATCGTACAATACACATATTATATTTTATGTATTTATGTGATGTTAAATATATTTAAAAGAATAACTTGATTAACTCTTGTTTCCAGTTCTCTTCAAGTATTAAAGTGTAAATGAATTTTTCACATTCATATAATAGATAGCTTGTTAGTCACCAAAGTGGTTCTAAATCCCTCCAAGAAAACAAGGCTAAATTAAATGGAAAGCTCATACTTAACTAATTGAGTATTATTAAATAGTTCATGATTATAGAGATGCCATAAAATAATGACATGATGGTATATTGAACAAATGAAATTATAGATTATTTTTTCCACTAAATCTTATTTTCTTTGGGAGAAAATACTTATTTGCCGATCAAAAAAGCGATAATGCAGGTGGACTCATCGCATATCGGCACGTATATCTTTGTGATTATTTTGTAGTCTGGGATATAATATTAAAGAGATTAATTTCTATTTCTTATTTTAGTTAAATATTGTGTATATAACAAAGATAGCATACTTATTTAACTATTATTACATTTGATTATCCAATTATGTTTAGTTTCTTCACAAGTAAAGAATATTTTGGCATCAATTATAGCCTAAAATTATTTATTTCTTTGTATTTTAAGTAATTATTCAATCAAAAATAAGGAAACTAATCAAGGTATACAAAATCGGGACACACATAAAAGCGGAGGTCATTTCAATAGTTATATAATACATGCTTGCCGAACTTACAAAATGAAGCTCTTTTTTTATATAAAAGTTTTGGTTTTTAATCAACTAAAGATAATTTCAAAACACTAATAAGTTGTGAGGATGTATAAATGTTTTACCATATCTTTGTTAATGAACCTCTTAGCATCAATACATCGTTTCACTTTCTATATATTCCATAAACATTGGTGCTCAAACCATGAGCATGCCACAAAATAATATATGGTTTGAACAAAGGTTAGAGTTAATTACCCACGAGGCATTCATGTTTGATTATATATTATACTTTACCCTCTTATACCAAAAATTTAGACCCCCTTATTTGTAAAATAAAAATATTGCAATTCCCCCTTATATTTCTTGGATCAAACCTCAAAGCAAGGGGCGGAAAGAAAAGTATAAGGCGACCGATACATAAAAAAACTAAAAAAATCATATAAACTAACTAAAAATATAAATTTTAAAAAAATTATTCGTGTAAATATTTTTAAAAAATGTGACAAGTCTCTACCATTGCCTCAAGGTTTTGGGTCAAGTTCTTTTTATAATAAACCCAAACCTCAAGGGTAGTTTTGCAATTATCCCATAATATAATTAAGTTACCTAATGAGAATGACTTCACTTTTGGATAATACAAGATTTATAAAATATTAAACCTATTCAGATGTAAAGAAATGGATGGCACGTGGTTCAGTAATTAATGAGGCTTCTCGTGAATTCATGATAAAAGTAAAAGAATATTCCCGAAACTTGGATTTTTTGGCATCTCGACAAATCTATGTATGATAGTACAAACCATATTATGAATGTATATGTGATGTTAAATATATTTAAAAGAAAAGAAATTTGATTGTGTCCAAACATTCATATAATCTTGTTAGTCACCAAATCATGTAACTAATTGAGTATTATTAAAAATGTCCAACATAAAATAATGACATGATGGTATATTGAACAAATGAAATTAAGATTATTTTGCTAGGGGATGGACATGAGTGAATCATTTTAGTTAAATATTGTGTTTATCATGAACTCCTCCCATGATTATGTTAAAGAATATTTTGGCATCAATTATGTTATTTATGTATTTAAGTATTGCCCAAGGTGAACAACACCATTAAGGATAAATGGAACTTCAAAGAAATTAAGGCCATGTTAATAAGTGAGGATGTATAAATGTTTGCGGCTTCTTTGGAGATTAAAGAAAATAAAGGATCACTCCATTCACTTCACAAGTCTATGATGGTGCAAGTAGAGTGAGCTTGAATCTAATGAGAAGATGGCTGAAAATATTAAACCTGGGTAAGATAAAAGGACAAGAAAAGGATAAGGCCCAAATGAAGGTTACAAAGAAATTTGAGGTCAAATCATGTGAGAAATGTCAAAAGATTAAGACCGTAGGGATGGACATGTTATTCTTGCTGATTTATCATGAACTCCTCCTTTGAATTTGAGTCGGTTCCGGGTGAACTACAACACCATTAAGGATAAATGGAACTTCAAAGAAATTAAGCCATGTTAGGAGGAAGGAGATTAAAGAAAGATTGTCCTAAAATGGTGGAAGGCGTGGTTCGAAGGACAAAAAAAGGTATACATTATGTTTTTTGTATGTTTTGAATCGAACCTTATAGAAGATTGTACCTAAAAAACGTGGTTCGAGAAAAAAGGTATACATTATGTTTTTGTATGTTTTGAATCGAACCTTATAGAGTGCCACTAAGTGCCACTACTCATGTGTCTCATGTTATACAGGGGATTCCATATGATCCACCCATAGCAAACTAATCGAACAATATTTGTTTATGGGAAAGCAGGATGAAAGCACGGATAGAAGGAATTGGGACTTACAGGTGATCATGGACACTTTGGATGTCACATAGATCTTGAAAGATGTCTTTATGTTCGATTGTGCTAGAAATCTTGTTTACGTAGGAAGATGGATAATTTAGGTTTTCATTTTAAAATTGGTAATGGTACATTTTCGCTATTTAAGAACAAGTACTTTTATGGTTCTGGTACTTTGTTTGATTCTCTTTACCGTTTTAATCTTGATAATAAATTCGTTGAATCCCTGTATCATGTTGAAAGTAGTGTAGGCATTAAACGTAGTACCCCAAATGAAAGTTCTGCTTTCTTGTGGCATCAAAGATTGGGTCATATTTCCAAAGAAAGGTTATTGAAGTTGGTGAAAAATGAAATTCTTCCTCAATTGGATTTTAGTGAGTGGGATGTGTGCGTGGATTGCATTAAAGGAAAGACGACCAAAAACACGCTTAAGAAATCAGCCACAAGAAGCACTCGACTTCTTGGTGATACCTGATGATATCGTGGTCCATTTAACGTCCCTAACTGGGGCAGTGAAAAGTACTTTATCACCTTTATAGATGATTACTCACGTTACGGTTATATTTATCTATTGCATGAAAAGTCTCAATCGATGAACATCCTCGAGGTGTTCATCAATGAGGTGGAAAGGCAGTTAGATAAGAAAGTAAAAGTAGTGAGATCGGACCGAGGTGGTGAGTATTATGGATAATTCAATGAAAGTGGACAATGTCCAGGTCCATTTGCAAAGTTCCTCGAAAGTCGTGGTATTTGTGCACAATATACAATGCCCGGTACACCTCAGCAAAATGGTGTAGCTGATAGTCAAAATCGTACATTGATGGATATGGTTAGGAGTATGTTAAGTAATTGCTCCTTACCCCTGTCATTGTGGATGCATGCGTTAAAGACTGCTGCATACCTTCTCAATCGGGTTCCCAGTAAGGCAGTTCCTAAGACTCCTTATGAATTGTGGACAGGTAGGAAACCTAGTTTGAGACATCTTCATGTTTGGGGTTGCCCAGCAGAAGTAAGAGTCTATAATCCACATGAAAAGAAGCTTGATGCTAGGACTGTCAGTGGTTATTTCATTGGCTATCCTGGAAAGTCTAAGGGGTATAGATTTTACTGTCCTTACCATAGTACGAGAATAGTCGAGTCAGGTAATGCTCGGTTCATTGAGAATGGTTTAATCAGTGGGAGTGGGGAACCATGAAAAGTAGAACTTCAGGAAATTCGGGATGAAACTCTTTCACCCGATGTTTCTTCTAAAGTTGTTATTCCTGTTGTTGTATCATCATCACACAACATACCGGAACAACAAGTCAATATTCAAAACCCACTGAATGAAAACGTAATAGATGAACCAATCACAGTTGAGAAGGAGATTAATGAACCACAAGAGGAAATAGCTTTAAGACGGTCTGTAAGGCAGAAAAGACCTGCTGTTTCTGATGACTATGTGGTATATACTCTTGAGCATGAATGTGACTTAAGCATTGATGAGGACCCGATCTCATTCAGACAAGCAATGAATAGTAACAATTCTGAAAAGTGGTACGATGTCATGAAAGAAGAGCTTAAATATATGTATGATAATGAAGTCTGGGACTTAGTTGAGTTGCCTGAAAGTTCCAAACGAGTTGGTTGTAAATGGGTTTTTAAAACCAAACGTGACTCGAATAGAAACATTGAAAGGTATAAGGCCAGACTCGTTGCTAAAGGTTTTACTCAGAAAGATGGCATTGACTATAAAGAGACCTTCTCTCCGGTGTTAAAGAAGGACTCTTTAAGAATTGTTATGGCCTTGGTGGCTCATTATGATTTAGAGCTTCACCAAATGGATGTTAAAACCGCTTTTCTGAATGGTGATTTGGAAGAGGAAGTGTATATGGATCAACCAGAAGGGTGTAAAGCCACAGGAAAGGAAAATTTAGTGTGTAAGTCAATATATGGACTGAAACAGGCTTCCCGATAATGGTATCTTAAGTTCAATGATACCATTACATCATATGGTTTTACAGAGAACACCGTTGATCGGTGTATCTACATGAAAGTCAGTGGGAGCAAGTTTATAATATTAGTCCTATATGTTGATGATATTTTACTTACTGCTAATGATGTTGGCTTGTTATGTGATGTAAAGAAATTTCTCTCTAAGAATTTTGAAATGAAAGATTTAGGTGAGGCGTCCTATGTGATAGGAATAGAAATATTTCGTGAAAGATCACAAGGAATGTTGGGATTGTCTCAGAAATCCTATATCAATAAAATCTTAGAGAGATTTAGAATGGAAAGATGTTCCGCGGGGATAGTTCCAATACTAAAAGGGGACAAGTTCGATCAAATGCAATGTCACAGGAATGATTTGGAACGAAAAGAAATGAATTCAATTCCTTATGCTTGAGTGGTTGGGAGTTTGATGTATGCTCAAACTTGTACTCGGCCCGATATCGGTTTATTTGTAGGAATGCTAGGTCGATATCAAAGTAATCCTGGTATGGACATTTGGAAAGGCTGCAAAGAAAAATTTTCGGTACTTACAAGGCACCAAAGAACACATGCTCACGTATAGGAGGTCTAATCACCTTGAAGTAATAGGTTATTCTGATTCAGATTATGCCGGGTGTGTTGACACAAGAAAGTCTACATTCGGTTATTTGTTCCTTTTAGCTGGAGGAGCGATATCATGGAGGAAGCGATCTGTCATTCTTTGCATCTACTATGGAAGCTGAATTTGTGGCATGTTTTGAGGCCCTTTGTTCATGGATTGTGGTTGCGGAACTTTATCTCGGGACTTGGAATTGTTTGAGATAGCCAGGCCACCGAGAATTTATTGTGATAATTCTGCAGCTGTCTTCTTCTCTAAGAACGACAAGTACTCTAAGGGTGCTAAGCATATGGAATTAAAGTACTTAGATGTTAAAGAAGAAGTGCGGAAACATAGAGTGTCTATTGAGCATATTAGTACCAATCTAATGGTAGCGGATCCGTTAACTAAGGGATTACCACCTAAGACATTTTCTGGTCATGTCAAAGGATGGGTATTATAGAAAAGTCCTTGTTAGCGTAATAGTAGTGTATGTGTATATATATACATAATGATTATTTGCTCCTTATGTTATGACACTTTGAGCTCATTTATAGTTGTGTTTTGCTTGTATATATGTATTGTTATGATAAAATAACATGATAAGTCTTTCTTTAAGATTGTATAGTTGAAATTTAACGATTCACCTCAATAAGAATAATATTAAGTTGGATTGATCTTGTGATACATGGAAGGAATCATATCAAATAAATGATGTGTGACCGCCATGATCCAATCAATTTTATCTTAATTAAAGATAAGCTTTAATTGACATTATGGTGAGATTTAATAATGTGCACACTTAAAGTTGTTATTAAATCCTCAACTCATCATATGGGCCAAGTGGGAGAAATGTTAGAATATTAAATCCTATTAATGGCCCATATGAAATAAATGTTAATGTCTTAACATTAAAGGCTTCTCTTTGATGGTTAAGAGAAGTGTTAAATTGTATTTAAGACATGGGAGAAGAAAACCTCCCTCTTCCTCTACCAATAACGTATTAAAGTAAAATAAATATCACAATCTCTTTATGAATATAACGTATACAATTCATAATATAAAGAGAGGTTAGAGATTGTGATCTTCACACCATCAAGAAGAAGAGAAAAGAAAGGGTAAGGAGGAAGAGAATTCTCTACAAGAAGTTTGAAGAAGAATTAACATGGATCAAGGTAAGTTTACTAGACCATGCTAATTTATTTTCTCCACTTGTGAAAATCATGAGTTCCTAAGATATTTGGGCATTATAGAGAATTGATGAATTTCATGAAAACTGAAATTCTGAAATTCTATAAAAGTTTACATTTGGGTGAGCTTATAAGTTCTTTAAAATAGCTTATAAGATTCTTAAGAGCTTATAAGCTCCTAAAATTTGTTTGAAAATTTTTTTTAGAAGAGATTATAAGATCCCAAAAATATCTTATAAACTCCTACAATAAAAGTACCTCAACCATATGTTTTTTTCAAAGAGCTTAAGCTCCATGTTTTTAAACACCTAAAAGACAAAATCACCCTTGCTAATTTTATTGTATTCCAAAGTTACCCTTCCCATAACTTTTCCTAATTTCCCAGATAACGTAAATCTTCTCCATGATTCAATCGATTCTCTTCCTCTGCACAACTCTTCTCTTTCACCCATCTAAACAAAAATTCCTTTCGTTGCTATATCGTTGCTCAGCCGTTCTTATTCGACTTTTCTGGTAATTTGTGATTATATATTGTAACTAATGGAGTTTAGTTGTGTGATAGGTATAATTGATATTTGGATTTGTATAAATTCATGACTTTGAGTTTTTGTTTCACCGCCTTAGCTTTATAGGTTTATGTTGGGTGATTTTTTCTTAACCACAATACAATAGCTGTTGGGAATATAATTTTTTCATACATAAAATAGTAAAAATATGTCAGAAGAGTTATCATAACTATAAAGGAATTTTTGTTTTATTTTTTCGCACGTGCATTAGAAAAGAGCATATTCTTAATTTGACAATAAACTAATGGTGAATTAACCAATAATAAAATTCTATCAATATTTCATTTATGTAAATGGAAAATTATTTGGCTAAATTATTGTTTAAAATTAATTTTTAAGGGCTATCTATATATATATATATATATATATATAATAGCAGAAGTCCGGAACTTTTATTTTCCCGCTCTTTTTGCTTATTATATTAGGAAACAATTGTAAACATTATAAATGGTAATTATTATAAATTCGTATATCAGGAAAATATTATAAGAAAATCGTTGTAATTATATAAATTAGGAAAATATTCATAAGAAAAGATTGTAACTGGTATTCCTATTTTATAAGTATAAAAATTAGGAAAATATCATAAATGGTATTCCTATATTATATGTATAAAAATTAAGAAAATTTTATTTACTGGTATTCCTACTTTATACCAAAAGTGAGTCTATAGTATCAATTCTATCTATATATAATATATAGATTTTAAAAATTATAAATAGTATTTCACCATAATTGATATTAGTATATGTCAGTTCTTCTTATATATATATATATATATATATATATATATATCACAAAAACTCCTATCAGACCGTCTAACGGTCCGACTGTTAAACGGATCGACCATGGACCTGTGGCATTTTCGTAATATTAGCAAAGTGGTGTTTAGTAATTTTCGGGAACCACCACCGGTATTAGCGATCTTACGAAATGTATTAGTAAATCCTTCTAAAAAGTATTAGCACTTCTTCCGAAATGTATTAGTAGTTCCATAAAGAGTTTTTTAGTATTTAACTGAACATACTCCCAAAATGTATTAGCAGTCACTAAAAAAGTATTAGTAGTTCCTCGAAAAAGTATTAGTAGTTCCTTGAATATAATTAAATTTTTTTCCCGAAATGTATTAATAGTCATTCTGAAAAGTATTAGTCATCTTTCTAAAAAGTATTAACAGTTCTTCTGAAATGTATTAGTAGTTTCCCTGAATATAATTAAATTTTTCTCCTGAAATGTATTAACAGTCCTTTTGAAAAGTATTAGTTGTCCTTCTAAAAAGTATTAGCGATTATTTCGAAATGTATTAGTAGTTTCTTGAAGAGTATTTTAATATTTCTCATGAATATACTCCCGAAATGTATTAGTTGTCCCTCGGAAAAGTATTAGTAGTTTCTCGAAAATGTATTAGTAATTTCCTAGAGAGTATTTTTAGTAGTGCTCATGCAAAGTATTAGTTTTTCTTATAAAATGTATTAGTATTTCTATATAAAAGTATTAGCGATACTAATACTTGTATCATTTAGTTTTTGTCTTCAAAAACTTTGCTACACAATATCCATTCTTAAATAAGGATTTTGGTAAGAATGACCTGCACATCTCCTCCATATTTTATTTTCTGATTTACCAAGAAAATGACCCACATTCAGTCTTCCTCACTCTGATGTCATACTAATCCTTCTCTTTTTTTTTTTTTTCTTGTTGGACCCTTTTATATATCTATGTTCCTGTATTTAAGAACGTTTTATACATACAAGAACTAATTCTCTTCTTTATATCACCAGAAAGAAAAATCATGTCTGTGAGATTTGTGGGAGGAGCACGGCGACATGGAGGCGTTCGACGGCATTCTCGTCGTTGTGGGGTTCGGGCGGGGACTTGAGGTTTCTGAGGACGAAGAATCCAGCGAGGGTAGCGGAGAGGAAGATGAGAATTATTCTCAACGGACACATTTTCGAGCTTTCTCTTTCTTGGTTTTAGAGAGAGAGAAAATTTCTTAATGATTGTTGGGAGAAGAAAAGAATATGGAGTCGGTGGATTTTTTTCTTTTTGCGGACCCGGATCAGGTTTGGATGGGTAGGATATTTAGACCCGTCTAACGGATCTAGATCCATTAGACGGTCTGACAGGAGACTAGCTCTATATATATATATATATATATATATATATATATATATATTAATTACAATGATGTGTTGATTCTATATATCATATCTTCATCAAATATATTGTTTATTTATTTCAATGGTGTCGATGCAATTTTGTACAATATAATATTAATTAATCAAGTTTTAAATACTGATGACTATTCAATCTTTCCTAAATTGTTTAATAATAATTAAAATAGACGAATTATGATTTTATGTATCTTTCACCATTGAATTAATAATTGATTTTGTGTTCAGAGATTTTTTTGGTAGCTTATTATTTATGCTAAATCCTCTTATATTTATACTACTTAAATTGTATCAGAGTGATATTGTTGATCCTAAATTCGAAGCATAACCACCAAATATGGCTTCATCTTCATGTTCCCTGTATTTCCGTTTTCATCAAGTGTCCCGCCAACATCGGCAATATTGAACTCGAATAAACAAGAGTTTTTATATAAACAATATTGTGGATTTGTACAGGCAATATTTGGTGAGTTTCTTTTTTGATTATTGTTGATAGTTTTGTTGTATTTTTTTAAGTTGTTTTTTCGTATGATTTGCTTATTTTTTTATTATTCCTCATACTAACATACTTTCTGTCAATATATTTTGTGTCAATATACATTTTCTGTTCATATATATAAACTTCTATCCCTGCCAACATTGTTTTTGTTATTAGTTTTATAGTTTTGATTCGACAATTATTGTTTTGTTTTGATTCGACAACATTTTTTTTGGTTATTAGTTTTACAGTTTTGATTCAACAATAAACTTCTATCTACTTATTGTAATGGCTTCTTATATTGTTCAATTAAAAATTCATTACAAATTATAATTACATCAAAAAAAAATTGTCGTCTTTTCCATGCAAATTCGTCAGTCAATTTAATAGTTTTACACCATTAAATTGTGACATGCATAATGTGAATGGATACACTTGAACAATCAAAATGATCAGCCCCTATTACGCGTTCTATTTTACGGATTGATGGAGCAAATTCATCCATGATAACGAAATTTCAGATGGTGAAATGTTGATTTTCTCTTATCGTGTCAACCACGTTTTTAATGTGTCAATATTTTCTAATGATGATTCATGTGAGAGAATCGATGTGTACCCGACTATACGTGTTTTTGATATCAGTTCAGGTAATATATTATAGTTTAAATCATATATATATATATATATATATATATATTATGATATTTCTGTTTAATTATAAATTAATTGATTAATTTATTGATTTAATTAATACGTGTGCAACAGGCATCGATGATTCTAACGATGATGACATTAATGTGGATGCTGTTGAGAATCCGACTTCTCGATTGATTCTCTCAAAGTCACATGTAAAGAAACCTCGCTTGGTAAGTATTTACTTATATATATATATATATATATATATATATGTGTGTGTGTGTGTGTGTGTGTGTATGTGTGTGTAAGTTCGCGATATCTTATGTTTATTTAGTGGTGAGATTTTTTTGTGAATATTTGTTTTTTATCAACAACCTATACCTATGAAGTTTTGGAACGATTTTATCAAGGGTACACACAAAGAACAAAATGATGCAATTATAAGGCATAATGGAAGACAATATTGTGTCGGATTAAAGCAGGAGAAATCCGGGATTTTCATGCAACATGGTTGCCAAAATTATAATTGTTGTATACAATTAATAAATTGATGATATTTAATCCTATAGATACAATAAGTATTTATTATTTTTCTAATCAGTCTTATAGAAACAACGAACTATTGATTGAAATATTTTAAAATTGAGCCTTGGTAAAATAATTGGCGGTATCTAATTGTGCTTTTACATATTCATAGACAATATCTATTAATATTTTATTAATCGAATTTGACAATACTATGTGAGCGGATATTTGACAATATGTTTAAGAAAAAAATGAGAAAATCGCACTTTAAGATTAAAGATTTATTAATCTAGAAAATTTATAATGTATTACTCTTTAATTTAAAAAACAATAATTGGTCAACGGGGCATTTTTTCATTTACAATGGAGTATAATTGTATAACTGGACAACAACGTATTAACTTGAGAAAAATAATTGATTGAAAGATTTAAAAACTCAAAATGGTAACAAGTATTTATTGCTCGGAAATATTGTATATCTCTTTCATATATTGATTGAAATATTTTTTTTCTTCTGCCAAATTCCATTTATATTTAAATTGATTTGGATCATGGATTTTTTTATGGATGATTTCGAAAATATTTTATTTTTAATAAGATGTTTGATTTTTATATCATGCTTTTGAAGGAATATATGGATTTTTATTTCATTGATTCAAATTGTTGTTGCAATATTTATTTATTATATTTGTTTTTGAAATATTGGTATTTTCAGAAGTGTGAACAAATACTAATTAAGTTCAATCTAGAAAAATAAATTATATTCTATTTGGTCCACTGATTAACGTTGGTGTTAAATTTGATGATAGTTCGCTTAATTAAGAATAATTAATAACTTTAATTACTATCGAATAAAATTAGTATATATGTAATATAACTAAGGCAACTCAATCAGAAAAGAAGAATAAAAAAAAGATATAAATAAAGATACAATTTTAGACAAATCAATCCAAATATTCTCCTAATCAATACATATTTTGGAGTTATCCAAAATTAGCGGTGCTTTGATTTGGTAAGTCAATGGCAAGAATCTTTAGTAACATAAATATTTTATTGGCTAATTATTTTTCGATCATGATTGTAATATTTTTTGAGATTTGAAAATTTAAAAATTCTATAATCAATCCTATAATTGTCCTATACAATCAATAAATTGACTATAATCATTACTATAGGTACAATAATTATTATTATTGTATTTATTCAATCTATAGATACCATCAACTATTGACTGAAAGAATTTTAAAACTAAGCATTTGGTAAAACAATTCAGTGTATTTATTTGTATTTTTAATCGAATTTGACTATGTTACACACATCTGATAATTGACAAGAAGTTTAATAAAAATTAATAAAATCGTACCTTATGATTAAAGATTTGTCAATTTAGAAAAATATATTAACTTAAAAAAAGACAATAATTGTCAATGAGAGTTTTTTTTTTTTTTTAATTTCCAAGGGTGCACAAGTTTATGATTGGACAACAATATATTATCTTAATTGTTAGAGATTATTCTAACCGCAAGTCTACAGTGTCAAGTTTTAATATAGAGTAGTAAGGTTGTCGAATCCACAGGGAATAATTATCGAATTATCGCTAAGTACTATCATTTAGTAGTCTAACTTTATTTAGAAATTCAATAATTGATGGAGTTGATTATACTAAAAATACTAAAAATAAATTAAGACTATGAAAATATCAATGAGTTTATCCAAATGATTAAATGAATTCTAGAGGTATGATGAATCTAGTTATCCCTTATGTTGTCAATATGGTTTATCAATCAACAATTATCAATTTATAAGTCAAGATTTCTACAATAATCATTCCCTTTCTCAAGTGCCAATGATTTTAGATTCAATTGGGAAATCAATATCTCTATAAAAATCACCAATCAAAATCTCAATAAAAGCTATGAATCTTGATAAATGACTTCAAAGGATTCACAAATCTCTCAATTCTATGAAATCCTAGGTTATGATATTCCAAGGTCATGTATTCAATTACCTCTCTCAAGTGTCAAATCAAATACACCAAACAATCTAAATTATTGATCAAGTAATTTAGAAGCAATAGATCCAAATAGCACAAATAAATTGATAGATCTAGATTGACAAACCACAATCTCAAAACATAAGTTCAAACATAGATTACATCAATCCTCTAGAATTATAGTATTTAGCTCATGATTAAAGAAAATGAATCCATGAAAATACAACAATACATCTTACAAGATATGAAGAAAGCAACAAAATAAGAACAAGAGTTGAGGGATCTTCTCTATTTCTAGATGATAGAAGCCTCCAATCTTCTTCTCCAAATTCTTCACAAAATGCTCAAATTCTTCTTCCTTGTCTTGTAGCTGTTTTTATTGTCTTCCCAAGGGTTCCAAGATGCCTCCATTTCAAGCCCCAAGGATGGTATTTATAGTACACAAAAGTCCAAGAAGAGGTAGGTGAACATAGGTTTTTCCGCCCCCGGGCGCTGCGGCGCCCGCGCATGGGCGCTGCGGTGCCCAACAATGTCGTCCCAGTTTATCGCTCAGGCGTTGCGGCGCCCGCCAACTCTTCCTGCCAATTACCGCACGAGCGCAAGGGCGCTGGCATAGGCATGGCAGCTGCGGCGCCATCATTTCTTCCGCTCAATTGCCGCCGGCGCGCTGCAGCGGGCGCTGGCGTTAGCAGCGGCGCTCCCACCGCATCAACAACATTTTCCGCCGGGCGCTGCAGAATCACGGGCGTTAAGCGCCACATGCCTCGCTTCCGACTCTCATTCTCATTCCATTACGGGGCCATTTTGTTCAAGGCTAGCGCCCTACGGCCGCCTGTCCTGGCAAAGTGCGATTTTTTCCTTCTTTCTACGCGATTTCTTCTTTCTTCAAGCCGTTTTTCACCGTTTTTTCTTCATTTAAGGCTACCAAATCAGTATTGACTCTACATCGACTCTAATTGAAATAAATAGGACTCTAACGACTCTAAAAACACCCAAAATAAAACCAAATTCTACTCTAAAATATCAAATAAGTTGGTAAAATACCAACTTAACAAATACCCCAAACTTAAACTATTGTTTGTCCTCAAACAATTATAACTCCAAAACGAAAGACAAACAAAACAACAACACAAGCAACTACAAAACTCCATAAACCAATAAAATTTGTCTAAAAACTAATTTCACTATCAATCAAGCATGCATTTTATCATTGTGATCAAAAGTGTTGAATATTCATGAAAATTCCGTTTACATTATTCAAATTGATTTATTTAATCAAATGTTATCAAGATGATCCATTGCTAAGTATCAAAAGATAATGACTACGGATTCCATAAGCTTGTTATTCCCACTAATCTCCACTAATGTAGGCTAATATAACACATGGATCAATAGGACTTCCAAAGCTTGTAATGTGGCTTAGGGTCGGGTAGGAAAATTTAGGACCAAGCGGCTCCAACTCACCCAAACACACAATTACCTCTTCAAATCACCAATTGCCAAACAAAATGGCTACCTTCACTTTTGTTGAATTTTCAATTATTCTCCTTTACGAGCCTCTATTTTCAACAAATTTTTTTTTTTTTTTCGAGACCCCCAAACTTGATCTTTTGCATATTTTAACACATGGGGTTTTATTATTTCTTTTCTCGGCAACTTCATGCGAATGAACATCTACCTTACTTATCACATCCTCCTCAACCTTCAATCATTTTGTGTGTATGAGTGATGGGTAATTAGGATTTTCACATATAAGCTCAAGGTAAAAAAATTGGTTGCCAAAGAACAAAGGTTTAATAGGCTCAAAGGGGACACTAGTGAAATTATATCGTACAAGGGTAGTCATTTTGGCTCTAGCTTTTATTCAAAGATGGCCTAAATCATTTCCTTATGTTATTTCACCTAGGATTTCGCCTCAATTAGTGATCAAACAAGTACTAGAATCCGGTGAGATCATACAAGCAACACTCGACTTCATTAATCATTTTCAAATAAGTTAACAGAATTATGCATGAATATGAAATCAATGAAGCAAAATATAGATCACCACTTAAAAACATGCTTTCGTGACAGTTCAACTCGCAATCAACAAATCTACTTAGTCATGTAGTTCTATAGTTCAACAAACTACCCGACTCGACTCAACTCGATTTTTTTTTTGACACGACTCACTCTGATACGACTCAAAATACACAAATACAGATTACACCCCCCAAACTTAAATTGAACATTGTCCTCAATGGAGAGTGAGAAAACTTTCCTGATAGCCGGCGCGCTTAGGACTCCTCATCGGAGTCGTGTGGTGAAAAATGAGCAATAGGACCCGGTGGTGGTGGTATTGGGAACGGAATTGCGGGTGTGTCCGGCTATATATCCGGGCGATGCTCGGTTGTGCTCATTCTCATATTTTTCTCGTGCCGCTCTGTGACGTTGCTCAGCTACAAAAGCCCTTCTCAATTCTCGTACTTCGCGAACTAGTGCGTCTGAAGGGTTGTTATCGTGATGTGAGCGTCTAGAACGAGAGCGTCTTGCCGCTGAACCGGATGGAGTGTCTACATTCTGTGGTTGGGCATGAGTGTCATGCTCAATAGCTGGTAGGGCAAATTCGGGATCAAGAATATATCCCACACCCTTCGGATTAGGCACACCGCCTGCCCACTCGTCATAAGAAGCAATAGTAGCCGAATCTATGGGTCCCTTAGGATTTTCCAATGGCTCGAAGCTATCCCATGTAACACCCTCCTCTTTACATAACCCACAAATTAAACTCGGTAAGATTAGTCCCCCTGTTTTGGGTTGTAGCATTTTGTTATGAAGGGACGTTGCAATAATTACCACTGGGTCGAATTGTATGTCAGTAACTATGGCATATAGAAGATGAGCTCGTTCCTTAGTTACATCACTAACATGCTTGGTTGGTATCAAGTTGTTGCATATGAAGTGGTACAAAGCTCGCCCATATCGACTAAGACGTCGTGTGAAAAGCAAAAGAGCACCTCCCACTACTTTTATATGACGTACCACAGTTCCAGGCCGGTATAAGGTATTACAAATCTCCTCCATACTTGGTGGTTGTGAGATAAATTCAACGTACGGTGAGTGATCCACCTCCGGGAGTCCATAATATTCTCTTATCGCTATTGAATGAGTGTATACCTTGTTTACTTCACGTACGAAAACCTCTGAGTTATAGCCATTTTTGGTCTTTGCATTTGGATAAAACTCTCTGACTATATTCGGTGCGAATGGTCTAGGTTGTGCACAAAGTTTTTTCCATTGCTTCTGATGTATCATTTGTGCAAGTTCACCATCATTTGGCCCCGGTTGTAACCCCCGTTCCGCGGTTATGCTCTTTGTGCTTAATTTCTCATAAAAAAGATTTTGTGCCTCTAAGCTTACGAAACGGCTAGTATCATATTCCTCGGAAGTACTCGCCACCTTTTTGCCCTTGCTTGCATTCTTTGTTCTTGGCATTTTAATTGATCTCGAATTCACCTGAAAAATAACACAAGCAAAATACACATAGAACGCACAATAGGAGTTAGGGGTTAGGAATTTGGCAACAACTCAACAATTATGCATCATTGTCATCAATTCATGATCAAATAACCTTTAGTACACAATGATGACAAGAATCAAATGCCTAGGTGTAATATTTTTCATTGAGGCATTTTAACAAACACCTTGTAGGCATATATGCAAAGAAGAGATGAACACCAAATTTGAAATTCAATTCATGCCCATTTTTCAACACCAACCAATTCAAGCACAATATAATCATATATCATCACAATTTATCAAGAATTTATCAAGAAATTCAAAACTATAATGATATTGAAAATTCCCACATTTTTAACCTAAGCTTGAAAATTTGAAGAAAAGTGGTGCACAATTGAAACTCACTTACCCAATTGATGAAGAAGATGAATTTGATGATTAAGTTGCTCAATTGCCCACTTGAATGGTGTATTAGTGAATGCTAGGTGGGATTTTTGTAGAAGAAAGTAAGATTGGCGTGTGTGTGTGTGTTTTGTTTGTAAAGAAAAATGAGGTTGATTCAGCCTTTAATCTTCCCATCAATCGATCGCAGGCTGCAGAAGCAGTAGGGGAGCTGCGCAGCCCGCACACACCGTCTCACGTCGCACACCCTTATCTCTATCTCAGGGCGCGCCTTTAAGGTCAGGCCAATGATCGCCCGTTTTTTTTTTTTTTTTTTTAATTAAAAATTTCAATTTAATCAAACATTTAAAATCACACACAAATTAATTTACACAAAAATCACACCAAAATTCAAATAAATACACACCAAACTAAAAGAAAATAAAATCACACAAAAATTCGATCACACGAAAATCACTTGGGTTGCCTCCTAAGAAGCGCTAAATTTATAGTCGTTAGCCGGACTCAACTATTCGGACTCAAGAAATTTCATCACCAAGTGGAAGATTTAAAACATTCTTTGCTTCGTTCCCAAAATAATGTTTCAATCTTTGTCCGTTTACTTGGAACGAATTCCCATCGTTCCCTCTTAACTCGACGGCACCATATGGAAACACACGTTCAACCACAAACGGTCCTGACCATCGTGATTTGAGTTTACCTGGAAAGAGTTTCAATCGAGAGTTGAACAATAACACTTGTTGGCCGGGTAAGAATTCACATCGCAAAATCATTTGATCATGCCATTTTTTCGTTTTTTCCTTATACATTTTGGCATTTTCATATGATTCTTGACGAAATTCTTCCATTTCGTTTAATTGAAGTAATCGGTTTTCATCGGCCTCTTTCAAGTTAAAATTCAATTTCTTAATTGCCCAATAAGCTCGATGCTCAAGTTCAACCGGCAAATGACACGCTTTACCAAACACCAATCGATACGGTGACATACCAATGGGTGTTTTATAAGCCGTGCGATAAGCCCACAAAGCATTATCGAGCTTTTGTGCCCAATCCTTTCGATTAAAACTTACCGTTTTTTCAAGAATTTGTTTCACTTCACGATTGGAAAATTCGGCTTGACCATTAGATTGAGGATGGTAACCAAGCGCAATCTTATGACGCACACCAAATTTAGCAAGAAGGTTGTTATATAATTTATTACAAAAATGCGTACCTTCATCACTTACAATAGCTCGAGGAGTACCGAACCGAGTAAAAATATGCTTGTGCAAGAATTTGAGTACTACCTTAGCATCATTCGTTGGTGTAGCAATCGCCTCAACCCACTTGGAGACATAATCAACCGCAAGCAAAATGTACAAATTTCCATGGGGACGCGGGAAATGGTCCCATAAAGTCAATACCCCATACATCAAACAATTCCACCTCCATTATGTTTGTCAAAGGAAGCTCATGACGCCGTGAAATATTACCAACCCTTTGGCATCGATCACAAGTTTTCACGAAGGCATAACAATCCTTGAATAATGTTGGCCAATAAAAACCAGATTGTAGTACCTTTGCAGCGGTTCGGGTTAGCCCGAAATGTCCCCCATAAGATGATGAATGACAATGTTGAAGAATCTCTCCAATTTCTTCCTTAGGAACACAACGGTGAATGATAGAATCCGCGCATCTCTTGAACAGTAACGGATCATCCCACAAATAAGACTTAACATCATGTAAGAATTTTTTCTTTTGGTGTGAAGTCAAGTCCGGTGGCAAAACTCCTTCCGCGAGGTAATTAACAAAATCTGCGTACCAAGGTAATGATGTCTCGGCACGCATAATTTGTTCATCAGGAAATGATTCTTTTATTGGACTCTCAATCACCTCGTAAGGTTGCTCAAGGCGGGATAGATGATCGGCAACCCCATTCTCGCTTCCTTTTTTATCTCAAATCTCAATATCAAATTCTTGCAAGAGCAAAATCCATCGAATTAACCGAGGTTTTGCATCCTTTTTGGAGAAAAGATATCGGATTGCCGCATGATCCGTGTAAACAATCACCTTTGTACCCACCAAGTATGCTCGGAATTTATCAAATGCAAAAACTACCGCCAATATCTCTTTTTCTGTGGTGGTGTAGTTTTGTTGGGCGTTGTCCATGGTCCTACTTGCGTAGTAAATAGCTTTAAAAATTTTGTCTCGCCTTTGACCGAGAACGACACCTACTGCATAATCACTTGCATCGCACATGAGCTCAAATGGTTGAGTCCAATCCGACACTATCATAATCGGAGCTGAAATGAGTGCCTTTTTTATCTGTTCAAATGCTCGCAAACACAACTCATCAAAGCAAAAGATAGCATCTTTTTCAAGGAGATTACAAAGTGGTTTAACAATTTTTGAAAAATCTTTTATGAATCTCCTATAAAATCCTCGCATGCCCTAAAAGCTTCTTATGCCTTTCACATTTGAAGGTGGGGGTAGCTTTTCAATAGCCACAACCTTCGCCTGTCAACTTCCAGACACTGTACAAGAAATACGATGTCCAAGTACAATCCCTTCTTTGACCATAAAGTGACATTTTTCCCAATTGAGTACAAGATTAGTTTCTCACAACGTTGCAAAACCATAGATAAGTTATGCAAACAAAGTGGTCAAAAGAAGTACCAAAAGCGGAAAAATCGTCCATAAAAATTTCCATGATTTCCTCAACCATACCATGAAAAATCGCCATCATACACCTCGAAAAGTAGCGGTGCATTACATAATCCAAATGGCATCTGCGAAATGCAAAAGTACCATATGGACATGTAAAAGTAGTCTTTTCTTGATCTTCGGGGCAATGGCGATTTGATTGTATCTGAATAGCCATCAAGAAAACAATAATATTCGTAACCCGCCAACCTGTCAACATTTGATCAATAAAGGGGGGGAAAATGATCCTTACGAGTAGCTTTATTCAATTTTCTATAGTCAATACATACTCGCCATCCTGTGACGATTCGTGTAGAAATTAATTCATTGTTATCATTTTTCACCACTTGTCATACCTCCCTTTTTAGGGACAAACTGCATCTTAGGACTCACCCATGAACTATCGAAATGGCATAAATTATACCTGCCTTTAGCCACTTTAAAACCTCATTTCTCACGACTTCTTTCATTGCGGGATTAAGTCATCTTTGGTGTTCAATAGATGGTTTATAAGATTCTTCCATTAAAATTTTGTGCATTACAATGGAAGGACTTATACCTTTCAAATCAGAAATATACCAACCCAAGGCCGACTTATGTTCACGAAGCACACGCAACAACTTATCCAATTCGGATGAAGATAATGAAGCAGAAACAATTACCGGGTAAGTTTTATCTTTTCCCAAAAATGCATATTGAAGATATTCCGGAAGTTCCTTTAGTTCTAAAGTACCTTTCGGAATATTTTCAATATTGGCATTTTCTAATGCTTCCTTTTGTTTTTCTTTTACAATTTCTTTAGCCTCAAGGAAAGAATAAACTCAAGCAAATCAATATCATCACTATCTTCCTCATCACATTTCATTATTGAATTAATCAAACAATGTTCTAACGGATCTTTTAAATCTTGTTTTATAACTTCCGTTTGATCACATTGTTCGATTTTATCAATAAAATGACATGTGTGAGGTTCCTCTTGAAATTTCATTGCTTTATAAATGTTAAATAGTACCTCATCATCATTTACCCGTAATGTTAACTCTCCTCGTTGCACGTCAATTAAAGCTCGTCCCGTTCTTTAGAAAAGGTCTCCCAAGAATCAATGGCATTTCATGATCTTCCTCCATATCCAACACCACAAAGTCCGCCGGAAATATGAATTTATCCACTTTGATCAACACATCTTCAATCACTCCTCTTGGGTAGGTGAGTGATCTATCGCTAATTGCAATGTGATGGTGGATGGCGTTATTTCTCCAAGGCCAAGTTTCGAAAACAGACAACGGCATAAGATTAATGCTAGCACCTAAATCACAAAGAGCTTTATTAAAATAAGAGTCACCAATAGTGCAAGGGATAGTGAAACTCCCGGATCTCTTAATTTTGTGGTAGCTTTCTTTGCAAAATGGCGCTACACTCTTCCGTGAGATTGACCGTCTCATATGCTTCCAACCTTCTCTTTCTCGACATCACATCCTTCATGAATTTTGCATAGTTTGGAATTTGCTCGAGTGCATCGGCAAAAGGGATGTTGATGTGAATTTTCTTGAATATTTCCAAAAACTTGGAAAATTGAGCGTCAACTTTTTTTCTTCGAAATCTCTGTGGAAAAGGAAGAGCATTTGGTAACACCTTATCGAATTGGAAATTGGTTTTACCTCAATTTTTGCCTTTTTCGATTGCTTATCAATGCCTTCTTCATTTTGGAGTGTTTTGAGCTTGCTTCTGGTTCTTTGGTGGCATGAGCAGGCATCTTTGGTTCATCATATTCCGTCCCACTTCTCAACTTAATGGCCTTGCAATGCTCCGTGGGTTCACCTCGGTGTTACTTGGAAACGTATCAACTTTTCATTTGTGAATTAATAGCCGTGGCCAATTGACCCACATGTGTCCCCAAAGATTTGAGATGACTTTCAATTGTTGTAACCTCGAACCCAGATTTTCTATGTTAGAATCGGCTTTGTTCATCCTTGCTCTTGATTCTACATGGAATGAACTAAGTAATTCCTCCAAAGATGGCTTTTGTTCTCCCACATGTGTGCTCGTACTTGCTTGATTACGATATCCCGGAGGTGGTTGCAACACATTTTCGTATTGCTATACGAGAAGTTTTCATGATTGCGAAGTCCCGGATGATAATGTGTCGGCAATTGATTCCTCTATTGTTGAAACCCCGATTATTCACATAATTCGCTTGTTCCGTATCGGGATTCACAATTTCTTGACTTATCTCCATGATCGCGCCTCCGATTGTTGTTTTCCCTGGACTTAGTGTAGCAATTTGCTTTGACAAGGCGGAAATTTGAGAGGCCAATGCGGACATAGTATCAAGTTCAAGAACACCGGCAACTTTTCTTGGCGTAGATCTTTCAGACGGCCATTGATAACTATTGGCAGCCATTTCTTCGAGTAAAAGCATGGCTTCACTTGGAGTTTTAGCCATCAATGTACCTCCCCGCAAAGATCTATAATAGTTCTTGAATGCCCATTCATACCATTGTAGAAATATTGAACCTTTTGCCAATCTGCGTACCCGTGTTGTGGACACCTCCTCAATAATTCTTTGAATCGCTCCCAAGCTTCGTAGAGTGGCTCAAAGTCGAGTTGATGAAATTGAGCAATCTCACTTTTCAGTTGAAGTGTCTTACTAGGTGGAAAGAATTTTGCCATGAATTTTTTAGTGAGATCATTCCAACTAGTGATACTTCCAGGTGGAAAGGTTTGAAGCCACTGTCTAGCTTTATCACGAAGTGAAAACGGAAATAACCTCAACCGAATAGCTTCATCGGGAACCCCATTCATTTTGATAGTGTCACATATCTCAAGAAAAATAGCCAAATGAGCATTCGGGTCGTCTATGGCACTACCCCCAAACTGATTTTGTTGCACCATGTTTATTAGGGCCGGCTTCAATTCAAAATTATTCGCATTGATAGGTTGGCGAACAATGCCCAAATAGTTTTGATTTGTGGTTGGTCGAAAATAGTCCCGAATGGCCCTTTCGGTGGTGCAACAATAGGTATGCGGTCTTCATCATCACCGATTCTCGCCATTTTTGTGAACTCGATTCTTCGTGCGGCTCAAATCTTTCAAGCGTTCTTTTAATTTCTGGATCAAATAAGATTAAATTAGCACTTTTATTTTTCGCATCAACAAGAAAACACAAAAATGACAATGACCCTATTGTAACAAAAGAAACCAATCTAAATTAAAGTAAAACTACTAAGTAATAATATTAGCGCAAATAAGATGAATTATTCCCCGGCAACGGCGCCAAAAAATTGTTAGAGATTATTCTAACCGCAAGTCTACGGTGTCAAGTTTTAATATAGAGTAGTAAGGTTGTCGAATCCACATGGAATAATTATCGAATTATTGCTAAGTACTATCATATAGTAGTCTAACTTTATTTAGAAATTCAATAATTGATGGAGTTGATTATACTAAAAATACTAAAAATAAATTAAGACTATGAAAATATCAATGAGTTTATCCAAATGATTAAATGAATTCTAGAGGTATGATGAATCTAGTTATCCCTTATGTTGTCAATATGGTTTATCAATCAACAATTATCAATTTATAAGTCAAGATTTCTACAATAATCATTCCCTTTCTCAAGTGCCAATGATTTTAGATTCAATTGGGAAATCAATATCTCTATAAAAATCACCAATCAAAATCTCAATAAAAGCTATGAATCTTGATAAATGACTTCAAAGGATTCACAAATCTCTCAATTCTATGAAATCCTAGGTTATGCTATTCCAAGGTCATGTATTCAATTACCTCTCTCAAGTGTCAAATCAAATGCACCAAACAATCTAGATTATTGATCAAGTAATTTAGAAGCAATAGATCCAAATAGCACAAATAAATTGATAGATCTAGATTGACAAACCACAATCTCAAAACATAAGTTCAAACATAGATTACATCAATCCTCTAGAATTATAGTATTTAGCTCATGATTAAAGAAAATGAATCCATGAAAATACAACAATACATCTTACAAGATATGAAGAAAGCAACAAAATAAGAACAAGAGTTGAGGGATCTTCTCTATTTCTAGATGATAGAAGCCTCCAATCTTCTTCTCCAAATTCTTCTCAAAATGCTCAAATTCTTCTTCCTTGTCTTGTAGTGTTTTTATTGCCTTCCCAAGGGTTCCAAGATGCCCCATTTCAAGCCCCAAAGATGGTATTTATAGTACACAAAAGTCAAGAAGGGTAGGTGAACATAGGTTTTTTCGCCCCGGCGCTGCGGCTAAAGCCAAAAATCGTCGATTTATCGCATCGGCGCTGCGGCGCCGCGCAAAAGTTGCTGCGCGCCGGCGCCAACTCTTCTTCTGCCAATTACCGCACGACGAGCTGCTGGCCAAGGCATGGCTAGCTTGCGCGCCATCATTTCTTCCGCTCAATTGCCGCCGGCAGCTATAGCGCCACCGCATCAACAACATTTTTCGCCCTGCAGCGCCCACATGCTCGCTTCCGACTCTCATTCTGTTACGGGTATTTGTGGGTGGCTGAGGGGCAGCAGCATGCCCGGCCCTCCTGGCCAAAGTGCGATTTTTTCCTTCTTTCTACGCGATTTCTTCTTTCTTCAAGCCATTTTTCACCGTTTTCTTCATTTCTCGGCTACCAAATCAGATTGACTCTACATCGACTCTAATTGAAATAAATAGGACTCTAACGACTCTAAAAACACCCAAAATAAAACCAAATTCTACTCTAAAATATCAAATAAGTTGGTAAAATACCAACTTAACATTAATTAAGAAAAACAATAAAATATTTGCAAAACTAAAAATGGTAACAACTATTTGATTGTTTGAAAACTGTACATATCTCTTTCATATCTTGATATGAGATTAATAAAAGTAATTAAATTGACGTTAAATAATTGACATGATCAATCAATACTACAATTGTCCTAAAAATTCAATCATATAATTATTTAATTGGTATCTGTAATCAATTAATATTTATTATTTTTTATAGTTTATTAACTATAACTCTAGAAAAAAATCATAGAATTGCTGGTGCTTTACTTTAGTAAATCAATAAATCAATATTGAAAGATGAATTAATCAATATCTAGCGACCAATGTATGTTTTGGAGTCATCCAAAATTGACGGTGTTTTGCTTTGGTAAGTCAATAGAAATATTTTTTGTACGGAAAATAATATGTTGTTAACTCAATATATGATAATTAATAATTATATTGTCAACCAATGCCATTAAATAAATTGCTATAAAATCAATTATATAATCATTTATATAGGATTAATCGATTGATATTACATTTTAAAATAAACTTCCCAGTTAAAATTTTTCGGATTGTCAAACTTTCCAGTGTATTCTATCATTTCTTTTGATTGATGAGCGATTCACATCAATCCATTGTTGATCAAAATGAGAAAACTCATGGGGTTTACATACATTTATTGAAAATAAATGTCAAAGAATGAATATTGATATCTATTGTACTATTTCTATGCATTGTTTCAGTTATATCATGTTTATGTTTGTAAGTTTTTTAGTGGATTACTATGATTTTGCTGTAAAATTTATATTAATACTACTAGTGTTTATATCAATGACATAATAATTCATTTTAAACTTTATTCACGATTTTTTCTACCATATTATTTTGAATAATATCTCAATTTACATTTTTGATTAACAATGTGAAGTATTCATTTTTTTCAACAGTACAAGTACAATAAATATACATGTCTCACAAATTATATATAATTGTTTATAGATAGGTGTGTGAGAACGAAAGGGATATATAAAATAATAATTTAGAGACATGCATAAATTGAGGGATAATTCTGAACAAGTTGAATTAGACATTTAAGTTTATAGTTGAAAATATAAAACTGATAGATAAATTTTTGTTTTTAATAACATTATACGAATATTACTATTTAAATAATGTAATAAATATCAGTTCATGTTAATAGATATTATAAAATAATAATATTAAAATAAAAATATACGTGCAACGCACGGGGTGAATTACTAGTATTTTTTTATAGTCAAAGTTTCCCAGTGAACTTTTGTTTATAATAGGTTCGAGAGAACAAAAGTAATCCAGTTTTGGATACTTTGATATGTTGGAATGCTTTTTAATTAATCTTATAAGTGTAATGTCCTTTTTGGTCATTATGACCATGAAAAGAGCTTATAATACCAAATACTTTACCAACTTATAAGACCTAAAAACAACTTATAAGCTCAATCATCTTTTTTTATTTATGTACTTTAACAACTTATTCTTAAAATAAGATCTAACAGCTTATCAGCTCTGAAAACATCTTATAAGATGTATGAGCTTATAAGTCGCGATTGGTTGTAAAAATCTCTTGCAAAATTTTCCTAAAATTTTTTTTTTTGGACCAAAAATATGATTGATTTAATTTTTTTTTCAAAAACACACTATTCAATCATTCTTGCTTGTTCAATCATCAATCGCATAAATTATTATTTTATAAAAAAAAACATAACAACCAATCATCACCATTACATAAGCATATCGCAAATGTACTATTTACTCTTTCTTATTTTCCAAATCATCAATCACATCTAATTACTATTTTACTAAAATTATCACTATATTAACTCTCATCATTACATTTTCATTTTACATCCAATTACACTTTCAAAAATATTCACAGTTTTTAAAAATTAATTTTTCACAACTATTCACTTAAATAATAAAAAAACGGAATAAAAAAGTCATCCAATCGAGCCTTAAAATCACATATCATAAAGCTAACAGCCCTTGATCCCTCCATATGAAGTGATTGATTAATGATTGATTGTGATTAAGATAGAATAGTTAATAGGTTTTATTCATCATGCATGGCCTAGACCTATGAAAGTGACTTGTGACACCACAAACTAATAATCCTTAGGTCTTTTCAGGTAGAAAAATAGAAACATTTTCTACCATTAATGACAGAAGAAATCTTGGGTTGATGTTCAGAGAACCACTACTTTTGGCATGATGCTTTCAAGTGGGGAAGACAATTAAACAACACTTGCTTTGTGCTTTCTGTTAATTGTCATTGTTAACTGCATCATTGAAGCCTGAAGGACAAGAAAAATATAGTAATGAGAGTGTTGAATTAGTTACACAAGATCATTAGATATAAGGGATAATTACAAAACCACTCATGAAGTTTGCGTTAATTACAAAAAAAAACCCGAGATGTTTCAAAAATTAAAAAAACCCTTTAGGTTTCGTTTTGTCTTAAATCTAAGGGTTAACTGTAATATTTTTGTAAATGTCAGAGTTTTTTCTTTTTAAATATTTTTGAAAATCACCGTGAAAAATGTACGACGAATCAAACCTCAATGTTTTTTTTGTAATTTTCAAAGAACTCTGGGTGTTTTTGTAATTATCCCTATTATATAGGATATATATTTATGTAAAGGATAATTACAAAAACCTCCTGAAGTTTTGGCTAATTAGAAAAAAACCAAGAAATTTTTGAAAATTGCAAAAACCTCCTCGAGTTTTGATTATGTCTTACATTTTCTATCTTCATAAGCAAAAGAAAATTCAAAACACCCTTAAATTTAAGACAAAATAAAACCCAAATGGGCTTTTATAATATTAAAAAATCTTTGGCTTTTTTTGTAATTAGCCCAAACCTCATGATATTTTGTAGTTATTCTAATTAAAGGGATTATCAAACTGGAGCAAATTTATTGAATTTTGTTATGTTATTTTGTTCTCCAATTTTATTTGATGACTTCCATAAATGCATACATTATACACAACTTATAATAATAAATTATCCTTCTTGTTTAAAGAAAATAATGAACAATAAATAATTTACACTGAAATTGATTTTTTTTTTTAATAAGTTGAGAGTAGTGGCTGAAGGGGAAGGGATAAATTTCAAAGAAACTGAAAGATACAGGGTTCGAACCCTGGTCAATACCCTTATAAAGGGTTTGCGATACCACTTGAGCTAGAAGCTAGTGGTCACACTGAAATTGAACTTGACTGCTAGGCTTGCATTTTTCAGAATATTTTTAGAAGCAATAGATTATGGTGCTATCCATTCTACCATCAATTAATAATTATCGTGCCTTACTCTAAATCTAGAAATCATTGGATTTTACTTTGTAAAATGTCAATTAAATTTATCATTATTAGTGTACAAGAAGAAGAATAATGTTTCATCTAAATCAGTTGTTTAGATGCAATTAATATTATTAATCTATAGTTGAAAATGAAAGAAAGCTCCCATGATCAACTTTATTAAAGTAATTTCATATATATGCAAAAGTATCAATTATTGGTGCCCAGCAAGCATTTTCAAGCATAAAGGACTAAATGTACAAGATTCTAAAAGATACAGGATGTAAATTGCAAAAAGTTAAATATTGATCCAAAATCGAAATGAGGCCAACTCACAGGACTAATTTTGCAATTTTGTCTAAAGAATAATTATAGTTAAATGCTCTCGACTTTCTGAGATAATATAAGGTTGTATAGACATGCAAGAGATGAAATGCGGCAGTCTGGTCAACAAGTGGTGGATCCGTCTTAAGTTCTCAAAGGCCCAACGTACTATTAATGATTAATGTTGAAAGATTAGTTAAAGTGTCATTAGTTAGATGATTAAGATGGTCATAATAATTATGATGTCTGATTTGAACAGATTCTCATAATCCCATGATTATGGATTAATTATACCAGTTTTTACTAGTTTAAAAAATCTGGTTCATGGGATTTATTTCTGGTACATAAAAAACAATAATGTGATGGGGATAGTGCTTGTAGACAACCAAAAACAGAATCTTCATCGTCATATATACTTTTATGGATTGAACAAAGAGTAGATCAAAATCTAATTAGTATTAAAAGTTTAAGACTAGTTCTCACAAGAGACAATCTTACGGATCTATGCGGATGCGACAGATAGGGTCTAGTCTGAAAGATTTTAAGGTCCCAAACTTTCTCAGAATAGAGTGTTGTTACAAGTGCCAGTAACACTTGTATCAACCCGCAGCGGATAAAAGTAAAACACAGAGATAAAATTTGTCTACAAGTATAAAAATACTTGTAAACGTGCCAGCATGGCGAAATATATTCACTAGTTGAAGTATCGTTTACAGAACTGAATCAAATGACTCAACTAGTACGAAACCTATCAAAACTCCTTTGTATGAGTAGATCTATGCTTTGTAAAGCAACTTCGTCCAAAAAGAAATAATATGAACTATTCAAAACTTCTATGAAAACAACAGATGGACGAAAAACAGAGAAACAAAGACTCCGATCTTCAGGTGTTGAATTGTTACTTCAGCAGCACTTCCTTCAACACTCTGAACTGTGTAGCTTTTCAAACTTTATTTCTCTCTTGCAGAATTCGATCTCTCTCAGATATATGCTCTCTCAGTTGTAATTCTGCGTACTGAATTATGTGGAGATCGTCCTCTTTATATAGGCAATCCATTGAAGAGTTTGAGTCCCTATAAAACAAAGAAGAAAGAAACATAGTGAAAATAGGATTCCTAATCATGTAAGGACTAGAACTCTTTTAAACATATCCCTAAAAAATCGATCCTTCCATAATCCAAAACTCAAGAATCCGATTTTAATACAATTCTTTTCTAAATCAACTTCCTTTATTTAATAAATCCTTTTTCAAGAAGTAACCAAGAAAGGCAAAACACCAAAAATTATATTTTTCAAAAATAAAAGAAAATATTATATAACCGTGAAAAACACGAATCTAACATTCTCCCCCTTTTTGCCTTTCTGGACAAAACATCAAACTCAAGCAAAGGGTTTATAAAAAATAAGTAAGTAACTCCCCCTTAGTTGAAAATCAGTGAAAACAAAATTTTCTCCCCCTTAATAAAAAACGCCCTACTTCACAAAGTGTTCCTACACAGGATAGAACACTTACAAGAACACCTCAAATCTGCATAAAATGGTTAGTATGTAAATGCAATATCAGTGTATGAGAGCAAGAGTCAACAGACTCCAAATGCAGAAAGATATTAGACACCAATCATTAGGTAGTTCAATACACATTATGAAATGTTAGCACATCAAAAGATATTAGAATATCCCAGCATAGGTTTTAAGTAGCAAAAGTGCTAAACATGCCAAAACAAATGTAAGTACTCCAGCAGGATTTTAATCAAATTTATATAAGTCGTCTTCAAAATCAAAGTTTAAGTCCATATCATCCCCAGCTGCTTCCTTTCCTTTATCCGTTCATGTATTAGCTCCATCCTTTGCGCCCAGCGTTGCATCTCCCCCTCCACTAAAGCTCGGTTCAGTACTCGTACCAGCCGTACCAGCCCCATCTCCCCCTTTTTGTCCAGAAGGTGAGAGCAAGCCAAAAATGAGCTTTGAAGTTCTCAAAGTACTGAATGTGTTGTTTGGCCAGAGTGATTTGCTGATCGGCAAAGGCCAATTGTTCCTGCATAAACGTCTCAGCAATAGAAGTAGCAGATGCAAAGTCAAAAGCAGACATATGAATGTTAGAAGTGTTGGGAGAAAAAGGTGGAACACTCGGTGAAACACCCTCAGACGCCACAGGAGGAATAGGTTCAGGATCATCTTCACCAGGGAAGCGAAGAGGTAGGTCCTTCACCTTATCCCCCTTGAACAACTTATGAGATATTGGAAACAATTCCGGTTCAAGTGAGAAGGAGTCTCCACTCATCAAGTTCAGACCTTGAGAACTCAACATGAGATAAATCAATGAAGGATACGGTAAAGCATGTTGCACTGAAGATTCAGCAAACCCCATTACCATGTCAAAAACCAGTTGTCCAAAATTCAACGGGATCCCAGTCCCAATTTTAAACAAAACCACAGCCTGTTCTTTTGCAACCGATGTGCTGTGAGTGGTTGGGATCCAATTTTGTACGGAAATTTTGTGTAAAACTGAGTAAAGGGATGTGAGTCTAGAAGCGGGAAGTTTCGAAGGATGAACAGGCCAATTCTGAACTCGGTTCCCAGTTATGGTGCGAATAACCTCATTGTAATCATCCACTAAGGCACCTTCGTCAAACTCGGGGGTGCCATAGAAAGTGTTGATGACTTGGGGAGAAAAGTCATAAACCTTGTTTCGCACAAACACCTTTCCATACTTCGGAGACTTACGATTTTTGGCAATAGACTCCAAGTTCACATAAAATTCTAATACCACATTCCTAACAAACGGCAATGCTGTAGTTACAGTGCTCAACAAGTTGCGCATTTGAAATAACTGAACAATGTTATTTTTCTCAAAAAGATCATGCTCAATTCGCTTTTCACAAATAAATTTGCGATCATCCATGGTTTTGAAACGTTTGAAAGCACCTTCAGTGTAAAAAGAGAAAGAGTAGGCTTTACTTATCTCAAACTCCTCAGTCAAAGCAGCAGAGGATTCAACAGATGTATCGGATGAAGGAGTTGTAGCAGCTTCAGAGTGCACAGCTGAATCAGGTGTTGCAACAGGAGTGGCAACACTTGGAGGAACACTTGATGCAGCCTTTCCAATTTCTGTCTCAGGCACCAACTCAGGGTCGGTGTCATCATCCTTATCATCTTCCGTCCGGGCATCAAAGTCCTCATCACTGGAGTTATCTTACTCGGTACGCTCTGAGTCAGAGGGTGTTGGAACTGGAGTGGCAACACTTTTACCAGCTCTCCGTGTAGTACTTGACCATGTACTAGTCTTTAAAGCTTCCAAAATTTCAGCCCCTTCTTCTGCAGATCCTTTGTCGGACCCTTTTCCTTGTTCTTTCGTACCAGACCCAGACTCAGATGTACTTTTCTTCTTGCGCGGAGTGGTCGGAGCTGCTTTCTTGGCCGGAGGTTTCTTGACAGGAGGTTTCTTGGCCGGAGGTTTTGAAACTGTAGGTTTCTTGACAGAGCTCCTCGTTCTTGACCGTCGAGCCATCACATACCTGGAGATATCCTCATCGGAATCGGATTGCAACGGAATATTAGGGAACGATGACGGTTCTCCCCCTTTCTTGGATGACCGTCTAACAAGCTTCTTTTCTCTTTTCGGATTTCCTTGCGATGGTGACCCCATACTCGCAGTCGTAGCAAAATCCCTCTTTTTCAAAATTGGTAATTTTGGAGGGTTTAAAGGTGTTTCGTGAGTGGCCATATCTGGGAGATCTTCAACATTGATGACATTTTCAGTATCATCTGGTGGAAACACACCAATTGGAATTGGGGTTTCAGACTCAAGAATCATGGCGAAGTTTGAATCCAAAACATCATCAAGATTTTCGAGTGGGTTTTCTTGTGGAGTTTCTTGCGGTTTTTTTGTGGATGTGGGTTCAGTTTCTGGTAAATTTGTGAATTCTTCGACTGGAACAGAGGGAGTAGGGAATTTTGGGTTTTCTTCGATGGGAGTACTGTTCTAACAACAACGCCAGCGGGAGTTTCAAGATTTTGAGTCGAGGTCTTTGAGGGGGTGTTGCAAAGACTGATCGACTCTGTAATCGGAGGTGGAGGCGTAGATTGCACTGGGGGGTTGATCGACGCTGATTCGTCGGTGGATTTCGCAGGAGTTGATGGAGTCGTACCTGCAACAGGCTGAGACGATGAAGATGACGACGGACTAGCGGTTGGACTGAACATTCCTGAAATGCCTGAAATAATTCTCTTCATTGTGGATTAGTAGACAGTGAATTATGCAAGGAAGGGAAAAAATTTCAGAGATCAAATGGAGAAGAAGAAGCACAGTAAATATTTTGTAAAATGTGAGAGAGAGAAATGACAAATGGTGTAAAGTGATGTGAAGTGTGATAAGAAGCAAGTCAATCACTCTTAAATGTTCTAGACAAAATTGCCGGTTGATATGAGAGAGAGAAGCCCAAATAGATCCAATTACCCAAAAACAAACGGGCAAAAATAACCACCCAGATTTTCAAATTTGATTTCAAATTACAAGTCTCCAAAATATTTGAAATACTTAACCGCATATATAGATAAGATAGAGCTGAGATAATTTCAAATATATCCATGTATATCACAATCCATATAACACCACAAAACTTAAATCACCACAAGATTCAATAATTAAGAAAAGAAAAATCAAGATTGCATAATATCCAAGGGATTCCTAAATTCTGTTATTCATCAATTTTCACCAAAATGCATGTCCTAATTATGTCTAGATATGGAACAAAACAAAAAAAGATTTTTCGAGTTTTTCTTATGATTTTTCCAAGACACTTTTACGCCGATTCAATGAATAATGATCCGCATACCCAGCATATAGGATTTTTCGAGTTTTTCTTATGATTTTTCCAAGATTCATGCCAGATTTAGCCAGTGGGTAGCTTTCACACAAAAACCCAAAGGTAGCTTTTTATCACAAGATCATGCCGCTTAAAACACTTTTATAAGGTAAGAATTGGTCAAAAGGATTAGCTGCACTCAGTAGGGAGGTAGTTGTTTCCCTCAAAGGCCTCAAAACATGATCGATATATTTTTTTTAAACTCATCGCCTGGGTAAAGTATATTAATGATTTTGTAAATTGGAAACATCCACTCACATCAGCTTATCAGGTGAACCCTCTTGGGTACATTACCAGAACTTTGTCAAGCTAATTTCGTCGTGCAGATGCAAATCTAACTAAATGCATGAATGAAAAAAAAAAAACAAAAAGCAAACAGGAAAAAGGTGTTGCAGCAAGTGTTACCGTGTAGGCTGCAACACTTCTACGAACAGTGTTAGATCGCACACAAACCAAGAGACTTCCTTAGAGTGGAAAATCTCTCAAAATCTAAAGCTTTGGTGAAAATATCAGCTAACTGATTTTCAGTACCAATGTATTCTATGCGAATAATGTTTTTCTCAACCATATCACGAATAAAGTGGTGTCTTATGTCTATGTGTTTTGTGCGAGAGTGTTGTACAGGATTCTTTGAAATATCAATAGCACTTGAATTATCACAATAAATGGTTAAGATATCACTATGAAGACCATAATCCTCAATCATTTGATTCATCCAAAGCAATTGGGAACAACAACTCCCAACAGCAACATATTCTGATTCTGCAGTCGAAAGAGAAACACAATTTTGTTTACGATCGTACTCAAGATACCAAATTATTACAAGGTAGAAACAACCACCGGTTGTACTTTTTCTGTCATCAACGCGTCTCCGGCCGATCAGAGTCACTAAAACCAACTAGATTTGTGTTTGTATCTTTAGTGTACCAAATTCCTAGATTAGTGGTGCCTCCAATATATCGAATAATTCTTTTCAAGGCTTTCAAGTGAGTGATCTTAGGATTGGCTTGATAACGAGCACACAAACACACACTATACATGATATCGGGGCCAGCGATTAAATACAACAGACTACCTATCATGCTTCTATACAAAGTGTTATCAACACTTTCAAAGAACATCTTCTCTACTAAGTTTTTGACTTGAACCCATGGGAGTTTTCATATGGGATGCACTATCTAAGTTGAATTTCTTCACCAAATTTCGTGCATATTTGCTTTGAGAAATAAAAATCCCATCCTTCGATTGTTTGATTTGTAAGCCCAAAAAGTAGTTCAATTCACCAACCATACTTATTTCAAATGTAGATGACATACAATCAACAAATTCTTTCAACAATTTTTGACTAGAAACACCAAACACAATATCATCCACATATATTTGAGCAATTAAAATGCTATGATTAGTTCTTTGAATGAAAAGAGTCTTATCCACTTCACCACGTTTAAAACCCATTTGGAGTAAATGTTCAGTTAATCTACCATACCAAGCTCTAGGGGCTTGTTTAAGACCATAAAGAGCCTTTTTAAGCTTAAACACATGGTTTGGATTATAGGGGTCTTCAAAACCTTTTGGTTGTTCAACATAAGCTTCTTCATTTAAAATCCCATTTAAAAAAGCACTTTTAACATCCATTTGGTGAAGTGTAAGATCGAGGTGACAAGCTATAGCAAGAAGAAGTCTAATGGACTCAATTCGGGCTACAGGAGCAAAGGTTTCATCAAAGTCAACCCCCTCAACCTGTGTATACCCTTGAGCCACCAAGCGAGCTTTATTACGCACAATGTTCCCAGATTCATCAGTTTTGTTTTTGAAAATCCATTTAGTTCCAATCACATTCACATTATCAGGTCTGGGAACTAAATACCATACATCATTTTTAGCAAATTGATCAAGTTCATCTTGCATAGCATTAATCCAAAATTCATCTTTCAAAGCCTCATTGATATTCTTAGGCTCAAAATTAGAGATAAAGCAGCAAGTTCTTACCAGAGTGCAGTTTGAAGATAAGTATGCATTTCTTACCATGTCACGGTAGTTTACCTTCTCCTTTCTTCGTGTTCGTACACCTTCAGTAACTTCACCTATCACTTGAGTAGTTGGGTGATTTTTCTGAATTCTGCTTGGTATGTCTCTGGTACGATTAGTCACATGATCATCAAGTACTTGGTTTTGTTCGTTCTCATGATCAGATTCAGTTTCTGAGTCTGTTTCTACAGGTGTGTTTACAGGTGCTGCTGCAGGTGTCTCAACATCTATTGGAACACTTGCAACAACATCTGTTGTAACACTTGGTTCAACATCAGTTTCAGGGACTGACTTGGATGTATTATTGGTCTCAATTAGATCAGAGACACAGTCTTCTTCAGTTTTTCCTGCAAGGTCAGCTAGATCATCGAAAACAACATTCACAGTTTCCATAATTGTCCTTGTTTGGAGGTTAAAAATCCTATAGGCATGACTGTTAGTGGAATATCCTAGGAACAGACTCTTATCACTTTTAGAGTCAAATTTAGCAAGTTCATCTCTATCATTCAGCACATAGCACACACATCCAAATACATGAAAATATTTAAGGTTAGGTTTCTTACCTAAAAGTATCTCGTACGGAGTCATAGTACTTCCTACCCTCAAATACACACGATTCGTAATATGGCATGCAGTGTTTAAGGCCTCAGCCCAAAAACATTTGGTCAAATTTTTCGAACTTAACATGACTCGTGCCATTTCTTGTAATGTTCGATTTTTCCTTTCCGCCACCCCATTTTGTTGTGGAGTTTTGGGTGCGGAGAACTCATGAGAAATACCTTTCCTATCACAAAAGGTTGAAAAAGATGAGTTTTCAAATTCTTTTCCATGATCAGTTCTTATTCTAGCAATAGTGACACTGTACAAATTGCACACCTTCTTATGCAAATTTCTGAAAGACTCAAAAGCATCAGATTTTTCACGTAAGAAACGAACCCATGTAAAACGAGAGAAATCATCAACACACACAAAAGAATATTTCTTTCCTCCAACACTTTCAACCTCAATAGGACCCATAAGATCCATGTGAAGAAGTTCAAAACAGCGGGTAGTGTGAAAGTGTTGTGACAATTGGTGTGACACTCGGGTATGTTTACCTTTTTGATAAGATCCACACACAGAGGTATTTTTAGTGTTCAGTTTTGGTAATCCTCTTACAGCTTCATATCTGACAAGTTTCTCAATCATTTTAAAGTTCACATGTCCTAACTTTTGATGCCATAAATCCGTCTCATTCAAATTAACACTATGATAAGCAGTAATACCACCAAATTGGTAGCAATTATCAACGGATCTTAAACCTGCTAAGATGCAAACGTTAGCAATGTCAAACACTTCACATGAATTCTTATCAAATTTAACATACAAATCATCATCACAAAGTTGGCTAATGCTAAGTAGGTTCGCAGAGAGCCCTTCAACATGTAAAACGTTTCTGAGCTTAGGAAGACCTTTTACATTCAGAGTACCTTTACCAACTATTTGTCCTCGTGCACCACCACCATATGTGACCTTACCTCCGTCGAATAATTCATAGTCCGTTAGGTATTCTTTGGTTCCTGTCATGTGGCGAGAACATCCACTATCGAAGTACCAAGATCCTGTAATGTTAGACCTCAAGGATGTATATATAACATTACAAGTCAACTCAGTTTTGCGGACCCAAATAGTTTTTCTTTTAGTCGAGGTGTTGTTAGAAGTGTGTGAGGACACTCGTGAAAACACTTGACCAGAAAACTTTTGACGTTTTAGATCAGACTTTAGCTTATAGCAGTATGGTTTAATGTGGCCAGGTTTATAGCAGTAATGACAGATATAGTGCCTTTTTCTTTTCTGTGGCTTTTCATTAGAACAAGAAGGATCATCAATAGAGGAATTTGAAGCCTTAGAGTCTTCAGATCCTTTTACAAAAGTAGGAGTTTTGTATCCCAAGCCAGTTTTCTCTGTATTTCCTAGAGCTAGGATTTCGTCAAGTTTAGCTTTGCTAGAATTAAGCTTTCTCAATGTCTCAAGAGATTTATCAAGTTCAGCTTTTACCTTTTCTAATTCCTCATCTTTCCTGGTTAGCATGATTTCTAGTCGTGTCAGGGAATTCGTCTGCTCCTCGTTCTCCTTTGTAAGTTTTTCATTCTCTTTTGTCAGGCATCCGATGTGTTCAACACATTTTTCCCAATCGTGGTATAATTCTTGGTAAGCATCCATGATGTCCTGTTCTTCATTATCGGAGTCCTCAGCAGCCTGGATATCTGTTTCAACTAGAGAGGCATATGTTAAGCAAAACGTATTTGAAGGGTTAGAAAGAGTATACCTGTTAGGTGTTGTAATGTCTCGAGCAACACCTCGAGAGACACCCAATGGATTGATTTGCATCGCCCTTTTCTCATTGATGATTGTCATGAGAGCAGTATTTTCATCATTCTGACTCGAGTTTTCTTTCTCTGACTCATCATCGCTCAAAGTAACACTCAAATTCATACCCTTTTTACGTAAAGTATTTGCACATTCATTGGCATAGTGCCCAAAACCGGTGCATGCTCTACATCTGACCTTATCAATATCGAACTGATTCCCAGTTTTATCTTGGTTTCTATCAGGCATATTCCTTTGAGGGTATTTAGGAGCATTGGGTTTAAAAGGTTTGTTGGTTTTGGAAGGAAACTAAGTTTCGCTTTTGTTTTTCATGATTCTACTGAATTTTTTAGCAAACATAGCCATAGATTCCTCACCTAATTCGGATTCCTCAACCTCTTTTGTTAATTGAGCCAATTCACTAGTTTCATTAGGTATTACCTGTAGAGCAATGCTTTTCCCTTTTGGTCTCCTTTTGTCGACAAAATTGAGTTCCCAAGTTTTGAGGATTCCAGCTAACTCATCGAGTCGTAGTGTTGCAATGTTTGATAATTCTTCAACCGCAGCAATCTTAATATCAAACCTTTCAGGTAGGGAACGCATCATCTTGCTTACTAACCTGGAATTTAAGATCGGCTCACCCAGAGATTGAGATTCATTGGCGATGTCACAGAGTCGTCCATGGTAAGATGTAATATCTTCATCTTCCTCCATCTTCAAATTTTCAAACCTAACTGTCAGGTGTCGTAACTTGGAGAGACGAACACTTGCAGAACCTTCACAATGTTTTTGCAGAGCCTCCCATGCGTCCCTGGTGCATTATTATAGTTGCGAGATGATTTTAAACATGTTGAAATCGATCGCACAAAAATCGCATTGAGAGCCTTCGAATTGTAGTTCGCAAGTTGAATATCTTCATTGGACCAGCTTATTTCATCTTGATTTATGTAATCGCCATCAACATCTATGATTTTCGGAGGAGTCCATCCAACCAGAACAGCGCGCCAGGCTTTCTCATCAATTGATTTTATAAAAGCCCGCATCTTGATCTTCCAAATCGAGTAGTTAGATCCATCCAACATAGGTGGACGAAACATAGCTGAAACTTGACTATCCATTGCTTGCTCGAACTTAGGATCAACACTTAGTGAAATCAAGTGTTGGCTCTAGATGCCAATTGAAAGATTTTAAGGTCCCAAACTTTCTCAGAATAGAGTGTTGTTACAAGTGCCAGTAACACTTGTACCAACCCGCAGCGGATAAAAGTAAAACACAGAGATAAAATTTGTCTACAAGTATAAAAATACTTGTAAACGTGCCAGCAGGGCGAAATATATTCACTAGTTGAAGTATCGTTTACAGAACTGAATCGAATGACTCAACTAGTACGAAACCTATCAAAACTCCTTTGTATGAGTAGATCTATGCTTTGTAAAGCAACTTCGTCCAAAAAGAAATAATATGAACTATTCAGAACTTCTATGAAAACAACAGATGGACGAAAAACAGAGAAACAAAGACTCCGATCTTCAGGTGTTGAACTGGTACTTCAGCAGCACTTCCTTCAACACTCTGAACTGTGTAGCTTTTCAGACTTTATTTCTCTCTTGCAGAATTCGATCTCTCTCAGATATATGCTCTCTCAGTTGTAATTCTGCGTACTGAATTATGTGGAGATCGTCCTCTTTATATAGGCAATCCATTGAAGAGTTTGAGTCCCTATAAAAAACAAAGAAAGAAACATAGTGGAAATAGGATTCCTAATCATATAAGGACTAGAACTCTTTTAAACATATCCCTAAAAAATCGATCCTTCCATAATCCAAAACTCAAGAATCCGATTTTAATACAATTCTTTTCTAAATCAACTTCCTTTATTTAATAAATCCTTTTTCAAGAAGTAACCAAGAAAGGCAAAACACCAAAAAATATATTTTTCAAAAATAAAAGAAAATATTATATAACCGTGAAAAACACGGATCTAACATAGTCAAACAAACAAAATCCGCAGGTCAAAAAATGCCAACTATTATAGAGGTGGCAATCAGGTCCATAGGTTAAAACTGACTCAAAATCTATCAGGCCGATTTTTTCAAGCCCCTAGCTTGGTCAGTGTAGTGCATTTTATGCCTGGCCATTGGACCTATTATGCCGAGTAAATATGTCCGATCTTTTTCGGGCCTAGAAATTCTTGACCCAGTCTAGCCTTATATTTGGGTCGGGCCTAAATTGTCAGCTCCAACTATTAGTGATCCGCCAAAATCAGTGTGGTAATACTTTTGGAGAAAAACGTAATACTTTAATTAGAAAATGTAATACTTTTGATAAATAAAAAAATGACACACTTGTTAATATGGTGGTGGAGATGGATAGTGACTCCATATAAACAACTTTTTTTTTCTTCTTCTAGTTCTGTTAATTTGAAAAACAAAAGTGATACTCTTAAAGAAAGTTGTATATAACTTTGCAAATAAATAATATCAGTTTTGTTACTTTGAAAACATAATAATCTCTAATTCAATATGTGATACTATTCAGTTCAATATATAATGCTTTTTCGCTTAAACTAAAATTGTAATATTTTTTTAGTTAAACATATATAATACTTTTCATTTAAATGTATAATACTTTTTACATATACTGTAATAATACTTTTAAGTTTAATGTGTAATACTTGTCAGTTCAACATGCAATACTTTTTACTTAAATGTGTAATAAAACATGGTTACTTGAGTGGTTACATCTCACTCCATCTTTGTGCTTTCTTGCTCCTACAAGATGAAAATTATATGTTGGGAATAGATCGATTAGGGAGTGATTGCTTGACCTTTCATTCTGCTTTTTTTTGTTGGATAACTGGGTTGGTGTATATTGAATGGCTACAGAAATTTGAGCAGAGTAACAGAAATAAAGTCGAGGCAAGAGTTGGACTATTTGTCTTTAAGACAAAATTGCCCCGCTCACGGTGTTAATGGAAACTGGCAATCGCCTCCCAAGATACAACGACTTATGTCTTGTGATAGCAACACTACAAATCACAAGACACTTCGAACTTGTGGTGTTTTTGAACTCTCAGAATTTATGCAGAAAAAATGCTACAGATTTTCGAATTTCTCTCAGTGATGAAATTAATTATGGGACTGCGTTTTTATAGAGCTCCTGGTGTCTCATCAGACTGGGTGTGACCCTGGTTCGGATCAGCCATGACTGTTAGATTGCACCATGTAATCAACAGTTGCGATCTGATGGTCCAGATTGCATCCAGCTAAAGGTACACGCCCCTTGGTACGCACCCGCACACCGGGATGCGTGTCGGTTCAAATATGGTGCCCGTCGCCAAACAACGACGCATTCAATCAACACCACGTGTCACCGCTCAGACGATTTTGCCAAGTCAAGTGCCACCTGAGTTGCCCTGCCACGTCACTGAGCCACTGGACTGAACCCTAGTTCAATTTTCAAAACTTTAAGGCTCCTCAAAGCTCCTCGCGACGATGCGTGCGTGCAAAGTGTGCCTCTAAAGCGCCCAATGCGACTATGTACGACGTGTGTGGGCCTGGGCCCAAGCCCGGCTGCTCCGGCTTGACGGTGCTCGTGACTCGTCTCTCTGTTTTTGAACTAGCCAAAGGCTAGTCAAAATTGACTTGGTCCACTAGAGTGTACCATAAGGAGTTCTACATGATTACTCTTTATTAGTGGTGAAGCTCTTTATTAACTAGTCAAACATTTAATATGTTTCTTATGTGGGATATGGCTTTCCATATTCCCACCCTTTTATATTCCATATATAAAAGTATTTTAAGTAGCCAACTTCATGCATTTATTTCTCATTCACCCGACATTGGTTTTGAGAAATTCAAAATGCTAAACTCATCTACTCGCAGCGTGGATGACATTTATCTCATTATTTCATAAGTCGAATAATTGAACCCACTTAAATAATTGGTCAAAATTAGGTCAAAACCCAATTTACTAAAACCAATTTCAACAATTCCCCACATGAATGGAAATATATGCATATGAGTATGCAGACACTAAAGAGAGTTCAAACGGAAAGCTATTGCATCGGGAGAGGTAACTTGTGGCTTTGAACCTTCCTTAGTGGAATACTATCGGATTTACTAGGTTGCACAGTGACACGATGTCTTGAACTGTTCAGCTGTTTATGTAACCCTAAACAACAACATCCACATAATATCTTTCCTAACACCATTTGGTTCTCACGGTTATGTCCATTTTGGCCCTAGACAATATCTTGGATTCATAAGTGTTTCATTGAAGTGGCCCGTCTTCACACTTATATAGGTGATCTCCTATTAAGAGTATCCTGTCATACTCCACTTCTTTAAAGTATAGGAATCATTAAAGGTTTATAACCACTAGTGGACTTGGAATCATTTGTGTCAGATATCCAATTAGCATCACTGTATCCTTCTAATACAGCTGGATATCTTGAGTAATGTAATCCATAATTTAAGTTGAGTCTTAGATACCTAAGAACCCTTATCAATGCCTTCCAATGGTCATTTCTAGGATTGCTCGTTAATCTACTCAATTTATTAACTGCGTAGCCAATATCCGGACGTGTGCAGTTTGTTACATACATTAGACTGCCAATAATCCGAGAATATTCTAGTTGAAATACAGGCTCACCCTAATTTTTAGCTAAGTGTAAGCTTAAATCAATAGGCGTTTTAGCTGGAGGACTGTCATAAGCATTAAACTTTTGAAGTACTGTCTCAATATAATGAGACTGTGATAAAACAATTCCATCAGATATTTTAGAGATCTTAATTCCCAGAATAACATCTGCTACACCCATATCTTTCATATCAAAATATATAGTCAATATTTTCTTAGTATTCATGATTATATCATGATTACTACCCATACTTAACATGTCATCAACATAAAGACAAACAATCACATAAGCATTAGATGTATCTTTAATGTAAACGCATTTATCACACTCGTTAATTTTGAAACCATTCGACAGCATAGTTCTGTCAAATTTCTCGTGCCATTGTTTCGAAGCTTGCTTAAGGCCATACAATGACTTAACGAGTTTGCACAACTTCTTATCTCGCCAGAGCAACAAACCCTTCAAAGGTTGTTCCATGTAGATTTTCTCTTTAATTCATCATTTAGAAAAGCCATTTTCACATCCATTTGGTGTATCTCAAGGTTATGCAATGTTGCAATAGCAATGAGAACTCTAATAGATGTGATTCTTGTCACATGTGAATACGTATCAAAGAAATCAAGGCATTCTCTTTGTTTAAATCTTTTAGCTACTAATCTGGCCTTGTACTTGTCAATAGTTCAATCAGCTTTATATTTTCTTTTAAGGATCCACTTGCATCCTAAAAGTTTATTTCCCGGTGGGAGATCTACCAACTCCCAAGTACGATTTTGCATAATGGAATCTATCTCACTATTAATAGCTTCTTTCCAGAATGGTGCTTCTGGATTGGACAATACCTCACCAATTGTCCTTGGTTCATTTTCTAACACATAAGTTAGAAAATCTGGACCAAAACATTTAGTTATTTTGGTTAGATAAATGTTTTTATCATGATTTTGATGATTTTATTTTTACACCAAAATAATATTTTTAAATGTTGTCCAAATACTCCTAAATGATTTAAAATAGTTTTACTAATTATTCGGAGTATTTCTTAAAGTTTATTTTCGACAAAAAATTGGACAACACTTTTGATGATTTTGTGTTAAAGTGCTTTTACATCAAAACAATGTTTCTAAATATTGTCCAAATGCTCCCGATTGATCTAAAATGATTTTACTAATTTTTAGAGTATTTCTTGAAGTTTATTTTCGATTAAAATTGGACAACACATCTGTTTTGAGGCCAACCGGTTGCCCTATAGGACATCCCGTGTCTGAAGTCGATTTTAGAAACAGAAAACAGGACGGACACAAAATACAGGAGGCCAACCAGTCGACCTAGAGGCTGACCGATGGCGTCGACTGGTGCCTGTGCAGGTTGCTAACTTTCTGTATTGCTTAAACATAGAGGGCAACCGGTCTAACATAGGGTCGATCGGTCGGACCCTATGTGGACCGGTCGCCCTATGTAATTTCTGAGTATATTTTCTAACATTCATTTCTACGCTACCGGTCGCCATACCGTTTTGACAGCAAATTCTAACCGTTGTGTAGCAGACAATTTTTCCTTAATTTGTGATATTGATTTCTAACAACTATATTCTTCATTTGTCTTGCAATTTTTTACAGATTCCAATCTCCTAGGAGGAGCCTATCAAGTTCAAGACATCCTCTATAAATAGATGAAGAATTGAATCAACACAATAAGAGAGAATAATACAACACAACAAGATACATTCAAGCAAACACTTTTGTTCTTCAATTTCAATATTCTTGTTGTAATAGCCTAAGGTCTTACACTTTCACATCTTGAGGTCTAGGCTTATTTCTTGATTACACTTGCACTAAAAATTGTATTATTCATTATCGAGTTGTAATCTTGAATTTGTGGTCATCATTCAACACAAGATATCCTTGTGAGTGTTCTTGTGGTAAGAACACACTTGGGTGATCTAGGTGTTAGGTGTAAGAAAATTGTGGTAATCTTCTTGTTGAAGAGTTTGGTGTTCTTTGAGGTGTTGAAGAATTTAGTGTTTTTCAAGGTGGAAGATTGTGCTAATCTTAACAAGGTGCCGTAGAAGATTGTGGTAATCTTCAGGGGAGATTGTGGTAATCTCCAAAGAGGTGTTTTAAGGTGATGTTTTATTAATTGTGGTAATTAATAAAATCTTTTTTTCTTTTTGAAATCCATCCCGGAGATACTGGGGTGGTAGAAGATTAGGCCCTAGGTGGGTTGAACCTCTATAAATCAACGTGTGTTGTTTATTTCCCGCACTTCAATTCTTGTCTTAGCTTATTACATTCGAAAAAGAGGGCATAATCGAGAAAATGGGCATAATCTATTCACCCTCCCTCTAGATTATCGTAGCCACTTGGACTTACAAGTGGTATCAAAGCCAAACTCTTTGGCATGCTCGTTCCACATCGCGAGTAAAGAAGAACGATCATTGGCTACGAATGAAGTCTACCACTATTCGACTCCAAAAATAATGCATTTTGGAAAGAAAGAATGGAATGCTATTTACAAAGTTGCAGGTTCGATATTTGGAACACGGTCATTAATGGAGAATCCATCCCGATGAAAGACGAACCACTCACCTCCAAAGTCCTCAAGGAGCTCAATGATGAAGACAAGAAAATTCTCTCCTTAAATGGTAAAGCTCTAAATATTCTTCATTGTTCACTTACTTCTTCGGAATACGGTCATATTCTAGGAATACGATCGGCATATGAAGTGTGGCAAAAATTAGAAATTATCTATCAAGTATATGCAAATGAGAGGAGCTATTCAAAAGCATCTACTTCTCAATTGGATACAACAAATCCAACAACATGGGATGAGCTTCTTACAACTTCCGATAATGAAGAAGCCGAGCAATATTTAATGGGCATCGACGAAGACAATGAGGTACGCTCTAACTCTTCTACCTCTTTTAATGATTTGCATGATAATTTGCAAAATGATTTTGATGAGCTTCAAAATGAATTCCAAAGCTTTCTATTTAAATACAAAAATTTGAAAAATGAATTCAATACCTTGAAACATGAAAAGGATAGTTTACATGCCTCTTATGAATCTCTTTCATGTGCTCACACTACCACACTTGATAAAGTTAGAAATCTTGAAAAGGAAAATGAATCTCTTGTGAAGGATATTAATTGCATGAAAAATGATTTGACTAAGTTTAATTTGAGTACCAATAAAATGACCAAAATTCTTGATGTTCATCATTGTGATAATTTGAAACTAGAACTTGGTTATAAGCCCAAAGTTATTGATGATAAGAAAAGAATCCAAGTCTCTATACATGGTGATCATTATACTTGTAGAATTATTACATGCTTCTATTGTGGTAAAAAGGGTCACACGGCTAATACTTGTCGGGCTAGAAATAGCTCTAATTATTATTGGAGACCTAAAAGTCTCAATGCTAATCCCAAAGGACCCAAACACTTGAGGGTACCACAAAACAATGTCATATTAGGTACTCAGCGGAATAACAATCAAAGAAAATTTGTACCGCCAAGAATACATCAAATGCCCATTTCATTTGATCAAAGGAGAAGACATCACCACAATGAATTTCCAAGAAGGAAATATTATCAACAATGGGAAGGTAACAAACCTTGGAAATGGAGCAATTGGAGAAGTCATCATCAACAAAATAAGTCTCCAAGAGGAAGACATCAACAACAAAATGACTTTCCAAGAGAAAGATATCATTAGCAATGGGAAAGATACACCCCGTGGAAATGGCATAATTGGTAAACCGTATCTTCTCATTTAAATACGCATAATATTTTATTATTATGTATGCTTGTATTTTTGCTTTAATTGTCAAAATAAGTTTTCAACTTATTTTTTAAATCTTTTGAAAATGAGACATTGTATTATGCTCTTGCGCATTTACTAAGACTTATTTGTTTTATTATCTCTTATGGAATTATATAGCATAATCATACTTGTGACATCTTTTTGCTTTAGCCTACACTTGTATCATTATGTTTTGTGCAAGCACTTTTTCTAACAATTATGTAGGACATATATGGTTATCTACTCATTATTCGTCAAGAGGGTCATAGACTATCGAGGTACGCTCACTTGTGCTATTCTTACTCTCACTTGATATTTTTCATGCCGTATGATTATGTGCTTGCTTTCCAAGCTATTTCAAAGTATTTCATACAAAGTGCCATTAAAAGGATTTTTCGATTTTTGAAAGGCACTATTCGATAAAGCTTGTTTTATCCGAGACTTATGAAGGCTTATATCTTGTTTTGATAAAACATTCGTTTTTTTATCATTCTCTCAAATTATGCATTTGATTGCACATATTAATGTCCTTATTCTTGTTTGGTTTGTCAAAGCTCTTTTTCAAAATACTTCTTATGAATGAGGTCTCAACTATATGCTCTCGGATTTTCATATTTCAAAAGAGACCTTATATGGCGTCCTATAAGCATATTTGAACTTACATGTTTTATTAAACTCTTGATGATCTTTTTAAAGCATAGTGTGTGTTACTTGTTATAGTGTCTCTATTATTCGATATTACTATGCTCATGTGCAAGATATCTTGTTAAGATTTTGCAGAAATTTTTAGTATTTCGGAACAAGCTTGATGATCAAGGCAAGGTTAGTAGCTCAAAGAAGGTATTGATTATGATGAAACATTTGCATCTGTAGCACGTTTAGAAACTATTCGTATTTTACTTGTCTATTCTTGTTTTTAAAAAATTTCAAACTTTACCAAATGGATGTTAAATCCGCCTTTTTTAAATAGTTTTATTCAAGAAGAAGTCTATGTAAAACAACCTCCGGGGTTTGAAAATTTTCTAGGCCAAATGATGTTTATAAACTTAAGAAGGCCTTATATGGTTTAAAACAAGCACCCCGTGCATGGTATGATAGACTTAGCTTTTCTTTTTTTGCAAAATGTTTTTTCACGAGGTAAAGTTGATACTACTCTCTTTGTTTCTGAAAAATGGCAAGATTGTTTATTAGAGCTAATTTATGTTGATGACATTATTTTTGGTGCTATTAATGAATTCTTGTGCAAGATATTTTCTAAGTTAATGCAAGGTGAATTTGAGATGAGTATGATGGGGGAGCTAAATTTCTTCCTTGGACTTCAAATTAAGCAATGCCAAGAAGGTACTTATATTTCACAATCAAAGTATACAAAAGAACTTTTGAAGAAGTTCGGCATTGAAGAAGAATGACCATCACTACTCCTATGACAACCAACATCAAGATAGATAAAGATGCTAAAGGCATATTGGTTGACAAATAAATTCGAGGTATGTTTATCTACTTTCATTATTCCCATAGACTCGACATTTTTATGCCTTATGTCTATATGCTCGACTTCAAAACAATCCCAACGAATCTCATTAAGGTGTCGTTAAAAGAAATTTTCGAATATTTGAAAGACACTTCTTCTTATGGCTTGTTTTATCCAAAGTTTTAAAACGTTCTTACTTTTCGGGATAACAAGTCTAGTATATATTATTTCTCTAAATACGGTTATTCGTATTCGAACTAAACATATTGAGATTCGATATCTTTTTCTAAGGGATTGCATTTCTTAAATGAAAAATTGAGATGTGTTTAATTCCGTCTCAAGGATAACTCGGACATTTGTTTTTAATCGTTAACCGCCGAGTCTTTTACCTCATTTTGAGCTTGATTAGACATAATGTATATTTAATAAGGTCTATGTGTGCATTTCATTCAGTTTTAAAACTTAGGGGTAAAAAAATCGAATTTTTGGTTCAAAATTCGGACAGAACCACAAATAGAGCTCCAGGGACCAGTTTGAGGGAGGGGGACCGGTCGACCTACAGGTCGACCTACACCTGGACCGGTCGACCCCCCTGGACCGGTCGTCCAGAGCAATTTCAGTGTTAAAATGAGTTTTGTCCAATACTTAGCCGTTTTGTGTTCTACTTTTTCAAATTCGCGCCTCTTTGCAAATTTCACACACAATTCATTCAAAATGATTTCTTTCTTGCAAATTACATATTTTTGAGTTTATACTATTGTTATATCATCCATGATACCCGACTTCTCCGATTAATTGGTAAGAATTCTTCTTTTTCATCTCAATTGGGTTGAACCTTTGAGAATGTGCTCCATCTTTAATATTTTGTTGGAATTCTTATATATTTGTGTTGGGCATGATGATTGTTGTTGGATGATATCTGTCAAATTGCTTTTGGTGATGAAAAATTTGGCTTGATTAATTTTACAAGGGCTATATACATCTTCTTTGTTATTTGACGCCCCCAAGTGCTCGATAAAACGTTTCAATGAAAAATTCATCACCTACATGACTCTCTCGTTTTTAAAAGTCTTATATATTTATAGAGATTATGTTTTGTTAATCAAATGAGCTTTTACGAGCTTTTACAAGTCATATAATCATCTCTTCCCTTAGCTTTTGGATTTTAAGCTTCATTATTTGAAAAGCTCGATAAATCGACTTTAATGCGCACTTTGATATGATAATATGATGTTTTTATCGTGCTAACATTTTTTTTGATGATTCCAAAGGGGGTGAAACATGATACAAGCTCTTTAGCTCAAAGAAGCTAAAATAAGCTCGCAAAAGAAACTATAAGCTATGCAAGGACGGATCCAGAATTTTTTTAGAAGGGGGGCACAAAATTAAATAAATACAAGGCATGAGGTTTGGGCTAATTAAAGAAAATCAGAGGTTTTTGAAAATCGTAAAAAAAATCTTGAAGTTTGATTCCGTCTAACATTTCTCTCCCTTCATAAGCTAAAAGTAATTCACAAAATCCCCCTAATATTTATAGAAATATTACAGTTGTCTCCTTAAATTTAAAACATAATCAAAATTGATTTTTTTTTATTTTGAAATATCTCTAATTTTATATAATTAGTACAAACCATAATTATCCCTTAAAACAATTATAAATATATCCATTGTTGGGGCACGTGCCCCCACAATGGGTAAGGTGCATCCGTGTCTGAAGCTATGGCAATTAAAAGCCAAAAGTTGTGGATCATACTTAGTCTATTTATTGTATTATGGACTTAATTACTTGTCTAATGATGTTTTGTTGACAGTGGAAGCTTTTAAACTCATGATATTCAGCTTCTATTGTAAAAAGCTGAACTTTTAGTTTTTGATTAATTGCTTCCATATTACTCGTGTTGTGCATGTTGATAGGGAGAGCTTTTGAAAAAATATTTTTGAAAATCTCTACTCCCATCCTTGTGATTATTATGCGTGGAATGTTGTCGCTCTCAACGGATAGTTTATTTTTAACCGGTAAAATTGTTTTGTTTTCAAAATCGACCTCTTTAAATTGTTTTGGTTTGTAATCATCAAAAAGGGGGAGTTTGTTAGATAAATATTTTTATCATGATTTTGATAATTTTGTTTTTACACCAAAACAATATTTTTAAATATTGTCCAAATACCCCTAAATGATTTAAAATGTTTTTACTAATTTTTCGGAGTATTTCTTAAAGTTTATTTTCGACAAAAAATTGGACAACACTTTTGATGATTTTGTGTTAAAGTGTTTTACATCAAAACAATATTTCTAAATGTTGTCCAAATACTCCCGATCGATCTAAAATATTTTTACTAATTTTTTAAAGTATTTCTTGAAGTTTATTTTCGATTAAAATTGGACAACACTTCTGTTTTGAGGCCAACCGGTCGCCCTATAGGGCATCCCGTGTCTGAAGTCGATTTTAGAAAACAGAAAATGGGATGGACACAAAATACAGGAGGCCGACCGGTCGACCTAGAGGCTGACCGGTGGCATCGACCGGTCGACATAGGGCGACCGATGCCTGTGCAGGTTGCTAACTTCCTGTATTGCTTAATCATAGAGGGCAACCGGTCTAACATAGGGTCGACCGGTCGGACCCTATGTGGACTGGTCGCCCTATGTAATTTCTGAGTATTTTTTCTAATGTTCATTTCTACGCTACCGGTCGCCATACCGTTTTGACAGCAAATTCTAACCGTTGTGCAACAGACAACTTTTCCTTAATTTGTGAGATTGATTTCTAACAGCTATATTCTTCATTTGTCTTGCAATTTTTTACAGATTTCAATCTCCTAGGAGGAGCCTATCAAGTTCAAGACATCATCTATAAATAGATGAAGAATTGAATCAACACAATGAGAGAGAATAATACAACACAACAAGATACATTCAAGCAAACACTTTTGCTCTTCAATTTCAATATTCTTGTTGTAATAGCCTAAGGTCTTACACTTTCACATCTTGAGGTCTAGGCTTATATCTTGATTACACTTGCACTAAAAATTGTATTATTCATTATCGAGTTGTAATCTTGAATTTGTGGTCATCATTCAACACAAGATATCCTTGTGAGTATTCTTGTGGTAAGAACACACTTGGGTGATCTAGGTGTTAGGTGTAAGAAGATTGTGGTAATCTTCTTGTTGAAGAGTTTGGTGCTCTTTGAGGTATTGAAGAATTTGGTGTTCTTCAAGGTGGAAGATTGTGGTAATCTTCACAAGGTGTCGTAGAAGATTGTGGTAATCTTCAAGGGAGATTGTGGTAATCTCCAAAGAGGTGTTGTAAGGTGATGTTGTATTAATTGTGGTAATTAATAAATTCTTTTTTTCTTTTTGAAATCCATCCCGGAGATACTGGGGTGGTAGAGGATTAGGCCCTAGGTGGGTTGAACCTCTATAAATCGACGCGTGTTATTTACTTCCCGCACTTCCATTCTTGTCTTGGCTTATTACATTCGAAAAAGCAGGCATAATCGAGAAAATTATCTATTCCCCTCCCTCTAGATTACAATTTTGGACTTACAATTTTGGCCCTTTTACTGTGTCTCGATTCTTCATCACTTTGATGATCACCATCAACAGTATCACATGTCATTTTGCCAGAATTAGCTTATTTCCTTTCTTGGCAAGAAATCACGTCTTCGAAAATACATCATTCCTTGACTCAATAATTGTACATTCTTGTACATCAGGAATTGCTGATTTGTGCACTAAAAATCGATATGCACTACTGTTATTTGCATATCCAATGAAAATACAATCGATTATTTTAGGCCCTATCTTGACTTATTTTGGCTTAGGTATTTCTACTTTAGCCAAACATCCCCACACGTTTAGCTATTTGTGTGATATTTTATTAAGAATGTGGTTAGCCGAGAGAATCGCTTCCACCCACAAATTCTGAAGTAAACCCGAATTTATCAACAAAGCATTCATCATCTCTTTTAGAGTTTGGTTTTTGCGTTCAGCAATACCGTTTGATTGTGGTGAATAAGAAGTTGTCGTTTGAAAAATAATACCAGAATCTAAGCAAAATTCATCAAAAAGAGCTCCATATTCTCCACATCTATCGCTTTGAATTATCTTAATTCGTTTGCTAAGTTGGTTTTCAACCTCATTCTTATAGCTTTTAAAAGCTTCTAAGGCCTCACCTTTACTTCTCAAAGATATATATAGCAGTATCTTATGCAATCATCAATAAAAGTAATAAAATACTTTTTCCCGCCTGTAGTTTGCACAAACTTTAAATCACATGTATCACTGTGAATTAACTCTAGAGGTTTTGTTTCTCTTTCCACCGAGTGGAATGATGTTTTGGCCATTTTTGCCTCAACACAGATTTCACACTTGTGATGTGAATATATTTTAAAGTTAGGTAGTAATTCCAAGTTTACTAACCTTTTCAAAGTGTTAAAATTCACATGTCCTAATCTAACATGCCATAAATTTGAACACTCAAGCAAATAAGAAGAAGCATTAATTTTATTGCTTTCAAAATTTCGAAGTACATTCATTACATTCATCTTGAACAGTCCATTATCTAAGTACCCCTTCCCTATGAACTGTCCATTTTTCATTAGTACAAACTTTTGAGCCTTAAATACTAATCTAAACCCTGTCTTGACCAACAACGATCCTGATACCAAATTCTTTCGAATGTCTGGAACATGAAGGACATCAACGAGGGTCAGCTCCTTACCCGAGGTCATCTTCCGCACCACCTTGCCTAGACCGACAATTTCAGAAGTTGCATGATTTCCCATGTATAACTTCTTTCCATTGATAGGAGTATACGTTGAGAACATGTCTTTGTCGGAGCATATGTGGCGTGTAGCACCTGTGTCCACCCACCATTCTCTCGGGTTATCCACCATGTAGCACTTGTTGGCTTCAAACCCAACAGCCAAGAGATTAAGCCCGGACATATCAACTGGTACTGATTTGTCCTCGGTCACATGCACCTAGTTCCGATTGGCTTTCTTAGGAAGACGACAATCTTTAGCCTTGTAATTCGACTTTCCACAGTTGAAGCAGTTCCCTTTGAACTTTTTAGCCTTCCCCTGTTTCTGACTATTCCCCGGGTGTTTTCTCTTCTTGCTAGCATTGGGCTCCAACAAGTTTGCCTTTGTCTCCATTGGAAGCTTGCCAGACTTAATTTCAGACTTGCGATTGTCTTCTTCAGTTCGCAATCTGACAATTAAATCTTCAAGCCCCATCTCCTTTCGCATATGCTTCAGGTAATTTTTAAAATCTTTCCACAGAGGCGGTAGCTTCTCGATAATAGCAGCTACTTGAAAGGATTCACTTAGAATCATTCCTTCTGCAATTATATCGTGTAGAATGAGTTGGATAACCATCTTGAACTCAAGGAGTTTGCCAACAACAAATTTCTGTGTGCCAGCATCTTCTATTTTATATTTCTTCTCTAAAGGGCTCCACAGCACTTTAGCAGTCTTTACCAAACAATACACATTATACAATGTGTTGTCCAGTCCGTTGAGAATGTAGTTCCTGCATAGGAAGTCACTTTGACCCAAGCTTCGAATGCCATTCTCTTCTCCTTATCAGTCTCCTCGTCCCCCACAGTTGGGGCATCCTCCATCAAGAAACGAGCAAGGTTCAGAGTCGTAAGATAGAACAACATCTTCTATTGCCATCTTTTGAAATCTGAACCACCAAACTTCTCTGGTTTCTCTCCCGGTGCTGGTGCTGGAACTGATGATGTCGGAGCCATTTGATATACATGATAAATTTTGTCTTAAAAATGTTGGATAACTGGGTTGGTGTATATCGAATGGCCACAGAAATTTGAGCAGAGTAACAGAAAGAAAGTCGAGGCAAGAGTTGGACTCTTTGTCTTTAAGACGAAATTGCCCCGCTCACAGTGTTAATGAAAACTACAATCGCCTCCCAAGATACAATGGTTTACGTCTTGTGATAGCAACACTACGAATCACAAGACACTTCGAACTTGTGGTGTTTTCGAACTCTCAGAATTTATGCAGAAAAAATGCTACAGATTTTTGAATTTTTCTCAGTGATGAAATGAATTATGGGACTGCCTTTTTATAGAGATCCTGGTGTCTAATCAGACTGGGTGTGACCCCTGGTTCGGATCAGCCAGGACTGTTAGATCGCACCCTGTAATCAACAGTTGCGATCTCAAGGTCCAGATTGCATCCAGATGAAGGTACACGCCCCTTGGTACGCACGCATCCGCATACAGTCATGTCGATACGGTGCCGTCAAACATCAGACGCGATCCAATCAGCACCACGTGTCACCGCTCGGACGATTCTGCTAAGTCACTGCCACCTGAGCTGCCCTGCCACATCACCGAGCCACTGGATTGAACCCTGGTTCGATTTTCCAAAACTTTAAGGATCATCAAAGCTCCTCGTGAAGTGCAAAGTGCGCCTCTAAAACACCCAATGCGACTATATGCAATGTGCGTGGGCCCAGGCCGGGCCCGGCTCGGCCCGGCTCGGACGGTGCTCCGATTGTCCTCGCATTGTTTTGAGCTTTTGAGCTAGCTAAAGGCTAGTCAAAATTGACTTGGTCCACTAGGGTGTACCATAAGGAATTCCACATGATTACTCCTTATTAGTGGTGAAGCTCTTTATTAACTAGTAAAACATTTAATATGTTTCCTATATGGGATATGGTTTTCCATATTCCCACCCTTTTATATTTCACATATAAAAGCATTTTAAGTGGCCAACTTCATGCATTTATTTCTCATTCACCCGACATTGGTTTTGAGAAATTCAAAATGCTAAACTAATCTACCCGCGGCATAGATGACATTTATCTCATTTATTTCATAAATTGAATAAATAAACCCACTTAAATAATTGGTTAAAATCGGGTCAAAACCCAATTTACTAAAACCAATTCCAACATTTTTTACTTCTAGAGAGAATAGTGCTAAAAAAATTATTTTAAAACAATGAGAATGAATTTTGAGAGTGTGATTAGATATAAGATAAAGATATGATGATGATATAGTTGATGTGATAGTTTTTTTATTATAATAGCAATTAGATGTGATTGTGATTTGAAAAATAAAAGAGAGTGAATAGCATATTTGTGATATGATTGCATAATAATGATAGTTGATGTGATTTTTAGTTTAAATTATAAATGGATGTGATTGATGATTTGAAAAATGAGAAAAGTGAATGGTACATTTTTTGAAAATTTTCACAAGTAATCACATGTTCATGCAAAATTTTATCAGAAAGTGGAAGGGGTGAAAAATATTTCACAAGCAAACACTCCATTAGGTTTTTGGATTTGGAGCTTTTAAAGTTTAGAAATAAAAGTCAAACCTCGTGTTTTGTTTCCTTTTCTCGTATTTACAGATTTATCCTATTATTTTAATCTCCAAAATGCCATCATCTGTTGAGATAGGTTTGGATATATGGCTCCATCTCACAGATTTAGACTCGTGAGAAAGTCTCATATAATTTTTTGTCGAAGTTTAAACATTATAATGGAATTATAAGATCTTTTATCTACTTTAAACTCTCTATTGCTTCATTTTATCTTTTTTTTATTATTATTATAAATCGAAACAATTTAACAATTAGAGAGATAAAATGATACAGTGAAGAATGTGTTGGAATTGGTTTTAATAAATTGGGTTTTGACCCGTTTTTAACCAATTATTTAAGTGGGATCATTTATTCGAAGTATGAAATAAATGAGATAAACGTCATCTACACCGCGGGTAGATGAGTTTAGCATTTTGAATTTCTCAAAACCAATGTCGGGTGAATGAGAAATAAATGCATAAAGTTGGCCACTTAAAATGCTTTTATATGGAATATAAAAGGGTGGGAATATGGAAAGTCATATCCCAAATAGGAAACATATTAAATGTTTGACTAGTTAATAAAGAGCTTCACCACCGATAAGGAGTAATCAAGTGGAACTTCTTATGGTACACCCTAGTGGACCAAGTCAATTTTGACTAGCCTTTGGCTAGCTCTCAAAGGCACCGGGACGCGCGCGAGCACCGTCCGAGCCGAGCAGGCCTGGGCCCGGGCCCGTGCACGTTGCACATAGTCGCATTGGGCGCTTTAGAGGCGCACTTTGCACTTCGCACGTACGCACCGTCGCGAGGAGCTTTGAGGAGCCTTAATGTTTTGGAAAATCAAACCAGGGTTTGATCCGTGGCTCGGTGACGCGTGGCAGGCGTACTGTGTGGTGGCGATTACTTGGCGTAATCGTCCGGTGGCGACACGTAGCATCGATTGGATCGCGTCTGTTCACCGACGGCACCGCGATCGACACGCCTCATCCGGTGTGCGGAAAGGTGTATGCCAAACGTTGTGCTCCTTCAGCAGAGATGCGATTAGGACCATCGATCGTTTGTTAACCACAGGCGCGATCGACGGTCAAAGTTGATCCGCACCGGGGTTGCACCATCCAAGAGACACCAGGAGCTCTATATAAAACTGCCCCCAGAATCATTTCATGGCATCAGAATTTCGAAATCTTTAAAGCATTCAACAGAAAAAGTCTTGAGAGTTCAAAACACTGAAAGTTCGAAGTGTCTTGTGATTTGTAGTGTTGCTATCACAAGACGTAAGTTGTTGTATCTTGGGAGGCAATTGCCAGTTTTCGTTAACACCGTGAGCGGGGTAATTTCGTCTTATAGACAAAGAGTCCAACTCTTGCCTCGACTTTCTGTTACTCTACTCGATTTTTCTTTGGCCATTCGGTATACACCATCCGGTTTTTCCAACAATTTTAAGATGAAATTTTTGTGTATATCAAATGGCTTCGACGTCTTCAGTTCCAGCACCAGCACCGGGAGAGAAACCCGAGAATTTTGGGGGTTCAGACTTTAAAAGATGGCAACAGAAAATGTTGTTCTATCTTACGACTCTGAACCTTGCTCGTTTTCTTACGGAGGATGCCCCAACTGTGGGGGAAGAGGAGACTGATAAGGAGGATAGAATAACGTTCGATGCTTGGAGTCAAAGCGACTTCCTGTGCCGGAACTACATTCTCAACGGACTGGACAACACATTGTATAATGTGTATTGTTTGGTAAAGACTGCTAAAGAGTTGTGGAGCTCTTTAGAGAAGAAGTATAAAACGGAAGAAATTTGTTGTCGGAAAATTCCATGAGTTCAAGATGGTTGACACAAGAAAGGTGATCAGCCAGGTTCAAGAGATCCAGTTAATTCTGCACGATATAATTGCAGAAGGTATGGTGGTGAGTGAATCCTTTCAAGTAGCTGCTATAATCGAGAAGATACCGCCTCTGTGGAAGGATTTTAAAAATTACCTGAAGCATAAGTGGAATGAGATGGGGCTTGAAGACTTAATTGTCAGATTGCGAATTGAAGAAGACAATCGCAAGTCTGAGATTAAGTCTGGCAAGCTTCCTATGGAGGAAAAGGCAAACTTGGTGGAGCCCAATGCTAGCAAGAAGAGAAAGCACCCGGGGAATAATCAGAAGCAGGGGAAGGCTAAAAATTTCAAAGGGAACTGCTTCAACTGTGGAAAGCCGAATCACAAGGCTAAAGATTGTCGTCTTCCTAAGAAACCAATCGGAACCAGGTGCATGTGACCGAGGACAAATCAGTACCAATTGATATGTCCGAGCTTGATCTCTCGGTTGTTGTGTATGAAGGCAACAAGTGGTACATGGTGGAGAACCCGAGAGAATGGTGGGTGGACACAGTCTTTACACGCCACATATGCTCCGACAAAGACATGTTCTCAACGTATACTCCTATCAACGGAAGGAAGTTATACATGGGGAATCATGCAACATCTGAAATTGTCGGTCTCGGCAAGGTGGTGCTGAAGATGACCTCGGGCAAGGAGCTGACCCTCGTTGATGTTCTTCATGTTCCAGGCATTCGAAAGAACTTAGTGTCAGGATCATTGTTGGTTAAGGCAGGGTTTAGATTAGTATTTGAGGCTCAAAAGTTTGTACTAATGAAAAATGGACAGTTCATAGGGAAGGGGTACTTAGATAATGGACTGTTCAAGATGAATGTAATGAATGTATTCCGAAACTTTGAAAGCAATAAAATTAATGATTCTTCTTATTTGCTTGAGTGTTCAAATTTATGGCATGTTAGATTAGGACATGTGAATTTTAACACTTTGAAAAGGTTAGTAAACTTGGAATTACTACCTAACTTTAAAATAGATTCACATCACAAGTGTGAAATCTGTGTTGAGGCAAAAATGGCCAAAACACCATTCCACTCGGTGGAAAGAGAAACAAAACCTCTAGAGTTAATTCACAGTGATATATGTGAGTTAAAGTTTGTGCAAACTAGAGGTGGGAAAAAATATTTTATTACTTTTATCGATGATTGCACAAGATATTGTTACGTATATTTTTTAAGAAGTAAAGATGAGGCCTTAGAAGCTTTTAAAAGCTATAAGAATGAGGTTGAAAATCAACTTAGCAAACGAATTAAGATAATTCGAAGTGATAGAGGTGGAGAATATGGAGCTCCTTTAGATGAATTTTGCTCGAATTCTGGTATTATTCATCAAACGACAACTTCTTATTCACCACAATCAAACGGTATTGCTGAACGCAAGAACCGAACTCTAAAAGAGATGATGAATGCTTTGTTGATAAATTCTGGTTTACCTCAGAATTTGTGGGGGGGAAGCAATTCTCTCGGCTAACACATTCTTAACAACATACCACACAAAAATAAAGATAAAACTCTGCATGTGTTATGGAAAGGTCAAAAACCTTCCTATAAATACCTGAAAGTGTGGGGGTGTTTGGCTAAAGTAGAAATACCTAAGCCAAAACAAGTCAAGATAGGTCCTAAAACAATCGATTGCATTTTCATTGGATATGCAAATAACAGTAGTGCATATCGATTTTTAGTGCACAAATCAGCAATTCCAGATGTACAAGAAGGTACAATTATTGAGTCAAGGAATGCTGTAATTTTCGAAAACGTGTTTCCTTGTCAAGAAAGGAAAAAAGCTAGTTCTACCAAAAGAACACATGATACTGCCGATGGTGATCATCAAAGTGATGAAGAACCAAGACGCAGTAAAAGGGCCAAAACAACTAAGTCTTTTGGTCCAGATTTTCTAACTTATGTGTTAGAAAATGAACCAAGGACAATTGGTGAAACATTATCCAGTCCAGAAGCTCCATTCTGGAAATAAGCTATTAATAGTGAGATAGATTCTATTATGCAAAATCATACTTGGGAGTTGGTAGATCTCCCTCTGGGAAATAAGCCTTTAGGATGCAAGTGGATCCTTAAAAGGAAATATAAAGATGATGGAACTATTCATTGCTTGATTTTATGGTTTGTCTGGACGGAAAGGAATAGTGTCAAGCATCGACACCTTCCTTTCTTGGCATCTCACATTATTTGGCAGGTGGAGCGGTATCTCTGGATTCTTGTTTCAGGTTGGCATCCAACCCATCGATTGGTCCGGATGCTTCCCCTCGTTGGCTTTTTGCAGGGGAGTGCTCCACCACAGGTTCCACGCAGGCCGAGGATTGTGATTTGGCGAGCCCCTCAGTCTCCTCAGATCAAGCTGAACACGGATGGTTCGTTTGATCGGGACACATTGATTGCTGGCGGAGGGGGATTGATTCGAGATCATTGGGCAGACTTATGTTGGCTTTTCATTGTTCTCTCCAGGCGGTGTCTAGCTTTCATGCCGAGCTTCTAGCGCCGGAGATGGGATCGCGGCAAGCCCGTCTTTTTCTCTTCAAATTTGGATCGAGTTGGACCTTGGCGGCGGTGGTCACCACGATCACTCCGGTGGCCTTGGTTCTTGGCGGAGTTCAAAGACACCCCGATTCGCATTCGGAACATACCGAGGACCTTTGATTCGATTTCCCACATACACAGAGAAGGAATCGACCACAGATCACCTTGCGAGTTGGGAGATGCCCTTGGCGATCACATTGTTGATTGAGGGCACGGCCGCCGCCACCTCCTAGCGCTCATTCGGATGGACCAGTTGGGATATCCGAGCTTCAGATTTTCATAGATCACTGGTTCTCCTTTTATTTTTAGATATCTCATTATGATAGTCTTTCTAGATATCGTAGTGATAGGTTATTTGTTCTTTGATTTTCTCCCGCCTTGACGGGCATGACATTGTATGACATTTTGATTGTTTGATATACAGGTAGGGGATCACGCCTCAATCCCCCACCCCCCGGGGTGTTATTTTGCTTTAAAAAAAAAACAAAGAGAAGGCCTTGATTTCTTTGATACGTATTCACCTGTGACAAGAATCACATCTATTAGAGTTCTCATTGCTATTGTAGCATTGCATAACCTTGAGATACACCAAATGGATGTGAAAACAGCTTTTCTAAATGGTGAATTAGAAGAGAAAATCTACATGGAACAACCCGAAGGGTTTGTTGCTCCTGGACAGGAGAAGAAGGTGTGCAAACTCGTTAAGTCATTGTATGGCCTTAAGCAAGTTCCGAAACAATGGCACAAAAATTTGAACTATCTTTGTCAAATGGTTTCAAAATTAACGAGTGTGATAAATGTGTTTACATTAAAGACACACCTAATGCTTATGTAATTGTATGTCTGTATGTTGACGACATGTTAATTATGGGTAGTAATCATGATATAATCATGAATACTAAGAAAATGTTAATCAAACATTTTGATATGAAAGATATGGGTATAGCAGATGTTGTTCTGGGAATTAAGATTTCTAAAACATCTGATGGACTTGTTTTATCACAGTCTCATTATATTGAGACAAGATTGAAAAGTTCAATGCTTATGACAGTCCCTCCAGCTAAAACGCCCGTTGATTTAAGCTTACACTTAGCTAAAAATCAAGGAGAGCCTATATCTCAACTAGAATATTCTCGGATTATTGGCAGTCTAATGTATGTAACAAACTGCACACGTCCGGATATTGCCTACGCAGTTAATAAACTGAGTAGATTTACGAGTAATCCTGGAAATGACCATTGGAAGGCATTGATAAGGGTTCTTAGGTATCTAAGACTCACCTTGAATTATGGATTACGTTACTCGAGATATCCAACTGTATTAGAAGGATACAGTGATGCTAATTGGATATCTGACTCAAAAAACTCCAAGTCCACTAGTGGTTATGTTTTTACCATTGGTGGTGGAGCGGTGTCATGGAAATCCTCTAAACAAACGTGTATAGCTCGATCCATGATGGAATCAGAGTTTATAGCGTTGGATAAAGCTGGTGAAGAAGCGGAATGGCTTCGCAACTTTTTAGAGGATATTCCTTGTTGGCCTAAGCCGGTGGCTGCAATCATGATACATTGTGATAGTCAGTCGGCTATAGGAAGGGCTCAAACTAGTATGTACAACGGTAAGTCTCGACATATACGTCGAAGACATAACACCGTTAGGCAGTTGATCTCAATGCGGTTATTACAATCGATTACGTGAAATCGAAAGAAAACCTAGCGGATCCGTTAACTAAAGGTTTGAATAGAGATCAAGTATACTGCTTATCGAAAGGAATGGGCTTAAAATCCACAAAATAAGAGTGTTCATAACGGTAACCCAACCTTGTGAATTAGAGATCCCAAGACCTTGGTTCAATGGGACAACTAAGTTATGAATATTCAGATAAACACTTGGAGCATATTACAGCTCATTCATGTCCAAGTGGAGAAACCTGCTAAATGTGGTGAGGTTAAGTTATAAACTTTTAATGATTCCTATACTTTAAAGAAGTGAAGTATGGCAGGATACTCTTAATAGGAGATCACCTATATAACTGTGAAGACGGGCCGCTTCAACGAAACACTTATGAATCCAAGATGTTGTCCAGGGCCAAAATGGACACAATCGTGAGAACCAAATGGTGTTAGGAAAGATATTGTGTGGATGTTGTTGTTTTGGTTTACATAAACAAATTTAAACAGCGATTCAAGACATCGCGTCACTTTGCATGCGGCTAGTAAACCGATACTATTCCACTAAGGAAGGTTCAAAGCCACAAGCTACCTCTCCTGATGCAATAGCTTTCCGTTTGAACTCTCTTAGTGTCTGCATACTCATATGCATTTATTTTCATTCATGTGGGGGATTGTTGGAATTGGTTTTAATAAATTAGGTTTTGACCCGTTTTTAACCAATTATTTAAGTGGGGTCATTTATTCGAAGTATGAAATAAATGAGATAAACGTCATCTACACCGCGGGTAGATGAGTTTAGCATTTTGAATTTCTCAAAACCAATGTCGGGTGAATGAGAAATAAATGCATAAAGTTGGCCACTTAAAATGCTTTTATATATGGAATATAAAAAGGTGGGAATATGGAAAACCATATCCCACATAGGAAACATATTAAATGTTTGACTAGTTAATAAAGAGCTTCACCACTGATAAGGAGTAATCAAGTGGAACTTCTTATGGTACACCCTAGTGGACCAAGTCAATTTTGACTAGCCTTTGGCTAGCTCAAAAGGCACCGAGGACGGTGCGGAGCACCGTCCGAGCTGGAGCCGGGCCCGGGCCTGCGCACGTCGTACATTGTCGCATTGGGCGCTTTAGAGGCGCACTTTGCACTTCGCACGTACGCATCGTCGCGAGGAGCTTTGAGGAGCCTTAAAGTTTTGGAAAATCGAACCAGGGTTCAGTCCAGTGGCTCGGTGATGTGGCAGGACAGCTCAGGTGGTAGTGACTTGGCAGAATCGTCCGGGTGGCGACACGTGGCACTAATTGGATGCGTCTATTCGTTGACGGGGCACCGTGACTGGACACACCCAGTCTGAAGAGACGCCAGGAGCTCTATATAAACCATCCCTCAGAATCATTTCATGGCATCAGAATTTCGAAATCTTTAAAGCATTCAGCATAAAAAGTCTTGAGAGTTCAAAACACTAAAAGTTCGAAGTGTCTTGTGATTTGTAGTGTTGCTATCACAAGACGTAAGTCGTTGTATCTTGGGAGGCAATTGCCAGTTTCCGTTAACACCGTGAGTGGGGAAATTTCGTCTTAAAGACAAAGAGTCCAACTCTTGCCTCGACTTTCTGTTACTCTGCTCGATTTTTCTTTGGCCATTCGGTATACACCATCCGATTTTTCCAACAGAATCTGTGGGGGGAACCTCCAACAAACTACAAATTTAACATTAAAAACATTGTTGAAAATAAAGTATTGCAAACATTAACCGCAGAAGTATCCCTCTTTAAGACCTTATGCAGAATGTTGTTTTTTTGCTTTCCAAAAAAAAAAAAAAAGACCTTCTGCAGAAAAGATTTAAAAATTGCCAATGATCTAACCATAGCACAATCATAATTGAAACCTACGATCTAGAGGATCTCATTAATCAGCTAACCAATAGCCATCAATGATATGATATGATTAAGAACAGAGTAATAATTCACGAAGTAGGTCCATACATGATTTCATCAATTCCAATAAATATTCCTAAATAATGTAAATTGTAATTGTTTTAGCATATTTCTATTATTTTATTTGGAACAAAAATAAGGTCAAGCAAACAATTTATGTCTTTGAGTATGTGAAGATGAAATTTTAATAATACTTGTATCCATAAATACGGTTATGTTTTTATTTAAAAGTCAAGCATGCTAATTAAATAAAATCTTGCGGAATTAAGCTCTTAATTATTTTCTTGTAAAATATGTAACTATTTTTGGGTGTCAATCCCTGACCTGACACGAAAATCCGACATAAACACAACTTGAACACGAACACGACTAACACGAATCTGACATCAAGTTACTAACTTGTCTAAAATACTGTTGTTTTATCTTTTACTTTTGATGTATTTTGAGCACAACAAGAAATCAACCCGAAACCAAACATGAACCCGACCCGATGACCCAAATTGACATCTTTAACTATTTTGTACTTGATGATATCTTTTAGGGCAAATCACTCAAAGGCTAAGGGGATGTATGGATGTGTTTCCAAGTCCAATTTCCAGTTTCTAGTGTTGGGAAATGAATTTTCAAACTTTATTGGTTTTCGTGTGAGAATTGAAAATATGTTTGGTTTGTTGTCTGAATTTCTGTTTAGAAATGAAAATATGTTTGGTTATAGTATTTTTGACATAGATTTGCGTGATTGTAGTGTATTTCTGACATCGTTTTGCGTGATTATAGTGTATTTTCACATAGATTTGCGTGATTATGGTGAAAACTTGTTTGGTTGTATTTTCAAAAGAATCTTTTCATAAAAAATGAAAAGTGAAAATGACTTTATCTCTATTGAGAATTTCTTAAACAAACATAAATTCATTTTCTGGAATAGTTGGAAATTGGAAAATTTGATTTGAAAACAATTCCATACATAACCTAAGGTTTTTGATAAATTCATTCTTCCCGAGGGGGAAGTCTTCAAGTCTTCTTCTCCGAGAGCTGGAAGTTCTTCTTGCCTGCACACACACAAACATTGTAGGGCCCCGGAGGTTATCCCTGGGAGGCCCCTCCAATACTCAAGTCAGCAGAGTGATCGAGAGAGAATAAGGCAATAAACGAATATTGAATTAAATGTGCGAGGGTAATTATGAGAGAATGTGCTTACAAATAAAGATGATAGACCTTTTATATAATTGAATAGGGGGCCCTGTGGGTCGCGTAGAAGAAATCGGCCTATGGGCCAGTCCCAAACTCCTTTGGGCCGGATTATTCCATTAAGAGCTCATTGGGCAATTAATATTAAATTAGTATATAGATCGAATTATATATATTTAATAATTAAATATCTTTTTTGCCACCAACATTAGCCCCCCTGCTCCAGTGTTGCAGAGATATGAGGCAATGCGGGAGCTAAATCGGTATTGTGTCTGGCTTGTCTTGTTTTATATCTTGTCTTGCATTTGGAGAATCTTTGACCACTTTTACACAAGGACACTTAGAGAGGAGAGCTCTTGATCATGTCTTTCAAAGGTAATATTTCTCTCTCTACTCGTTAACTTTTAACTACTTTGCTTGGTATAACACTTAGAAAATTTTCTTGAAAGTTGATGATAGTGCTCATGGAGAGTTGCAGTGATGAGTGGAGTGTATCAAGTGAGGAGAAAGATGAGAGCCCAAGAGAGGGAGGAGGGCGCCCCGGGTACAGCATATAGACTTACTATTTGTCATTGTAGGTTGCGAGAGTTGCTGAGCTTCCTTCGATATTTGTGATATTGGCCCCGGGTTCATGCAATAGACTTACTCATCCTCCCGAGGGCTTCATCACGGTGTATCTTTATAGCTTCTTCATTGGCTTTGTTCTTTCTCCGGATAAATTCCTAGTTGTGATTCTCAGATCCGTGGGAACATGTGTCGGACAGATTGTTCCTCAAGCTTCCACATGCATATGGGGATACGAGTATGCTATCCGACGGTTAGAAATGTCTCCGATTATGGACGAGTTCCACTCTTTGTTCTATGCCAGGAAGTCTCCCATCGACACATTCTTCCACTTCTTCCCTCGCCCCAGGTGCAAGTTTCTTATGGGGCTTCCTTCTCCATCTTCCCGGGGAGATGGTGAGCGAGGGCATTGCCCTCACCGATCGGAAGGTGACCGATACTCGATTTCTCATTCTGGGATCGTGTTGATGTTGTTCTTGCTCCCCATCCTCCTTCTGGATTTTCTGGGGGGAAGAGGCCGAGGATAGAGCCTAGTGATGTTGCTTTCGGGACCATTGGTCCCCGAGCTATCTTTTGATGCGGAGTGAACTTTCGCGAGGGGTTCCAGTCCCATTGGGACTTCACAGATTTTGACTTTGGGATATGCTAGTACGAGAGGAGCTTTATCGGTGGATGACCAGTCCCATCTTGGATCTCTATCCTTCAAGGACATCGAGACACACCTTTGTGGTGATGTCGCCCAGGTAAGCTTCCCTAGTTACTTTGCATTTTTATTCTTCATTATTTGTCTCTTTCCATTTGGTTAAGACTTGTACAAATATTTGGTGCAAAATTCTAAACCACATTGTGTATCGAAGCATCGAGGCGAGGTGGTGGAGATAGAGAATCTCCGACTCGGGGATAAGGAGAAGAACCTGACAGTGAGCGCTAGTCAGCACAAGAGCAAGATGTCTGATTTGTCAAAGGAGTATGATTAGGCAAAGGCCCAGTTGGGCCATGAGTCGAAAACGGGTGATGTCTTTTTTTAATCTTTAGCCAGCGCCCAGTTGCTGGCCCGAGAGAGGTCTTGCTCGGTGGATGCTTACAGGGTTTTTATAGAGTACCGCTCGAAGTTGCCGAGGGAGTCTTCCACTTTCTTTGATAGGGCAATCCATCACTGCCAGAAACTTCTACAGCAGAGCAGAAAGGCCTCCAGCGAGGTGATAAGCATCTTGGATTGTGACGTCTCTGACGAAGAGGAGGATGGGGAGATCGAGCCTTGTAGGATCTTCCCGATGAAGTCTACGCCATAGGCGAGCAATGATGGAGAGAAGCCCGTAGGAGCCGATGCTACTAAGGGAGACGGAGCCTCCCATGTTTGATTATTGATGGTTATATTCCGGCCCAGATGGCCTTTGATTCTTGCCCACCTGTTTAGAGCTTGCTTTATGTACTAGATATTTTTTCGCTTTCACTTTTTTGTTTGAGATATTTCTTTGCCCCAAGGGGCCGGATGATACTCCAATGGTTTTATGTTGTATTGATGTTATTTTGTATACCTATTTGCTTGTGACTTGTTGTTGTGGAAAGCTTGTTCATATTTTGTGTAGAGATCGATCATTCCATTCGGAAGAAAATCTTAATTTCTCTGGAATGGCAGGAGACACTTATGTTTAATGTTGGGGGATGTCATTCTGCAGCCCATCGAGGGCACCCTTCTTGAGCTTTCCCTTAGTTCTTGCTTTATGATTTTGATCTCTTCCCCCCATATGTTAGAATTTTTGTTATATTTTACTTGCAAATTTTCATTGGGAAGAAATATGTACGGGGACCCTTGTGAGGAGGCCCCTCCCTCTGGGTCTTAGCTGGAGGAGGAAAATTCACTATGACCTCCTTGTGAGGAGGCCCCTCCCATCCGAGGTTTTAGCCGAATGGGGTCTTCACACCTGGTTTCTTAGCCGAGTGAGGCCTTCCTTTCCGGGGTATTAGCCGGAGGAGGTTAATTACTAGGACCCCCGTGAGGAAGCTCCTCCCGTTCGGGGTCTTAGCCGGAAGGAATCTTCCCACCTAGGGTCTTAGCCAGGTGGGGTCTTCCTCTCCGGGTTCTTAGTCGGATTAGGTTAATTATTAGGACCCCCGTAAGAAGGCCCCTCACATCTAGGGTCTTAGCCGGAAGGGATCTTCCCACCCGGTGTTTTAGCCAGAAGGGATCTTCCACCCGGGGCCTTAGCCGGGTGGGGTCTTCCCATCCGGGGTCTGATGGAGGATGTGAATTACTAGGACACCCGCGAGGAGGCCCCTCCCATCTGGAGTCTTAGTCGGAAGAGATCTTCCCACCTGGGGTCTTGGTCGATTGAGGTCTTTCCCTTCACGGTCTAAGTCGAGAGAAGGTTATTTATGAGGATCCCTGTGAGGAGGCCCTTCCCATCTGAGGCTTTAGCCGGATGGATGTGGTTGGTTGAGGAGAGCGCCCAAATGGTCATTGATCGTGGCCATATCTGGACATCAATTGCATTCAAAAAATCAGAGTAGAAACGTGAAAGTGTTTTTATTTATTATTTGAAAATGACAAAGTTTAAAGTCCTGTCGGCGGAAATAAAATTGGAATGTCTCTAGGGCGAAAATAAACTGAAAGCGCATAAAAATACTATGGCCTCCGAGAGGCAAGAGAGAACTGGTATAGGCGGAAGCTAAAGAGATCTGCGGTTCCCATGGAGGTGTGATGCTCTCGCCGCTTGGGTGGGAGAGTTCATTTCATCCTCAGTATCATCGCTTCGTGTCTCCGGATAGTCTCTATGTCCCCAATGATGTTGCCTATCTCGTATTCCGTGGATAGTCTCAATTAGAGGGGAGGTGCGGATGAAGTGGCCTGGGATCAGTCTAGGAGGTGTTTTCCGAAGTCTGTGCTGCAGAGGTAAGGAATTCCTGGGATAATTAATCAGACTGTCTTTCTGGTGTGATGAGGGGCATCCCCTACTACTAGAGCTATCAAAAAAAAATCTAGCCCGATGGATTGGCTCGATTTTCCCGATAATAGGGTCGGGGTGGGTTACGATTTTGCAAGCCCGATAAGAGTCAGGCCTATTTGGCTCCGCTCTGGTCGGCCAGATTAGCCCAAAGAAAATTAAGTGTATTTTTAATACATGGGCTAGGTTGGGCTCCTCAAAATAGTAGCCCGACGAAATTTTGACCTGGGCCGGCCCGGCCAGTTTCCCCTTACCCCGATGGGCCAGCATCGGGCTAGCTTCGCCTGGACATTTTGATAGCTCTACCTACTACTCTCTTCTCGGGTTTGATCGTGATCTTGGTTCATCTTATGGTAGTCGACGTATTCTTGTGGGTGATCTTTCTAAATTAGTGTTTCTATAACACAACTTAGTTGAACACAAGTTCCAGTCGTGTGTCTGTCATAGTGGAAGTAGCAAAAGTGATTGGACCAAAGTCGAAGGGGATTGTCTTCCATTTTCCGTGGAGGCTCTATGATTTTCTGTCTCCGAGCGGTAGCTAGTATCTCATTTAAAGGTGCATTTAAGGGAATTGTTGCTTGCCCAACCTTCTTTTTATGGCTCGAGGCTGGTTCTCATCGCCCTCTCTGGCCTTGCACTTGTTCTTTCGCCGGGAATCCATTACTTCATCTACCTGGATGGGCATTCTGCTGCAGGGGCGATTTTCACCGGTGTGAAGAGAAATCCTTATTCCATTGTTCCCACAACATGTTCTAGGGGAGCGGCACGTTGTTGAATCCTAGTAAAGGTCTCCTGCTGGATGTTGTTAACTTCATTTACAGCTTCCACAAGTTGTCCCATAAAATCGTGTAAAGGTTCTCCCACCTTACGTAGAAACAGGTGTGCGATGGTCTCGTGGTTTTCCTTGTTGATGAAGGATTGTTGCACAAAAGCCTCAGCGAATTTGTGCATCATCGTGATGAAACTCTTCGATAGCTGATCGAACCAAACCAGACTTTCTTGGTTAGGGTGGTTAGAAATGCTTTGCAGTACGCAACGTACGTCATCTCGTAGAGATCTGCTTTAACATAGAATTTATCCAAATGCTCCTGGGGATCTTCGGTCCCATCATATTCCGGGAGATTGGATGTCCTGAATCCTTAGGGTAGCAGTTCAGTCAGGATGGCAGAGGCCAATGGATTTCTCTTCCTCGAGGCGGTAGCTTGCGAGTGGGTATGACTGGGTTGCATTGTTTGGGACTCTTCAACTAATGGCGGCTCTTCTCGACTCTCGCCACGTCCTTCATCTTTTCTTCCCTGTCCTTCTAGGACAGAGTCTTTAGTGGCGGGCGGAGCCCGGGATGATACTCTTGCAGTTCCGGCCATAGCTTGATGCCTCAGGGCATTCCATGCAGCTTTTTCTAACAGGATTGAGAGAGTTTCCTTGGTCAGGCAAATTTCTTCAATGGACGGAGCTCCTCGGATGGAGGTTGCGGTGCCCTTTTTTCTTGCGGGGGGAGGCGGCGCCCTTCCAGTGGAGAAGTAGCTGGCTTCCTGCCTTCTTGATGGCATTTTCTCTTGTTGGTCTCTGGCCCCACGACCAACCGCTTGGGATCCGGCTTCACGTGCTTAAGGTCAAGTTTGTATCTTCGTGTGTTTTGACTGATTCCCACATACGGTGCCAAAATGCTGCTGCTTTTAGGGCAGATCACTCCAAAGTTAAGGTTTTTGATAAAGTCCTTCTTCCAAAGAGGAAAGTCTTCTTCTCCAGGAGCTGGAAGTTCTTCAGACGGGAACTTGCCTGCACACACGCAAACCTAAGAGGGCCTCGGGGGTTTTCTTAGGGCCCCTACGACGCTCAAGTCAGCACAGTGATCGAGAGAGAATAAGAGAGTAAACGAATACTAAATTAAATGTGCATGAGCAACTATGAGAAAATGTACTTACAAATGAAGATGATGGACCTTTTTATTTTTTTATTTTTTTCAAATGGAGGATAATGGTTGATTCCCCAACTCCCCTCCACATGACTCGAACCCATGACCAACTAGTCGTAGGTGCAAGGTGCTTATTATACCTTGTCTTGTCGAGGAGGGACCTTTTTATACCTAAGTAGTTGGCCCTGTGGGCCGTGTAGGAGAAATTGGCCTATGATCCAGTCACAGGCTCCTTTGGATCGGTTATTCCATTAAGAGCCCATTGGACAATTAATACTAAATTAATATATAAATTGATTTATATATTTAATAATTAAATATCATTTTTGCCTCCAACAGTACTCAAAATGAATGTGTAATTATTTATAATTCATGTATCTATTAGTGAAATAAAATATTGATAAGCTTTTTTATTATCAATTTCCTCACATCGTCATCAATCTACTTTTCCAAATTTTAATAGGCACCTTTGTAGTAGTTAATTTCACAAAATACACCACCAAATTAATAAATGATGCATTACTAATCTATCTGTTAAATTATGAGATCACATGCGTATAATTTCTATAGCAGGTAGGATTCTGATACTAATATCTAAACAAATGATACACTACTAATCTTTCCTCATTTTCCAATACCTAATTAAAATACTAATATGATTCTAATTTCCTTATATATATAAATATATATACAATTAGAATAGATATTATTAGGTTTGAATCTTTTATTTCAAATAATGTTTTGTTCTAATATTTTAATATACAAATAATATATATATATATAACAAAAGCACATTAATAATATTATTTTATATATTTCATTCAATAAAAAATATTAAATCTAAAAAATAATTATTATTTAAAAATAGGATTCTCCTGTCTGTGGACTACTGATTACGGTGCTTGTTCTTTTAGGTTGTCATGTCTTAGATGTGGACACGAGTGGTGGGTCCACCCCTCTTTCCCTTAGATTCCATTGCTCTTTCCTCCTGTAATCATATTTTGATCATTATTGTGTATTTGTTTTTTTTTTTTTTTTTGCAAAATTTATTGTGTATTTGCGTATAGAGCTGGTCTCCGATCAGACGGTTTAACGGATCTAAATCCGTTAGACGGATCTATACACACAACCCAAACCCACAAACCCAATACCCAAACCCACACACACAATAACCCTAAAAGTCAACTTCCACCTTCTCCACTCTAAAATACCGTGCACCACAATAAAAAATCGGCGCTTTTGCTTCCTCAGATATGCATACAGAAGAAAGCAAAAATCGATGTCGCCTTATTCTCTTATTTTGCAACTTTGATTGATTTTTTGTTTTTTGATTTATATACTTCGATGTCGCCTTATTCTCCCAATCCCTGTTTTTTTTTCCTTTGTGCCAGGCCAGTTGATTTATTGATGGACTTTCATCCATCTGTATTCACTCTTCGAGGTTCCAAAATAGGGAAAAGTATTGTCTTGGTTGTGGCAATGGGGAGCAGTAACATCCATGGACTTGCATGTTATATGACATGTATATATCTTTCTATGAAAATGAGAAATACAACTTATCCAACTAAGGCTATTTTAATAATTAATGGAACTGACTTCATGGCTTCTATTTTTACTCTATTGTTTCAAAATCATGTTGATGTTAGAACCTTGAACTTGCAGAAGAAGACGGTGAGAAAGAAAAGTATTAGTATGAGCTAATACTTTTATGGAGAAATACTAATACATTTTATAAGAAAAACTAATACTTTGCAGGAGCACCACTAAAATACTCTATAGGAAATTACTAATACTTTTCGAGAAACTACTAATACTTTTCCGATGGACAACTAATACATTTCAGAGTATATTCATGAGAAATACTAAAACTCTTCAGAAACTACTAATACATTTGGAAGAATCTGTTAATACTTTTTAGAAGGACGATTAATACTTTTCAGAAGGACTGTTAATACATTTCGGGAGAAAAATTAATTATATTCAGAGGAACTATTAATACATTTCAGAAGAACTGCTAATACTTTTTAGAAGGACGACTAATACTTTTGAGAAGGACTATTAATACATTTCGGGAGAAAAATTTAATTTATTCCAAGGAACTACTAATACTTTTTCGAGGAACTACTAATACTTTTTTGAGGGATTGCTAATACATTTCGTGAGTGTATTCAGGAGAAATACTAAAAAAACTCTTCAGGAAACTACTAATACATTTCAGAAGAACTACTAATACTTATTAGAAGGACGACTAATACATTTCAGAAGGACTGCTAATACTGGTGCTTCCTGAAAACTACTACAACATCACTGCTAATATTACGGAAATGCCACCCGATCCGGGTCGATCCGTTTAACAAGTCGACCTAGTTAGGCGGTCCGACAAGAGTTTTTTGTGTTTGCGTATATGCATTTACACGAGGAGTAAATGTAATTTTGGTGTTTAATTAAGTTACCACAGTAAAATATAACATATTGCGTTGTCAAAAATTAAAAGCAAAAAGTACCATATTGCAATCTTAGAATAAGCTTTATTTTTTCTGTTTCAAGTTTAGTTTTCAATTTTTAATGTTTAATGTAAAATTTTATTTATATATATAAAATGCTGTTTTTATACGATTCTTTTAATTAGTGAAATTCAATACTACTTTTAAGCACAACGTACAATTTACAATTATATAAAAACATACATTTTTCAATTTCAGTTAAAAGCTAGTGTTTAATCAAATACTCCAAGAAAAGAATATTCATACAAGATATTAATATATAATATAAAAAGTGTCACAATTATACATACCAATGAACAATAGTTTATATTTGATCAATATTTGTTACAGATAATAGTGACGTTTCATATGTATACTGGCAATAAAAAATTGTCACAAGTCAGTGATTGATATTACAAATTATTGATATTGATAATAATAATAATATTAATATTGCGTTATATTTTCTGTCTTGTGTTGAAATTAGACCCTTATTAATTTATGAACAACAGGAGTATACTATTAGTATACTTAAATAATGAATGTGTTAAAACTATTAGTTGATAAATAATTAATCATAAATTAAACATATGTTGTAGACAAGATTTAAAATACTTAAATATACATGATTTATCAGCTATTCCCTCCTATTCAAAATAAATGGCGTTTTAGAAAAAACAAATAAATTAAGAATGTGTTAAAATATCTAATATACCCTTAATTAATTATAAATATTGCTTTGGAACAATACAAAATTGAGCATTAGTGTTAGTTAGAAAATAATACATATTTGGGATGAAACATTATTCTGTAATAGAAGATCTCATCCGAATAAAGGGATATATGAAGTGACAGTGGAGTTTTATTTACAAAATTAAGAAATTTTTGGGGAAGAGTCGAAAAATCAGATAAGTTCAAGGACTGCTTTTAATATTCACCAGTTATTGCAATATAATATTGTAAATTTCAAAAAGTTAAGAAATTTCAATATAATACAGTGGAGTTTTATTTACAAAATTAAGAAATTTTTGGGGAAGAGTCGAAAAATCAGATAAGTTCAAGGACTGCTTTTAATATTCACCAGTTATTGCAATATAATATTGTAAATTTCAAAAAGTTATTAGCTGTGAGAATTGAGATTCATTACCCAAAAGAAGAGGAGCAAGAGGTATCTTTCAAGTACTTGACAGTTGGAACTATTCAATTAATATTGTAACTATTCACAACTCACTCCTCAATTATAAGTTTCTTGATTGGCTTATGAAATCAAAAATTAAATAAAATAATAGATGGATCCTAAGACAAAAAGGGGGAAAAATATATAAATCAAAAATCACTTCAATGTTCGAGGCTGCAAGTTTAGTCACGGCACGACGAATAACAAGTTGTCAAGTTCATAATGAAATCTGGGTAGGGATGGCAAAATGACCCGTCCCGATGAGAGCACTGCGCCCCGCCCGCCTCCGTTTTGGGCACACGCCCGTGAACCGAAGTGGCGGGTAGGTAGGTCAGATATCTCCTTCGCCCCGTGGGTACACGCCCGTCCTGCCCCGTGCTATCTTTTTTATTTTTTAAATATATATATTGTATATTTTACATGTATATTATATAAAATAATATAATTTTATTTATTTAATATTATATTTAACATATATAATGACAATTTTTATAAATAATATGTATTTATAATACAAAATATAATATTAAAAAATATTAATAATATAAAATATAATATAAAAAATTTAAAAAATAAAAAATATTCAACATGGGGCGACCCGCCACGGATCCCTAAATTTGCGGCAAAATTATGAATTGATATTTCTAGTAAACATATATTGTCAAGTCTTACAAATTAACCATATTTGATATTTTACTTAAATCTACTGAGATCATTTCAAGTCGGTGTTTATGAATAATTGTCCAAACTTTTAATGAAACCGGTAATTCTCTCGGATGAGAAATTTGTCTCGCAATATCAATAAACATTAGGCGAGTCGAGGTTGTCCCAATGAGGTATCTTCGACGATCAGGTCATGATATGTAGAAGAAAAATCCAGAGTAAAGGAACAACAATTAAGAGCCATTAACTGTGAATACATAAAAATGAGACGGACGGGTCTTTTTATAATTGGATTAGTGGGTCGTACAAGTCTTGCAGGATAAAGTGGGTCTTGTGTGTGAGGAAGAGGCTTCATGGATCAGTAAATAATGTATTGAGGCTTTTTTGGGAACAACCAATAATAGTTTGGGCTTCATAGACTAATTGAACGTGTTTAAGCCTAATTGTGAATATTCATGGATTAATAATTAATAATGACAAATATGATTTTTTAATTCGACATTACGTACCTAAATTCGTATATGATCATCAAATGCATAACGATATTTTCAAAATTCGTACTTCAAAATCAACATCAAAGTCAAGTCGAACCAGTGGCCGAGCCCAACCCCGCCCAAAATGGGCCCATGCAAGTCCGATCATTTCAAGCATGGGTGGCGGGCCCAACACTTCACGAAATAGAGCCAATGATATATAGCGCAGCGAGATGTCATTGCACAATAGCATCAAGCACCAACAATATTGAAATAAGCTCACATAATTAACAATTGAATCAAATATTGTATTTATATTGTTCGATATAATTATTTATTACTATATTATATTGTATTTTTATTACGAAAAATCTCGCCAATTCATCTAACAGGGTAAGAATATAAGATAAAATCAAATTTAAACTAGATTTTTGTAATTTTGGTACCTATATAGTTTTTGTGTGTGTAATTATCCCCTTTTATATTCTATTAATTGTTGCAACATATACATTTAAGTCGTTAACTGTTTGAAGAGTGTGGGCCAGGGCGTTCACGCAAATGTGGAGGGAAGGGACCCACTGAATTTGATGGCCAAGTGCCCCCTTTTGATGGTGAAATCATGATAAGGTATTTGATATTTCGTTTATTTCATAGAGGACAAGTTATCTTCTGGACCCGCCAAAACCAATTCTCAGCCGTCCAATATGCCTTTGGAATGAGACTATGCTTTATTTTTCTGCACCTTCCAATTACAAATGGGTTTGGGATTTTACTAAGCCTACATCAAACATGAAGAAAAACAGTTGGTTAAATTGCAGTACGTTTTAAACATAATTAGAGCATGGTTCAATGTGTCAATGTTTTCTTGTCTTGGTCCTTAAATAGGGGACAATTGCTTTAACCTCATTCATAATTAAAAGGACAATTACAAAAACACTAATGAGGTTTGGGTTATTACAATGAAAAAACCATAAATGTTTGAAAACTACAGGAAAAAAAATCATTAAGATTTGATTTTGCCTTAAATTTAAGGGGTGGTCATCATCATCATCTGCACCTTAGTCCCACTGTATGTGGTCCTTGGCGTGAAGTTTATAATGTCAATTAATTGTCATATAATTAGTTAACACTATAAATTCATGTAAAAAGCAAAGTGACAAAGTTATACGTCAGATGTCCTTCATGTCGGAATCTTCATACGAAGGAAAAACAAAGATGAAATTCCAAAACTGTAATCATCATAGGTTTTTCCCACTTGCATGGAAAATATTATGAGATGATGGTGAATTGAGGTAGTTGCTCTAGTTATGTCTCATTACATAATTAATATTGTAAAATCAACATTTACATCATGGAACATGACGCCCGGGGTAATTATAATATTTTTATAAATGTCAAGGAATTTTTAAAATATTTTTTGCGTATGGATGAGAAATTTGAAGATGAAATCAATTATCAGTGGTATTTTTTTTTACAATTTTCAAAAATCTTTGGATTTTTCTGTAATTAGCCGGAAGCTTAGAGGGTCTTTTGTAATTATCCATGTAAATCTAATTAAGCAATCGTAAGAAAGTTTGTATTCATGATTTTTTATAGAAGACCAAATAAATATATAATCTTCTCTTAAATAGTGAATGGATAATGAATATACCTAAAATCCTGAAAAATCCAGCTGGTGAATAATATTAATTTTCCTTCTAACATAAATTTATTTATTAGCGAAAAGAAAAAGAAAAAAGAATTATTTAAAAAAAAAAACTACTTTTAGGTGATACAATATTAAAGTACATAAATCTTTTACTTTACTTTTTTCTTTTTTTATATCCCGTTTGAAAAGAATCAAACTAGACTCATATATGTCACCAACCAATTAAAGAATAATAAATATTACAATACCAACAAGTCTAATTGCACCATCACGGCCACATCCCAAACTTTTTGCAACATCATGCCAACTGACGTGGCACAGATGGTGACCACTGCATATGGACCCACATTTCTACACCATCCATGTGGCGAATTATGAAAGGACGGAGGAGAGAGGGTCTAGAGCCCGTGTCCACGTGGGCTGTGGGGTCAGGGTGAAAATTAAGCACTTGCTCAATCAAAAGCTACTCAAATTTTTCAAAATGTTCTAGACTTTTTAATTTCATTTTTTTATATTATCTTAAAATAAAAGAAAATATAATATTGATGCTGCTAAAAGTTGTTCAGCTCACTCCGAAGTCCGGTAATCCAAGCTAAGGTATCTAGGGGTGATCATAAATTTAAAATAATCGCCCGCACCACACCGCACCGCACCGAACCGTTAATATTAATTTACCAGAAAACCCGCGATTAGAAATTTTAAGCAAAAACCGCACCGCCTTAGCGGTGCAATTTTCAATTTGGAAGCCAAACCGCCCGCCAAAATCGACCGCCCATGTATTGAGTAGTAAGGACAATTATGTACTTAGCATATTACAAAATTACAATCATAATATTCTAATTCTACTCTTCAACTCAAAAAATGTCAAAAATATCAAAAAAGTGCACCCTCTGTTTTTCTGTTTTCCTTTAGCATTAGTATAGTTGTAATATTTTTCTTAAAAAAAAACTGTATTGAGTGCATTGTATTGTTGTTTGAGTGCACCTTTGTTTTCCTAAAAAACTACTTTCGTTTGAATGCACTGTATTGCAAGATTTTCTTCCAAAAAGTGTGTATATTTCATTTACTAAACTACAAAGTTGATGTTTTGTAGTGTGTCCAATTGAATACTAAGTAGTGAATTCATTTTGTAATTGTCTACCATTGGAGAATTCTAGTCGTGCAACAGAAAGTTTCATTTATTTAAAATATTTTTATTTTCTTACAATTAATATTATTTATTTAATGTTTGGATTTTATATTCAAAAATGACTAAACCTTCTAATCTATTGTCCAAGAGAAAACATAGAACTAAAACACTTATGATTTTAACCGCTAAACCGCCCGCCACCGCCTAAAACCACACTTATGGTTTTATTTAGCAAAATCGACCGCCACCACCCGACACCGCCTAAAACCGCATATGTCAATTCGGTTTGAAAATTATTGAAAAAACCGTAAAACCGCACCGTGATCACCCCTAATTAGGTATCTAACTCCGAGCCGAATTCATATCTACTTGTTGGGAACCGACGTGCAATATGGCAAACAAGGTTAGGAAAGTCCCGAAGTATCATTGGGACGCCCCTCCAATGCCTCAATATTTTTAAAATTGGACTCGGGCGGTCGATTCGACCGATTTAACTAGGAACCGTTCACATGTCCAGTTCGGATTTGTAGCAAATTCGGGTGGCAAAAAAACCATTGTCACCCCGCCAAACCCAGTGAAAAACCCGAATATCATTGACCCAATTAACCAGTTTTAAAAGGAATTTTTTTTCAGTACATAATTTATTTATTTTTATTTCAAAAGTTGAAGGAAAATACGATTTTTAAATTTGCATATATTTTCTCTATATATTAATTTACATGCATATTTGGATATTTATAATTTTTAATTAGCTTGTATTTGTATTTATATATTTATTTGTTAGCTTTTTTGAACATTTATATTTGTATTTATCTTATACTGTACATATGTATATATATATATATATATATATATATATAGGGATGAGATCCTATGAGACCATAGCTATAGGTAAGAACATAAGACTCAATCTACACCATCCAACAAAATAAAATAAAAGGCTAGGATTTAATAGGATTTTTTAGTAATAAATAAATGGTGGGGACCAAATAGGGGTACAATAGGAACATCAATTTCAGCCTAAAAAATCCTAAAAATTCGTTTCCCTGAAATCAGGGAATGGGATCTTACCATCAATAACCATTTCCCTGAAATCAGGGAATGAGATCTTACCATCAATAACATATACGACATTGGCAAACTAAACACACATAATTGGATGCTTAAATATACATATCCTACACACTATGACAATTTATAGGTGTTGTACATAATTCTATGCCTAAACCCACAATATCTACAACCTATTTATACATTATATGTGTTTACACTATGCATCGTTTCTATGTGACAATAGCAGAACCAATATATGCACAAGTGTTTAAATAACATATTCTTATGTGTAAATGAACAAATTTCTATAACCACCTATACAATTTTATTGACTATTTGTACAAAACACATCTAATATACATTGTATGGATTTTATACATAATCCTATGCGTAAATATACGGAATTTAATAACTATTTAACCAAAATATATAGTCTACTTGACGATACATAATTTTATTCGTAAGCACATAAAACGTTGTAACTACATATACAATATTAAAGTTAAATGACAACACACAGACCAAGTGTACATAAAATATGCGAATTTATATTGATTAAAAAGAAATCAATCGATGTCGTGATCCATTCATATCCATAATTCAACGAAACATCTAAGTCATATACAAAAAAAAAAATATAGAACACTAATTGTACAAAAAGATGAGCACAAATATACATTGTAAATTATCTATTAAAATAGCACTACAATATTTTCTTCCCAGTCCAAAATTTTTTGGCTTCTTCCAAACACCTGTCCTTTTGCTCATTGTTGTGGTGAAGAATTATTGCAGCCGCATACTTCGTGTGCAACATAGACAGTTGAGAAGAATTGTTCTTCTCCAAACCACATTCACATCCCTTGGTGCCACCTCCCATGTAGCTCTCCATATGCCTCACAACATATATGCCATAATCAACTTTGTTTGTGGTGTCTCTCCAAGGCATGCACAGTCTAGATGGGGTGCATTATGGACAACACTCACCATTTGCGGACATCCTTTTTCCCATTGTTATCTGCCATTTAGTTGATCAAACAAACCTATAAAAAATATAGCACCAATTATTATACAAAAAATACAACTAACAATACATTTTAACAAAACTAAATTAATATTATTCTATAGCTAAATATACATAATTCCATAATATATATACATGTTCGCACAAGTAACAAAATAAAGTGCTCCACAACTAAATACACATCATTACATAACTAAACACACAATATTATACACCTAAACGCACATAATTTCATAACTGTCCATTATCACAAAACTAACCACACATTATAACAATACTAAATATACATTATTCTATAGCTAAATATACATAATTCCATAACATAAATAGATGCTCGCACAAGTAACAAAATAGTGTTCTATAACTAAATACACATTATTACATAAATAAACACACGTTATTATATACTTAAACGCACATAATTTCATAACTAAACACACATTATATAACTTATAAATACACATTATTACATAACTAAACATACATTATTATACAACTAAACACACATAATTTCATAACTAAATATACATAATTACACAACTAACATCACAGTGCACGAAGGTGCGAAATCTCCCAAGATAAATCAGAATTGAGAAGTCGAAAGAAATCTAAACTACAAGCACACAACATAAGAACAACAAAAAGCCCAAAAAAAACATTCATTAAACCTATTGGCAAGATCGAATAATGAAATATATGTTTAAACCCAAAATTAAACATAATTAAAATAATAAAAGCGACCACAAAAACACAAAATAGAACCATATTATCAAGAACATCAAAATCGAACAAAAACTACATAATCATATGTACAATGAACAACTTAATTTATGAACTCTAACACATTATAAACCTAATCCCGAAATCTCATAATATACATGTGCATATAAACACACATGTAAAAAGACGTATACATTCGGAATAAATTCCAGAAGAAAAAAACGAAAAATCGAAGAAGGTTGGGAGCTTATCGATCCGGTAGTGGTGACTGGTGAGACGACGCATTGGTGGCGAAAGAAGGTTGTATTGTAAGCATAAGCGGTCGATCCTTTGCCTCTTCGTCGTCTTCTCGGCGTCGTCGGTGGAGAGGTTGATGTAGATGGAGAATTTCTATTTGAGAGAATTTCTATGGAGATAAATTTTAGAGGAGAATTCCACGAGAGAGAGATGTTGCACAAATCACGGATGAGATAAGGAAGAATTTGAGTTACTAAATTCAAAACACGTCCAATTACAAATATATCCCTTACATTTTACAATGAAATTCGTAATGCCCTTAAATGAGCGCGCCAATGCCTAAAATGAGGAGAAAAACTGCGGACCATTGATTATTAAATCAAATGGTCTAAATGTGGTCTTATGTTCTTACCTAAAGTGTCTGGTCTCATTTGATCATATCCCTATATATATATATATATATATATATATATATATATATATATATAGGGAGGGGATCTTGTGAGACCACCCTCCTAGGTTAGTCCATAAGACTAAATCTACACCATCCAAATAGTAAATCAATGGCCAAGATATATTACAATATATACAATATTTCATAAGTAAGTATACAACAGAAGGGATAAAATAGGAATCTAGGAAATTAAATATAGTAACCGTTTCCTAAAAATTAGGGACATGATTTTGTATTATCACGTCCCCATAATCAAGCGATTCACCTTTTCTTTCTCTCTCTTCCCATTCGAACCTGCAATTTATTCAAATATGGCAACAAAATCGTGCAACAATTAATGAAAAGTATACAATTACACTAAACTAACTATACATAACATTACTAAGTATACATAAACAATTAACTAAGTATACAATTACACTAAACTACCTGTACATTAAAACTTTACTAAGTATACAGAAATATTTAACTAAGTATACAATTACATTGTAGCTATACATTAAAATAATACTAAGTATACATAAATATTTAACTAAGTATACAATTACACTGAATTACTTATATAACTAAGTATACAATTCCATTGAACTAAGTATACAAATTCACAGAACTAGGTATACAAATTTATTAAACTACTTACTAAACTACTTAAATAACTAAGAATACGATTCCACTGAACTAAGTATACAAATCCACTGAACTAAATATACAATAAAACATGACTAAGTATACAAGTCCACTGAACTAAGTATACAATAAAACGACTGTTCATAAATATGGCGGAAATAAGTATAAATTTTGAAAAAAATACTTGAAGTTGGTGATTTTTCCTCCCTAAAAATCGGGTAACTGAAAAGGTAGGATTATGTTTCCTTAAAAATAGCTAATAACTTTTCAATTAACATAACTAAATAAATATAAAAGTACAATTATACCCTTATATGCCTAAATTAACTAAAATGACCTACACGATCCAAAATTTTAAATCAAGAGTCCATAAGTATTCTTATGGACTAACCTAAAGATATTGGTCTCATTTGAACCAATCCCTATACATATATATATATATAGGGGGAGGTTACAATGAGACCACATATTATAGTGAGACAATGTGGATTCATCTCAACCCTTCCTTATCTATATCAATGACTAAGATAAATAGGGGTTAAAATTACATTAAACATTTAATTAAGGCAAAATAAGGGTATAATTATCAAAACAAACATGTGGGGGACCATCCAAATATGGAATCAGTTATTAGGGGAGAGAAAATCACGTGGGGAGAGAGAAAATCGCGAGAAAATCGCGCTGGAGAGAGAAAATCACGCATGTGCTCTGCCATGCAGTATGCTGTACACTTATCAATGATTTGCTGTATACTTAACACTATTTTGCTGTATGTTTAACATAATTATACTGTATATTAAAATGGTCAAACAAAAATATGTGGGGATCATTAATTAAGGAATCATTTATAGAGAGAGAGAATCACGTTCATTAACATGTGGGGACCGTGGATTAAGTAAATCAATTAGAGAGAGAGAGAAAATCACGCTCATTATTATGCTGTATATTTAACACTATTATGTTGTATACTTAATACTAGTTTGTTGTATGTTTAACATAATTTTCCTGCATATTACAATTGTCAAACAAAAATATAAGTATACTACAAAATACATATAAGTATACAACAAACCACATATAAGTATACAACAAAAAAAAAGTATACAACAATATAAATATATACATCAAAAATTAACTATTTATACAGCAAAATACATCTAAGTATACATCGAAAAATATCTAAGTGTACAAAGAATCCTCACTTTGTCTCCTGAAAGACGCCTCGTTTTCTCCATGTCAGCATCGTCTTCTTCACCAATCCTCCAATCATGTCCTTTATTCTGAAACCCCAAAAATATTTCTCGAACTCTGTCTAAACTACACCTTCCTTTTTAAAATAATTTGATAAATCAATTTAGGGATAATTACAAAACACGCGTGAGGTTTGGGCTAGTTACAAGACAATTCATATATGTTTGCAATTTTCTGAAGCCACCGGGATATTTTTTTATTAGCTCGAAACTCAGTTTTTTTTGTAATTTTCCCATGAATTTAACACATCCAACAAACCCACATGGTGGAACCATTTCCACTCCACAGCTTATGAGGAGCAAAAAACGTGGCACACACATCTTGGGGGGACCACATAATTGGGATGAATACAAAATGACCAATATGCCATTTTTAGATTTAAAATAAATAAAAAATATTTATTAAATTGGGTAAATCTCAACCATCTAAAATTACAAATTTGTGGTCAGGATTACCCACAATTGCCTCACATTTCTAATTATGTGGCCTCATTTGATCCAATCCCTATATATATATATATATATATATATATATATATATATATATATATATATATATATATATATATATATATACGGTCAATCGATTTCTTAAGAACGGCCAAACTAGTTGAACCAGTGACCCAGTTATAAATCCAGTTTGATGCTCAGTCTTAGAGCTGGCCCCGGCCGAATCCGTCGGGCTTTCGCGAAATTTGGGGCCGGACTGGGCCGGGCCGATTTTGGTCGGGCCACGAAATTGCATTAGTAATAGTAAGGTTGCATTACTAATGAAATACTAAGTACTATAATACAAAGAAGTACTGAAATATAAATTTCACCTCCAAAAAAGAACCAATATAATATAAGTAGAACACCAAAAGGAGTTAAACCCAAATTAGGAAGTGGTTTCAAATTTTACCTTTTCTGTTCAAATTAGAGTTAAAAAAAATTATTATTAGTCCCCATGTCTAAAAACTTAATAAAATAGTCCATCTGACAAGACAAACCTTCTTCTGTTAACACGCACGTGCCCTGTACGCGCTTCCAGTTATGCCCCCAATCACCCCTAGTAGAGCGTGGACGTTGTTTCTGGTTTTTACAGTTTCGTGCTCATCTTCCCATTCTCTGCATGCTTGTCCTTATTGTGGCATTCATGAAATGCAGACAAAATGAAACCCAAATTCAAATGAAAATGAAGGTGGGCCCATCCCCTTACGCAATACAAAATGTTATATATACAACCGCATTTTTCAAAGTTGAGTCTGTGTATTTTGTATTACACTCACATAAACACATATTTCACACATACAACATAATTATTATTATTTTTCTTTTTCCGGTCGCCGGAAACCCGATCTTTTTCCGTCTGTCCTGATACGAAATTAAGATTCCGGCGAACAACCGGCCGGAGAAATAGCGAGTAAATTAATGGCCAAGGGTCGGAAATTAACCACCAGTCGCAGCGAACGCTATTTAGGAAGTTACGGTTACAATCAGGGCCAAGGAGCGGCGAACGCCGCGTCGGAGCTGGGAGAAGACGACGTTTGGTCGGTGGTCGACGACACGGTCAACGGGGACGATCACACGGGGTACGGAGAGTGGAGTTCACGCGCCTCCTCCCAGAGCAACGGGAGTTTCGGCAGCTATCGGAGTCACCACCCTTCTCCACGCGCCGACCAGCTCCACCACCAGCTCGGCGGCCTCTCATTGGCCTTCGATGATCCCAGCAACACCGCGCCGCAGAGGATGATCGTGCACCAATACCGTCCACAGGACAACGCGGTAGAATCTCCACGTGGCCACCACGTGGCCACTTCAGCACCAGTGAACGTGCCTGATTGGTCAAAGATATACCGAGTTGATTCAGTTGAGTCATTACCCGACTGGGACGACAGCGTGAACGAGTCGGAGCTCGTTCCTCCACACGAATACTTGGCGCGTAGCCGGAGAATGGCTGCTAATTCTGTGTTTGAGGGCGTGGGACGAACGCTGAAGGGACGGGACCTGAGCCGGGTCCGAGATGCGGTGTGGAGCCAGACCGGGTTCGATGGCTAATTATGATTAGGGTGGGTGACTGTTCGATGGCAATTGGGTAATTTTTCGAATGAAAGGATAATTTGGTTAAATCATTATAGTAGTGGCATAAATAATTAATTTGGCCAGTATTTTTATATTGTCACTAGTGAATTAATGATTCTTTGTCAATGGACAATGAGCCATCAGACCACTTAAGCCAAATCAGATATTAGATATTTGGTAATTTTCTATTTTTTTTTCTCTCTTTGTAAAGTGCACTAGAATTTTGCCAAAAGCAAGGTGTCATTTTGGATTAAGCATTGGCGTAGGCTTTATATTTCTTTTAAGACAAGGTCCAACATAAAATCACGAAACCCCTGGAGTTGGCCTAGCTGCCTCGGGTTGCATTTGCAATTTACAGGTCTTGGGCTCGGATTGGGGTTGCCAGGATTATGACCCTTTTTGTAAATTACAGATGTCCATTTTCGAAGAAAGTGTGAGGTCTGTGCTGTGGACCATGAGGTTGTGTCCCAGCCTATAGTAAAAAAAACAGAAAATCATGAAGTGGTACAATTGGGTTTTTGGACATGTAGACAATGTAACAAAACAAAACTTCGAGAACAGTAATGTCTTTGTGCTCCCCAAAAAGGCCTCAAAATTTGTAGCATTTTTAATCATAAACCCTTGAGACGTAAATCTAGCTTGGAAACAAGAAACTTGAATTTCTCTCATGTCAGAGGTGTTGGATGAAATTATGATGAAATGTAAAAACAAAAACATTTATCAGGGGCAGGGGAATTAACAGTGCTTCATTTATTTGGACCAGAAAATGGTTTTAACCCTCCCATCCCATGCCGTATCTATATGGGAAAGTGACCATTCTGTTCTTAGTTTCTAGTAATATTTTGGCCTTTTGCTTTTCCTGCTGTTCCATCTTAGTGTACATATTTTATGAGCTCTGCAAAGTAACTATGGTTTGGTTATTGGGACCAATGGAGGTACACTAATTTTGTACAATAATTTTGATTAAGCACGTGCTATGTGTCATACCAAATAAAACACGCACACAAAGTTGATCAGATAAATGTCACGCATACAATAATAACATCATTTTATACCTATGACATCCTTTTTATTGCATTGAAACACCATGAAAAGTTTGAGATTTTGTATCAAATAAATTTGTATTTTCAAAAAGACCATAAAAAATGAATAATTACAAAAACATTCATGAGATTTAGCCTAATTATCAAAAACTCAGTTACTTTTTGAAATTACAATAGTCTTCCTTATAGTTATAGTGCTACAAACACCCTCTTGATATTTGTCACTATTACAAATCATCCCTCAAGAGGGGATATTTGTGAGGTAAATACAGAATTTCAAGGGGTGTTTGTAAAACTGTGAGCGAATATTTGTAGTTTTGAAATATATATGTATATGTGTGTGTAGTGTATTGTAATTAGGCTAAATTCCAAGGATTGTTTTGTAATTATCCCTTGCAAACTTGTTTTATAACCCATTTTGTAGACTTAATTAAGTAGTGAACTAAATAGAGTACAAAGGCCTAATAAGTAGTTTGGATTTTGGACTGATTATTGTGGGGTTCAATAGCCCAAGAGTTGGGGGCCTAAAACACCAAAAACAACTATTTTTATTGGAAAGTGATAGATGATGTGGGGACAGAAAGAGGAAGTGGACAGATGTTGTAAAATATTAATAGATTGAAAGCTGGAATAAGCAACATATTGAAAGGTAGATACCTTCTTGCTTACCTTTTTCAAGAAAGGGATGCGAGTCCCCCATCCATTTATTGCTCTTAACCAAGTGCTTTCATTTCCTCCTCCCATTCTGCACTATAGAAAACATGGGGTCTACACTTCTCAAAAACTCATCTTTTGTGTCACATGAGTTAAAAATGTACAAAACCATTCAAGGACAAGTTTGAGTTTGAAATAATATCAGAGAAATTGATTACTAGAATTATATTCATCACATGAGACATTCTTAAAGTGTTTTTAAGTGTTGAGATTTTATAGAAGCAACTGGGAAAGTTATTGTTGGGTTTAGGAATGGAACCAGAAAATGAAAACTAGGGAGACGAGATTAAATTTTTAAAAATAGTGGGTAAAGAGGTGATTTAAAAATATTCGGGGGACAACATTTTAAATTTAAAATAATTACAATTTATAAATGGAAATTTTATAAATTTAATAATTAGATATAAAAAGTTTATATTAATTTTGCTAGATTTATAACATTTGGGGAGGCGGCCCTAAGCTTCGTCATTTGGTTAGGTTTGATCGGATGACCTAAATGTATCGAAACTTGAAAGTAGTTGTAGATTAAAAAAATTAAGCTGAATTTTTAATTGAAATATATTATAATACATCGCTATTTGATGTATTGATTGTGGTCAAGTGTAAATAAAAGAAGACATCGGCTGATGTAGCACGTGATGGCTCGTGTCTGCCCAACAGATATTGTCCGTTTTGGCTTGAGTTTCTCACGGTTTTATCCTGGAAAAGGCGTCTTTTGGAGGAGAGAGGATTAACTATCACTTATAAGTTATGATCCACTCGCACGTTCAATTGATGTAGGATACATTCTTCCCCAATATCGACTAATTTTATGCGTTGTATTTATCTATACAATATGTTAGAATATGTAATACAACAACATTTAATGTATTGATTGTCGTCAAGTATAAAACATGGTGTATCGCGTCTGCCCAAAATATATTGTATGTTTTGGCTTGAGTCTCTTATGGTTTTATCCTAGAAAAAGGTGATTTTTGGAGGAGAAAGGATTAGTCTTCACTTATAAGTCGCGATTCACTCGCATGCTCAATCGATGTAGAATATATTCCTCCCCAACAATGATTAATATTACACGTTTGTATTTATCTATGCAACATTTTAGAATATGTAATACAACAATAAATTCAATTGTAGTTAGGAACTAAAGTGACCGGCAATAAATTCAAGTCGATTATGTTGATGATAGATAAATCTATCATTTTTTCAAATAACTAAAACACACGGATTGAAATTATATGAAAATTAGTCTAAAAATAATATAGTACCACAGGTTTTTGTGGTTGAGCTGAAAGGTAGCCGTTGATGGGTCACTGAGTGACAGAGAAGTATTCCCCACAAAATTAATTTGTGCGTGGAAATCGGAACTACTGATTGATCATCCTTTTGTTTTTTTCCTACTGTTAAAATAAATACTTAGTAAATAAGGGTAATGAAAGTTGAGCATGCTACACAAACGGGGACAGAGCAAATGCGCATTAAATCATTGTTTGGAAATGTGTAACCAAATTACGAACCTGGAAATTGAACATAATTGTGGTGGTGCAGGTTGAGAGTATTTACTAATTAATTTCCCGTGGATTGTATTTGTTCATTCTTTGAAATAATAAATAGGGAAAAGGACATAAATGCCCAATTTTGGATGTCCAATACCTGCACAATGTCCACCCGGCCCAGATGTTTCACAAAAATGCCCGATCTGGCCCAATTGTTCCCAAAAATACCCAGCTCAAACAAATTGCGGACAAAAGTACCCAATCTTCAGCATCTTCGGTGAATTGCAACATTTCCCCTCCAAAAATCACGGTGCTGATCACAGCAAGATCTCTGATCAAAAATATGATCCTTTCATCCCAAATATTAACGAAAAACAGAGGAAACGCACAGATATGAGGAAAACAAATCGAGGGAATAAAACTGGACTGTTAGAGATCACAATTCAAGCTCAATATCAAGAGGAAGAAGAAGACCAAAACAGGTAACAAAACACGATCTGTTTATCTTGTTCTGAGAATACCTTGTTTAGATATATTTCATGATTTTACAGATTGAAATTTAGGATTCAATGTGTATTGACTGAGATTGATAATGAATTGAACCAGTAATTTTGCATACAAATCCAAAAACATGGAAGTTGTGAGATTCAAAATGCTTATTTTGTTCGAATTATGATCCAAAATTCTACAAAAATTGTTTCTCGTGATTATCTACAAATAAAACGTGTCAATCTGGAAAACACTGAATGTAGTATATTACGTGGTTGTTTCACATATATTTCTTTCATGTTTCACATATGTTTCTTTTATGTTTCACAATTGTTTCGTTACTTTAATACAACACATTGCTTCTTGACGTACATAAATATTGTTTCATTCATGTTTCATTTATGTTTCTTTTATGTTTCACTTAGCCAACTATTCATTGAAATCCACAGTCGAATGGAGCAAATCCCAGCTGTACTATACCACAATGGACAATGGGGAGAAAACGGAGAGTATAGGAACTTTGAGGTAACAGGAATACTCATTCCAATGGACAACACATTCAGCACACTAAAGGGAATCTTAGAACAACAAATTCAATTCAGAAAATTTGAGCTTACTTGTCCATCATCGACTACGAGAAATGGACACGACTCATTGTCGTCACCCAAAAAATACTTTGTATTGACTTCCAACATCGTAGAATTATTGAATGCATCAACTGTAGCGGGGAAAGACTTACTAGTAACAACTTTGCTAGAGTACGTGAGATCTTTAGTTCAAGATTAGACATACAGACATCGAAATGAAGCAAAGATCAACATTTACAAGGATGACAAAAAAAAAAAGTTGAAGAGTATATGGGGAAAAACTACACTATATTTCTCTAAATTTAAAAGCAATTTACTACAAACTTTTATCACATTATCCCCTATTTCACAATTGTTTCTTACATGTTTCATTTATGTTTCTTATATGTTTCAACTGATTACACCATCATTAAGATTTACATAACAACAATTATCTAAAATCATTAGGAAGTGGAGGTAGAATCTCAATGTCGTTGTCATCGTCATCACCATTTTGCAGCTTCAACTTAACATGATTGTGAAGTAGATGACTGAGCCTTGCTTGTTCATTCTCTGTCTCGAACGCTTCGACGTCCATAGCCTTCCCAACAATAAAGTGCTTGGCATAACAAGCAACAAAAAAATCCCACATTCACTACAAAAGAAATAAAAAAATATACACAGTCAAATAGATAACACAACAAATCAAAAAAAATAAAAAAACAAAATAAATGGAAAATACATAAATTAGAACAAAAGAAACATAAAAGAAACAACTTTGAAACAACATCGAAACAAACGAAAAACTTCAAACCACAAATTAATAAAAGAACACAGAAAAATCATGCATCAGCAACACAAAATCAACAAATCATTCAAATTTGCATTCAACACACACAAAAAAAAAAAAAGAAAACCAGGAGTCCAAATCGCTGAAGGAAATTTTCGTCCTCACTTCGGAATCCTAAAAGCCAAGAAAACTAGTCTCAAATCTCAATTATTCAATTTTCCTATTTCCCCATTATTTTCTCCCTCGATTTCAATTAGGTTAGGGTTTTCGAAATTCATTGAATCGGAAACTCATCGATGTCATCTGCAGCAAAGATGATCGTTCTGAGGAGCTCCAACGGCGAGACGTTTGAGGTGGAGGAGATGGTTGCCGTCGAATCGCAGAGTATTAAGCACATGATCGAGGACGACTGCGCCGACACCGTTATCCCGGTACACAACGTCACGTCAAAGATCCTGGCGAAGGTTCTCGAATACTGCAAGCGCCACGTGGAAGTTGTAGCCGGGGACGATTTGGAAGCGTTTGATGCGGAGTTCCAGCATGAAGTTCACAGCCATGTTATTAAACACAAATTCTCAGCGGAGAATGAGGTGATGAAACGGAAGAAGGGGGTAAAAAACTGAATAGAAACGTAAAGTGGACGGGTATATTTGGGAACAAAAGGAGCGGGTCGGGTAAATTTGGAATAGGGTGGTATTTTTGTCTTTTTTTAAAAAATGAGGGTATTTTGTGGTATTTTCTCTAATAAATATTCAGTAAATTTTTCGGGTGAGCCCATATTCTTTGGACCCAGACCGAGGCCTTTGTGGGGAGGCAGCCCATTAAAAACTTCCGATTCACGTAATTTGTGGCAGTTGGACTTGAATGTTTACTGAAACATTTCCATTCCCCCCCCCAAAAAAAAAAGAAAAGAAAAATCGAAAATCAGGCTTTTTCTCCAACTTGGAAGCCTTTAAGACAGTGATGCTCGGGGTTTTCCCCTTTTTTTTTTTTTTGGCATTGGGGCTGTGGAATCCAAGAGTTTAGGAGCAGTAGTGTTTTGGTTTTTTCGTAGAGGTGGAGGGTGTGAAAGCGGCGGAGGTGGCAACTGGCAAACTGTGGGCGGGTCGGCGGCAGAAATATTGCTTGGAGAGCGAGACATTGTTTTTGTTTTTTTTTTAAATTTATTTTCTTGTATTTTGTTACTTTTTTAAGTTTTGTTATGTTGTTTTTAAGATTAGTTTGTTAGGTTGCTTTCTTTTCTTTCTGCATTGTTGTTGTCTTTGTGTGAATGAATGAGGGGAGATGTTTGTAGGCATGTTAGTTTTTTTGGCTTGCAGTACACGATAATTGTTTGTACCCGATGTTTCGTGTTTTGCATTATCCATTAAGGAGTGCTGAAGTCTCCTAGCGTAGGAGTGTTTTTAGTTTTAGTTGGGGAGTTTTGAATATTGTGATTTGGAGTTGAATTGGTCTTGTCAATTCTCCGCTTGACTTATCTTTAGTCAAATCGATCCATAGCCAATTGGCTACGACTATCGTTATAGCTTTCGTTTTTGAGTTATTCTAATAAAAAACCATCGTTTGGAAAAAAAATATCAACCCTGGAACTTTGTGCACCATATAATGTAACATTTAAGAAATATATTAAACCATCGGATCCCTTCAAAAAGAAAATATTAAACCATCGAATATGTAATTAATCCCAAAAGAGAATTTATATGGCACTGCATTAAACTACAATAGATTTTATATTTTGAATTATTTTTCATCTTGTGTAATTATATATTGATGATATCACTTGACGCATGAATTGGTGATATCTAAGTTCTAAACTAGAACATGAAACACACATTAGAGAATTCGAATTGCAATAAATTACGAGTCCATCTCTTACTACTATGCTTGGATACCAGAACTTTCACTTTTCGTACTGTTAGATAAAAAATTTTACCCAAAAAATGTGATTATCTACCAATTTTTTTTAAAAAAAATACACTATTCATTCTCTTATTTTTTCTTACATCAATCATATATACCCACTTTCTAGAAAACAAAATCATTGTTACTTATTTTCCCATAAATTTTATTATTCACACACTTATATATTTTTAACTACCAATCACCATTTTACTATTTTTATATCACATCATATTTAATTACCATCACTTTTTCACCTCATATCCATTCATATTCTAAAAAATTTCATATGTCCCTTAACAAAATTTTCACATTATTATCTGACAAAAAAAATTAAAATGAAAGTATATCAAATCGCAACCTAAGTGGCTTGAGGAGTAAGAAAAGAATGAGAAATCTTGACATCTACATCTGTTAGGTATCGACCCATCGTAATCCCACGGTTTTCATATTCGAAGAATAACGAGACAAGCCCGGGCTGTTGGTGTATTAATCCCTGTCAAACAAAACCAGAAAAACAAAAGGATTAAAGGTGATGATAATAAACGGTAAAACACGAATATACCGAGTCCTTGAACTGGAATCGAAACACCCTTTGAATCCGGCTCAGATATCCTGATTTTGGCCCCTCGATATCACCGAGAACTGGAGAGGAACACGAAGGTGTGGCCACAAACCCAAGCCAACAGAACCCCGTCAGAAACCAGTCACAAAGTCCGGTAGAATCACAAATTCGAACAGCCCTCACACGTCTCGCACACACAGTGAAAAAGAAAGAGAGAGCGGCGCAATTTTCTCACAAAGAAGAAGATTAGGGTTAATCACACTTACCTTAACTCAGTCTCTACAGAGGTTAAATAGATTACGTGAATAAGGGAAAATGGGTCAAGATGGGATAATGGGGTTTTGGGCTACAGGAATGGGCCTGGGAAATTAGTTGGGCCAAAGCCAACATTTCTCCACCTTTTTGCCCAACACCAGTTCTCGTCTCATGGGTAGCCTCAGGATTTCATCATTGCCTTGCCACACCTGCAAAATACACAAAGTCAGTACAGGTGAAATTATAGCAAACACAAAGTAAGCTATATCAAAATGAACATAACACACAATCTAATCACACGAATCAAATTTCAAAGTTTTCAGACAGGACCTGAACTTTTCAACCGGTAAACACTTTGTTCCCATATCAGCAGGATTAAATTCAGAAGAGATTTTTTCAAGATAAACTATACCTTTAGCAACCACATCACGAATGTAGTGGAATCTAACATCAATGTGTTTAGTTCTATCATGAAAAACTGGATTCTTACACAGCTGAATACCAGATTGACTATCTGAAAATACTACTAGTTCACCTTCAAGAAGACCAATTTCTGAAAACAAACCTTTCAGCTAGATAGCCTCTTTCAAGGCTTCAGTTACAACAACATACTCAGATTCAGTAGTATATAAAGCAACAATATGTTGTAACTGAGATTTCCAACTTATGCAAGATCCACACAGAGTAAACACATAAGAAGTGGTAGATTTTCTATTGTCTCGATCATTAGCATAATTAGAATCCACGAATCCTTTCAATTTAACACCATTTTCAGACTTGGAAAATTTCAAACCAAGATTGACAGAACCTTTCAAATACCTAAGCAACCACTTAACAGCTTCCCAATGTGGAATGCCGGGATCAGACATATATCTACTCAAACAACTCACAGAATATGCAATATCAGGCCTTGTACTAACGATCAAATACATCACAGATCTAATAGCATTAGAATAAGACACTTTTTCATGCATTCAATATCATACTCAGTTTTGGGAGATTGTTCTTTACTAAGCACAAAATGACCAGCAAGAGGAACATTGACAGGTTTTCAATTGAACATAGAAAATTTACTCAAAATCTTCTCAATATAAGAAATCTGATTTAGAAAAATTACAGAGTTTTTTCTATCTCTTACAATGTTCATGCCAAGAAATCTTTTTGCATCTCCTAAATATTTCATGTGATCAAATTTGGCACTCAGACAATTTTGGACATGTTCAACAGTTTTTATGCAAGAACTAACCAACAACATGTCATCCACATAGATCAACAAGAAAACAGGAACTTTAGCAGATTCTTTAAAATACAAACAATGGTCATAAGAGCTTCTCTGAAATTTTAAAGAAAGCATGCACTCATCAAACTTTTTGTTCCACTGTCTAGGAGATTGTTTTAAACCATAAAGCGATTTCTTGAGCAAACAAACATAATCAGAATTATTTTTATCAACAAAACCATCAGGCTGTCGCATATAGATTACTTTATCCAAGTTACCATGCAAAAAAGCAGTTTTGACATTCATTTGTTTTAATTCCCAATTAAACTGAGCATATAAAGCAAGCATAATTCTGACAGTAGTGAATTTCACAACAGGAGCAAAGATTTCTGTATAATCTATCCCCTCTTTTTGAGTAAATCCTTTAGCCACTAACCTAGCTTTAAATCTAACAGATTCACATTCATTCTTGACCTTAAACAACCACTTACAGTCCACAACAAAACAATTTTCAGGTTTAGGCACAAGAATCCAAGTATTGTTAACATGCAAAGAGTTCATTTCCTCATTCATAGCATTTAACCACTCAACAGAATTTGCAGATTTCAAAGCATCTTCATAGGACTTGGGCTCAAAATTATCAATAGATTCAAACATACTAAAAGCATAAGAAGTCATATGAAAATCATCAAACTTAAGTGGTTGCCTAGTATTTCTTCTAGTTTTATCTCTAGCAAGTTGATAATCACTCAAATTATCATTTTCAGGCATATTTTCAACATATTCATCATGCACATTAGCATTTTCTTGATTTCTAGTATGTAAATTAGGCTCATTTACAGTTTCATCATGCAAGTTTTCAGATTCACCTAAATGACTCAAACCAGGCAATTGCTCCACCTTATTTGGAGCAGGTTCAGATTCAGGCAAAGACACAGTAGCAGACAAACAAGGAAAATCAGATTCATTAAAAATGACATCTCTACTAGTAATGATTTTAAATCCAGGTTCACCCCTAAGCCACAATCTATATCCTTTCACACCATCAGGATATCCCAAAAAAATACAAAAATACATTTTTTAGACCTTGGTTGAATTTTATCACCCTTTTGATGAACAAATGCAGCACAACCAAATACCTCCAAGTTTGAAAAATCAATTTCTTTACTAGAAAAAACAGATTCAGGACATTTTCCTTTCAAAGGTACAGATGGAGACCTATTTATCAAATACGCAACCGTATGAACAGCTTCACCCCAGAACCTTTTTGAAAGACCCGAGGAAGCAAGCATGCTCCGGACCCTTCAAGTAAGGTTCTATTCATACGCTCGGCAACATCATTCTGTTGAGGCGTATAAGGCACAGTTTTATGCCTTCGAATACCAAATTCAGCACATAAATTGTCAAACAAATTATTGCAAAATTCAAGACCATTATCTGTCCTAAGAGTTTTAATCCTTTTTCCAGTTTGATTCTCAATCAAAGTTTTCCAATTTTTGAATTTTTCTGTTAATGTATATATGGTATATTGTGTAGGAGATAATTAGAATCAATTAGAAGATTATTAGAATCCCGTAGATTAGCCTGTTGATTTACTTTCCTAGTTTTGGTTGTCTCCAACTTGTATATAAGTGTACCTTGTATCTCTTGGAATATACACAATTGATTCATAGTTTCAGTATATTACATGGTATAAGAGCCAGCTAGGGTTTTCAATTTTTTTTTGAAGCAGCCGACTGCTTTCTTTTTTTTTCCAAGAGGGGATTTTTTAGGGTTTGTTCGGATATCACATTTCTGGTGTGATCTTCATCTCACCTCCCCTTTCTCTGTCTTCTCCGAGCATCCGCGACCCCCCCGGCCGACCCCGATCTCCGGCAGACGCGTGTGTGGCCCACACGCACACAGAACAACCTTCGCCCTCCTCCCCACGCGCCGGCGCGTGAGGGTGCGTGGGTCACCGGAAAATTTTCCGGTCGGCATCAGTCCCATCGGAATTTTGTGGGCTCCTCGTTTCTGGGTTCAGTTTGGTGTTTCATTGCACGGTTTGGGTTTGTTTCAGATTTTTTGGCTTTCTGACTCAGTTTTTTGTTCCTATTTAGTGTGAATTCTTTTTATTCACCACTTTTGTTGCTTTGGTTTGTTGTTATCATGGGTGACGCTACTAAACTTGTGTCTGAGGTCATTCCAATGATGAATAAGATTACTGATGTTAAGCTTAATGGCTCCAATTATCTTGGTTGGAGTAAAACTGTTATTGTACACTTGTGAAGTATTGATAAGGACGACCACCTTGACTCTGATCCTCCTAAGGATGACAAAAGTCAGACTTGGTTGCGCGATGATGCCAAACTCCTTGTACAAATTCGCAATTCTATTGAGCCAGAGATACTCTCTTTAATCAACCATTGTGAATTTGTCAAGGAGCTTATGGATTATTTGGCTTTCTTATACTCGGGTCGCAGTAATATTTCTCGGATTTACTCGCTTTGTAAATCTTTTCATCGATGGGAGCAACATGATAAAAATCCCACTGCTTATGTCATGGAGTTCAATAAAATTTATGAAGAACTCAATTCTCTTCTTCCGTTGAGTGCAGATGTGAAGGCCATGCAACAACAACGAGAACAAATGGCCGTTATGAGTTTTTTGACTGGGTTACGTCCTGAGTTCGACACATTTAAGTCTCAGCTTTTCTCCGAATCTGTTATCCCTTCATTGCAGGAGGCCTTTTCTCGTTTTCTCCGTACTGAGGATATTCAGCCACCACATCCCACCCCTCAACCTAATGCTCTTATTAGTCGTGGCGGTGCTCGTGGCGGTTCTCGTCGGGGTTCTCGTGGTGGTAATCGAGGTGGTTCTCGCGGTGGGTCAAACTCTCGTGGTTCTCGCACTTCCGAGTCTGATGAGGTGGAGTGTTTTTACTGTCATGAATATGGGCACACTAAGTATAATTGCCCACAACTTGCTGCTAAGAACCAGAAAAGTTCGTCTGCTCATGTCGCATCATCTTCTGATATGGTCACGATTTCAAGTGAGGAGTATGTTAGACTTACTGAGACTGTGAACCCTCAACCACCTACTACCGTTTTTGCCGAGCCACGAGGTAACTCGCTACATGTCTTGTCTCTAAAGGATCTAAATGGGTCATTGATTCCCGGTGCTTGGACCATATGGCAGGTAACTCAAACCTTTTCTCCACATTTCATCCTCTTGCACACTCCACTCACGTTACTATTGTTGATGGATCTACCCCTCGTGTCCTTGGTTCTGGTTCTATTCACCTCACACCGTCTCTTTCATTACAATCTGTATTGAGTTTACCTAATTTTTCCTTCAATTTGCTTTTGGTTAGTAAGCTTACTAAGTCCTTGAACTGTAGCATCACATTCTTTCCCGACTCTTGTGTTTTTCAGGATCTTTCGACGAAGTAGATCCTTGGTAAAGGACGTGAATCTGATGGCCTCTATATTCTCGACACTCCGGAACCAAAGTCTCTTGTTGGTTCCTCTTCATCGTCTGCACTTGAAATGCACATCACGTCCTCGGGCCATCCCTCTCCAAAGTCTCAAGAAGTTATGTCCTCAGTTGTCTTCCATATCATCTTTATTTTGTGAGTCGTGTCAGTTTGCCAAACATTCTCGTGTACATCTAAGCCCTAGAATAAATAAGCGGGCTGCGTCCCTGATAAGGGTCTTTTTATGCATGTTTTATGTGTATATTTAAGTATGATTTGAGTTATTTTATTGTTAGTTTCATAAATTTTTGATTGTACATGGTTCACATTACTCTGAGGTGCTTTTATTGGTGTAGATTGATGATTTGGAGCTGTTTTTGGTGAATTTTGGGCCATGGTTTCATGTCAAAACATACCCGGGGTTTCGGATGCAAAAACACTCAAAATCCCAAGCTAAACGCTGGCGTCATTTCGGGGCCTTTTCGCGGACAAACACGGGCAGGGTGTGTTTATAAGCACGGCCGTGCTTTTTAAAAGTCAAAAAACGAGAAATTTTTCGACCCCGGCGTACCAAACACGGCCGTGTTCGGGAAAATCCGCGAACACGGCCTGGCCGTGCTTTGAAAGCACGGGCGGTGCTTTTAAATCGTGTGGTTTTTCTTTGGCGGAAATTATGGAGACTTTCCTTTGTGCTTTTTGACAACCTTTGAGCAACTTTTACACCTCATTTTGATGCACCAAGCTCTATTATTCCCTCAATTGTCATGTGGACACAATGATTCAACCAACTCAACAATGAATGTGCACACAATGATTCAACCAACTCAACAATGAATGTGCACACAATGATTCAACCAACAACCATGGAAGTGGAGCATTTGTTAGCATTATTGATGTGTTCTTTCACAAAGATGGTGCCTATAAAAGCCAAGAGTTTGAGTTGGAAATGGAGATAATTTCATGTAGTATTCATTGATAAAGAGATTCATTGTATATTCATTGTATATTCTAAGTTTCAAAGCAAAATACATTGAGAGGATAAAAGAGAGGTAGAGTTGGAAGTTGAAGAGCAATAGAGGAGAAGGCTTGGAGCTCAACATCATTGCAATCAACCAAGGAGGAAGTCTTATATTGGTCTTGAATAAGAGCTAAGTACACCATGTTCATTTTATTCATATTCTCTTGTGTAGTATACTCTTTTGACAAAACCATGTGTAGCTAAATTTTTAGTGTTTGAATGTAATGAACTCTAGAATGAATTTGTGATTAAGGATTGTATGTTTTTAATAAAATCTTCATGTTTTGTGTGATTCACTTATATTATGCTTTATTCATTCAAATTGGTATATGCGCAATATTGATTTGAAGTTTATTTTTCATCCGGGAAATCGAGAGATTCATGGTGAAATAGAACCTATATAAGTGAAAAGAGTTGCATGCAATCCTAGATATGGGGACGACATAAATCTTCCGGATTAGGGTCAAACCTAATATGGGAATTCACAAATCGTTATAATCTTTGTCTTGGGGTTTTAACTAGAAAGAGATTTGAGTTAATCAACTTGAGATTAGAAGTTATTCGCTCGATAGAGGGTTTAACTTAAATCGAATTTCTACGATCGATGAAACATGAGATTTTACTAAAAGAGGTTGGTTTTTGCTTAAGGGATTATGGTTGTATTTTTATCTTATTAAATCACAAAAACATTCTAGAGGGATTTACATTCAAACACATTTCTAGCTCTTGATTTCTTAATTCTACAATTTATTTTTATTTGATCTTTTGTAAGTTGCAATTATTTTAAAATTCTTTATTTTTCATTTTCATTAAACAAACAAAACTCTGAAAATTGCTAGATTAAATAACAAAAAGACGGTAATTATTAGTACTTACAATCCTCGTGGGAATGACACTCGGTACTCAATAATCTATACTACAAAACGATAGGTGCACTTGCCTATGGTTTTCTAGAGTAGCTTTTGAGCCATCAAGTTTTTGGCGCCGTTGTTAAGGGATTGTAATATTAAGAACGCTTTATTTTTGTTAATTTAATCATTTTTTTTTATTTTTTTTTATTATTTTACCATTATCTTTCTTTTTATCTATCTTTATAAGTCTTGGTTTATATTTATCCTCTTTGTTTACCGCAGTGTATGCCTACTCGTCGCCAAATTTGGAAGCGCGACACCGCCGGTAGCAACACAGAGGAAAGTACTAACACAGAACACGAAGAGGATTCTAACGAAAGTAAAGATTTCGTCATGGCGGATGAACAAAGAACTATGTATGATTATGCCAAACCATCCATGGACGGCACGTCATCTAAAGATCGTAAGGCCCATTTGTTGCGAGCCAATAATTTTGAAATCAAACCGAATGTCATTCAAATGGTGCAACAATTTGTTCAATTTGACGGCCTACCAGACGAAGATCCGAACAATCATATCGCAAATTTCCTTGAAATTTGTGATACCTTCAAAATAAATGGAGTCTCTGACGATGCCATCCGTTTGCGCCTATTCCCATTTACTCTTCGGGGACGGGCTAAACAATGGCTAAATACTTTGCAAAGGGAACAATCACAACATGGAGCATCATGGCGAAAAGTTCCTTTTGAAATATTTTCCACCGCCAAAATCAGCGCACGATTGAGGAATGAAATCTCTTCATTCACTCAAGAAGACGACGAGACCTTGTACGACACTTGGGAGAGATTCAAAGAATTGCTGCGAAAATGCCCACATCATGGTCTTCCTATTTGGATGCAAGTCCAAACATTTTACAATGGGCTACTCTCGTCAACAAGGCAAATGATTGATGCGGCGGCCGGGGAACTTTGAACAATAAAACACCGAAAAGTTTCGCCCAAGATCTCGATAGAGGGAATGGCCATGAATGGCTATCAATGGCAATCCGTCGAGGTAAACCTTGAGCAGTGGCGTTTATAATGCGAGATGCAAAGTGGTTACACTAGCCGCACAAGTCGAAGCTTTGACCCAAAAGATCGACGATCTAGCGGCTCCTAAACCACCACCACCGCATATTTTATCTTGTGAAACTTGTGGAGGATTGCATAATAATCGGGATCGCCCACACACAATACCACAAGTCGAAGTGCCAATTACGTTGGGAATCAAGCTTTAAATTACCCAAATAATCCTTACGGCAACACATACAATCCTCGGGTGGCGACAACATCCTAATTTCGGTTGGGGAAATCAAGGTCAACCACGGCCTAATCCCAATCCTAACCTACACACGCCTTAGGAGTTCAAGAAAATCAAGGTAAGCTTAACTTGGAAGATCTTATAACAAAGTTTGTGCAATCAACAGATACTCGATTCCAAGCGGTAGAGACATCTTTAAGAAATCAAGAGGCATCTATCCATAACGGAAAACCAAATAGATGATTGCAAAAATGATTTCGAAAGGCCACAAGGAAGTTTGCCAGGTAACACCGAGCCAAACCCGAGGGAGCACGTAAAGGCAATCACCATCGTTTTCCACATGATCATGATTATGCCAACGCCACCATACGTAAATATGTGGAGGACGACAAACACGAAGAAAAAGCCCATGAAAAAGGTGGTCGCCGAATACAAGCCCAAGATCCTTACCGGAGTCTAAGAAGAAGATAGAAGGGAGGACAAATTTGGTAAGTACCTTGAGTCATTCAAGCAACTACATACTAATATTCCATTTGTTCAACCTCTTTCAAAGCATGTTAAGCATCTAAATGACATCATTTCTAATGAAAATAAGCTTAACGAACTATCAAATGTGCAATTGAATGATAAATGTTCTTCCAATAATCTACCACAAAAATGTAATGATCCAGGAAGTTTTATTATCCCTTGTACAATTGATGGTTTACCTGTTGATAGAGCACTAGCTGACTTAGGAGCTAGTATCAATGTGATGTCATATGAAACATTCAAGCATATGGGATTAAATGAATTGAAACCTGCTAGGATGGACATACACTTAGCCGATAAATCGATTAAACATCCTAGAGGTGTTATTAATGATGTGTTAGTCAAGATCGATAAATTCATATTCCCAGTTGATTTTGTTATTCTTGACATGCATGATGATATTGAGGTTCCTCTAATTCTTGGGCGTTCTTTCTTGGCTACGGCAAAATCAATCATTGATGTGCATGAGGGAAAATTAACTTTGAGAGTGGGGGATGAACAAGTAATTTTTAAAATTTATATTGATATTGAAAAGGATACTACTTGTTCTTTTGCCGATTCAATTTCGTTGCACGATGAGAAATCTAAAAATCTCTTGGAGAAAAGTGTTGTTCAAAGTCCATGTTGGAAGCTTATGCCCGAAAAGGGGATCGGAAAGTTCAAAGAGCACATTTTGAAGCATAAAGTTGGAGGTAATACTACTAAATACCTAAGGGATTTTCATAAGTCCAAAGCTCCACCTGACTAATCTCCACATTTGGGTAAACGGTCCATCTATACGACTTTAAAGAAGCGCTAACCTAACCGGGAGGCAACCCGGCATTTTGTGTGCATTTTCTTTTACTTAATTTTTTTTATTGCTCGGGAATTGAAAAAAAAAAAAAAAAAAAAAAAAAAAAAACACGGCCTGGCCGTGCTAAAAAAAGCACGGCCGTGTTCGTCACTCAATTCGCGAACACACCCGGCCGTGTTTAAAAATCCAAGGTTTTGTAGGAAAAATTGCATCGAACACGCCAGGCCGTGCTTTTAAAGCACGGCCGTGTTTTTCAAAAAAAAAAAAAAATTTAAAAAAAAAAAAAAAAATTATCGAAAAAATTCGTACCGAACACGCCCAGGCCGTGCTTAAAAAGCACGGCCGTGTTTTGATTAAAAAAAAAAAAAAAAACTCAAAAAAAAAAAAATTATATATATATATATATATATATATATATTTGATGATTTCACGGTATTCGAGTTGTGTATCCTTGATTAGGTATGAAGATGCCAATGAAGGTCTCGTACTAAACAACCCAATGGTCGCTCAATACCGATTTCACTCTTCTAGTAAGGTCGTATTTTTCTTTTCTACCTCTTTTATTTTCTTCTAGTGTGGTTGATTTTTGAGTGTTTTGTTTGTGTTCATTCATCTCTTTCTTTCACATTTAGGACAATGAGAACCTTTAAAGTTGGAGGTGGGTGCAATTACATTCTTAGTTTGTGTGTGCTTGCTTTTATTTTTAGTTTGTCGAAAAGAGGTAAATTTTTTAACAAATTGAGTGTTTGTTAGTCAATAACTTAGCCCAATTACACCAAAATTAACTTTTCGGTTTATGTTTTTAATGTGAAGCAATTGATTGTCTAGAATAGATTGATGTAGATGTGTGCTAAATTTTGTGAGATTTCCAACTCCATAATACTTTATTTGTTAAGGCATTTACGACAAAGCTTAGTGTTATGAACGTTTGAGAATTCATGATTTAGTGGTGGTTAACTAGTTGTTATACCAAGCTTGTGAAAAAAAAAAAAAAAATGAAATGAAAAAAAAAAAAAAAAAGGGAATCCAATTGAGGTTATACTCTCTATTTGTTGTTGCTTAGTAACTAGGAGCATTCATGAGCCCCATGTTTGTCTTTACGTAAAACGGCGACACAAATATGAGTATGGGAAACCACCCAGAGTGTTTGAACGAAAATTCAAAATATAAACCTAGTGGAAGAATGCCTCGAAAGGACCTACAAAAAAAAAAAAAAAAAAAAAAAAAATCGAAAGGGAGAATGTATATTCCTTGAATTCTCATTCCAATAAAAGTTCAAGAAGCTTGGTTATATGACTAGTAGGCTAACTACAATGATCCATTGAATTCTTGTATTTTCATGACATTATTGAATTGAAGTTATTCATAACTATCAATATTTGTGGAGTGATGATTTCAAGTTTGAATAATGCCTCATTTGATGTTACTGATCTTTCTTGATCGATCGTTTTGCAAAAAAATTGTGTTTTTACTGAATGGTTAATTCGGGTTGAGAAGGCTAAGAACTTGACTGCTTGTGTTCAATGTGTTGAAAAAAAAAAATCCTTGTGTGTTGTAATTTATTGAACCATTCTTATTGATTTAATGTTTTGCTTGAGGAAAGCAAAGTTCAAAGTTGGAGGTGGTTTGATAAGGGTCTTTTTATGCATGTTTTATGTGTATATTTAAGTATGATTTGAGTTATTTTATTGTTAGTTTCATAAATTTTTGATTGTACATGGTTCACATTACTCTGAGGTGCTTTTATTGGTGTAGATTGATGATTTGGAGCTGTTTTTGGTGAATTTTGGGCCATGGTTTCATGTCAAAACATACCCGGGGGTTTCTGGATGCAAAAACACTCAAAATCCCAAGCTAAACGCGTCATTTCGGGGCCTTTTCAGACAAACACGGGCAGGGTGTGTTTATAAGCACGGCCGTGCTTTTTAAAAGTCAAAAAACGAGAAATTTTTCGACCCCGACGTACCAAACACGGCCGTGTTCGGGAAAATCCGCGAACACGGCCTGGCCGTGCTTTGAAAGCACGGGGCGTGCTTTTCGTCCAGACTGGTTTTTCTTTGGCGGAAATTATGGAGACTTTCCCTTTGTGCTTTTTGACAACCTTTGAGCAACTTTTACACCTCATTTTGATGCACCAAGCTCTATTATTCCCTCAATTGTCATGTGGACACAATGATTCAACCAACTCAACAATGAATGTGCACACAATGATTCAACCAACTCAACAATGAATGTGCACACAATGATTCAACCAACAACCATGGAAGTGGAGCATTTGTTAGCATTATTGATGTGTTCTTTCACAAAGATGGTGCCTATAAAAGCCAAGAGTTTGAGTTGGAAATGGAGATAATTTCATGTAGTATTCATTGATAAAGAGATTCATTGTATATTCATTGTATATTCTAAGTTTCAAAGCAAAATACATTGAGAGGATAAAAGAGAGGTAGAGTTGGAAGTTGAAGAGCAATAGAGAGAGAAGGCTTGGAGCTCAACATCATTGCAATCAACCAAGGAGGAAGTCTTATATTGGTCTTGAATAAGAGCTAAGTACACCATGTTCATTTTATTCATATTCTCTTGTGTAGTATACTCTTTTGACAAAACCATGTGTAGCTAAATTTTTAGTGTTTGAATGTAATGAACTCTAGAATGAATTTGTGATTAAGGATTGTATGTTTTTAATAAAATCTTCATGTTTTGTGTGATTCACTTATATTATGCTTTATTCATTCAAATTGGTATATGCGCAATATTGATTTGAAGTTTATTTTTCATCCGGGAAATCGAGAGATTCATGGTGAAATAGAACCTATATAAGTGAAAAGAGTTGCATGCAATCCTAGATATAGGACGACATAAATCTTCTGGATTAGGGTCAAACCTAATATGGGAATTCACAAATCGTTATAATGCTGTCTTGGGGGTTTTAACTAGAAAGAGATTTCAGTTAATCAACTTGAGATTAGAAGTTATTCGCTCGATAGAGGGTTTAACTTAAATCGGGAATTTCTACGGTCGATGAAACATGAGATTTTACTAAAAGAGGTTGGTTTTTGCTTAAGGGATTATGGTTGTATTTTTATCTTATTAAATCACAAAAACATTCTAGAGGGATTTACATTCAAACACATTTCTAGCTCTTGATTTCTTAATTCTACAATTTATTTTTATTTGATCTTTTGTAAGTTGCAATTATTTTAAAATTCTTTATTTTTCATTTTCATTAAACAAACAAAACTCTGAAAATTGCTAGATTAAATAACAAAAAGACGGTAATTATTAGTACTTACAATCCTCGTGGGAATGACACTCGGTACTCAATAATCTATACTACAAAACGATAGGTGCACTTGCCTATGGTTTTCTAGAGTAGCTTTTGAGCCATCAGTCCCCTTTTAGATTAGTTCACTCTGATGTTTGGGGTCCTTGTTATGTGCCCTCTAAGTCTGGTTTCAAATATTTTGTTACGTTTATTGACGATTTTTCTCGTGTTACTTGGATTTATTTTATGAAAAGTCGCTCTGAAGTATTTCATCATTTCTCTTCCTTTTGTGCTGAAATTCAAACTCAGTTTTCTACACATATTCAAACGCTACGCAGCGACAATGCTAAAGAATTCTTGTCTACTATATTTCAGTCATATATGCTTCAGCATGGCATTTTGCATGAAACTTCTTGTGCGGACACACTAGCCCAAAATGGTGTTGCCGAACGAAAGAATCGGCATCTACTTGAGGTTGCTCGAGCCTTATTGTTTCACATGAATGTTCCTAAACCTTTTTGGCCGATCTTTGTCTCTTTCGCTTGTTTCCTCATTAATCGTATGCCATCAGTGATTTTAGACAATGTTGTCCCTTTTTCAATCCTGTTTCCTGACAAAACTGTTTTCCCAATCGCACCTAAGATTTTTGGTAGCACATGCTTTGTTCGTGATACGAGACCTTATCTCACCAAACTAGATCCCAAGTCACTCAAATGTGTCTTCCTCGGGTACTCTCGTGTGCAAAAGGGATATCATTGTTTTTCTCCTACGCTCAATCGCTATATTGTGTCTCGGGATGTTACATTCAATGAACAACTCCCATACTTTTCTGCTTCTGTGTCACCTCGTCCGAAGGGGGATGATGATGTCTTGGTCTACTCTGTTCCTGTCGTTCCCTCCCCAATGTCTCAACCCGCTCCTCGACCCCCGATTACTCAGGTCTACACTCGACGCCAATAACCAACTCCAATAGTTGAGGCAGATTCATGTCCTTTGTCTGCTGCTTTGGTGGAAGATCCCGTACCGTCTTCTAATCCTCTTGATGATCTTCCCATTGCTCTTCGGAAAGGTAAACGAACATGTACTTATCCTATTGCTTCTGTTGTTTCCTATGACCATTTGTCTGCCTCTTCTTGTTCCTTTATTGCGAAAATAGATTCTATCTCTATTCCTAAAACTGTTGGTGAATCTTTGGCCCATTCTAGTTGGCGTGCTGCTACGGTTGAGGAAATGAATGCACTTGACCATAATGGCACTTGGACTTTGGTAGACTTACTTGTTGGCAAAAAGGCAATTGGGTGTAAATGGGTGTTCACAGTTAAAGTAAATCCTGATGGTTCTCTGGCTCGTCTTAAAGCCCGACTTGTCTCTAAAGGCTATGCACGCACGCGTATGGCATCGATTAACCGAGACATTCTCTCATGTGGCCAAACTCACTCTCGTTAATTTGTTCATATCTCTTGCAGCCACCTTTGACTGGCCTCTGCACCAATTAGACATTAAAAATACTTTTCTTCATGGTTTCCTTCAAGAGGAGGTCTATATGGAGCAACCGCCTGGTTTTGTTGCTCAGGGGGAGTATGGGAAAGTATGTCATCTTCGCAAATCCTTATACAGTTTGAAACAGAGTCCTCGGGCTTGGTTTGATGATTTAGTCGATCATTCGAAATATGGCTTAATAAGATGTAAATCGATCATTCGATGTTTACAGCGCTCCGAGCATGGGATAATTTTGTTGGTTATTTATGTTGATGATATTGTAATTACAGGAATGATAGTGTCGGGATTTCGGGGCTAAAGTCGTTCCTCCACTCCCACTTTCGACAAAGACTTGGGATCTCTCAAGTATTTTCTAGAGTGGAAACAATGAGAAGCAAGAGAGGAATATTCCTCTCTCGGAGAAAATATGTGCTTGACTTACTCAAGGAAACTGGGAAATTAGGGGCTAAGCCTTGCAGTACCCTAATGGCTCCCAATTTGCAACATGAAAAAGACACTGGTGCCCTGTTCCATGATCCTGAGCGGTATCGAAGACTTGTGGGGAAGTTGATTATCTTACTGTAACACGTCCTGACATTGCGTTTGCAATAAGTGTTGCTAGCCGATTTATGTTTGCTCCTAAAGTTAGTCATTGGGCACTTCTTGAACATATTTTGTGTTATCTGAAAGGGGCTCCTGGACGCGAATTATTCTATGGGCGACATGGTCATTCAAAAGTGGAATGTTATACCGGGTTAATTGAATCATATTCTGATGCCGACTATGCAGGTTGTAAAGATGATAGAAGATCCACTTCAGGGTATTGTATCTTTGTGGGAGGTAATCTTGTCTCATGGAGGAGTAAGAAACAAAATGTTGTCTCTCGATCAGTCGCTGAAGCAGAATATCGATCCATGGCTGATTCGGTATGTGAAATTGTATGGATACATCAGTTACTAAAGGAAGTAGGTTATGAGCTTACTCTTCCGGCTAAACTTTGGTGTGACAACCAAGCTGCACTTCACATTGCATCAAATCCTGTGTTTCATGAATGAACCAAGCATATTGAAATAGACTGTCATTTTGTTCGTGATAAAGTCGAAGAAGGATTCGTCTCTACGGGCTATGTCAAACCAAGACGGTTGGGGGACATATTCACTAAAGCAAATGAATGGAGTGCGAATGAACAATATTTGTAACAAGCTGGGCATTATCGATATATATGCTCCAGCTTGAGGGGGAGTGTTAATGTATATATGGTATATTGTGTAGGAGATAATTAGAATCAATTAGAAGATTATTAGAATCCCGTAGATTAGCCTGTTGATTTACTTTCCTAGTTTTGGTTGTCTCCAACTTGTATATAAGTGTACCTTGTATCTCTTGGAATATACAAAATTGATTCATAGTTTCAGTATATTACATTTTCAAACACATCATATTTGTTCTTCATTAAGAAAACCCACACTTTTCTTAAAAAATCATCAATGATAGACAAAAATACCTATTTCCACCTTGAGTAGGTTCACTAGATGGACCCCACACATCAGCATGTAAATATTGAAGAACATCAGTGCAAATAGATTGATTAGGAAATGGAGATACATGAAATTTCACTTTATGTTGTTTGCCTAAAACACACGAATCACAAAATGACATACAAGATAGTATGTCACCACCAAAACAGCCAGTTTTGTGCAAAATTTCAAGACCTTTACTACTCATGTGACCTAGTCTTTTGTGCCACAAATCAGTTTTATCCTCTTGGACAACATTCACAGAATTTTGAGCAAAAGACACAGGCTTACCAACGCAAACATACAAATTACTCCTTTTGACAGCTTTGAAAATCACTAAAGAGCCTTTCAAGGTTTTCATTAATCCATTTCCAAACCTACCTTCTAATCCATCATCTTCTAATACAACACATGGCATCAAATTATTGCATAAATCAGGCACATATCTAACATTTTTCGAAGTGTATGCATAACCAGAATCAAATTTCAAGCAAATATCACCAATTCCAACATCTAATTTATTTTTCAACACTTTTGACAACCAATGATGTATTGTTTAAGCGATAATGTTTAAGTCAAAACTCAATTATGTTTTTGTGTTCAAAATATTTATTTCACTCCGTTTTGACAACCAATGATGTCTTGTTTAAGAAAAAAAATGACCAAACCTTTTTTTTTTTTATCAATTTTAAATTTCTTATACTTTAATATAGTTATAAGGCCCACTAAGCCATTATTTTTGGGCCAGGCTTGTACCGGATAAGCTCTATTTTTGAAGAAACCCTCTCCTGTACAATCTATTCAATGACCGGTCGTACATTTTCCAAACTATATCCATAGGAGCACTATTAATTATTGGGCCCTAGTTTATTTAATTCAGGAAGATGGGCAGATATTTGTTAAAAATTTGGGGTCTTGGAAGTTCTATTTTAATTGATGTTCTTATTCTTATGTCTTTATTTTACATGCAATAATTTAAGCAATTAATCGGTCTAATTCATTAATTGCAAACACTATTGATGAGTAGTAGCAAGTCTTCGGAAGACCGAGTTTACAAATACAAAATTGTCCCATGTAAGCATTATCCTGACTCTATAATCCAATTAAGTCTTAAAAACAAATTCCCAATCTTTCAAAAAAAAAAAAAATGACAGGGAAGCTGCTGCTATTAATCTTCGGGTGTGTATTGGGTAAATTCTCGAGTTTGACGCAATAACTTGTAAACTACATCAGTTAGGTAAACCGCACTGAAGCTCTGCGCGACAAGCTCGACCAAGTAGTGCACATGCAGAGATTTGAATTTGAGACATCTAGCTTCGAGAACCCACCCTACTCCACTAGGCCACCACGAAGGATCCGAATTCCCAATCTTAATTCTACTGAAGTTCATTTAAGATTCAACCACTTTTCAAAGCAAAATTGTTATGTATGAAAGTTGCCAAAAGAAAATGTTACAAAAAATACACTTTGTCATTGATTAATGAGCACATCAACCACTTGCATATTATACTGATTTGGAGAACTTTATGAGGTGCAGTTGCAGGAAACAAAAGTAATGTGATTTTGTTTTCAGAGAGAGATTTTTTTTTATCATAAATATCTTATTTAGTAAGATTCTTTTAATGTTTTTTTTTAAATAAATCATATTGTATCTTTTACGTAAAAAGAAGGCATTATATAATTATAATAATGTAATAATTGGATAGGTCTGATGTTGTATTTGTACAGTTTGTGATCCACCAAAAATGGATCTGATCGAATTAAAATGGGTTCTCAAATATCTAAGTTTACGTTTAACCAAAGAAAGCATTAGGCTTTATTATCAGCCCCAAGAAAAACCCGTTGCCAATTAGTTCATGTTGAACTCATTAAAGAATATAGATCTACAAACAAGCAAATATGAAAGACTAAGAGACAGAGTTTGTTACTGTCTCAATTTTATTTATCTTTTTTCGTCATTTGGGTTGATTTTTTTTTTTTTTCACTTGTATCGGATCATACATTTGGATTTGACCCGAACCAACGATGGTTCAGGTCAGAATTCGGATAAATATATTTGCATCTTCAATTCTTATTTTTTTTATAGTATAATTCCTATTTTGCTCCAAGTCTTCTTTTAGGAGCAAAAAATAAATAAATTGAGAATTAATATGTATATACATCATGCCCTATTTTTTTTTCCCTTTATAATCTAAATTTTAGACATCACAACTTAAGACTCCATCTAGTACTTCTGAACCTCACCACCGGCCCTTGGAGCCCGATAAAGATGTAATTCGGGGGGATGTGCTTAATTACATGGGCATCATGCGCTTATTATTTTAATTTGAGAATCAAAATATAATAAATACCATTCATTAATCACAAGAAACTTCAATATCAAGTGAAAAATAATTACAAACCATACAAGCAAGGGCGGAGCCAGGACGATTTAGTAGGGTGAACCGATACACGAAAATGGGATGGGCTGGATAGAAAATCAAGAAAAATAATATAAATTATAAATAATTTTTTTTAAAAAAAATTCTCCACTATTTTTTTATATAAAAAAAGGGCTGGGGCAGGGCCCAGCCCTGGATCGCCCATGCATACAAGATCATAAACTTATACATATCTACATGGGAAAATCGGTCCTAGAGAATTGAATTATTTTCCATGATAGGTATAGAAGATGTAGTTTGACTGAAGTCAAAGATCACAGAGGTACGAAGCCTAATTTCAAAACAACCAAACGCCTAATGGCATAGTAGAAGATTTTTTAAACAAGGACAAAAAATTTAAATCCAAATAGATCCAAGAATCAAAACATCGCAACGAAGGTGCTGGACAAAACACTGAAGAAATTGATCTCGCTTCAGTCACGTATCATCGGATAATGATAGGGTTGCAATCAAACCAAACCGAGCGGAGCTTTTGAGAGTTTGAACTTGAGTCGTTTATTATGAGTCAAACTCGAGCCTGAATTTATTGAATATATTAATGGCTCACAAAATTTTTCGAGTTTAATCGAGCCTAAACGAGCTTAGTAAATATTAATTATAAATTAAATTATTTTTTAATTTATTGCACAAATAAAATAAGGGATAATTACAAAAAGTACTCCTGAGGTTTGAAATATATTTCAGAATCACCCCACATATTTGTAAAATCATTGCAGATTATCCCTTAATTTTTACACTAAATCAAACCTCAGGGGTACTTTTTGTAAGTTTTAAAGTTAGATGGGTTTTTTTGTAATTAGGTCAAACCTCATGGGTACTTTTTGTAATTATTCCAATAAAACAATATATATCTAAAACGTATAATATATCTATTAAAACCTATAATCTTATTCAAACAAATAAGTATATTTAAATATTTTTATGTTTATCATAAGTAAACATATAAAAATTAAAATTAATGTCAAACTATTAGTTTAATTTATACGAGCTTACTAACGAGCCCGCTCACGAGCTTACTAACGAGCCTATTCATGAGCTAACGAACCGAATATCTCTAAGTTTGAGTTTGATTTATTTATTTCAACGAGCCTCACTAAACGAACTCGAACGAGCTTTTATCGAGTCGAACTCCGAATAACTCACAAGCGACTTAATTTATTTGCAGCACTAGATAATGATTCATCTGAATATTCTGAACACAATTTCATATATGAGACATATTTATTTATTGGAAGACAAATAAAAACCATCTCTTGAGGTCAAATTTATTGAGACACTTGAAGAAAAAGATGAAGAATATGAGATAGCAAAATGGATTGAGTGTGAGAGAAAAAAGAGGAACCTCATGCCGTATTTTATTTTAAAGGAAGAATGACTTTGTTTTGCTAAAGGATTTTACCAAGTGAAAGCTTTCAATGGAACAAAAAGAAACATAGCCATAGAAAGAGTTGTGGGAGCCTTTAGGCCATTGAGACGACCGCTGCCTAGGGCTCCGCAGTTGCCTAGGACTCTTGATTAAATAAGTAATTTTAATAGTTTAATATGTGCCATGCTTTCTGTTGGTAAAGAACCAACTATAATAGTTCTCTTCACTACTACAATCATTCAAATATTATGGACTCTCTTTCTGTTTAGAGAAAATGGAAATATAGAGTGGAAAAATGGAAGTCCTTTTTGGCAAGGTGTGGAAATGGCCCGTGGGTGCCCTTGATTGGCGCGAGGGCCTGGAAAAAGCTTAAAGTCTACTATTTTTTTAAACCATGATGAGTTTCAGAATTGACGATTTGATAGCCCTGTTCCATAATTTACAAAATATGGTTTCAATGAGCCCTAGATGTAAACGGTTCTTGCTTTCTCGATGTGAGCGATGATTCTTCTATCTCTTGCTCGCTTCAATCGGACTCTGACAGCTTAGGTCAAAAAACCACTAAAGAAGAGACATCATGAAGCGATCTGCTATGCATACTTCTTCCCAAAAGGCAACAACGCTCCTTCCCAATATGGAGTTCGGAACCCAATGTGTATTTAGTTTTGATTTTGAAAATACAATATTAATGTTTGACATAAAATTGAACAAGTTTTTTTTTCTTTCTAATTTTACCATAAAAAAGATTTCATCTTATTAAGAACTTACATTTAGAAATATCATGCTAAATTACTAATTTAGAGGCATTTTGATGATGATAATTATACCATATTAACATAAGACATCGTTCTACAGGAGAAACCAATACTTCAATATATGTATTAAACTATATCATAAGATTATATTCTTTTCCAAATGCGTATATTGCTTACATGATATTATTGACGATACATTTGATTGTTGCTACCGACGAAAGAAGTTTTTCAAAATTAAAATTGATTGAATCCAACTTGAGGTTGAGTATGTTTTGTTGGAATTGGTTTTATTAAATTGGGTTTTGACCCGATTTTGACCAATTATTTAAGTGGGGTTATTTATTCAAAGTATGAAATAAATGAGATAAACGCCACCTACGCCGCGGGTAGATGAATTTAGCATTTTGAATTTCTCAAAACCAATATCGAGTGAATGAGAAATAAATGCATAAAGTTGGCCACTTAAAATGCTTTTATATAAGGAATATAAAAGGGTGGGAATATGGAAAGCCATATCCCACATAGGAAACATATTAAATGTTTGACTAGTTAATAAAGAGCTTCACCACTAATAAGGAGTAATCAAGTGGAACTCCTTATGGTACACCCTAGTGGACCAAGTCAATTTTGACTAGCCTTTGGCTAGCTCAAAAGGCACCAAGGACAGTGCGGAGCACCGTCCGAGCCGGATCCGGAGCTGGGCCCAGGCTTGCGCACGTCGCACATAGTCGCATTAGGCGTTTTCAAGGCGCACTTTGCACTTCGCACGTACGCATCGTCGCGAGGAGCTTTGAGGAGCCTTAAAGTTTTGGAAAATCGAACCAGGGTTCAGTCAGTGGCTCGGTGACTTGGCAGAATCATACGAGTGGCGACACGTGGCGCTGACTGGATGTGTCTGTCCGCTGACAGGGCACCGTGACTGGACGCGTCTGTCCAGTGTGCAGAGGTGTATGCCAAAGGATATGTTCCTTCAGACAGATGCGATCAGGACCATCAGATCGCAGATGTTAACCACATGGCACGATCTGACAGTCAAGACTGATCCGAACCAGGGGTTGCACCCAGTCTGAAGAGGCACCAGGAGCTCTATATAAACCAGCCCCCAGAATCATTTCAAGATCAGAAAATTTCGAAATTCACATAACATTCAACATAAAAAAGTCTTGAGAGTTCAAAACACTAAAAGTTCGAAGTGTCTTGTGATTTGTAGTGTTGCTATCACAAGACGTAAGTCGTTGTATCTTGGGAGGCGATTGCCAGTTTTTGTTAACACCGTGAGCGGGGTAATTTCGTCTTAAAGACAAAGAGTCCAACTCTTGCCTCGACTTTATCTTACTCTGCTCGATTTTCTGTGGCCATTCGGTATACACCATCAGTTTTTCCAACATTTTAAGACGAAATTTTTCCGTGTATACCAAATGGCTTCGACGTCTTCAGTTCCAGCTCCATCACCAGCACCGGGAGAGAAACCGGAGAAGTTTGGGGGTTCAGACTTCAAAAGATGGCAACAAAAAATATTGTTCTATCTTACGACTCTGAACCTTGCTCGTTTCCTTACAGAGGATGCCCCAACTGTAGGGGAAGAGGAAACAGATAAGGAGAAGAGGATGGCGTTCGATGCTTGGAGTCAAAGCGACTTCCTGTGCGGGAACTACATACTCAACGGACTGGACAACACATTGTATAATGTGTATTATTTGATAAAAGATCGCTAAAGAGTTTGTGGAGCTCTTTAGAGAAAAAGTACAAAACGGAAGATGCTGGCACAAAGAAATTTGTTGTCGGCAAATTCCTTGAGTTCAAGATGGTTGACACTAAAACGGTGATCAGCCAAGTTCAAGAAATCCAACTCATTCTGCACGATATAATTGCAGAAGGGATGGTTGTGAGTGAATCCTTTCAAGTAGCTGCTATTATCGAGAAGCTACCGCCTCTATGGAAGGATTTTAAAAATTACCTAAAGCATAAGCGGAAGGAGATGGGGCTTGAAGACTTAATTGTCGATTGCGAATTGAAGAAGACAATCGCAAGTCCGAGATTAAGTCGCAAGCTTCCTATGGAGGCAAAGGCAAACTTGGTGGAGCCCAATGCTAGCAAGAGAGAAAGAAAGCACGGGAATAATCGAAAGCAGGGGGGAAGGCTAAAAAGTTCAAAGGAATCGCTTCAACCGTGGGAAAGCCGAATCACAAGGCTAAAGAGTGTCGTCTTCCTAAAAAGGCCAATCGAACCAGGTGCATGTGACCGAGGACAAATCGGTACCAATTGATATGTCCGAGCTTGATCTCTCGGTTGTTGTGTATGAAGGCAACAAGTGCTATATGGTGGAGAACCCGAGAGAATGGTGGGTGGACACAGGTGCTACACGCCACATATGCTCCGACAAAGACATGTTCTCAACGTATACTCCTATCAACGGAAGAAAGCTATACATGGGGAATCATGCAATATCTAAAATTGTCGGTCTCGGCAAGGTGGTGCTGAAGATGACCTCGGGCAAGGAGCTGACCCTCGCTGATGTCCTTCATGTTCCATACATTCGGAAGAACTTAGTGTCAGGATCGTTGTTGGTTAAGGCAGGATTTAGATTAGTATTCGAGGCTCAAAAGTTTGTACTTATGAAAAATGGACAGTTCATAGGGAAGGGGTACTTAGATAATGGACTGTTCAAGATGAATGTAATGAATGTACTCCAAAACTTTGAAAGCAATAAAATTAATGCTTCTTCTTATTTGCTTGAGTGTTCAAATTTATGGCATGTTAGATTAGGACATGTGAATTTTAACACTTTGAAAAGATTAGTAAACTTGGAATTACTACCTAACTTTAAAATAGATTCACATCACAAGTGTGAAATCTGTGTTGAGGCAAAAATGGCCAAAACACCATTCCACTCGGTGGAAAGAGAAACAGAACCTCTAGAGTTAATTTACAGTGATATATGTGATTTAAAAGTTTGTGCAAACTAGAGGTGGGAAAAAGTATTTTATTACTTTTATCGATGACTGCACAAAATATTGTTATGTATATCTTTTAAGAAGTAAAGATGAGGCCTTAGAAGCTTTTAAAAGCTATAAGAATGAGGTTGAAAATCAACTAAGCAAACGAATTAAGATAATTCGAAGTGATAGAGGTGGAGAATATGGAGCTCCTTTTGATGAATTTTGCTCAGATTCTGTTATTATTCATCAAACGACAGCTCCTTATTCACCACAATCAAACGGTATTGCTGAACGCAAAAACCAAACTCTAAAAGAGATGATGAATGCTTTGTTGATAAATTCTGGTTTACCTCAGAATTTGTGGGGGGAAGCAATTCTCTCTCGGCCTAACCACATTCTTAATAAAATACCACACAAAAATAAAGATAAAACTCCGCATGAGTTATGGAAAGGTCGAAAACCTTCCTACAAATACCTGAAAGTGTGGTGGTGCTTGGCCAAAGTAGAAATACCTAAGCCAAAACAAGTAAAGATAGGGCCTAAAACAATCGATTGCATTTTCATTGGATATGCAAATAACAGTAGTGCATATCGATTTTTAGTGCACAAATCAGCAATTCCAGATGTACAAGAAGGTATAATTATTGAGTCAAGGAATGCTATATTTTTCGAAGACGTGTTTCCTTGTCAAGAAAGGAAAGAAGCTAGTTCTAGCAAAAGAACACGTGATATCTTGCCGATGGTGATCATCAAAGTGATGAAGAAGACGCAAAGATAAAGGGCCAAAACAACTAAGTCTTTTGGTCCGCATTTTCTAACTTATGTGTTAGAAAATGAACCGAGACAATTGGTGAAGCATTGTCGATCAAATTTAAGCTCCATTCGGAAAGAAGCTATTAATAGTGAGATAGATTCCATTATGCAAAATCATACTTGGGAGTTGGTAGATCTCCCACCAGGAAATAAGCCTTTAGGATACAAGTGGATCCTTAAAAGGAAATATAAAGCTGATGGAACTATTGATAAGTACAAGGCCAGGTTAGTAGCTAAGGGATTTAAACAAAGAGAAGACTTTGATTTCTTTGATACATATTCACCTGTAACAAGAATCACATCTATTAGAGTTCTCATTGCTATTGCAGCGTTGCATAACCTTAAGATACACCAAATGGATATGAAAACGGCTTTTCTAAATGGTGAATTAGAAGAGGAAATCTACATGGAACAACCCGAAGGGTTTGTCGCTCTTGGACAGGAGAAGAAGATGTGCAAACTCGTTAAGTCATTGTATGGCCTTAAGCAAGCTCCGAAACAATGGCACGAAAAATTTTGTAACTATCTTTGTCAAATGGTTTCAAAATTAACGAGTGTGATAAATGTATTTACATTAAAGACACACCTAATGCTTATGTAATTGTCTGTCTTTATGTTGACGACATGTTAATTATGGGTAGTAATCATGAAATAATCATGAATACTAAGAAAATATTAATCAAACATTTTGATATGAAAGATATGGGTATAGCAGATGTTATTCTGGGAATTAAGATCTCTAAAACATCTGATGGACTTGTTTTATCACAATCTCATTATATTGAGACAATACTTCGAAAGTTCAATGCGTATGACAATCCTCCAGCTAAAATGCCTGTTGATTTAAGCTTACACTTAGCTAAAAATCAAGGCGAGCCACGTATCTCAACTAGAATATTCTCGGGTTATTCGCGATCTAATGTATGTAACAAAGCGCACACGCCCGGATATTGCCTACGCAGATTAATATATCGAGTAGATTTACGAGTAATCCTGGAAATGACCTTTGGAAGGCATTGATAAGGGTTCTTAGGTATCTAAGACTCACCTTGAATTATGGATTACATTATTCGAGATATCCATTGTATTAGAAGGATACGGTGATGCTAGTGGATATCGACTCAAAAGATTCCAAGTCCACAAGTGGTTATGTTTTTACCATTGGTGGTGGAGTCGTGTCATGGAAATCCTCTAAACAAATATGTATAGCTCGATCCACGATGGAATCGAGTTTATAGCGTTGGATAAAGTCTGGTGAAGAAGCGGAATGGCTTCGCAACTTTTTAGAGGATATTCTTTGGCCTGGCCTAAGCGGTGGCCGCAATCATGATACATTGTGATAGTCGACTTCGGCTATAGGAAGGGCTCAAAATAGTATGTACAACGGTAAGTCTCGACATATACGTCGAAGACATAACACCGTCAGCGATTGATCTCAAATGGGGTTATTACAATCGATTATGTGAAATCTAAAGAAAACCTAGCGGATCCGTTAACTAAAGGTTTGAATAGAGATCAAGTATAACGCTTATCTAAAGGAATGGGCTTAAAATCCACAAAATAAGAGTGTTCATAACGGTAACCCAACCTTGTGAATTGGAGATCCCAAGACTGGTTCAATGGGACAACTAAGTTATGAATATTCGGATAAACACTTGAGCATATTACACTCATTCTGTCCCAGTGAAGAAACCTTGAATGTGGTGAGGTTAAGTTATAAACTTTTAATGATTCCTATACTTTAAAGAAGTGGAGTATGGAAGGATACTCTTAATAGGAGATCACCTATATAAGTGTGAAGACGGGCCGCTTCAACGAAACACTTATGAATCCAAGATGGTGTCCAGGGCCAAAATGGACACAACCGTGAGAATCAAATGGTGTTAGGAAAGATATTGCGTGGATCTTTGTTGTTTTGGTTTACATAAGCAATTTGGTGAAGCGATTCAAGACATCGCGTCATTGTGCAACCTAGTAAATCCGATAGTATTCCACTAAGGAAGGTTCAAAGCCACAAGCTACCTCTCCTGATGCAATAGCTTTTCGTTTGAACTCTCTAGTGTCTGCATACTCATATGCATTTATTTTCATTCATTAGGGGGATTGTTGGAATTGGTTTTATTAAATTGGGTTTTGACCCGATTTTGACCAATTATTTAAGTGGGGTCATCTATTCAAAGTATGAAATAAATGAGATAAAAGTCATCTACGCCACGGGTAGATGAGTTTAGCATTTTGAATTTCTCAAAACCAATATCGGGTGAATGAGAAATAAATCCATAAAGTTGGCCACTTAAAATGCTTTTATATATGGAATATAAAAGAGTGGGAATATGGAAAACCATATCCCACATAGGAAACATATTAAATGTTTGACTAGTTAATAAAGAGCTTCACCACTAATAAGGAGTAATCAAGTGGAACTCCTTATGGTACACCCTAAGTGGACAAGTCAATTTTGACTAGCCTTTGGCTAGCTCAAAAGCGCACCGGGACGGTGCGAGCACCGCCCCGAGCGGAGCCTGGCCCGGCCCGTGCACGTTGCACATAGTCGCATTGGGCGCTTTCGAGGCGCACTTAACCAGGGTTCAGTCCAGTGGCTCGGTGACTTGGCAGAATCATACGAGTGGCGACACGTGGCGCTGACTGGATGCATCTGTTCACGACAGGCACCGCGGATCGACGCGTCGTCGGTGTGCGGTGTGAGGTGTATGCCAAAGGTGTGTTCCTTCGCCAGACAAATGCGTTCGAGACCATCGGATCGCGAATCGTTAACCACAGCGCAATCATCGACGGTCAAGATCGATCCGAACAGGGGTTGCACTGGTCCAAGAGGCAGGAAAGCTCTATATAAACCAAACCCCAAAATCATTTCAAGATCGAAAATTTCGAAATTCACATAAAGATTCAAAGATAAAAAAGTCTTGAGAGTTCAAAACACTAAAAGTTCGAAGTGTCTTGTGATTTGTAGTGTTGCTACCGGCGAAAGAAGTTTTTCAAAATTAAAATTGATTGAATCCAACTTGAGGTTGAGTATGTTTCATGATAGATTAAATGAACCAACTATATTATCTATTTGAGAATGAAATGTTGAAATTTCTTGATAATAAAACTTTGATAATTAAGTGATTTTACTTATCAAAAAGTTAGAAAATAAAAATGAGGGTTATTGATGATAAACTAAAGTAGGCTCCCCTAAAATCTCGCCTAATGCCTCAAAATCTCTAAACACGGCTCTGACCATAAAATATGGAAAAAATTACTAGAGATAAAATAAAAAAAGCAGAAAAAAATAAAGAAAAAGAAAAGAGAGCTATATTTATTAATGCTGTCGAATTCACATGAGACTCGCTATACTCTACAAGATTGTAATTTATAAGAGCTTCCAAGAATTAATAAATTGGCTACAATTCAACACAAATGAGATGAGGTCTGAAACCAGACCACACAAAAACAGTGAAACAGAGAGCGTGAAGTACGCCTCAAGATCACGTGCCCTGCATGTGAGTCATGAAAGTGTATAAACAAATCAAGAGAGAGAGAAAAGAAAAAGGCAGTCCCTGGGACTTTAATGCATGCCCACTTAACCCATAGGTGGTTAGTTGTATAGCATAAGCTGTGTAATGTTTTTATCTGAGTTTCCACACCAAGAATCAAGACTTTCCCTTTTATTTAATTTTTTTTTTGAGAAATAAGTGGGGCCCTCTTCACAATTTATGTACAGCTATTGTTGATTACTGCTTTTGTCCCCACTCACTTATGCAGCTCATTCATGGCTGCCCCAACCCTCTTCTGCTCTACCCACAGACCTCTCTTTACACAAATTCCCCTCCAAAATTCTTTCTTTTTCTTTCTTTTGAGCTCAAAGTTTTATTCTTGGTCATAAAAAACTCTTGAACTTTTTTTTGGGGGGGGTGCTTTTCTTGTGCATTGTTTGCCAATTTCATTGCCAGTGGGGTGGGGGCAAAACGGTAATTAGGAATGAGAGGAGGGCTGGCTCGAAGTTTCAATCTTTATGGTCTAATTGTGCTTCTGCTTCTTCTCTGTGAGTATTTATAGTTTTTTTGTCAAAATTTCTTAATGGGTTTTGCTTTGTTTTTGAATGATCTGTTGGCTATGGTGTTTTTTTTGTTGGTATCTTGAAAGTGTTCGGTTTTTTCAAGAAACCAACCGGGTTTTTGTGATGTGTGTGGGGTTTAAGGAAATAATGCTCTCAAGATTAAATGTTTAGAATGTTGTGCTCAGGGCTCAAGTTAGTTAGTGTTAACTTTGGGTTTAGTCTTTGTATTGTGGATAAACTGCATTGGTAATCTCAACTCTTATAATGCAATGAAGTTTACTGTATTGGTGGTATGTGGCTAACTTCCAGATTTCTTTCCCTTCGTGCTTATCTATATTTAGCACGATTTTTATATATTTGATAATGTGGCTTGTATTTATGTGGGAGAAAAATTCTAGGGTTTTGAATTGGGAATTTCATAATTTACTAGTCTCTTTGTAGTCTCATGGGTAATTGTGACATTTCATATGTCAAAGAAGAATTAGATTTCACTCCTGGCCTTTATGTTACTTAGCTTCAGCCATTTCAGTATTCACCATGAAGAAAAAGATATAACATTCTACACAGTGATAAGAACATTTATTCTTAATTCTGAAGCTTCTTGTCTGAATTCAGAAGGACTTTGTTGTCCAACTGTAACTCATGAATTTCATTAAAATTAATTTGTGGTTTTGATGTGATAGTTAACAATTTTAAGGAAAGAAAACGCAAAATAAGTCAAGATTTAGAGATCAATTATGCAGTTTGCACTATTAGTAAATGTATATGATCTTCGCATCCCTGTGTATCTTCGAATACATTCTAAATCACATTCGCTTCAATTGTATATTTGCTACTTGTCCAGGTGCAAATGAATCGTGTTGCGTCTTTTCGGGTTATTCCAAAAGTTCTACGCTAGCAGTTAGAAGAGCAGATGAACTTTTACCTGAGATTTCCCCAAATGCAGCTCCACAACCCTTTCTTCCTCTTCTTGCACCATCTCCGTTGACACCATTCACAAATAGCACAATCCCTCAATTATCTGGTTTGTCTCACGCATTTCCCAAATTTTCAGAATTCATATCTAATTTAAAACTACTCCTGAGGTTTAGCCTAATTACAAAATACTTCAGTAATTTTTCAAAATTACATATACCCCTCTGAGGGTGCAATTTGTAAACTAGAAACAAATGTCAATGGTGTATTTGTAATTTTGAAAGATAACTGGATTTTTTGAAAGTAGGCAAAACCTCAGGGGTGTTATTGTAATTGACCCTTACGTATATTAGATTAAGGGACAATTACAATAACACCCCTGAGCTTTGGTCTAATTACAAAAAAACAGAAGTTTTAGAAAATTACAAAAAACCCCTTAAGATTTGGTTGTCTTAAATTTAAGGGGGTAATTGCAATATTTCTATAAATGTCAGGGGGATTTTTTAAATGTTTTTTGCTTATGAAGTGGGAAAAAGTAAGACGAAATCAAAACTTAAGGGGTTTTTTGCAATTTTCAAAAATCTCTGGATTTTTTGTAATTAGACCGAATCTCTGGTGTTTCTTTTGTATTTATCCCTTTAATATATGTAAAGTGATTTACACACATGAATTCGACTTTCCTTCTGTACAGGACTTTGCGTGCTGAACTTTACTGCTCTCACAAGCATGATGATGGTGACATCAACCGATTGCATGGCTGCATTCGCACCTCTCTTAGCTAACGTAGTGTGTTGTCCACAAGTGGAGGCCACTTTGGTCATTCTCATGGGTCAATCCAGTAAATACACCAATACACTTGCTTTAAACGGAACGGTTGCTACGCATTGCCTTTCAGATTTCGAGCAAATTTTAGTTGGCCAGGGTGCCAACGATAGTCTATCTAAGATATGCTCCATTCGTTCTTCAAATCTCACAGAAGGTTCTTGCCCGGTTACCGATGTTGCCGAGTTTGAGAGCACAGTAGATACATCGAACCTTCTTGCTGCCTGTGGGAAGATCGATACCGTGAATGAATGCTGCCAGCAAGTTTGTCAGAATGCTATTTTGGATGCTGCTAGAAAACTTGCTCAAAAAGCTTATAATCTCCTCAGCGTGGATGGTTCGCATGTGCTGTCTGATCATTCGACTAGGATTAATGATTGCAAGAGTATCGTACTCCGATGGCTTGGAAGTAAACTTGAGCCTTCTAGTGCAAAAGAGGTTCTTCGAGGACTATCTAATTGCAGAATTAATAAAGGTGAATTTTGAATATGAAAGTTATAGGTTTTGATCTCTGCTCATTTCCACATTATGTTGATTTTGAATACATCTTCTGCGTTTTACATACTTAGGGCATGAATGTGATGGGTGTTAAGAATTCAGAAACCGAGGGTTCAAATGAAAGATGCCTCAAACTTTTCTTATTCTGAGATGGACCTTCATTTTTGGAATAATTACAACCCCCCCTAAGTTTTGGGTTAATTACCATAAAATCCCAAAGGTTTTTGAAAATTACAAAAATCCCTTGAGGTTTGATTCCGTCTTATATTTTTCCCCCTTATTAGCAAAAAAATCCAACCAATCATCCCCCCTCCTCACAACGAATTTTATAGAAATATTACCGTTACCCCCTTAAATTTAAAGCAGAATCAAACCTCAAGGGTTTTTTGTAAATATTAAAAACCTCTGTTTTTTTCAATTAGCCCAAACCTCAGGGACTTTTTTGTATTTATCTCTTCATTTTTTGAACCATTAATTTATTTCTGTTAGTGTTTTTAGACTATCATCACTTCATACTATACTTTTTGATCTTTAATCTATAAATCATGGATGTGGAGAACCATTATGTTGTAAAAGCATGGATAACTCCTTTACTCTTTGTAAACTTAAGGAAATGTGCTGATAGACCCGTATGAAGTTTTCAGTACTTACGACTTCTCAAGGGATTATAATCTTCTGGCTTCATATAACAGCAGCATTTCTGTCCAATGTCCTCTTGGATTTACTGAAACCATTAGTTCCCTTGTAGTTGAGATGCAATGAAAAAATAAGTTGTTGTACCCTACTTTTTTTTTCTCCGAATTTTTACTAATCGTATAAATATTACGGATAATAACAAAAATACCCCTGAAGTTTGGGCTAGTTACAAAAAGACCCAAAAATATTTCAATATTATAAAAAAACCTCAGGTTTGATTATGGCTTAAATTTAAGAGGGTGATTGTAATACTTTTATAAATGTCAGTTTTTTTTTTCGAAATGTTATTTGCTTATGAAGGGGAAAGTGTAAGACAAAATCAAACCTCAAGGGTATTTTTTTTGCAATTTTCAAAAAACTCTGGTTTTTTTTTTTTTTTTTTTTTTTTTTGTAATTAGCCCGAACCTCAGGTTTTTTTTTTTTGTAATTATCCCCAAATATTATTATTCATTTTTGGATGATCATATTCTCTTTATTAGTATCTGTATGTGTTTTAGTTGAAATTTAACTTCTTTTCTCGTCTTCAATTGCTACTTCAGTATGTCCTCTGAAGTTTCCGAACATGAGCCGTGTTATAGAAGGATGTGCTGCTGGAAAAAGTAACCAAACAGCATGTTGCAGTTCTATTGAGAGCTACGTCTCTCACCTGCAAAGACAGAGCTTTGTCACAAACTTGCAAGCTTTAAATTGTGCTGCATCACTCGGAGTAAAACTACGGAGAGCAAACATTACCGAAAATGTCTACAGCCAATGTCATATTAGCCTCAAGGACTTCTCCCTCCAAGGTTAGTTTGGTCGTTTACCCTATTTACACGTAATTTCAAGGTTAAAAGCAAATTAAGTTGATACTAATACTCGGTGTTTGTCATTTTTGTCATGCTGATCTGATCTGCCTATTGTCACTTGACTTATCCAGTTGGTACTCAAGGTAAGTTTCTAGCTTTTTTGTTCAATATTTATTTATCAATGTTACCAAATTGATAGCTTTTATTGTTTTTTTCTTTTTTCCCATTTAGAAATGATATAGTACTATCTATTGAATTACAACTAAGTTTAAGCTCGTTGCACCTTGAGGCTGAGAAATTTTCAAATGACTAAAGTTTTGATTTTGTGATCAAATGAATTCAAATGTACTATATCTGACATTATGCAAATTAATTTGCGGAAGAATTCTCTCTGCAATATTGACTCTTTCAATTAAATTTCGGGTTAAATTACACTTTGCCTCCTCAAGTATGTGATTTTTTGCACTTTGCCGCCTAAACTTTTCTTTTTCAACACTTTACCCCATGAACTTTGTGTTTTCCTCACACCATTTCTCCTATGGAGGTGGTAAAGTGTACAAAAAATGGTAAGTTCAGGGGGTAAATTGTCACAAAAAAATTCAAGGGGGCAAAGTGCGTAAATGCGCATAGTTTAGGGGCTTTAATATCATTAATATTGCTCTTTAAAGTCTCCAATTTTGACATATCTATCTACGATGTTCTCATTGACAACTTTATAAGTTTCTTTTCGGTGAAACGAAAAGTTGGAAAGAAACTTGTAACTGTATTTCAATTTTTACGAGTGCAAAAAGCTTATCTGAAATTTACTTGGTTGATTTACTGTATCTCACTCGATCTCTTTCTGTTTTTGAAATTAAATAGAATCTGGATGCCTTTTACCGAGCTTGCCATCGGACGTCGTATTTGATAAATCTGCAGGAGTGAGCTTCCTATGTGATTTAAATGATAACATTCCAGCTCCTTGGCCTGCTACATCTCAATTGCCAGCTTCGTCATGTAACAAAAGTATGTACATCAATTTTTTGGCTTTTTTTTAGATAGGGATAATTACAAAAAGTACCCCTGAGGTTTGACCTAATTATAAAAAAACTCAGCTAACTTTAAAACTTACAAAAAGTACCCCTGAGGTTTGAAATATGTTTCAAAACCCCCCTTCATATTTGTAAAATCATTGCAGATTACCCCTTAATTTTTACACTAAATCAAACCTCAGGGGTACTTTTTGTAAGTTTTAAAGTTAGCTGGGTTTTTTTGTAATTAGTTCAAACCTCAGGGGTACTTTTTGTAATTATCCCTTTTAGATATTATCTGAAGTTTTTTGAATATTTGAAGGGTTTTCTTCTTCAAAATTCGTACTCATGAACATATAACTGTTTCTTACTGCAGCTGTCAAAATTCCGGCCCTTCCTGCAGCGGCTTCTGGTCAAAGCAGTAAGTTTCTTTTGGATATTATAACCATTGTCATTTTTGAAATTAGAAATGGGTGTTTCATGACATTATAAGAGGGGGTACTTTGCTTTTTAGCTACTCAAAGCCGAGTAACAGGGTGTTTGGCCAAGATTATTTAAATGACCGTATAAGCTCCTATATCATATAAGATGTTTTTAGAGATTATAAAATGCTAGATCTTATTTTGAAATGTTGTTGAAGTGTTTGGATAGAAAAAATAGATGATATAACTTATTAAATTCTAGTAATGAACTAATGACATTTTTGTAATTAAAGGGTTAATTACAAAAAGTACCATTGAGGTTTAACCTATTGTAAAACCCCCACTAACTTTCAAAATATTTCAAAATCTCCCCTCATATTTATAAAAATATTACAATTTACCCCTTAATTTTATCAAAACCTCAAGGGTATTTTTTGTAATTTTGAAAGTTATCTGGATCTTTTTGAAATTAGGTAAAATCTCAGGGGTATTTTTTGTAATTATTCCTAATTAAAATGGTCAAAGCCAAAGGAGTTGTTAAATTAGGATCTTATTTCGAAATAAGTTATAAGCTTCTAACATCTGATTTTTGAGCGCATATAAGATTTTCTAAAAGAAATTACCATTGACCTTTAGAGAGCTTATAAGCTCTCATCTTATAAAATGTTTTGAAAAGCTTATAAGCTCAGCCAAACATCCTCTACTTACATTTAAAAGGAAGGGATAATTACAAAAAGTACGCCTGAGGTTTGACCTAATTACAAAAAAACCCAGCTAACTTAAAAACTTACAAAAAGTACCCCTGAGGTTTGAAAGATATTTCAAAAGCCCTCTTCATATTTGTAAAATCATTGCAGATTAACCCTTAATTTTAACACTAAATCAAACCTGAGGGGTACTTTTTGTAAGTTTTAAAGTTAGTTGGGTTTTTTTGTAATTAGGTCAAACCTCAGGGGTACAACAACAACAATAACAACAAACTAAGCCTTAATCCCATTACTTGGGGTCGGCTATACGGATCATATCGCGCCATCGTTTACGGTCATAAGCCATATTTTCGTTTATTTCTAGGTATAACATGTCATGTTTAATAGCTTCTTTCCAAGTCTTTTTAGGCCTACCTCTTCCTCTTTTGATTTGTGTGAGTGATTTTCTACCTTCTAAACGTCGCACATGTGCATCTAAAGGTCTCCTATAAACATGTCCAAACCATCTTAATCGTGTTTCTCTAATTTTTCGTCTATGGTGCTACTCCCACTTTGTTTCTAATGTGTTCATTTCTTATTCTATCTAATCTAGTGTGTCCGCACATCCATCTTAGCATTCTCATCTCTGCTACTCTCATTTTTTGTTCGTGTTCATATTTAGTCGCCCAACATTCTGCTCCATAAAGCATTGCGGGCCTTATGGCCGTTTTATAAAATTTTCCTTTCAATTTTAATGGTATTTTACGGTCACAAAGGATAGAAGATGCACTCCTCCATTTATTCCAACCCGCCCTGGATCCTATGTGTGACATCTTTATTGATTTCTCCGTTCTCTTCAATTATAGATCCTAAGTATTTAAAACTCTTTGTTATACTCACTTCATGTCCATCAATTTTAACCTTCGTCTCATTGTTCTCGTTGTTTTTACTAAAGTGGCATTCCATGTATTCTGTTTTAGCCCTACTTATAGTAAAACCTTTTGATTCGAGTGCTTCTCTCCAAACTTCCAATTTTGCATTTACTCCTTCCCTTGTTTCATCAATTAAAACTATATCGTCCGCAAATAACATACATTCGGGGATGGATTTTTGTAAGTGTTTAGAGATTTCATCAATTATTAGGATAAAAGGTACGGGCTTAGAGCGGATCCCCGATGCAAACCTATAGTGTTTGGGAATTCACTAGATATTCTGTTGGTGTCCGATACGATACATGTTGTTATACCATCATACATATCTTTTATGGCATCTATGTAGCTATTTTTATTCCTCTTTTTTTCCAATACGCGCCACATTATATCACGGTTGACTCTATCGTATGCCTTTTCAAGATCAATAAAAACCATATGTAAATCTCGTTTTCTCTCATTATATTGTTCACATAATCGTCTAATTAAGTGTATAGCTTCAATTGTGGATCTTCCTGACATGAAGCCAAATTGATTATCTAATATACTAGTTTCATTTCTTATTCTTGCTTCTATAACTCTTTCCCATAGTTTCATTGTATGACTTATTAATTTAATTCCCCTGTAATTTGCACAATTTTGTATATCCCCTTTGTTTTTATATATAGGTATCAATATACTTTTTCTCCATTCATCAGGCATTTTCTTAGTTTTTAGAATAACATTAAATAATTTAGTAAGCCATGCAATTCCAACTCCACCTAAACATTTCCACGTTTCAATTGGTATATCATCTAAGCCAACTGCTTTGCCAGTTTTCATTTTGTTTAGTGCTTTTTCTGTTTCATGAAGTTGAATTCTACGATAAAAGGTACGGTTTCTATTCGATTGATTGGCCTAGTTCCCTAATGTGACTTCATTCCTCTTCGGTTCATTAAAAAGATTATTGAAATACCTCTTCCATCGATCTTTTATGTCCTTGTCTTTCACTAAAATGTTTTCATTCTCATCTTTTATGCATTTAATTTGGGTTAGATCTCTTGTTTGTTTTTCTCTAAATTTTGCTATTTTATATATATCTTTCTCTCCTTCTTTAGTATCTAGTTTCTTATAGAAATCTTCATATGCCTTGGTTTTTGCTTCATATATTGCTCTTCTTACTTCTTTTTTGGCGTCTTTATATCTTTTAAGGTTTTTCTTTTTTTACAGAATACAATACTTTGTAACTAGTTCGTTTTTCCTTTACCTTTTCTTGGATTTCTTGATTCCACCTCCCATGACTCTTTATTCCATTTATTACCATTTGACACCCCTAATGTTTCTTTTGCGATCTTTTTCATTTGAGTAGTTACATAGTTCCATGTTTCATCGGCTTTGTCTTCCACTTTCCAATCAATGGTTTCTACTAGAGATTTGACAAAACTATCTCTTTTTCTATATTCCTTAAGTTCCACCACTTAATTCTCGGTATGTTAATTTTCTTTCTCTTTAAGTGTATGTTAATAAGTTTGATATCAAAAACTAGTAGTCTATGTTGGGTGGTGAGGCTTTCTCCGGTATTACTTTGCAATTTTTGCATATTTTTTGTCGCTTTTTTTCCGGTTAGAAAGTAGTCAATTTGTGATTTGTTAGGACCACTTTTAAATGTGATTAAATGTTCGTCTCTCTTTTTAAAGAAGGTATTACCTATAATAAAATCATAAGCAACTGCAAAGTCTAGGATGGTTCTACCCTCATTGTTATGCGAGCTAAAGCCATATCCTCCATGGACCCTTTCATAATCTTCATTATCCTTCCCAATATGTCCATTTAAGTCTCCACCTATGAAGACTTTTTCATTTTGAGGGATTGATTGCATTAGAGTTTCTAAATCTTCCCAAAATTTAGCCTTAGTAGCATCATCTAATCCTACTTGAGGTGCATATACACTAACAATATTTATAAGTTCGTTACCTACTACAATTTTAAGGGATATGATTCTATCTCCTTTTCTAGTTACTCCTACTACTTGATCTATGAAGAGAGGATCTACAATGATACCCACCCCATTCCTAGTTCTATCCTTTCCACTATACCAAAGCTTATAACTTGTAGTATCTAGTGTCTTAGCCTTCTCGCCTACCCATTTAGTCTCTTGGATACACATAATATCTATGTTTCGTCTTTTCATAATATCTACGAGCTCTATAGTTTTACCTGTCAAAGTACCTATGTTTCAGCTGTCAATTCTATACTTTCTAATTTTCTTATTATCATTTGTGTTCCTCTTATTAGTGTGTGAGGGCTCTTGTGTATTTTTCACTACACCCAAGCCCTTATGGAGGTGTAGCGGTCCTTGCCAAGACACCGCAGTCGGACCCTGCGGCGCACTCCTTACGGGGAGCATCCTAACTTTATCACGATGTCTTATATGATCCATACCATAAGGAAATGACAAGAGTTTTACGCTGGCTGTTGACCTAACGCAACCCTCCTCCTTTATCCGGGCTTGGGACCGGCAACATATAGACGGGTTGCCCTGTCTATATGCAGGCGGAGTTAGGTCAAACCTCATGGGTACTTTTTGTAATTATCCCTAAAAGGAATTATATTGACTCACCATGCGTTTTTCGAATTTAGTTTTTCTCATATATCAATTGCTATTGGTTGACGTGAAATTTTGTTTTATTTCAGGTTTTCGTATCAAAGACGTGAGATCTTTACTGTGTTTTATGGTCTCTGCTGCTGTCTTGATTATCATGTAGATTTTAGTAGAACAAGTTGTTCTTTAATAGATGAGAAGCTACACATTTGCTCAACATAAATCCTTGAGGTCAAAAGGGAAAATGATCAAAATCAAGGCAAAAAGGGATTCCAACTGCATATAGGGTTCGACCCGTTTCCTCAGTCGAAAATTGACTCGGAGGTTTATTTCTGGTAACTTACCATTTATATTTCTTGTGTGCTTGTGTAATAATTTTTTTTTTTTTTTTTTGTAAAAATGATTGAGAACGATGAGGAAAGTCATATAAGTATCTAAATTTAAGTACCGTGTATATTAAATAGTTTGGAGTGCAAAGCAACAATGAATTTGTTTTGGCCTTTGCTGTTGTCACATTCATTATTTATTCTACTTTCATATAACTTGACTCTAGCTCGACAGGCCAAGTGGGAAAATTGGGTAGGGCTAGGCAAAATTTCTTCACACCGCATTCTCTTGTGGCCTATCCTAACCCACCAAGTGTATTTTTGCTCAGGTCATTTGGGGTTGTCGAGCTCCGGACCACTTGAGTCGGCCCAAAAGTAGGCTTTGTTCTTTTCGCGCCGCAAAGCATGAAACTCTCAACATTATATGCGGGCTAGCTGGGCCGTGCCAATTTTGTCGGCTCTACTATTATACATGTGAATGTGTATTAAAACACTAAATGAAATATGGCAGGGAATATGATATTCGGACTGGGTGCGCATGACGTGTGTGTGTGAATTTAACCAAATACTGTTTTTTAGTACCTTTTTTTTTTTTTTTTTTTATGTATGAGACATGTAAATCCCAAATATAATTTTTTCATTCTCTATTTAATATCATTGTTTTGCGCATCTATAGCGGCAAAATGGAGATGCTTATTGGGGAAGAAAGTAACTAACACGTGACAAGAATCTGTAGCAGCAATAAACATAATGTTTTTTATAGCGTGCACAGAGAGTCAAAATGGTATCACCCTAATTCCTAGTGTAGTGGGCACTAGATTTCTCCTACAATAAGCATAATTGGTTGAGAAATTCGTGAAGAATATATTTACAAGCGAATGATTATAATATCTAAGATGCTATTTATTTGAATATTGTCTAAGATAGTAAAAATGATGAAATTACCACTAGCTTGTATCTCAAGTGATATCGTTACCCTTTATAAGGGTGTTGACCGGGGTTCAAACCCCGTATCTTTCAGTTTCTTTGAAATTTATCATCTCTCCTCCAACCGGTACTCCCAATTTATTTTAAAAAAAATATAAAAATAATGAAATTATATATGAATGTATTAAACCATATCCAGCAGTTTGCAATATTTTAGTGCATATTCATCTTTAGTTGTTTGCAGTTAATTTTGTATTAAAAAGGAATATTTAACTTTAGCGCATATTTTAACATCAATAATAACAAATTCATTGAGATTGTTTGATAAATATCATTTTACAATGAATTTTTAAATCCTTAGCTCCTATTTTGAGTTATTTTTTGAGTCATTGTGGTAGATTCATAATCCATTTCATTTGGAGTCATTTGAAATTATTTCTACAATTTCTCCCCTCAAAATCCAACTCCTTCGATTCAAATACAAGAGATTCCAAATATTTTATCTTAAAGTAGTTTTTTCTCCTTTACCTTAAAAATTGAATCCAAGACCTCCAATTTCATGAATTCTATTGCAATTAAACAGACATCAAGACTAGCGCCAGTAGCCATTGTATTGAACAAATTCCATGTTAATAGGCTCCCTTTTTGGTAGGTGGGAATACAGAAGAGAAGACCTATGGTCAGTAATAAAGCATAAATATTCCACGTTATTTGTAATAAAGGGCTGTCTACTACTTATATTCATTTTATACTAGGCGTATAAGATGAATGACAAGTATCCATTTCTATACAAAAATAAATTGAATACTTAAATAATAAATTTACATTAAATATATATACGTACACCAAATGCAACGTCTAAGTGACAACTATCAGTGGGCGACCTATCAATTTTTTTGCCTGAGTCGAACTTTAAAATTAGGTGTTATGATATAGAATCATACAGAATTCATCTATGAGATGAAATTGCAGAAGAATAAAACTGAAAAGAGAAAGTAGAACTTCTTGAATAATCTTGGAGAAAGTGTATACAAAGATGATAATGAACTTGAATGAAATAAAATACATCAGCTATCTCACTATATATGAAGAATATAAAGAATAACAGAACTAACTAACTATGCTTAACTAAATTAACTGTTTGATCATCTTGACACCCCCCCGCAAGTGGGGCATGGATGTTAATCATGCCTAACTTGTTAATGAAATGTTGAAATAGTTGAGGTGATAGGGGCTTGGTGAGGATGTCTGCTGTTTGGTGTGAAGATGGTATGTGTATTAGTTTTAGTAAACCATTTTCTATCTTTTCCCGGACAAAGTGGCAATCGATTTGGATGTGCTTGGTCCGTTCATGATGGCAAGGATTATGTGCAATACAGTATGCTGATCTGCTATCAGTATAAGTTAGGGCAGAATGATTATGTGAGAATTTCATGTCATGAATAAGGTAGATCAACCATTGAATTTCACATGTGATTGTTGCTAAGGCCCCGTATTCTCGCCTTCAAGAGATGAACGATCGACCGTAGGTTGTTTCTTTGCTTTCCATGAGATTAGAGAATCACCTAGGTAGATGGCATATCCACTAACACTCTTCTTGTTTCCAAGCATCTTCCGATCTGCATCTGTGTAACCTTTGAAATTTGAATAGTTGATGTTCTTTGGATAGAAGAGACCTTTCCTGTGGCCGGATTTGAGATATCTCAAAATTCTCGTGAGTGAGATAAGTGAGTGGTTGTTGGATTGGACATGAATCGTGATAAAATGTGTATCTTTGTATGACAAATCGGTCTTGTGATTGTTAAGTATAATAATCTTCCAATCAATCTTCTATATTCTCAAGATCGTCAAAGGGTGTTGTCTTTAGCTTTAAGTTCGTCTTTGAATCCATTGGTGTTGAACATGGCTTGCATCCAATGTAACAAGATATCTGTCAAAATATCCAATGCATATTTCCTTTGGCAAAGGGTGATCCCCTTTTACTTCGGCTACTTCAATCCCCAATATGTATTTCAGTGTGCCCAGGTCTTTGATAGTAAATGTTGCATCCAGATGACCTTTTATAGCTTGTATTTCTTGAAGATTGTTGCCAGCTAAGATAATATCATCTACATAAACACAAAGCACTGTTATTGAAGAAGATGAACTTTTAATAAAGAAAGAACTATCTGATTTTGATTGTATAAAACCATATGTTAAGAGACAAGATGTCAATTTCTGAAACCATTGTCTAGAGGCTTGTTTCAAACCATAGAGGCTCTTAATGAGCTTGCAGACTCTATTATCTGTAGAATAGCCTGGAGGAGGCTTCATGTAGACTTCCTCATCTAGGTCACCATGTAAAAAGGCATTGTTAACATCTAGTTGATGTAAATGCCAATTTTGTGCTGCTGCAATGGCTAGAACCAAACGAACAGTGGTGATTTTTGTTACAGGAGAGAAAGTATCAAAGTAGTCTAAGCCTTCTTCTTGTGTGTAGCCTTTTGCTACTAATCTTGCTTTGTATCTTTCTATAGTGCCATCTGCCTTGTATTTGATTTTGTAGACCCATTTGCAACCAATACAATGCTTGTTAGGAGGTAACTCTGTTAAGGTCCAAGTATTGTTCTTTTCTAGTGCATCTAATTCGACTTTCATTTCCGCCATTGGTGCTTTGACTTGCTTGCTTGTATGTTCTTGGTTGAGAATTTGGTGATAGATCTCAGATATAGGCTCTATGTGTCTCAGATAATTGTGTGGCTGACAAAAAATCTGCAATGTTATATTGTTTCCCTGTAGTGCAATTAGCTGAATGTGTGTTGTGATGTGTGCTATTAAGTGATGGAGGTAAGGCACAATCATATATTTGAAGATAAGATGGAATATTTTTGTTTCTGTTTGATCTTCTTGGATTTTCTGCCAAATGATTAGTATCAGCAATGTTAGTTTCTGCTCGTCTTTTTCGCTTCTTGCGATCTTCAGGAATCAATAAGGTGTCAGATATAATATTTTCTGACTGTAGAGGAACTATGTCAGGAGTTATAGGATCAGAATTGATTATTTCTGTAGCTGTATTATCAATGTCAACAGGGGAAACAACATGAGAATTGTTAGTGACAGGAGAAATCTGGGGAGGGATATGATAGAAATTATTCTGATCTTTGTTAATGTCTTGAATAAAAGGAACAACCATATGTTGATCTTTGGTGTCATCAGCAAAAGGAAAAATATGTTCACAAAATTGAACATTTCTTGAAATAAACACTTTATCATTAACAATATCATATAATTTGTATCCCTTTGAACCCATAGGATAACCAATAAAGACACATTTTATAGCTCTAGGCTGAAACTTTGTTCTTTGAGCACACAAAGTAGAAGCATAGGCTAAGCATCCAAACACTCTCAAGTGAGAATAGTCTGGTAATTTGTTAAAGAGCAGTTCAAAAGGAGATTTATTGTTCAATACAGGAGTTGGAACTCTATTTATGATATGAGCAGCAGTTTGAATGCATTCATCCCAAAAGGAGAGTGAAATTTTTGACTGAAACATAAGAGCTCTTGCTACCTGTAGAAGATGTTGGTGCTTTCTTTCAACCAAACCATTTTGTTGTGGTGTTTCCACACAACTTGTCTGGTGTAAGATACCATAATTCTTGTAGAAATCCTGAAGATGAAACTCAGGACCATTGTCTGACCTTAAGGCTTTAATCTTAACATTGAATTGAGTAAGAACAAAATTGTAAAAACTGAACAAATGAATTCTAGTGTCAGATTTCTGTTTCATCATGTATATCCATGTACATCTAGAATAGTCATCAACAATAGTAAGAAAGTATTTAAAACCACTATGAGAAACAGTAGAAAAGGGTCCCCAGATGTCACAATGAACTAAGTCAAAAATCTGATTAGAAATAGTTGTTCTAAGAGGAAATGACAACTTCTTTTGTTTTGCAAAATGGCAAATGTCACATGAATTGAAATCTTTACAATTCACTTGTAATTCAGGAATTAAAGACAATCTTGAAGCTGATAAATGGCCTAATCTTGAGTGCCATAGTGTAGAGTCTTTTGTGTAGTAATAGAGCGGTGAGTGATGTGAGAGATGGTATAATCCATTGTTCTCTTTAGCAAAACCAATCATCTTCAAACTTTTCTTGTCCTGTAAGATGCAGTGAGAAGATAGAAAATGGACTATACAATTTGAAGATTTTGTAAGATTAGAAATTGATAACAGGTTATGATTAAAAGATGGAACACATAAAACATTATAGAGAGTTAAATCTGATGAAATTTGAACTTCACCAATATGGGTTGCATGTGCAATATGACCATTAGGTAAATGGATAGGAATTGAAACTTGTTTTGGATTTTTAGAGTAAAGAGAAGGATTATAAATCATATGGTCAGTAGCTCCAGTATCTAAAATCCAATTATAAGAACTGACAGCTAAAGCAAATATATCGAATCATTACGGATGTAGCAACAGATGTAGGATGGAGAGATATGGCGAATTGTGACTTTAGCAGATTGTTCTTTGTTTGGCAAAGGCCAAAAATTTTTCTACCATGTCATTAGAAAATAAAGAATCTGGCAAAGGACTTGATTCAGACTTTGGTGGGGAAGAAATGAGAGCATTAGCTGCAGCAGAGTCTTGAGTATGCCTAGGACCTTTAGGGCCTTTCCAACCAGGAGGATATCCCACTAATTGAAAACACTTATCAATTGTGTGTCCAGAATAACCACAATGTGTGAACTTGGGCTTCTTCTTGTCCTTGTTGTACTGAAATTTGTAATTAGTAGACTGCTTGGCTAACATGGCCATAGAAGAATCAAGATTGACAGCAGAGGTAGAAAGATTTGTGAGCCCTCTTTTGAGTTTCTTCTTGGAGAAGAAGAGCATAGACTTTGGCTAAAGAAGGCAGAGGAGAACTTAGAAGCAGCTGACTTCTGATAGGTGCATAGGACTCATGAAGGCCAACTAAGAATTTGATCACAGAATCATTTTGTTGTAAGTCAGTCAAGATGACTGAAATATTGCATGAACAATTTCCACATTTACATTTGATTATAGGCCTGTAATTAATGTATTCATCCTAGATTGCCTTGAATTGATTGTAGTAGGATGTGATGGATTGATTTCCCTGAGATATAGAGCTCAAGGATTTGTCCAATTGAAAGACTCTAGGTCCATCACTCTTTGCATACCGCACCTTCAATTCATCCCAGACATCCTTTGCTGTGGTGAAATATAAAAGACTTTGCCTGATTTCTTTTGAGATTGAATTAAGAATCCAGGAGAGAACTAAATTGTTGGCCCTTTGCCAACAAGAATAAAGAACTACAGAGGACGGAGAGGGAACCTGCAGTGATCCATCAATGAATGCACTTTTGTTCTTAACATTTAAAGCCATTGAAACTGCACGGCTCCAAGAAATGTAATTTTCTCCTGTGAAGGGCTCATATACAATGACATCCCCTGGATTATCACTAGGATGAAGATAATATGGCGAAGAGAAATCATCTATTGGATTAACAACAGGAATACGGGGAGTATTAACTCCATTAGGTTGATTATCATCAGTGGCCATGATTTCTTTGAAGATGGTGAAGCAGCCAAGAACAGAGAATGCCTTTCAAGAAATGATAATTTTCTGGAATTTCTGAAGAATTCAAACTCCAAGAAATGATCTATAGAAGCAGCGGATGATCAAAGATCGAAATGTTAACTGATACCATGTTATGATATAGAATCATACAGAATTCATCTATGAGATGAATTTGCAGAAGAATAAAACTGAAAAGAGAAAGTAGAACTTCTTGAATAATCTTGGAGAAAGTGTATACAAAGATGATAATGAACTTGAATGAAATAAAATACATCAGCTATCTCACTATATATGAAGAATATAAAGAATAACAGAACTAACTAACTATGCTTAACTAAATTAACAGAATTAACTGTTTGATCATCTTGACATTAGGCTCATTTGTTTTCTTTTTTTACTAAGCCATTTGTTTTTCGATACAAACTTAAAGGCAATGTAAAATAATATAAGAAAGAATAATGTGAAGTATATAAAATTTATATATAGTTAAAAAAATATGACATCCATGTCCAATAATCAAAATAATTATTTAAATACAACTCATTTTACAGATTTACCAGCAAAAATATTAATCAAGTCAGTATAATCAAGTGGTTCAAAAATATTCATGTGAACCGTGATTCTGCCAGCCGTGTAATGACTTTTTTAATTTCTTGCTTTTTCAATTTGAGATTCTTAGGATAAATATTCCTTATATTCCAAATAATAAATGTAATTTTATTTTTAAATCTACATATTTCTAAATATATTATTAGTTTTCACACAAAAATCAATACAACTAATTTAACGCAAATGATAGAAAGAAACATTTTCAATTGAAACACCTAAACGAGCGCATTATGTCTCATTAGTTGCAAGTATGAAGTAATATGTAGGAAACTTACAAAGTTATTCTTGGCCTATGTTAGAAGAATATCGGAATTATCTATGAAGATTTTATATGGAAATTAAAAGAATTATTGTCCCGACTTTATTGAGACATATCAAAGCAACTTTAGTCTTTAGAATGCCGTATGTCGGTTTGTAAATTATTAGAAGTGAATCGGGGAGATTCGATGCTACCTACTTAGGTTATACTCAACTCTAATAATATCCATAAACTGATATATATGTGTATTATCTTTTTTCCCGGAAATCAAATCTAAGTTAAATTTATATCGTTGGATAATTTTTTGGGTGTTGAACAATATAATACACTTGTCAATTAATGGTTGAATTTGGGTAGCATATAACTTCGACCCGTGAATCAGTGATTGGGGTACCGTAACAGAAGTTTTAAATTTAATTATTTCCAGGATTGTGACACTGTCCGTTTGTCAAATTATATACATTTGTATCAATATCATACTTTATGAATACATCAAAATTTATAATTCAGAATCTGATGTGGCAATGAAGAAATATTATCCGTTTTGTCCTTGAAAAAATGCTTCTTGGAAAAAAAATTGACATTTAGCTATAAGTCACAGAATCACAGTCCACCCGCGTGCTCGATCGATGTAAGACATGCATACTCCCAACACAATTGATTTGAGCACTAAGTGAATGACAGGAAATCATTTGTGTAAATGGTATATTATGTTGTATACGACCTAGGGGTGTGCACGGGACTTGGAGATCCCCGAACTTGAACTGATATCCGAACCGAAAAATATCCGAACCGAAAATATCCGTTGACTTCTTGACTTTCTTCGAACCGAACCATCCCGAAAATTTTCATGGTATAGTTCTAGAGATTTTTCAAATATCTCTGTACCGAACCGAATATCCAAAACTAGAACCGATTTTAAACTAATTTTTATATATACATATATAATATTTTTATCTTATTTATATTTTTATATTGAACTAACTAAACATTCCTTTGAAATTCAATATTATATAATATTAAAAATTATCAAATTAAAAATTTAGCATATTTTATCAATATATGAAATTAAAAATTGAATATATATTTAATTTACTAATAGTTATGTCACATTAATTTATTTAAATGAACCCAATAAATGAAATTATAAAATCATATTTGATTTGTAGAAAATATTTAAATTTGATGATATTTTACTTATTAAGGATTATAACTAGACTCATCCTCTAATCAAGAAAATTAATTGAATTAAAATTAGTTAAATGATTAGTACATTGCACATAAACTAGAGTAATCGCCTAACCAAGAAATTAAGACATAAAGACTTCAGATTTTTGTTTCATATTAGTTTATCAAAGTTATTAATCAATTATATTTTTCCTAAGTCAAGAGCCCAAGGCAATGCCAAGATTATAGAATATTAATGTGTAATAGAGACTACTAAATTTGTCATTCGTTGAGATTCTACACTTTTACTACTAACATGAATGACATAATATCTTAAACATATTATGTTGAAATTCAAAAAGAAAAATCAATACTTTTAACTATAAATTAGATAAAATCGATTTAAAAGTTAAATTGATATTAAACTAATATGTAGTATAGTCTATATCATGAATGAAAGATCTAGAATTACAATATTAAAAAGAGGAAATGGTACAAATAGCCATTTCAAAATTGCAAAGATTAAAAATAGCCAACTTTTTCAAACACATATTTTTAGCCATTTTGGGGTGTGAAATGACATTCATACCCTTTAAGCATATGAATGGTTATATACTTCTCTTTTCACTTATCTCTATGTATTTTCTTACTCTTTCTTCCAAGTTTTGTTTTTTAAAATCGAATCTGTATTTTTCGTTTTTAAATATGCAATATGGGTGTTGAATTATAGATATCGAAAAGAGGATTAATTTGATATATTATACATGCAAAACGAATTTAAAACTAAAAATTTATTTAAATTCAAAGTTTTTTGGAGAAAAATAAAATAACTGCTACAGTGTTCGAGTTACACTAACTCGAACTACAGTGTTCGAGTTAGTGCTACAGTGTTCGAGTTACACTGCTACAATGTTCGAGTTAGTGCTACAGTACTCGAGCTACAGTACTCGAGTCACTGTGGCTTTTTCGAGTTTTTGGTGTGGTTGGAATGTTAGACTTGAAAAGGTCTTTTAAACTACTAAAGGGCAAGTTTGGAATTTCACATCCCAAAATGGCTAAAAAAGATGTGTTTAAAAAAGATGGCTAAAAAATATTTTTAATTGGCCTAAAAGGCTAAAAAAAAACTGCCTCTATTAAAAATTTAGCACTTAAATATGAATTAAAGAAATTTTATGTGTAAGTTAAATATAAAATATTAAAAGTTAAACTTGTATAGTACTAATAGTTTTAGTGTGTATATTCGAAATTGCACTAAAAAAAAGATTGAAAGTATAAATGTTTAATGATTTTTATACTGGTTTTTCTTTTCACCTTCTTTGTGTGTTTTATTTGTGAAATATTTGAATCTCCGTTTTTCCGAACCGTCCCGAACCATTCCATACCGTCCCAATAGAACCGAATCTCCGTCCCGAACTGTACCGAACTTTTGGGACTGTTCGGGACAAAGATTTTTTTCTTATGGTTCGGTTCTGAGATTTAATTTTGGAATCTCCGAACTTCGGGACGGTTCTAGAGATTTCTAAATCTCCAAACCGGACCGAAGCGTGCACATCCCTAATACAACCTATTAATTACAGATTCGTATATACAAATTTCATTAGTTAGTACATTCATTATTAGAGTATATATATTAATTATTGGTCATTTACAAATTAAAAGAACTTATCTCTTGTTAGTGTCAGTTGGGTTTTTGGCATTTTATTCATATATAGCAAAAATGTTTTTTAGCCGTGTTTTTTCAAAAAATATTTTTTTAGCCAATTTTGAATTCAAATGTTCACTTTGCCCTTTTTCTCATTACTGGGGATTGGTACATAACTCGGTACTGAGTTATACGTCTTGGTACCGAGATATATATGACTCAGTACCGAGTCACATAACTCGGTACCGAGTTATTTGCTGAATTAATTTTTTGAAAAATGGCCAAGTACCTCACTAGAGTATACACGAAGGGTATGACCATCAGTTTTTGTCAAAATGACTAAAAAACGTGTGTTGGAAAAACATGACATATTTCATTTTCACAAAACAGAAGTGGCCAATTTGCCTATTACCACCCCTTTTTTAATTGTCTAATCTACGTACATACAAATTTTAAGTTGATTTTTCATGACTAATTTTTGGTTAGGACCATTAATATTTGGATTGGCCTATATAATGGTGAAAACCAAGTTCTAAGTAGGGGTGACAATCCCGACATGACACGAAAGTACGATCCGAACTTAACACGATATGAGTGGGCTAGGGTCGACCCATTTATTATTCGGGTCATAATATATCGTGTCAGGCCCAATCAACCCGAATAATAAATGAGTCAATTTTGGGTTGACCTGAAATGATCCACTAAACCCGTTTGAAGCAGAAAATTCAGCATTATTGTTAATATTTATAATATTCTATATATAAATAATCCAAAATTTCCATTATCATAATAAATAGATGGTTCATTCAAGGTTAAAAATATACAGGTCATTTTGGGTCGTGTTCGAGTTACCCGTGTATTAAACAGGTCATGTTCAGGTTGATTCATCTGACCCAAATAATTAAACGGGTCATGTTCGGGTTGACCAAATTTATGTAATTATCATGTCTCAACATGACATGCGAACCCAAACAAGTTCGAATATAATTGGGACGGGTTGATCAAAACCTAGACCTGCATATGGTTTCGAGGATAAGATAGTTGCTGGAAATTCTCATATGGAATATTGAGAGTGTTCGCAAAAATTTTTGTTTTTAGAAAAGTGGTATGTTGTAGTAGAAGTTAGAATCAGAAATTGATAGTATTTGCAAATAGAATCAAAAGTTGAGAGTATTAATTGGTGAAAATATTGTAAAAGCATTTATTTATTTGTAAAAGTCAAACTAGAAGCATAATCATAATTAATCTAAAGCAATCATCTCTTTTCTTTTAAATTCTCATTAAATGAAGCAGAAGCATAGCAGAATTGACATTTGCAAATACTAAAATGTGACTTTTTAGCAAAAACTGAGAACTAAGTACTTTTTTTAGTGATTGCAAACACTTCCCTTATAATTTTTCCAGTGATTCATATGATATTTCAATTTATGCACCATGTGAATGTCACGCATATAAAATGACGTTATTATTGGACACGTGGCATTCACATGGTATATTGAAACACTATATGATATTAAATACCGCTGAGAATAGGACACGCGAATTGAAAAGAATTTGGCCGCACCATAAACATTATTTTGATTTTGAAGGCATATCCATAATTATGATTAAAACCGCTGAGAATAGGACATGCAAACTGAAATTTTTTTGGGAGCACCATAAATATTATTTCGTTGGCATCCATAGTTATTGCTTGTGTGTGTTCCACATGAAATGAGGCCAAAATGAAAATCTGCATGAGTTTCCAGCCACACAGCCGAGAAGAAAAGGTAATGTTCGTTCAAAAACTTTCTACTACACTCGTCCTTTATAGACCTTAAAAAATAAATGTGGCAAAGTTGCTTTATTACACCCTTTCAAGATACTCACCTATATATTGGCATAAAATTGGATGGAATTTTCGTGTTGCTCTTTTCACAAGATAATATTGACAAAATAGTAATATTACTCTTTTACTTTAAATTTACTATATTTTTTAGCCTCTCAAAATAAGAATTAATTTAGAATGAAATTTTGTTTTCGTGACACAAATCACTATTTTTAAGGTTAATTTTGGGTGGTTTTTTTTTTTTTACCCCATTTGGATAGTGAAACAACTTTTCTACCCATTTTTATAAAAAATATCTTTTTACCCACAAAGACAAAAATACCCTCACTAAAGAGTGCTACCCCTTATAGGGCTGCACGATCGTGCCACCATCGTGGTGCCCCTTATAGGGTTGCACGATCGTGCCACCATCGTGCTCACATTTATGGTGGCACGATCGTGCTCACCTTTATGGTGGCACGATCGTGCTCACCTATGGTGGTACGATCGTGCCCAAATATTGTGATGTCCCATATGGTGGCACGATCGTGCTCACGTTTATGGATCGTGCTCACGTTTATGGTGGCACGATAATACCATGTTGAACATTCCAGTTTTCTTTTTTTTTTTCTCTTCTTGAAAATAAGTTTATTTCCCGCATTATACATAAACATTTGAAGCAAGAAATACATTAATTTGGTTCAATTGACTTAAACTTATTTCCAATCGTGTCTTGTATCTTCAAAAATCGAAAATATGAAAGGAAAAAAAAGGAAGATTGTTGTCTTTGGAAAGAAGAATAAAAGAGGAAAGAAAAATTGTGTTTTTAAACCAAGAAAGAGAGAGAGAGAGAGGATAAGAGCATTTATGACTTTTCATTGAAAAAGTGGGTAGAAATGTAATTTTTATGAATGTTGGGTAAAAAAGTATTTTTCTATTTCAAAAAGGGTAAAAATGGCCATTTCTTTTTTTTTATTTATTTAACTCTCACTTAAAACTTGGGACAGTGAAATATGACAATTAGATTAATATTAAGTAATATGTACTCCCGAACTGATTAGTATGGGGATCAGTAATCATCAAATGAAATGAGAATAAAACCAACGACAATTGAGAATGTACGTATAGTTGTTTGCAGGGAATAATGCATAACTGTAACCAATTATATTGCAATATGTATTAATTAGTTGTTCTCTATATGGAAATGGAGAGCACAAAATCTATGAAAAAGGGATAATCAAAAAGTTCTCTTCACTTTAAAGCATATGGAATCCCCCTACTCCCATCATTTAATATTTCAATTCATCAAATGAATAACGTATATAAGGCAATGTTGTTATTAGAGAAAAATATTTCTTTGGTCATAACTTTGAACTATTTTGCAATTTAGTAAAAATTTGGACATATGATAATATTTTTGTCCAATATCTTTTAAACATTTAGGCATATAATTATATTTTGATCGAAATTGTATAATTTTATTGGCAATGGCTGATTATAACTGGTCACGTGCAAACATGTCCAAAAAATTGGGGATTTCGTTGATTTGACACAAAAAAATGTCACCAAAATATTAAAATCCTTAAGTTTCGTGAGCCATTTTTTTGATAATTTGACGTGTCAATTTTTACGTCAAATCACCAAAATCCCTAAATTTCTTAGACACATTAGCACTTATCGGTCCTAGTTAGCAGTTACTAAAATATAATTACACAATTTTGATCAAAGTCGGACTAAATGTCCAAGTTTTTGAAAGATATTGGACAAAAATATAAAGTTGACTACTTAGACCATCTCCAGTAGCATGCACTACTTTGATGCAGAACTTGCACTACTTTAGTGGAAAATCGTTTTCATCTCCAAGATTTCCACTACTCCGCACTAAAAAGAATATTCTATAAGATTCCTTCTTTTATTCATTTAATATTGATTTTTATTACATTATAATTGATAAAAAAATATTAAATAAATTTTTTTATTGAATATAATGTTTATTAAATTTTTTATTTTAAAATTTAAACAAATTAAAAAATATTAAATTTAATGAAATTAATGCAAAATTAAAATAACAATTCATAAAATTACATGTTATATTATTTAAAAAATTATCACATACAATTGAATTTATTCTAATATTATTTTTATTAGATCAACTGAAATATAATATTAACAATAATATTTAAAGTTAAATAAACCCAAAACAAATTAAATTAAAAAAAAAGCAAAAAAAAAAAAAGAAAGGAAAATGGCATTGCACTGTAGCAAATGCCAAAGTGGTGCCAATATTAGCGCAGTGCTGGAGTAATAAAATGGCGTTCAGTGCTAATTTGCCTATACCGCTGGAGAAGCTCTTAGAGAACTAAATCTTCAAGTATTCCAAATTACATGACCAAAAGAACTATTTTCCTTAATACATGTTCGTTCAGCTGATTTATTATATAGTTTATCACAAAAATATTATTCATTCTGGTAAATGGTAAATCTTATTATTCTTATTTATGGAATATTAGATGAAACACTATTTTAAAATATAAAATATCAGCCGAACTTACTCGTATTCGTCTATATATATCACTCCATTCTCCCTCAGTCTTCATCTACACACAAACACGCACATATATAGACACAGAGCGAGACAGAAAGAAAGAGACAAGCTGGTATGGAGCAATCTGTGGACGAGCATAATAATCAACTAGCTCTTCATGACTCAATGCAACAGTCATCGCCACCAGAAACCCCGCCGTCGCCCGCCGCCAGCTCTCAACTCGAAAAGGTGCTGTCAGACACCGATATGCCATGCTTGAAACGATTGAAGAAGGCCACATGGATCGAGTTAAAACTCCTTTTCAAACTGGCCGCACCCGCCGTCATGATGTATTTAATAAACAACGCCATGTCAATTTCCACTCGCATCTTTTCCGGCCACCTCGGCAACCGCGAGTTCGCCGCCGCTTGTCTCGGCAACCAAGGCATCCAATTATTCGCCTACGGCCTCCTCGTAAGTAATTCAATAAATAAATACCTAATTAACGCAAATCCATATCCGCACTTCTTCTAATACGACGTCGTTCCGCAGCTAGGAATGGGAAGCGCGGTCGAAACGCTCTGCGGACAGGCGTACGGCGCGCGGCGGTACGAAATGCTCGGCGTCTACCTCCAACGCGCCACCGTGGTCCTGTTTCTGTTCAGCATCCCGATCGTGGTGGTGTACGTGCTGTCGAGGCAGCTCCTCCTCTTTATCGGCGAATCGGAACAGGTGGCGACACTGGCGTCGGTGTTCGTGTACGGCCTGATCCCGCAGGTATTCGCGTACGTCGTGAATTTCCCGATTCAGAAATTTATGCAGTCGCAGAGCATAGTGGCGCCGAGCGCGTTGATATCACTCGCGACGCTTGGAGTGCATTTGGTGGTGAGCTGGATCGCGGTGTACAGGATTGGATTGGGTTTGTTAGGGGCGTCGTTGGTGCTGAGCCTGTCGTGGTGGATAATTGTTACGGCGCAGTTTGTGTACATTGTGAGGAGCGAGAAATGTAAGGACACGTGGACGGGGTTCAAGTGGGAGGCGCTGACGGGTCTATGGGAGTTTGTGAAGCTGTCGATTGCTTCCGCGGTGATGCTGTGCTTGGAGACGTGGTACTTTCAGGTACTAGTCTTGGTTGCAGGATTGCTGGACAACCCTGAACTTTCATTGGATGCACTTTCTGTATGGTAAACTTTCTAACTTATTCCTTTTTTTCTATAATCAACTCGTTTATCACTTTATCTACACCTATGAAGATTATTCTGTGGTTCATTAATTGTTGTAAGAAATAGAGGTGAAATTGAACCAATATATTCGTCTCGTTAAAAGCTTATTTGAGTTTGATTCATGAGCAGTTAAAAGTTTATTTGAGTTTGGTTCGTTATGCTAACGAACCAAGCGTGAACACAAATTTTTGTTCGATAAAATATAAAATCCAGCTCGAGCTCGAGCTCGAGCTCGATTAGTAAAAATATAATATAATATCTGTAATTAAAATATCAAGTATCGAGCTCGATTCGTGTTCTGCTTGACTAAAGTTCATTGAAACTTAATTCGATTAATAATCAAACTAAAGCTCAAACACAATTTTTGAAACTCGATAAAAATTCAAAGAGACTAGAATAATACAATGTTAGGATGCACGTACTCGATTCGTTTACACCCCTAGTAAGAAATACCATTCAAGTTCAAATCTCAATTTTCAATTTCTTTATTTTAAATTTTGTGTTTCATTACATAAATATATGTTTTTCAAAAATAAATATTTAGTTATGAATCACATGCATGTATACTTAAGTGAATTAAATTGGAATTAAGTATCTAAGTCGTTACATAACAAATGCAATTGTCTTTGGTATTTTTGTAGTAATTGTTTTATATTCTCATATTTGTTTTGAAGTGTGAACTAATCATATGACAAGTGCGATCTATTTATCATGCCTCTGGACGACAATTTGAATATTGTTTTATGTATTACCTCAATGGAATAGTTACATTCTTTTTTCTTTAATTACCCCTGTGGCGAATTAATGTTTGTCTATGTTAAATTATTAATAGGAAATATGTCTATTCCATAAATATATATTGGGACCACACAAAATTAATCTTTAATAATCAGAAAGATAAACATAAAAAAAAACATTTCTTTAGATATTTGCTAGAATTTGTGGATATGTATATATTTCATCCATTGGTATTAATCTTGCAGCATGTCAGTGAGTGGGCTAATGTTCATGGTCGCCATCGGATTCAATGCTGCAGCTAGGTTGGTGTACCTCAAATCTCAATCTACTCATCTCTTAATTCTTATCCGATGTATTTTTATTAAATAAACTTTATAGACCGATCATATGATACGTCCCGTCAAGTATTTAATCGAGCTAACAATTAGTTAAGTAATTAATTAACTCAACGGTATGTGAGATTATAGAACAACAAAAAGAACAAAAACACTCATGACGTCCGATAAAATTTTAGTTGATATTTTAATATTTGTTTATTTTTCAACACATTGAGATTGATTTGTATCAAATTAATTTATTGTTCACGCACACAAAGAGGTCCACAGTTCACCATTCACTAGCTAGTGTATGAGGTCATCCTTAATTTATGTGAAATATATTTCATATCCTACTTTAATAAATGTCAAGTGTATGTTTTATTTACTCATATATATATATATATATATACTAAAAAATAAAATAAGAAATAGAAGAATATTTAAAATAGATGATAAATTCTTTGATATAAACACAAAATGCACATATTGTTTATTGGGGAAAATATTATTTTTGGACATGTAACTTGGACTACTTAAAGATTTAATCCTCTAAGTAGTCATCTTTCAATTTCGGTCCAATATCTATTAAAAATTATGACATTTAGTTCAATTTTAACCAAAATTGTGTAATTTTATCGGAAATTGCCGACTACGATCGATGAGGTACACACATGTAAAAAAATTGGGAAAATCGTCGGCTAAGCATTGAATTCCCCAAATTTTATATGTCAATTTTGGTGACTTGACAGTTGACATATCAATTTTTGCATCCAATCACCAAAATTCTTAAACACATCAATAGCTCACCGGCTACCCTACAATTCCGATAAAATTATTGATTACACAATTTCTGTCAAAATTAGACTAAACATCCGAATTTTTAAAAAATATTGTATTAAAATTTAAAGGTGACAAAGTAGAGTTTAAAATTTTCAAATATTACTGGTACTACAAAACCTATTAAATTACTCAAAGCCTGACAAAGATTGGAAAATAATAGTGTGAGAGTAGGCAATGAGATAGGAGCAGGGCACCCCAAGTCTGCTGCTTTATCAGTCGTGGTGGTGACTTTGGTCTCTTTCACGGTGGCGGCGGTGGAGGCCACCGTCGTGTTATCCCAACGCCACGTCATCAGTTACATATTCACCGGCGGCGAAACGGTGGCCAACGCCGTCGCGGAGCTCTGTCCATTCTTAGCGGTCACTCTCCTCCTAAATGGCATCCAACCAGTCTTATCAGGTAATTAATAATTTTCTCCCGACAAACACTTTACGTACCCAATTCAAATACATATGTTGGCAAGTTAAATTCGCCTTTTTTTTTTACTGTTCTTGGCATTTTACTAACATATCATTTACTCCTTCTCTGTCGTCTTATGTAAATATCTTTTGTCCTGAAATTAAAGCTTTTGCTTTTTTTATCTTGGATCGGTGTATTTGAAGTTTAGTTTTTGGCATTTTCTTGTTTAAAGCATAAAGGTGATGATCTAAATCTTAGTGATGTGTGAAAACCAATCATATTGCAGTGTAAATAATAATAAATATTAAAAAAAGGGAGTAGGTAGAGAATGTTTTCTAACATCATATGTCAAGTGAGTGTTCTCGGGTGATGTACTTTAGGAATTACACGTCTGAATGTTCTTCCTTTAACGTAATTGTCAATTATAAATACAAGATCTGCCAATAATAATCATCTAACAATTAGTGACTCACCCCCATAGAAGACAGATAGCAAAAAGCTAAAAGACTTTAAAAAGGTGAGACAGATTTGAATAAAAACTATAGTAGTTCTCTCAAGATTTTATTTTACCCATTCACCTCGAGATGTTTTCTTGATAAACATAAGAAACCAATGATTGTTCCCGAATAATCATAACAATTTTCAAATACTGTATTTTCTTAAAATTTTCATAAGCAACTGCATTTTAGGTATATAAAAAAAAATCTCTAGCGGAACGAAAATAAGACTTATTTGGTATTTAGGTATATATAAAAAAAAAATCCCTAGCTGAACGAAAATAAGACTTATTTGGTATCCCGTCACTACCTTAATGCTTCAAAATATTAATTGAACCTTAGCGTAAGCGCTATGTAATCCTATTACACAGAATTTGAGCTTTGAGCATCCAAAATCAACTTTATTGTTTCTTCTTCTTTTTATCATTTTTGTTTTTCTTTATTCTTTTTCCTTGATGAGAGAGGCTTATTCTAATTCTACCATATAATATGAAATTGGATGAACTGAAGGGGTGGCAGTGGGCTGCGGATGGCAAGCATTTGTGGCATACGTGAATATAGGTTGTTACTACGTGGTGGGAATCCCAATTGGATGCATTCTTGGCTTTAAATTTAACCTTGGTGTAAAGGTAACAACTCCACATAATCAATCATACATGTATAAATTATCAATCCTTGTCATTAAAACATTTCAGTTACGAGGATGTTTACATAGTTTGGTAGCTGATAATTAGTTATTATATTCGCAGGGAATTTGGTCTGGCATGATTGGAGGAACGGCGATGCAAACTCTCATCTTAATCTGGGTTACATTTCGTACGGACTGGAATAAAGAGGTCTGTTATTATTATTATTATTATTATTATTATTATTATTATTATTATTATTATTATTATTATTATTATTATTAATGCATGTACATATTGTGTGCAATCGATGTATACAAGTTTAATTAAGCAATCTAGGAAACACGGATACTTGCGTGAAGATGATATTGGACACATACTACATGGAAACTTATCTATCTACCCATAAAGTATCCAATTGAAAAAAGAACAAAAAAAGGGCCTAGACATCACAATTTCAAAGAACCATATTTTCAACATATTATATGTCTATATCAGTTAATCACATTTCAGATTTGAGTATTATGAAATTTAGGTTTTTTATGCTTAAAAGTTTGAAACATTGATTTTCTTAATTGTACTTAGTGGATCTATATATATATATATATTTGAGAAGATGCGGATCTATATTTTCAATAATATAAAAATATATAGTTTTTATATGTATATATACATACCATACCCGTATACTTAAATTTTCAAGCTATGATGTCCGTACCCATGTCCGTACCGTATCAGTGGTTCATAATAAGCAATACAAAAAGGCCCACCAGAACACTGGGTTTTTAAAGTTGCATGTTAGGTACAAACACATGCATACGAAGGCTATTTTCAGTATCATTTCAGAGAATAATCAGAAGCAATGAATTTCCAGGTGGAAAAAGCAAGGATGCGTTTGGACAAGTGGGAAGAAATTAAAGAGCCTCTCCTCAAGCACTAAAAGAGGTAGAAGAAATTTATGAAGGCCTTGGACTATGCTACCCCAAGCATCATTCAATTCAGTCAATTGTTGTTGCATTCATGAAAACAATGTCAGTATTGAAATCATATTGCTAATTGTTGAAACAGAAAAATGGGGAAAATATATATATTTATTACTACTATGTCTAACTTCAGTTGAGAGCATTGATCTTGTGGGTTTCCCTTCACAGTTATTTGAACAATTTCCAGGACACAATGTGGAACAATCTTAGACAAAGATGACTAATATCAGCTCAACTTCTGTGCAAGATAAAGTAACTGGGCAAAATATATACAATACAATACAAAAATCTCACCAACAAAATAAATTCTTGCTATTAATGACAAGTTACATACAGTTCAAAGTAACATATTTCAACGGATTACGTGTAAGAACAGAGTATAGGATGCAGAAGCAAAAAAACCAATAACTTTTTACTCTTTTAACTGATAAAGTTGATACACCATGAGATTTATTCTCCCCCTATATAAGAAACCAGTCATTAAAGAACTAATAATAAAGCACAAATTGCTATGGTATCCATGGAACTGGATCTCTGTATAGCACAATTTGGGTCTTTTTGAAAGTTCCGCAAGAAAAAAACAGCTATAGGAAATTGGATAAACCATTTGGATTGATATTAGTTAGCACGCCATCCTAAAAGATGGGAAAGAAAACTTACAACTTTTGGCCGAGACAGATAGCTGCCAGCACAGAATTGAAATGAGATATCCACATCAATCAAGTGGTAATAAATCTGAGTATTTTCTTGAAATTGGCTCTTTGTATCAAAACCATGTTCAGTGCATATCAATCAACTTGCATATCATCCCCTCTACTTCTCGTATTCGATTCTCTGCCGCCATCTGGTTGGGGTGACGATGACTTGTTTCCTATCAAGTTTTTGTACATCCTGAAAGGCATTCTCTAAAAATGAATAAAACTGAGCAAACAATTACAAAATAAAACGGGAATTCAAATAAAACACTCTGCACGTATTCTCGTAACTAGAGAAGCAGGATTTTGTTAAGACCATTATTTGCTGGGAAAATGTGAAGTGCTGTAAAATTGAATAGATCCAGACAGTTAATTGTGTTAAATCCCTAAAAATATTGTGAAGAAATTTGTTTCGCCAGAAGTTCTGGAAAATAAGCTTATACTATAAAATAGTCAAGCGTCGCTGCAGATTATTCGTTACCAGAAGGCAGAATGCTCTAGATACTTTTCTGCTTTAATGGTGTCTACAGACCGGATCTACCTCTATCCAGGCAATGAAGAATGAAGAATTTTGAGGTAAGATCTCAGGTTGAGAATTAAGAATTAGAGTCAACAAAATAAGTAAACAATTATGCATCAAAACTGAATATGAACCATATTTCCAGTGGCTACATGGGTTGCCAGACATACTCTTCAAGGGCCTGAGCTTTCCTTGTGATTTCACTAGACCAAAGTATTGGATCTGCATTCTTGGGCAGTGAATCCTGCTGTTGGCTTTTTTCCCGAAGCCAATGCTCTGCTTTATTGCATTCTCCAATGACCTTCAAAGATCAAATCAAGATAATAGTCATGTTTCCTCAAGAATTGTTCGAACAGCATATTTTCATGAAAACTAAAAAATTAAAAAAAAAAAAAATAAAAAATACCGCATCTCTTTCACTAGGGGGAAGTGATCCTGCAGCCATCCGATACTCCACTATGGAATTTAGTAGGTTTCTGGTTGCCAATGCCCTGGCCTCTTCATCTTTATATCGATTTTCAATTGGATCCACCATCTAATAAACAATAAGAAAGATTAAAGAATCAACAAAAAGGAAACTATGAATTAAGGAAGAAAACAAGCGAACTAAAATACTAAATGAACCTTCTTCAAATCATCTAACTTTCCGGTGTAAACATATTCAGGCTCATCATCTCCGTCTTCATAAAGCCACTCCTCAGTTTGTTGCAAGTTTCTGGAAATCCCTTCTTTTTCAGAATCAGTAGCAAAGCTCCGGTATGCATCCAGAAGCTGTTCAGATGTTCATAGTCACACATAAACTTAATAAATTACCAAAAAAAGGTAAAATGACACTAATAGCAAACAATAACATTGGACCAAAGAGCACATAACAAAACATGTCAAAAAAGCAGGGTTTCGGAGACGAAAACAGAGAGTTTGCCCATCTACAATCTATGCATATATTAGGCCAGAAATTTATAAGCTGACCAAATGAACTGCGATTAATTGTTATAGCTCTATAAAGGAAAAAAATGTGTCAAACCATATGTGCAAATACAGCATTCTTGGAATTTAAGCTACAACCAACTGAATGGGTTTTGCCTTCAGACTTTTGAACCATCCATCTCGTGAACAATACATGCTGGAGCCTAGGGTTCATTATCAAGCTATTGTTAGTACTAATGACCAAGAGCTGTTAGACTCCCACTCTGCTTAGCGAATCAGCATGATATTGTCATTTACATGCCACTAAATCAATCAGAGAAACCGGGTAATAAATTCAAAGTAGGGCACAACCAACAAAGATAAGGCACAACAATACACCTTATTTCGTGTTTCGTACACATAGGCCTCCAGTGCATTTTTCTTCTCTTTGGTCCTCTCCATCTGTATGTCCTGCTGGGCCAACTGAAGCTCTTTATCTTGAGCTTGGGAAAGCTCACCCTGTGTCATTCCACCGTATGCATTCTCATCAATGAATATGTCCTGCCTTCGGATAGCCTTTGACCTTCTAATTTCATGTCCCTGCAAAAGGAGGTCATAGTGTATTGACACTCACATAGGTTTAGGGAAATTAAAATTGTGCAAACATAGAAAAACCTACATACTGAGACAGAAAATGGCAAACCTTTTGGCTATTCATAATCTTCTTCCTCAACAAAATAATAATAAAAATTTATAAAGACAGCTATATATTTACTCAGTGGAGGGACCATAAAATACCATGACCCTCTACTTTTAGAAGCAAAGATTATGCCATTGTTCTGTGTTACCATATAAATTATTCACTAATTTCTTTATACTAAAAATAAACACACAATACTGAAAAATATCATTGAAACAGGACATATTGCTTGAACCATAAACTGGGATTTAACATGATGGGTACATGGTCTGATTATATGAGAAACTCACAAAGACAAGGCTCTTTTCTGAATGATGAAGCATAAGTTGAAACTTGAGCTGCTCATAAACATAGAAAATAGTAGTAATGATGATATTATTGGATGATGTTAGACTTCCTATATTCATGTCACAAACCTATATATTTATAGCCCACTATGAATAACCAACACTCTCACTTACTTCCATGACTGAATGCTTTTAGCAAAACTTAGCATGGAGAAGAGCAGAAGATTTCCATGAACAATCATGATGGAGATTCAACATGCCCAATTTCATGGTATTTGAAGTAAGCCTCTCCTAATCACGTTGTTATCAACTTCAACATATTAGTTAAGAAAAAATTGAAGTAACAAGAGAAATGATTCATCATTCTTTGCAGAGAAAGTTAACAAAAATGTGGTGCTTCAGGAGTGATCCAGGGAAAAAGGACGAATGGCAGTAGTGTAAGACTAAATGAAGCACTTTCATGCCGGAAACTAAGGAATCAGTCATTTCCAATCAATGCTATACAAAACATCAACCATGTTGACATTTTCTCTCTTGAACATTGTATCAGCAATTTGGCAGAAGAATCATTCAAAAGGTGTTTAACTGGACTTACAAATTGACCATTTGCTTTGCTAAAGGACTCGTGATTGCTTGGCTCCGCATTTTCTGAATGGGTATCAATGCTGTTGTTTACATTGGAATCATCCACATGATCATCTAACAGCTGCAGACAGATAATACAGTATTTAAAATCAAATTTGGCAAAAGCTCCTAACTGGAAACACAAATCGAATAAAACACTAGATCCACACTTACAGAGGCAGACTCTATGGAAACAATTCCGTGGAGGTTTAGCAGAACTTTAAGTTTAATCCTCGTATTCTCTACATTAGAAACTCTGAATGGTCCAATCTGAAAAGGGGACCATTTTTTGATAAAGAAGATTATTAAGGATAGGTAATAAATTCTCAAGGTATTATGTTCACAAAATTGTAGGTAACAGGCGCAAACATAATGCTCAAGTCCTGAATGCGGATACAGAAATATCAAAACAATCCAAACCTTTGAACCCTAGCATCTTCAAGTTCCTTAAAATACAATGGATAAGGTCATCTTCTCTGATTTTAAGTTCAAAAGCTTCAGCTAATAAACAATTAATTAACATTCAAAGGCTCCCTTTTGAATTATTTCCTCAGGGGTCCAGTGCGTATACAATGTTTTAAAAACTTCAAAGTTACTCCGACTAATATAAGTTGCCATCAAATTGCAGAAATGCATGGTGTGTGCAATTGAGCTAGACTCCTGCGTCTGTCATAGAACTCAAATCCAAAATTCAAACATTGTGTTTATAGTCTCACAATTATACCTACAGATTTACATTTTAACTGCAAGCATTATATATGTATTCATGTAGATATAACAACTCAAACTAAAGGTTTTGTCCTTTCAGCATAGGATCCTCAATACATATACAACACATTTGAAGCAGTCTTTTCTCGAAAGCCACACCGCAACTCATAGTGAATATTCTAGTATTTTGACTGCTAAAAAGAAATGTATTCCACGTTCGCGGGAAGTATCAGTCTAAGAAACTATGAAAAGTGGTTATGAGCTTTTGGCTTGAAAAGGTCATCATTAAATTTTCTTCCCACTATTTAATTTTTTTTAGTGATTTCCTAAGGTTAAGCGGAAAAAAAAACACTAGAAGCTAAAGGAGGCCAGGGAAACCTTTGGGATATAATGGCATAATAGTAAAGAAGAGGCACCTGGTCCACTCAACTGTGCCCCAGTAAATTTATGGTATTCCCAAATATAGAGGCGAAATTGTATATATTGAATAATCTAATGGCCCATACCCTAAAAGAGCTGATTCTTGTAGAGACACCAGAAGGCAGCTCATTCTGATTTGCATAGAAGGCTTCCATGTGAAATATATCATTTCTGCGCAATGTAAGTATCTTCATACTTGGAAAAGCATTGCCTTTAGGAAACAACACTCCATCTGCCAATGAGCAGACAGGCCCTTCATCTGATGCAAATGCAATTGAGAACGGGAAGCAGTCCTGTACCTGCAAATGAAAGGTGCGAAAATTTAGAATACTGTCAGTGAAAGGAAAAATTAATTTTTTTTTAAATGGCTCTACTCTGCTCTCTCATTTGGATCATGGGGCCTCCAAGTACCACAGAAAGATAAAATCAAACTTATCTGCTGCGTTCTCAAGTGAAAGATATATCCAAGTGTTACATGTTAGAAATTCATCTCAGGCATATTGAACTCGTAATCTTTCAGAATACGATCAGATTATAAATATTCAATGTGAACTCAACATTTTTACTGTATATCCAAATATGTTTAAGTGAATTACAAGTTATAAGCAAGATACTAGAAACTGCAAGAGTTAACTAAATGAGGCAGCAAAATTATTCTTTCCATTTCTCTGTTGGTTCTTTCTCTTCCTTTCAGGCGGCTGGCAAGCGGCTATTGGGTGGTTGGTTGGTGGAGGGTTTTGAGATGAAGGGATGTAGTGTTTGGAGGCTAATCTGGTTCCAGTCTCCTACTATTGTTTTGGTATGAGCAAAACCGTTCTTCAAGTAAATCAGCAGCAGGAAAGACCTTTACGCACAACCTTGTTCTGTGCCAGTTAGCTTCAATTTATAATCATAGAGGATACAATTACCAAATATTCACAATCTTATGTTTTGCAATAAATGCAGCATTACCAAATCAGGCCTATAACCAAAACCAGCATCAGAAGTTGAATTAGATCAATGTCTATACCCTAACATGTATAAATTAGGAGGTAAAAAGAGCGATATTTCTATCCTTTTAAGAGTAAAAATATTTGCAACGAATTTGCAGTAGTACATATTAGCACATTGATATTTGATCATTTTCCGTACTTATGAATCTCATTATTTCCAGTAATTCATTTAATATTTCCAAACAAATACTAATAACTGCAGATTTCAACCACTAGGCTCCTGAAAATAAGATCATAAGCCTTGATGAAATCGAAACCCAATTAATTGTCCTAAAATAATAACTTGAGATTTGCTAATGAACGTCAGATGAGCAAAAAGAAGAAGAAATTTCATAAACGACTATCACATCACTAGAATAGAGCATCCTTCCATGAAAAGTTTTAAGAACTGACATACAGGTAGAAGAAGAACTTAGCTAGTTGCATCTCAAAAATAACATGGATCTTTTACATTCATTTCCCACCAAAAGATCTTTTACCTTAGTAGAATTTTTCAGCATATGGTAGCTAATTGCAGAAATAGTTCTGGATGTACCAGAGTCTTGTTTGCTAGTCAAGAAACCAAATTATGATCTAGCATTATGAAATTTGAAGTTCAAACAAGTTATAACTTCTGAGGCTGTCAAGGGTGCAGATTCAATTACAATCTTCAAATCCATGACTCATATCATACTGTTGAGAAACCACAAAATATTGAATGTTCAGAAGATAAAGGTTACAAATCTCTTTTTTTTAGCATTTAAAAGTACAAATAAAGATATTATGGGATGTGGCATCCCCAAAAAGTGCTTCTAAAGAATATTTAAAGTAGGATTTATCGATGTAAATAATTTATTTGGAAATAATAGCCACAGAGGACAAACCTCGTACTCTCTCACTCGGAATATGGGGCTAAGCATTGCACACTGAACAGCACAGCCACGAGCCACACATTCACTTGCATTCAATGTCCGGCTGGGCTCTTTCCTAAATAGTGAATTCAACATCCTTGTAATGGCAGGTACTCGTGAACCTGATCCAACAAGCTCAACGGTGTGAATCTTCTCAACAGTCAGACCAGAGTCATGCAAAGCCTTACGACACGGAATGCCAATCCTTTCCACTAATGCAGATGCAAGTTTCTCAAACTCGTCTCTCTTAATGTATCCTTTGACATCTTTCTCATCCATCAAGCACTCAATATTAAGTGGTGCTTCTGCGTTAGCACTCAAAACTTTCTTCAGTTTTTCACACGCTGCTCTCAGCCTTATAGAAGCCCGGGCGCTAGAACAAACATCAATTTTGTACTGTTCCCTAAATTGAGAAGCAAAATGTCTAAACAGAACTTCATCAAAGTCTCGTCCTCCTAAGTTGCTGTCGAAAGAATGGGACAATACCTTCATATGCCCAGACTCAAATGATATAACAGCAACTTGTGTATCACTATGACCAATATCCACAAACACAACATTTGTTGGACCCCTGTTTGAGAAGTCTGTCTTGTATATACCATACCCCAGCCCAATAGCAGTACAATCATGCATCAACCTTAAAGGCTTCAACCCTGCAATCTCCGCGGCATGCAAATATGCACGTCTCTGCATAGCGGTGAAATAAGAAGGTATACCAATTACGCAATTGTTAATCTGCGTCTCAAGATTCTTTTCTGTGATTTGCTTTAAATGTGCAAGCAGCATTGCCAAAATCTGTACTGGAGTAAAAGTTTGTTTTTCATCCAAGTATTGCAGGTGAATCAAGATTCCACCATCAGGTCCCTCATATGTCTGAAATGGGAGCATTCTTAGATCGTCCTGCACGGCGGGTTCATTAAAATTCCGACCAATCAATCTCTTGACCTGAGATATAGTTGACTTTGGGTGCATAGTAGCGGATGCAGCCCCGGCAGAGCCAATAAACCTCTGCTTTTCCCCAAATGAAACCACTGCCGGGTTTTCCCGTTTCGACTCATCATTCAACAACACATCAATCCCACGTTGCTTAGCCACTGCTATCACACAGTTCTCATTTCCGATGTCAAACCCCACGACACTCATCTCCAGCTAGAAGCCCACAATCACAGCAACCTCCAATTGTAACTAACTACATATGATCCAACACCAAACCACAGAATCAAAATGTACATTCACATAATTAATAAAAAATCCCAACCAGGAATTCAAAAATATCAAATTATTTAAACATAATAATCTCCATATGATTAGCTCATGGATTCAAGAAATATAAAGCTGCACAAAGAAATTGACTAAAGCAGGATTTTAGTTTGCATCATTACCATAAAATCTTCACATGGTTAAGGTAATACGTAATAAATTTTAAACGGGTGTAATACGTGATTCATACGCGTGAACAACAAGTAAAATGCCGTCGGAAATTAAAAAAAAAAATATTGAAAGGGTTAAAACCTGAAAAATACCTCTGCTCTGACAAAATAAAGAGAAAAATGGGAAACCCTAAAACTTGAAGCAGAGAAAGGGGGAATGGACGATTGAGAAATTTCCCGAATTTCTTGCAGATTCAGAGCGGACAATTTTTCGAAGATCTATCCTTATATACGATTAATAATTATAATGCCGCTGTGCCTATATAGTAGACACACAATACGGTACGTGAAATTGATGTTCGCACGTATAGTGTAGTGGATGTAAGAAAACTAAGAAATAATGTAATTTAAAATTATTATGACTTTTGATCGCCCAATGAAAGGATCAAATTCATATAGCAATAACAATTGGAAGGTGCGTCGATGAGATAATTTTAAATTTTATGTTAAATATCTATATATACATAGATACGATTGACATTTTCTGTTCCATATAACAAAACATTAATCACACATAGTTTTAGGTAATTTTAAATCCAAAAAATTTATGTCCAACAGTAATCTAGAATCTACATATGAAAATATATTTCAAGTTATAATACAAATATTGAAAATATATTTATCAACATTGAACCATTATTTTATTCATAATCAAAAAGACCATCACAAGTATTGTATATTGAGGTGGTCTATGTGAGACCGTTTGATGGATTTAAGTCAATGAGATCGATCCTACAAAATACAAAAAAACATGTTTCTTTGTGAATTTGGATTTGGGTCGTGATTCTATTTACATATAGAATTAGTCTCATGGGCAATATCCATAAGACTGCCTCATACAAATTTTTTGTCTTGTATATATATGTTCTTATCAAATGTTACATTATCTATTATTTTTAGTAATTGTATAAGTTATAAATCGATACTCAACACTGAAATTTATGATTTAATTTTAATTTTAATTTTAATGTACCTTTAAAATATAGATTTCCATACACTTTTTTTTTTTTTGAGTGAAATATCATAACATTAAAAATGGGATATTGAGGCTAAATGCCTTACATCATCAGATAACATCAAATGTTTAAGACTATCAGGGACTTTTTCAAAACAAATAAACTCCTCGTCTCTATCCCTTAAGAATTTGGCTAGGCCATCTGTAAGTTTATCTGATGCGTCTTGTTGGTCGTGTTTTATTGATGTGCCCAATATTCAAACAGATACCTATGGGCCTCTAGGATCACTTGATGTACATCAACTGATATATTATCAAAATATTGTTTGTTTCTTGCATGCCAGATACGCCAAGCCACTACCCCTGCTAATTCAACACATTCATCTGGCAATGCTTGCATTTGACGCCAAAAGAAGTTTTTAAAGGAGAAACAATCAATTTCATTCAAGTTCAATCGAAGAGGGGAACCACACCATATTTGCTTACTCATATTACATCTAAGTTGCAAGTGATCAATCGTTTATATTTCTACTCCACACATCTTACAGATGTTCGGATTACAACAAAAATCAAAGAGATACAGTGGAGGAAATTCAAACTAACACGTTTATTACAAACAAAGCGAAAAAGAAATTAGTAAAGCAAGTCGATGCGAGCGAACTCTTTCTTTAAGACTCTTGTTTTCCCATCACGATGCTCACGGTTGCAGGCAACGAGCCTCCCAAGATACCCGACGAACTGAGATTAGTGAGGCCTGAGTGACGTCACACCTAATGTAACACCTATTGTTTGCCAAAAATATTTGGATCTCTATACTGCAAGTGTACAGTGTAGTTTATAGGATAATGACAAGTAAAGTCGTATTCCTCAGGGATTGACTACGAAACACTTAGGTTATAATAATATCGCATTCCAATTTTATTGAAGTGACCGAATATCATATAGAAAAATCGAAAAATAAAAGAAAAATAAATAAATTTGTGAACCCCACAAGTATTTTCAACAACTACGAAACCAACCTTAGACACATAATCTTAACATGCTTCTTCAAGATTAAATTCAATCAATATTTCACAAAACCAATTCACACAATTCTATGGGTTCAATTCCTAAATTAGTCTATTCCCCCTCTCGAGATGCGCATAAACAATAGATTAATAATAATTATAGGTCTCCCGACTCGTTACAACTATTATTAACTCCCAAAAGATCTATGAATTGAATGACTCACCACAAACAGTTGTAGATCACCCGACTCGTTACACCCTTTTATGTCTGAATTTGATTTCCATCTTTGTTAGAACTCCTCTTCCGAATTTTGCACTAATAAATATGACATGATAATTATTGATCAGACAAAAAGCAATTAAGAATAAGCACTCGAATTCATAAAATAGAACACATGAATCAATTAAGAAAATAATTAATCAAGATTTAACATGAATCCACAGTTTTGATTATGCCCTAAGATGTGAAGCCCCGATTTTTCCGAGCTTATAATTGATCCTTATTGTTGTTTATACTTTTGATCGACTATTTTACCGCGTCATTTTGACGGGTAAGTATTGATAATATATACATTTTGTACTTTATTTCATTTTGTTTAATTACTTGTGATCATGATCATCATTAATTCCATTCCTCAATTATGATCACTTGATTGATCACTATTACTATTTTTGTATTTATTAGTCACCTTAGAATTTTAAGAGACTATTTATTTTAGAGACTTTTACCTTATAGAATTAAGATTTTGATTTAGATTAAGTGATCATGAGACTTACAAGTGATCAAGGAAATCACTAAATATTTTGGAGATTGATATATTTCATCTATTATCATCAAATTTGGGACAAAAAAATATGAAATTACCATAAAGCCCCTAGTATGTGCGGTCATGATGACATTTTTGGAGTAAAAATATCATCCAACTCTTGTACACCTACACCTTATATTAGTCATCTTGTGTATAATTATACCATTAATTCAAACATTATACACATCATCTCTTACATTAATTCTTTATTATTAATTTTGCCAACATGTTGGAAGTCTTCCAACATTTCTTCTCATTTCATACCTTTGACCACCCTTTTGTCCCCATGCAAGAGACAATTTTGCAAGACACAAAATTGAACAAAAATTCTCTCTCTCCCCCCATGGTGGACGGCCATAATGGCAAAATTTACACAAAAATTCATTTTTCATCCAACACATTTTAATTCTCAAACCTTTTCTCCTCCTTCTCTCTAATCTCTCTCTAAAAATCCTTCACATCTTCAAATCTTCAAACAAAAATTCATTCATATCTTCAAACCTTCAAACACCAACTCTTCACATCTTCAAATCTTCAAACAAAAATTCATTCATATCTTCAAACCTTCAAACACCAACTCTTCACATCTTCAAATCTTCAAACAAAAATTCATTCATATCTTCAAACCTTCAAACACCAACTCTTCACATCTTCAAATCTTCAAACAAAAATTCTTCATATCTTCAAGTACCACTTCTTCACATCTTCAAAAATTCAAACACAAGTTCTTCACATCTTCAAGCCTACCTTCAAACCTTCAACAACATCTTCTTCCTAACATCAAACATACCTCTTTCTTCAAACATCTAAACCAAAACAAACAATCTTACCACTTAAACACTAAAAATTCGAACACCCCTATCTCAAGGTAAGAAATTTCACTCCTCAATTCAACTTAAATTCTTACTACTCCTCACCTTCTCTTTTTAATATAAGCTTGAATTTTGGATTTTGAGGTACTTAGAAGACCACTTGGAGACATGCATGCATGGTGGTGAAACTTGAAGACTTGAAGAAGAACTAGTAGAGAAAATTGGACTACAAGGTAAGAATTGGACACTAGAACCCTTCTTTCCTCTTCTTCCTTTTTTTTTTTTCAAATTTTAACACCCCTTTTTCATTTTTGAGAAATAGGGGCTGACCTTAGGAGATTTTTGGAGTTGAGCCAAATTTCCAATTTTTGAGCTTCAACTAGTCTCCAAACATCTACTACACAAGGTAAAGTGTAGTCCTTTTCATTTTCTTAATTCCTTCTTTTTCTCCTTAATTTTTCTCTCATTTTTCTAACTCCAAATTTTGATATATTTTCTTGACTTAGGGGCTGACCTAAGAAGCCTCATCCAAAAATTGTGAAATTATCCTTTTATTTCACAATTTCCAAAATTAAGGTGGGTGGAAAATTATTTTTCCAACTTTTAGGTGTTTTATTAAAATGCATGTAGAAAATTTGATCATGAGCCTTGAGATATATTTAATCTATGTATTGCATGTCAATTTTATATATCAAATCATAAAAATTCTCAAGAGTTGCTTAAAATTACTATTTATTGAATTTTAGGTGCATGCATGTACACTTTAATGCTTTAATTGATGAATTCTTGTATGTATTGGACATGCATGTGTATGATCTTTAAAATCTATGTTTTGGATGACTTATAACCTGGAAAAGTCGAGCATAATTGATTAAATTTCAATTTTGGACTTAAAAATGCAAAAATGGAAAGTTGGTGGACTAAATTGCAAGAAAATAAAAGTTAAAGGACCCCTCTGCAAATTTCGAAATTTGGGACTGTACTCAGGTTCAAAAATGACTTTTGGACATTTTAATAAAGTTTTAAGAGTTTTAAGATAAATAAAATCAACCTTTAAAAGCCCAAGGACTAGATTGTAAAATTTTGAAAGTTTAAGGACTACTTTGCAATTTTGAAAACTGTACCAGACCTAAACTTTATAAATTGAAATTTTTACTTTTAAGTTACTGGGAATCCCATATTTTAAAAGTATTCCAAAAATCCAAGTGGTTAGGGCTTGGAAAACAATTTTACTAAAAATGAGGGACTAATGTGAAAATATTAAACTTGAGGACCCAAATGAAATTTCCAGGACTTATGCAGCCCATGCACCTGGAAATACTAACTTAACTATAACTTAATTATATTTTGGACCCAAGGTTCAAATTTCATAACAATTGGACCCCTAAAAGCCTTAAAGGCAATTATTTTAAAATGGGACAAAAATGATATTTTCTAAAGTTGAAGGACCTACACATAATGCTTTTAAAAACTGCTTTTGTCCCAATATCCTACCAACCTTAGTGACATTTTCCAACTGGAATCACATTAAAATCCCTTCCGGTTTGTGAGTTCCGAATTTTTTAAAACTTAAGGTCCGAATTGACAATTTTTACAAATTTGGGGCCAATATGAGATTTTTATAAAGACTCGACCATAAAACTTTAAAAACCTGAATCTCTGGACAATTTGGAGAATTTAGGAACTGACCTCATAATTTTTCAAGGTCGGGATATTTAATTATTCAATTTTTAACCCCAAAAGAGTTGGTTTTTACAAAACGGGGCTAAATTACAATTTTTCTTTTATAAAGGACCTAACTCAAATTATTTTCTCATTTACTAAAATAGCCCTGGACTCTCTGAAATTGAGATTTAATTTAAATATTTTACTTTTCCAAAAACCCTAACTTATCGGATCAATATGACCGACGATTAATACCCGATCGCGGAGGAGCGACTTCCTCGCCTTGCTAATTGATTCTATAACGGGACTTATGTTCCACCCAATCTTTCAAGATATCGAAGGTTGTTTATCCTTCCGATAATCATCTTCATCCAAAAACTCCACCAACGCCATAATTGCCACTCGCGTTTTCCAAAAATTTTCCTAAACTGCTTCCCAAATCAATAATATTTTCATTTGCTGGTTGACTACCCGTAATTGTAATTACTTTCGCCGAGTCAACTTGGTATGTCGAGCTCACATCCGGAATGGATACGTCGGGGATGGGCAAGGGCAGCTCGGGCCGCTATTCCACTCTTCCGCCCCATCGCCCTAATCCCGCAACCGAGGGACGGAGTTTGTCCAAGGGAAGCGGGTCGTAGAAATCGAGGTATAATCATGATTATGACAGATCCGAGCCTCGCCACTCTCTACTGGGATTTTGTCTTTGCCTACGGAGCGATAAGGTGCCGGTCTTGGACCATATCGACCGGGAGTTACAAGGTAGAACGAAGGAATCATTGCCTCGATCCACACGATTCTCGAGTTATCGTCCCGTTTTGGTTGGCGTTACATTCCCGCACGCAACCGCTACATTGTTTTTGCATTGGTTGGCGCTACAAGTCCGTACGCAACCATTAATTGCCTTGCATAGATTGGCGTTACACTTCCGCACGCAATCCTACCTGTCTTGATTGTATCACATAGTGCTGTGTGACCATGAATCGCATTTTCTTAAATCGTATAATTATTACTTAAATAATTTATCATGACGCTTTGAATCGTGTGTGTGAAACCATGCATCATACTCATGCGTTTTTCGTAAATGTTTTCTCACATTAACTATTACGCCACACTCGCATTACCCGATCACCCCATCCATCGAGATTTTTGTCTCATCCCCACCTTTGTTTTCTAACCTTAGATGAGGATTTTTTGGGGATCTTTGAACCGCTCTGGATTGAGACCTTGTACTACGCTTGTTGGATTTCTTGTATCTTGTTGTTGATCGGACTCTTTTCTTATTATGTTTTTGTTGGACTTTTGTATCCTAATCAATTCGGGTTTGTAATTGAGGGCGTATGATCCCACTTGACTTTAAGTTACTACCTTGTTGAATTTCGGGTTGTAATTTGGATGTTGGAATGTAGACTTTAAGTGATAACTTGTATCTGTTATTTCTTTCCGCTGCTATTTAGACTCTGTCTTATTGGGTTCTCATTGGTATTGTCTGGAATGTTAGTCCATTTGTATTTAAGTTGTGAATCGTTCGTCGCGTCCCGTTTGGGCGTGCGTGACAAAGAAGAGTGGTATCGAGCTCGGCTAGTAAGATGGAAACTTACACCGAGTGACCCAGGATAGGACCTCGGTCCTGTGTTTTTGGTATTACCGTGACTTGACTAATTAAGTGTGAAATCGATTTCAATTTGGCGTAGAACCATATTATTGAGATTGAAACAAAGTTAGAGCGCATATTTGGAGATACCATAGTCATACTTGTCTTGACTTAGTTGATTCTTCGATCGACTTTCTTTGTTCATTCTTTCCTTTTTCCCCTCCGTGTCTTTCCTTTGCCTTTGGTGATCCGCCTTAGTTTTGTTTGGTTAGGATGGAGCCGCTACCTACTTGGTGGGACGTTTATTCGACCGTCGTGCCGGCGGGAGTACTACAGGGCACTCACGATTCAGTGCACCGGAGAGTATTCGAGCAACCTCGAGCTATCGAGAGCGCCCGCGTAATGTGAGGGGACTTGACACGCGCTTGGCAAGGAGCCAATATGAAAAGAGCGAGTTGACCATTATCATTAAGGACCGCGACAACACCATACGGGCGCGGGAGGATCGGATACAAATTATCCAAGAACGCTGGATAATGTGTGAGAGAAAATGAAGAAGAGCAAGCAAGTGACGGCCGCTTGAAGTGGGAGATTGACTCCCGCATATCTCGCGATACCATTGAGCGCTTGGAGGAGACCCTCATAAAGCAGATGACAGTGATAGAGGACCTTACACAGGCCCTAGCTCAGAGAGACGTTGCTTTAGAGGCTGCTCTGGCAGCTAATGCACAACCATTGCCACCACCCGAGGTGGGGCCCGTACCCGACGCTGAGGAGGACCCTGAGAAGGATCCTGAGGAGGATCCAGTCGAGGTCGGAGAGCATGAGGCACCTAAAGGCCGCTCCGCTTGATGATGCGAGGGATTCGGCGGTGGTGGTTAGATTTCGTCGATTGGCCCGAGGTCGAGGCGCCACCTCAGCCTGACCAGGCCCCGGTTATGGACGTAGCAGCTAGTGACGATGATGGCGATCTCACTGATTAGCTAGCTTGATTGTCGGTTGTGCTTCGTTATTGTAGACACTTTTCCACCATGATGTACCTTGCTTCCTGTTGTATTAGATTCAGTTGTATTTTGGTTGGATGTATCTTTGACTCGGTATTACTAGTGTTGGACTTCATGGGTGTATTCCAATTTTACATTAATGGATATGCCTCATTTTGGATGTAGGTGATTTAGGAATTTCTTGACTTGAAGGCTATAATTCCCCATTATGATGAGACTTGAAGGATATAAGGTTATCACTGACAAAGATATAATTGGGTCATATGATATATTATAGAAGTTAGATGCCTAATGATATTAGTTTAGAGAATGATTGTGTGGGAATCACTAAGTGGGATTTACCGATGATATGCCATTGTATTATTCGTTCTAAATACTTCTACGAGCTTAAATAAGCAAATTTGACTTCTTGTTTGGTATCGTGGATAAGATACGTAAAGGATATGACGATTATAGGGTCTCAACTGGATATTGTCACTATATATATTTTTAAGTTATGATATCTCATTTGTGAATTAAATTTGGGATAATGATTATCTGTGAGTATTCGGAATATTATGGTGATCTAGGCACTCACATGATATATGAATTTGATTGATTTCGACATAGTTATTGAGTATTAAGTATTGATTAATTTCGGAGGAGACGGATAATAGTATTCTATATAAAGTATATGAGATGTGCACATTTATCTGGAATAATCAAGGACCTTATGGATATGGGAAATTGAGATTGCTATCAAGATTTTGGAAGAGCAACTCATATGATTACAACTATGGAAATAACTTATTAAATGATTACTGAGGTCTCGACTATTATATGTTGATGGGTGGAGATTATGGGTTGATCATGCACTTTTAGCGATGAAATCTACTACCAATTGTTCGAGGAAATATACCACGATATGAATAGGTGTCGACTATTTAGTTAAATCGACTTTATTATAACGAGTATCACTTTCTTAGGTAAATGAAGTATTGACTAGCTGTGACAAGCAAGGATATATTCGGGATTTGAATTATAAGAGGTATGTTTTGAAGTAATAATTATGAGAATAGTACATTAGATCGATATGTGGAGTAGAAATGATTGGTTAAGTGATAATCGAATAGTGGTGCAAATATTACGGATCACATGAATAGGGTACTATGAATAGTGTCTATTACAAGGTGATGACAAGAAATTTTGCATACCACTAAGGTTGTTAGAGATATTTTTGTAGAATGATTATTGGAAATTGGCTGATGGGAATTTGGATCGAATATAAGCGCCTCTAGGCCACTTAAGTTTTGATATTGAGGATGGGATATATCCTTCATGAATAGATACAATAAGTATGAATCTCATCTAGAATTTGAAAGGAATTATTTGTAAGAGGATTCCCGAGTGAAAATGGGAACACATAATGATGGACTTCGTGACGGATCTACCAAAGACCGGAGGAGTCCATGATGCTATTTGGGTAGTTGTAGACCGACTCACGAAACCCGCACACTTCTTACCCATTAAGAAAAGCGATAGCTTGCGTAAACTTGCGCAGATTTATATCCAGAGATCATTCGACCGCATGGAGTACTAGTTGACATAGTATCGCATGAGACCCGAGGTTTGTCTCATTTTGGAAGTGCTTGCACGAAAAGTTGGAGTACCTCGCTAAGTTTCAAAGACAAAGAAGACATCCACAAACCGATGGACATCGAGCGAACGATTCAAACCTTGGAAGATATGTTGCGAGCCCGCACGTTGGATTTCCCAGGAAGTTGGGATTCGCACTTACCATTAGCCGAGTTCGCCTACAATACAGATTATCGGCCACGATTGGGATGACACCTACGAGGCATTATATGGGTGAAAATGTAGATCCCCACTACACTTTGGGAGATTGACGACCAATGGACTCGAAAGAGAAACGAAAGTCGCCTCGATTCCAAAGGTCGACTCGATTCGAGGAGGCCATGGAGAAGGTCAAGCGATCAGGAGAGCGGAGCGGATTCGCACATTCGCTCGAGCCGCCAAAAGAGTTGCACGGACAAGAGAAGAAAGGATTTGGAATTTGAAGTCGGAGATGAAGTATTTTCTCGGACTCTCACCACGAAAAGGATTAATCAACCCGAAGAAAGGAGGCAAGTTAAGTCCGAGGTATGTTGAACCTTATAAGATTTTCTGAGAGAATCGGGAAGTTAGCCTATCAACTCGAGTTAAGTTACACCACCATATGCGTGAATGCGCGATGTATTCCACGTATCAAGATTGAGAAGTATCAACCGGATCCCGAACATATCATCACTCGTGGTACTCCTCCTCTAATGGAAAATCTATCCTACACCGAGAGGCCAATCCGGATTATTGATCGCCAGATCACGGCAGGTTGCGTAAGAGAGAAATCCCCGATGGTTAAAGTGGTGTGGCGAGAACCACAACCGAGACGAAGACGCAAGCGTGGGAGATGGAAGAAGACATAAGGAATCAATATCCGAACTATTTCAAGAGAATTTGGGGACCAAATTCTTTTAAGGAGGGAGGATGTGAAGCCCCGATTTTTCCGAGCTTATAATTGATCCTTATTGTTGTTTATACTTTTGATCGACTATTTTACGCGTCATTTTGACGGGTAAGTATTGATAATATATACATTTTGTACTTTATTTCATTTTGTTTAATTACTTGTGATCATGATCATCATTAATTCCATTCCTCAATTATGATCACTTGATTGATCACTATTACTATTTTTGTATTTATTAGTCACCTTAGAATTTTAGAGACTATTTATTTTAGAGACTTTTACCTTATAGAATTAAGATTTTGATTTAGATTAAGTGATCATGAGACTTACAAGTGATCAAGGAAATCACTAAATATTTTGGAGATTGATATATTTCATCTATTATCATCAAATTTGGGACAAAAAAAAAAAATATGAAATTACCATAAAGCCCCTAGTATGTACGGTCATGATGACATTTTTGGAGTAAAAATATCATCCAACTCTTGTACACCTACACCTTATATTAGTCATCTTGTGTATAATTATACCATTAATTCAAACATTATACACATCATCTCTTACATTAATTCTTTATTATTAATTTTGCCAACATGTTGGAAGTCTTCCAACATTTCTTCTCATTTCATACCTTTGACCACCCTTTTGTCCCCATGCAAGAGACAATTTGCAAGACACAAAATTGAACAAAAATTCTCTCTCTCTCCCCCATGGTGGACGGCCATAATGGCAAAATTTACACAAAAATTCATTTTTCATCCAACACATTTTAATTCTCAAACCTTTTCTCCTCCTTCTCTCTAATCTCTCTCTAAAAATCCTTCACATCTTCAAATCTTCAAACAAAAATTCATTCATATCTTCAAACCTTCAAACACCAACTCTTCACATCTTCAAATCTTCAAACAAAAATTCATTCATATCTTCAAACCTTCAAACACCAACTCTTCACATCTTCAAATCTTCAAACAAAAATTCATTCATATCTTCAAACCTTCAAACACCAACTCTTCACATCTTCAAATCTTCAAACAAAAATTCTTCATATCTTCAAGTACCACTTCTTCACATCTTCAAAAATTCAAACACAAGTTCTTCACATCTTCAAGCCTACCTTCAAACCTTCAACAACATCTTCTTCCTAACATCAAACATACCTCTTTCTTCAAACATCTAAACCAAAACAAACAATCTTACCACTTAAACACTAAAAATTCGAACACCCCTATCTCAAGGTAAGAAATTTCACTCCTCAATTCAACTTAAATTCTTACTACTCCTCACCTTCTCTTTTTAATATAAGCTTGAATTTTGGATTTTGAGGTACTTAGAAGACCACTTGGAGACATGCATGCATGGTGGTGAAACTTGAAGACTTGAAGAAGAACTAGTAGAGAAAATTGGACTACAAGGTAAGAATTGGACACTAGAACCCTTCTTTCCTCTTCCTTCTTTTTTTTTTCAAATTTTAACACCCCTTTTTCATTTTTGAGAAATAGGGGCTGACCTTAGGAGATTTTTGGAGTTGAGCCAAATTTCCAATTTTTGAGCTTCAACTAGTCTCCAAACATCTACTACACAAGGTAAAGTGTAGTCCTTTTCATTTTCTTAATTCCTTCTTTTTCTCCTTAATTTTTCTCTCATTTTTCTAACTCCAAATTTTGATATTTTCTTGACTTAGGGGCTGACCTAAGAAGCCTCATCCAAAAATTGTGAAATTATCCTTTTATTTCACAATTTCCAAAATTAAGGTGGGTGGAAAATTATTTTTCCAACTTTTAGGTGTTTTATTAAAATGCATGTAGAAAATTTGATCATGAGCCTTGAGATATATTTAATCTATGTATTGCATGTCAATTTTATATATCAAATCATAAAAATTCTCAAGAGTTGCTTAAAATTACTATTTATTGAATTTTAGGTGCATGCATGTACACTTTAATGCTTTAATTGATGAATTCTTGTATGTATTGGACATGCATGTGTATGATCTTTAAAATCTATGTTTTGGATGACTTATAACCTGGAAAAGTCGAGCATAATTGATTAAATTTCAATTTTGGACTTAAAAATGCAAAAATGGAAAGTTGGTGGACTAAATTGCAAGAAAATAAAAGTTAAAGGACCCCTCTGCAAATTTCGAAATTTGGGACTGTACTCAGGTTCAAAAATGACTTTTGGACATTTTAATAAAGTTTTAAGAGTTTTAAGATAAATAAAATCAACCTTTAAAAGCCCAAGGACTAGATTGTAAAATTTTGAAAGTTTAAGGACTACTTTGCAATTTTGAAAACTGTACCAGACCTAAACTTTATAAATTGAAATTTTTACTTTTAAGTTACTGGGAATCCCATATTTTAAAAGTATTCCAAAAATCCAAGTGGTTAGGGCTTGGAAAACAATTTTACTAAAAATGAGGGACTAATGTGAAAATATTAAACTTGAGGACCCAAATGAAATTTCCAGGACTTATGCAGCCCATGCACCTGGAAATACTAACTTAACTATAACTTAATTATATTTTGGACCCAAGGTTCAAATTTCATAACAATTGGACCCTAAAAGCCTTAAAGGCAATTATTTTAAAATGGGACAAAAATGATATTTTCTAAAGTTGAAGGACCTACACATAATGCTTTTAAAAACTGCTTTTGTCCCAATATCCTACCAACCTTAGTGACATTTTCCAACTGGAATCACATTAAAATCCCTTCCGGTTTGTGAGTTCCGAATTTTTTAAAACTTAAGGTCCGAATTGACAATTTTTACAAATTTGGGGCCAATATGAGATTTTTATAAAGACTCGACCATAAAACTTTAAAACCTGAATCTCTGGACAATTTGGAGAATTTAGGAACTGACCTCATAATTTTTCAAGGTCGGGATATTTAATTATTCAATTTTTAACCCCAAAAGAGTTGGTTTTTACAAAACGGGCTAAATTACAATTTTTCTTTTATAAAGGACCTAACTCAAATTATTTTCTCATTTACTAAAATAGCCCTGGACTCTCTGAAATTGAGATTTAATTTAAATATTTTACTTTTCCAAAAACCCCTAACTTATCGGATCAATATGACCGATTAATACCCGATCATGAGCGACTTCCCGCCTTGCTAATTGATTCTATAACGGGACTTATGTTCCACCCAATCTTTCAAGATATCGAAGGTTGTTTATCCTTCCGATAATCATCTTCATCCAAAAACTCCACCAACGCCATAATTGCCACTCGCGTTTTCCAAAAATTTTCCTAAATCGCTTCCCAAATCAATAATACTCATTGCCTCTGGTTGACTACCTGTAATTGTAATTACTTTCCCGCCTCGAGTCAACTTGGTATGTCGAGCTCACAACTCGGAATGGATACGTCGGGGATGGGAACAAGGCAGCTCGGCCGCTATTCCACTCTTAGGCCCCATCGCCCTAATCCCGGCGAGGGACGGAGTTTGTCCAAGGGAAGCGGGTCGTAAGATCGAGGTATAATCATGATTATGACAGATCCGAGCCTCGCCCGGCTCTCTTTGGGATTTTGTCTTTGCCTACGGAGCGATAAGGTGCGGTCTTGGACCATCTTGACCGGGAGTTACAAGGTAACGAAGGAATCATTTGCCCGATCCACACGATTCTGGAGTTATCGTCCCGTTTTGGTTGGCGTTACATTCCCGCACGCAACCGCTACCACCGCTGTTTTGCATTGGTTGGCGCTACAAGTCCGCACGCAACCATTAATTGCCTTGCATAGGATTGGCGTTACACTTCCGCACGCAATCTACTGTCTTTGATCAGTATCACATAGTGCTGTGTGACCATGAATCATTTTCTTAAATCGTATAATTATTACTTAAATAATTTATCATGACGCTTGAATCGTGTGTGAAACCATGCATCATACTCATGCGTTTTTTGATAATATTTGTTTTCTCACATTAACTATTACGCCACACTCGCACACGATCACCCCATCCACCGAGATTTTTGTCTCATCCCCTACTGTTTTCTAACCTTAGATGAGGATTTATTTGGGGATGCCGAACCTCTCGGATTGAGACCTTGTACACGCTTGTTGGATTTATCGTATCTTGTTGTTGATCGGACTCTTTTCTTATTATGTTTTTGTTGGACTTTTGTATCCTAATCAATTCGGGTTTGTAATTGAGGGGCGTATGATCCCTTGACTTTAAGTTACTACCTTGTTGAATTTCGGGTTGTAATTTGGATGTTGGAATGTAGACTTTAAGTGATAACTTGTATCTGTTCTTTCTTTCCGCTGCTATTTAGACTCTGTCTTATTGGGTTCTCATTGGTATTGTCTGGAATGTTAGTCCATTTGTATTTAAGTTGTGAATCGTTCGTCGCGTCCCGTTTGGGGCGTGACATAAGATCCGAAAGATTAGCCAAACATTGATAACAAATTCATAGACAAACTTGAAATCAACATTGTGACATCGTTTAAGCACAGACAAAATATCTAAACTAAGAAAGAAACCCCCTTCTTGTTAGGATGAATCTTCCTTCCAAGCCTTCAAAGCTCTCGTGTTTCCGTGGATGCGAAAGCCCTTGTGGTGTTCTTAGTAACCTAGCCCTCCTCTCTCAGAATACATTTGATCTTGTGTTCCTGTGTATTTTGGTGTGTTGTATGTTGTATGAATGATGGTAGATTATGAAAATTCGCTCAGGCCTTGGTCCCCTTTATATATATGCTTTGAGAGATCACTGATAGAGTTCTGACGGGATTAGGATTCAAAATCAGTTGCAGACACGTAACACCGGCCGTGTGGTTTCACACGGCCACCCCACACGGTCGTGTGGTCTCACACCGGCCGACCGTGCGATTGGTTTTTGACTCTAAAAATCACTTCACACGGTCGTGTGGCTGTTCACATGGTCGTGTGACTTGTATAACTTCCGAATTTTCTCCTGAGGTCTTCATGAAAGTTATAGTCGTTTCTCTTAGCTTTCTATAGCCACTTGAACCATCGCAATATCAATTTTTTTTAGAGAAAGTTATGGCCAAAATACTAAATCCTACCAGTGCTGGAAGCTGTTAGCGCATTTGGACGTTTTTTAAGGAAATTCCCTTTTGTTCGATCGTGCATGCTTTTTTCCTTCACATATTTGCTCACACATTAGATCTTGAGCTATACTTTGGAACGTGATATCATTTTTTATCCAATTTTGCTCCATTTCTTGTAAGAAGTTACCAGAATACGTAGTATCACGCCAGACAAAGGAAATCAACCAAAACACACTGAATATACGTGCAAATGTATCAAATATATATCAAAATAAGCCCCTAAATGCACGTATATTTTACACATATCAAAATACCTCAAACTTAAATCATTGCTCGTCCTCGAGCAAATTAAGAAAAATAAAATCACGGGGTACAAAATACACACAAGAACACTATAAACATTCAATCTCCTTTGACTCCATATTCAAGTAAACCTACAATTCATTATCAAGAAGTCATCATTCATAAGTTCGGCATAATTAATACTCTCTCGGGTGCTTGACATCGTGATTCGCGACTCACAAGGAGTAGTAGTGTATCACTCATCTCTCAAAGTGTATGGAAAATGTTTACACTTACCATGCTTGCAATTCGTCTAACATCTCAACCACTTTTGTGTGCACAACTTAAGAATCAAAAAGGACTTTTCATTAGATTGTAATGTAGGCTCTTTGATAAGGGTATGGAAAATTTGGATTAAGTGACTTGACTTGAGCAAATAGACTTTAAAGCACACAGACTTGCAACTCACCAACCCAATTTTTCTCTAAAAATCATTTTTTTCAAGATATTTTTTCTTTTTTTCAACTCAACTCCACTCTTTTTCTCCTTTTTCATTCTTAGGTTTGTTTGCCTTTTTTTCTTTTCTTTTTCTTTAGCCTTAAGTTCTCAATTTTTCACAATTTTCAAAATTTTCTTTTCTTTTCTTTCCTTTGCTCGATTTTCTCTCTTTCTTTTTTCAGAGGTTTTTCTTTCTTTTTCGAGCTTCATTCTTCTTTTATTCACCTAGATATTGTTCATCCCTCATTCTTTTGCCAACTTTCTCTCTTTTTCATAATTTTCACCACATCTCCCCTAAACTTGTTCATTTTCTATAAGCTAAAGAAATTTTAGAGATAAAATCATTTTTTCAATTTTAAAGATCAAAATGTAGCTAACAATAAAAAGTTAAGGCTCAAAGTGGTTAACTAGGGAATCATGAGTTCATAGGTAAGCTTTTTAGGCTAAGTAGGCTAAACAAAGATGGTCTTAAATCATTTTCAAAAATTGCACACACACATGACTTCGATGAAGATACCAGAGCAAGTTCTAGAGTTCTATCAATCCTGAATGACACACTCAAGAAAAATAAGAATGCATAAGATAAAAGCAGTTAAAGGCACAAAAGCTCACAGGCTTATTTTTCGCAACGTGCTCAAATACCCAGTTTTCTTAACTATTGCCAAACAAATAAATTACATCTCCTCAACCATTCATCGCATTATTCACAAAAATATGTCATCTCATAAAATCAAATGCTCATAGTAAAATCATACGAAAGTCTTGTACTTTTTTCGAAAATCTTGATTAAAAACACACACAAAAGAAATTAAACGTGCTAAAAAAATATTACAACTAAAAAAATCAAAAATAAAAAAAAAAAAAAAGAAATCATAATGTAAAATTTTATGCTCTACATGCAATCCTAAAATGCATGCAAAATGCAAAAGACTAAATTACGCATTCTTGACAATCCCCCCTCCCCCAAACTTAAAATATGCTTCGTCCCGAACATATAAGGAAATTATCAAAATAAAAGAAGAACACGTAAATAGTACTTACCTGGATAGTTCACACGGTCCGTGTGCATTTCACATGGTTGGGCCATGTAGCCCTGATCGTGACCTCTGTTTTGTTGTTGTCTCCAGCCACACGGTCGTGTGCAACTCACACGGCCTACCAGTGTGGCTGGTCTCTGTGGGTCGCACGGCCCGTGTGGAATTCCACACGGTCGTGTGAAGTTTTTTTTCTTAACCCCAAGGTTTGTCGCGACGCCTCTTGGGTTGCCTCCCACAAATCGCTAAATTTTACGTCTTTAGCCAGACTTCAGAATTCTAACATCACTATCGTTGAACTGTGTCGGTTGAAATCCTTGAGCCCTCATATTCCGTACCATCCATCAGACGAATGACGTCACTGTTTTCTCGGATTAAGTTTAGTATCGCCTGGGAATTTGCCTTTTTGATGTTGGCCTTCCACTGCAGTAAAGATTTTGGGCTACTTGTGTCTCCAAAGATTTTATTCTCGCATTCAACAAAAATGATGTTACAAACAAAGCAATAAAAAAAATTATTTACAAAAATAAAAAAATATTTACAATTCACAAAATAAAAAAATCAAAAATAAAAACAATTTTACAAAAATAAAATAAAAAAATATTTACAAAGAAATCGAGAATAGAAAAAATAAATATATTTACAAAAGCTTCAATTAAGATTGAACTATTTATTACTATATCTAAGTAGAATCTTTCAATCCCCGGCAACGGCACCTAAAACTTGTTCGCCAAAAATATTTGAATCTCTATACTGCAAGTGTATAGTGTAATTTATAGTATAATGGCAAGCAAGGTCGTATTCCTCAGGGATTGACTACGAAACACTTAGGCTATAATAACATCGCATTCCAATTTTATTGAAGTGACCGAATATCAAATTATAGAAAAATCAAAAAATAAAATAAAAAGAAATAAATTGTGAACCCCACAAGTATTTTCAACAACTACGAAAGCAACCTTAGGCACATAATCTCAACATGCTTCTTCAAGATTAAATCCAATTAATGTTTCACAAAACCAATTCATGCAATTCTATGGGTTCAATTCCTAAATTAGTGTATTCCCCTCTCGGGCGGCGCATAAACAGTAGATTAATAACAATTGTAGGTCTCCCATCTCGTTAAAACTATTATTAACTCCCAAAGGATCTATAAATTGAATGACTCCCCACAAACAGTTGTAGGTCTCCCGACTCGTTACACCCGTTTATGTCTGAATTCGGTTTTCGTCTTTGTTAGAACTCCTCTTCCAAATTTCGCATTAACAAATATGACATGCTAATTATTGATCATATAAAAAGCAATTAAGAATAAGCACTCGAATTCATAAAATAGAACACATAAATCAATTAAGAAATAATTAATCAATATTTAACATGAATCCACAGTTTTGATTATGCCCTAATATCCGAAAGATTAGCCAAACATTAATAACAAATTCATAGACAAACTTGAAATCAACATTGTGACATCGTTTAAGCACAACAAGAGATCTAAACTAAGAAAGAAAACCCCTTCTTGTCAGGATGGATTCCTTCCAAGCCTTCGAAGCTCTTGTGCTTCCGTAGATGCGAAATGACTTGTGGTGTTCTTCGTAACCTACCCCTCCTCTCTCAGAAGACCTTTGATCTTGTGTTTCTGTGTATTTTGGTGTGTTGTATATTGTATGAATGATGATAGATGATGAAAATTCGTTTAGGCCTTGGTCTCCTTTATATAGGTGCTTTGAGAGATCACTAGTAGAATTCTGATGGGATTAGGACTCAAAATCAGCCGCAGACACGTCACACCGGCTGTATGGGTTCACACGACCACCCCACACAGCCGTGTGGTCTCACACCGGTCGACCGTGCGATTGGTTTTTGACTTTTGAAAATCGTTGAATCACTTCACACAGTCATGTGGCTTTTCACATGGTTGTGTGAGTTGTAAAAAGTCCTAATTTGCTCCTGGGGTCTCATGAAAGTTGTATCCCTTCCTCTTAGCTTTCCATAGCCACTTGAATCATCTCAATATCAATTTTATAGAGAAAGTTATGGCAAAATACTAAACCCTGCCAATACTGGAAGTTGTTAGCGCATTTGGACGTTTTTTAAGGAAATTCCCTTTTGTTCGATCGTGCATGCTTCTTTCCTTCACATATTTGCTCGTACCTTAGCTCTTGACCTATACTTTGAAACATGATATCGTTTTTTTTATCCAATTTAGCTCAATTTCTTGTAAGAAGTTACAAGAATACGCAGTATCACGTGCAACAAAGTAAACCAACCAAAACACACTGAATATACGTGCAAATGTATCAAATATATATCAAAATAAGCCCCTAAATGGACGTATATTTTACACGTATCACCTACTGTGCAGATGCAAATTTGAGAGTAACATGATGTGTATGTTTATATGCATGAATTTTGTAATTGTGAATGTGTATTCCACTGAATGTAGGGGTCTTAATTTATAGGGAAACACAAAGGATCCTTTAAAGGAAAGCCTCTAGTCTTTGGACTCAATTATGTCCAAAAATATTGATCAATCCTTCCATATCTTGATTGATTTGTGCAGAGTCAATCCTTCCAATTGTAGCCTCAATCGGTTTAAGAAATGATTTGATGCTCTCTTTCAAGATTCCATATAATTGGTGATTTGAGTCAAAGTTGCTTATTTAACAGAGAAAATCAAGCAACTTACCAAACACCGGATTTTGACCAATTTACCAACATTCCATATATGTTGGATACCTTTCCCAAAAATTAATATTTCCAAGTGTATCATTTGTGCATCGATTTCTCACTCACCAATAAATGGTTTTGTGAAAATAAATACACCACTCGTTTCCAAAATTAACGAGTCTCCACACTTGAAATTTTAGCTTTACCAAAACTAATTTTTCCAACAACACATGAGTGGAAACGATGCATGTATGCATGCAAAATCAGTCACTCAGACTCTAGGAAATATTGTTGCATCAGGATAGGTAGTTTGCGGCTTTGAATCTTCCATAGTGAGATACTATCGGATATATCTGCGGCTTAGTGAACATGATGCCTTGAACTACTCCGCGTACAAATATACCAAGACAACAATATTTATATAACAACATTTATACTACTATCGAAGTTCTCTGATTGTGTCCATTTTGGCCATGGATCGCACTTATGATTCATAAGTGTTTCATATGATAGGTAACCTTGCCTATCAGATGTAACGTATAATACCCCACCTTATTAGGTATAGAACGTCATTAAAAGTTCATAGGACTTAACATCACCACAGTCAGCAGATGTAACACTTGGTTATGCTATCTAAGAAATAGTTAGCTTAAAGCTAAGCACCAAGTGCTATGACTGAACAGTTTAAAGTTTAGTTTTCTCATTAAACCAAGTTCTTGGGATTTCCAGTCATCATGGATGGGTCTCCACTAAAAAAAATTCTTTAAATTGTGGATTTTACACCAATTCCCTCTAGCATTTTACAATTGATCTCATCTTTAATCAAATTTGCGCGCAAAATTGAGATCAATTTCTTTACATATTTGAGCACATAGTCTCTGAGCATGTGTAACCACTTCAAATTGACATAAGTGACACCAGTGGACTTTCAAGCCCTTCAATATCAATGTTGCTTTATAACACCTTAAGCTCATATAGACTATTGTCATTATGTCATCTCTTTATCAAAAGAGATTCATTTGACTTTATCGTTTGTCAAACTTGTCATTATCCATACAATGACTTAATAATTGTACGCGTTCCCTTCAAGTTCGGGTACAACAATCTATTTTAGGTCTACCTTGATGAGGTTAGCCTTTAAAGCCATTTCCTACACCTTTTCTTGGTACCTCAATGTGTGCAGTGGTACAACACTCAAGAGCACACTAAAAGATGCACCTCTTTAAGATAAATCACAGGTGACCTTTTTTAGCTATCAACTAGCATTGTCAATGTCAATTGACTTATTGTCACTCCCCAATCTTGATAAGTAGAAATAAATATAATATTTTTCGGAGTACAACTCCAGAAAATCATAAAAACTTAAATTTGGCCAGGCCATATCCAAAATGTTATACATCACATTACAAATACACAGCGGGAGTCTAACATGTAGTAATATTCCAAATAACAAACATAAATACCGGCTATATAATAAGTTTGAATATCCAAAATATTGATACAAAAGCAAATATCCATATAATTCCTAGAAATTATTCCACCAATTTCAACCTTGATTCGGAAACCCTTCATCGGACCCCTCATTGTCAAATCCACCTGTCTCTGAAAATTTTAAAATTTGTGGGGTGAGCTAAACGAACTCAGTGGGTGGGGGAATGGTGATAATGATAGTTTAAATAAAATTAAATAAGTTTTCTTAAGCATGAGCAAAGAAATTGAGTTTACATTTTTAAAATTTACCAATTTTTCTAAGTGTACATGTGATGACATACAAGCAAGCATCGTTACAAGAAAATAACATTTCATTAAAATCGCAGTTTCCAGAGATAGTTTGACAAGAATAAAGTTTAATAAAATCAAGCGATGGCAAGAAATGACAAGTAGTAACAATAACGAGCAATTACTGTAAATGTTAAATGTTTACTGGACAAGCGAGTAGAAGCACTAAAGAACAAACAAGAACGAGCAAGCAAGCAGGAACACCGAAGTGTTAACAGTCATAATTGAGCTGATCGGGCTACAATTATGCCGTTCTACCTTATGACTCCCCAAACAAGAATTGACCGAAGTCACAGGCTACCTTATAACTACCCCAGGTGGCTCGACGTCTCTTTAGCTAGGACCTATTTGTCCAGAGATCGTCATATTCCGGAATATACCAAACCTACGACCCATTTCGCCCACAGGACACTCTGTCCTACAGTGATGGGATTAGGACCATGGCCGGTCAAATCAAATCAAGACTGTAAGTGACCTACTCAATCTCGTTTGACCAAACCACACCGCACGACAAACAAGCAAACACAAATATCCAAAATAATATAAAAATTGATTTTTGTGGCACACATATACAAGTCTAATATAGCAATAAACGTAATAATTTCTAAATGGCTCACAGCCCAAGCAAGAATACTCAAAATAGCAATTGTCAGTTTCACATGAGTAAAGTGATTTATAATCGGAGTTGGAATTTAATCGAATGTCGATATATATATTAATCAGAGAACTTCCAAGTTCAAAATCTCAAAATAAAATCAGGGGTTAATTTCCAAATTTTCAGTTTGAGTTTTAAACTGTTACATAATTGCACAAAACTTTAAAAAATTCTAAAATTCTAAACTGGTATTGAAATTTTAAATTTTACTATTAATGATCTCTCATTTTAAATATATAGCATGTACAGTTTAATGTCAAGAGTTTTATGTTAAGTGTTCCTTCTTCTTTCTTTTTTCCTTTTACTGCATATTATCCCTTAGTTTATCTAAAAATCTCATTTTTAACCCTAAACTTTAAATATTTTTTAAAATGATCCATTCCCATTTAAAACAATTTAGGAAAAATATAAAATAAAATTCCAAAAAACAAGTCATCCCGAGAGAGGCGGTTTCAGGTTTTGAGTTCAAAATTTGAAATTTTATTTTAGTCCCCGATTTTATGATAAATCGCCTATTAAACCTCAAGATCAATTTTCTTTTCAAACCAACCCCGAAGCACTTATAACATTTTAAAAAAGACCCTACAGTTTCGTACTTCACAGAATTAGATAGATCTTACTTTCAAAAATTTAAGTTTAGTCCCTATATTTTCTATATTTGCAAAAGTGACTTCTAAGTTCAATTTTTCTTCCAAATTCAAGCTCAATACATCCATGTACTTCCAAAATTAAACCAGGCCAACATCTAAAATAACATCAAAACAGCCCCAAAAATTTGAAATTTCAGTTTAGTACCCAAGTTACAAATTATTACAATTTTAATCCTCAAACTCCAATTAAATTCCAAAAATGACTATAAATCATTCAAGAAAACATATAACCACACCCAAGCATATAAAGAAACATGATTTTCATGCTATTTAAAGAATTTAAACATGCTTTACAAGAATCAAAATGCAAGCACACTATTTAACAAAATAATTTAAGCTTTAATTTTACCCACCTCAACTTCTCTTCAATTCTTGATTTCAACTTGTCACCCAATCAAATTCTCCAAACAAAACCCTACAAATTCGTTATAATCCTAACTCATGAGATTACAATTCACCATATTAAAAACAATAAAAAACTTAAAAATGAACCTCCACTTACCTAGTAGCTTTGTATTAATACTTAGAACAAGATTCTTCCTATTTTTCTCAACTTTTCGGTCACTTCCAAAAACCCAAGGAAAATCTTTCCTTTTGTTCCTCTAGGTAGGATGATGGTTTAGGTTGATATAACTGGAGTTTTGATGGCCGTAATTTGCAAAAATCTTTGGTTATTTCTTGAGGGTATTCACGGTTCTATGGAGAAAAGAATGAAGAAGTTTATTTGATGGGTTTGTTGTCTTACTATGGGGTAGTCTTGCAAGACAAAGTGTAGAATTCTAGCTTTCACTCTCTTAGGAATTTGACTTAGCCAAAACAAAATATCTCCTCAATGTGTTTGGTAAAATCGGTCAACAAGAAAGTAAAAGGAAGGAAGACTTGGTTCAATTGTGTCCAAGTGTAGTGATAAGGTGAATTTGTGTGGTGGGGGTTAACTTTGGTCACAATTAGAATTTTGTTTTAACTTAAAAAGTGAAATAAAGTATAGGATCCATTTTAGGATAATGGGTAGAGTTGATGCCATAAAGAAATTGGTAAATATGAAATTGTTTGCTCTTCTGAGTAGTGGTGTAGATGGTCAACATAACAAGTCTCCTTCCATGAGGAGTGTTTTTTTCTCTCTCTAGGAGTGCCCGTGTTCTTGGTTATTGTTCCATTACTTTGCCCTAGTTCCTTGTTCTGTTCGATTTGTGGTTAGGTCTTCTCCAGTCGGCAGCTTCATCTTTGTTTCTTTCTTCTCTCGTGTGGTCGGAAGTCGAAAGGGGGGTCTGAGCTGAGCCTTTTAGCTCATTTCTCTCCTAGGCTTGGTTGTGGTTTTTTGTTTTTTGTTTTTTCTAACTCTTCTTCTGTTTCTTGCTTTTTGTCCTCTGCTTTTTAGTTTTGGCTTTTGCAGGTGAGTGAAGCTTATATTGATCTCTTAAGTGGATTGGGGGATTCTTAATATGGATGGTGATATTGCTTGTAAGCTTCAGAGATTCTCTTTGTCAGTAAAAGAGCAACAAGGGGTGGACATTGACGACGGGGATATTATGAGTAGCAAAGAAGAATGTATGAGGAGCTTGTTTGGAAAGGCTTTGGGGAATAAAAAAGTGAACTACACAGGGTTAAAAAAAACAATGCTTGGTATCTGGCCTATTGAGGAACCCTTTGTATTACGAGAGCTGGGCTTTAATCCTTTTTAGTTCATTTTTCAGGATGGGGAGGATAAAATGAGGGTTATGTAGGGGAGAGTGTGGTCGTTTGATAGTCAATGGGTAATTTTAAAAGAGTGGAGAGAAGGTATGGATATAAAAATAGAAAGGTTTGGGGAGGTTGATTTGTGGGTACAAGTTTGGAATCTTCCCGCACACTGGATCAGCTCTGAAGTGGGAGTAAAAGTTGGGAGAGTGTTTTCGACTGTGAAAGATGTGGTAATTTCAGAAACGGGAAGCATCCGTGGGAGATTCATAAAAATTCTGGTATCAATTGATATTGAGAAGCCATTATTAAGGGGCATAAACCTGAAGCTGAAAGGAGAGGGCCACTGGGTGGATTTTAAATATGAGAAGCTTCTTGGGCTATGCTTTTATTGTGGGATGGTTGGACATAATGAAAAATATTGTCAAGAAAAGAAAAAAGATTTGCTGAGCAATGAGCTGAAGAATGGCAGGTTTGGAGATTGGCTAAAAGCTGAAGACTTTGCTGGTGGGGGGAAAGTGTTGAGATTTATGAAACAAGAGAGTCCCAAGACACCTATTAAATCTGATTCAGAGAGTAGTAGTGAGGAGAGCTGTTGTAAGGGGATTAGAATTACTGAAAAAGGATCTCCTAGTAGAATCAAAAATCAGGAGTGGGGGTCGGAAAATGAAAAGAATAAATGCTCCTCTAATATTTTGTTGCCTGAGAAACTGGTTTCTGATGGCTCGGGGAAGGGTAATCTCTGTTCAGAAAAGCCCTTGAGGGATGCAAGAGGAATCAGGGGGGAGGGGAGAGCTTCAAGATATAGAAGGGAAGGCCTCCGTAATTATTCAAAGACCAGTCACTAGAAAACTCCTGAAAGAGATATCTACAGAGGTGGAATTCCCACCACAGAGCCGTGGGGTTAAAAATTCTGGAAAAAGATGGTCTAGGTTAGAGGTAGAGGAAATGAGTGGAGGTAAGGAGAATATGAATGTGAATGTGGATCCAAATAGTAAAATGGGAAAGCGTAAAAGAAAAGAGGGGGTCTTAGATTTGGAGGAAGGCATGGAAGGGAACCAGGGAGAGAAAGCCGTTTTGAACAAAAAGAAGAAAGTGAGGGAGGATACTGAAGATATGGTGGAGGAAGCCAGCCCTGAATGGCCCCAAATTACACCATGAAGGTATGTGTGTGGAATTGTAGAGGGCTGGGAGGGCCCTGTACAATTTCCCAGTTAAAGGAGTCTTGGAAACTCCACCTCCCAGAGGTAATTTTTCTTAGTGAAACAAAGAAAAAGGGTACTTTTGTTCAGACAGTCTGTAGGCAGTTAAAGGTGGAGAATAGATGGATTGATGTGGATCCAATATGTACAAAAGGGGGTTTGTTAGTGATTTGGGCAGATAATATGGTGGTTCATCAATCTATATTGAATCAATTCTGCATTGAGCTTGAGTTTGGTAAGGAAGGGGACAGTAATAAAACCTGGGGAATTTTTGTGTATGCTAGTAATGATGATAATGAGATGATGGTGCAATGGGAATATCTGATTCAATCCAGAGCTAGATGGGGGAATGATTGGATTGTGATGGGGGATTTCAATGATATTTGTTCTAATCAGGAAAAAAGGGGAGGCAGAATTAGACCAAGTTGGAGTTTTATTTAACTGGTTCATCAGGGGCATGGAGATGCAAGAGATCCCCTTTGTGGGTGATTCTTTCACTTGGGCTAACAACAGAGAATGAGAGGGGTTTGTGGAAGAGAAGTTGGATAGAGCCTTTGGTTCAGCTGATTGGTTTCTGAAGTTCCCTAAAGCAATTGTCAAATCTGAATTTAGAGCCTCTTCTGATCACTGTCTGTTAATTCTGGATAATATGGCTGATCAAACCAAAAGATTTAAAAGAAGATTCCAGTTTGATAGGAGATGGACAGAGATAGAGGGGTGTGAAGAACTGTTACTCAAGCATGGGCTAAAAACAGTGAAGGCTCATTAATGTATCAGCTCCAATCAAAAGTTAGGAACTGTAGAATTGAGTTGCTTAAGTGGAAGGAAACAAAGAATGTTAATTCAGGCTCTCAAATTGAGAGATTGAATGAGACTCTGATTAACTTGAGAGGTTTGGCTGGGAATAGGGATTGGAGAGTTTGGGATGGGGTTAAGAAGGAGCTTCATGGAGCCTATAGGAAAGAGGAGATTTTCTGGAAGCAGAAATCTAGGGTGAGCTGGTTGAAAGAGGGGGATAAGAACACCAAGTTCTTTCATTCTGTTATTTCCCAGAGAAGGATGACAAACTCTATTTCTCAACTAATTAACAGTGATGGGCATCATTGTGTGACAGAGGATCAGATTGAAAAAGAGGTCACAAGGTTTTATACTCATCTGTTCTCTTCTGAGAGGCTTCAGAGTGATTCAAGCATCTTATCAGGAATCCCTCAATCCATTTCAAAATAAATTAATAGAAGATTGATCTTGCCTGTTGGAGAAGCTGAAATTAAGAAAGCATTTTTTGACCTGAGTCCTCATAAAGCTCCGGGGCCTGATGGTATGAGTCTTTTTTTCTTTCAATTTTTCTAGAATTCTATTCATAAAGATGTTTGTGTTGCTGTGTGTGACTTTTTCAATAAGGGAAGAATGCTTAGAAGTCAGAATCAGGTTCTTATTACTTTGATACCTAAGATCAAAAATCCTACTTCTATGAGCCATTTCAGACCTATCAGTCTGTGTAATGTTGTCTATAAAATAATTTCAAAAATTCTGGCTAATAGGCTTAAAGGTTGTCTTCACCTTTGCATTAGTGAGTCTCAATCTGCTTTTATTCCGGGTAGGCAATTGATTGACAATGTTGTGATTGCACATGAATGTATCCATTTCTTGAATAGACACAGAACGGGTAGGAAAGGGTATATGGCTATTAAGCTTGACATGGCAAAGGCGTATGATCGTGTTGAGTGGGAGTGTGTTAGAATTGCTATGGAGAAAATGGGCTTCCACTCTGTTTTCATCCATTGGATTATGCAATGTATCTCCTCTTCTTCATTTTCTTTCAATCTCAATGGTAATACTTGTGGCTATGTTATTCCTTCCAGGGGATTGAGACAAGGAGATCATATCTCTCCATATCTCTTCCTCATTGTCTCTGAAATTTTTTCAAATCTTATTTATCAACATGTGGCTTCTAATTCTTTCCATGGATTGAAACTGTGCAGACAAGGTCCCCTTATATCCTATCTTCTTTTTGCTGATGACTCTATCCTTTTTTGTGAAGAAAATGTTACTCAAGCTTTTATCATTAGAGAGATTTTCAATCAGTATAATAAAGTGTCAGGACAGTTGGTCAATTTTGATAAATCATCAGTTTTCTTCAGCTTCAATACTTCAGAGAGAGATAAGGGTGAGATTTGTTCAATCTTACATGATATTGCTATTCAGAAATCTTGTAGATATTTGGGTTTGCCCTTGGGGATTGGGAGGACTAAAAAGGAAATTTTCAATTATGTTCTTGATTCTGTGAAGGAAAAAGTTCGAAATTGGGAGAATAAATTTTTGTCTCCTGCTAGAAAAGAGGTGTTGATTAAATCAGTGATTAATGCTATCACTGTGTTTGTTATGTCTTGCTTTACTTTACCTGTTAGTGTTTGCAAGAATATCAGCCAGGTGACAGCTGACTTTTGGTGGGGTGATGCTGATAATGGTAAGCATAAGATACATTGGAAAGCTTGGGAGAAACTTTCATTACCATTGAAGGAGGGTGGCCTTGGCTTTCATGATCTCAGACTGTTTAATACTGCACTGTTAGCTAAGCAACTTTGGAGGCTGTATATTGAACCAGACAGACTGATGTGTAAGGTGCTGAGAGAAAAATACTTCCCCTCTGGTGATTTTATCCATGAGCATGTCTCAAGTGGTGCTTCATGGCTGTGGAAGTGCTGGATGGAGGCAAGAGAAGCTTTTATCAAAGGATTTTTGTTGGATATTGGGGATGGTGAGTATGGGCAAATCTGGAAAACTCCTTGGGTTCCAGGAATTAAAAATTTTATTCCTAAAGAACCAGTTGGAGAGCATGTTAATTCACCTTCCCTTGTTTGTGAATTTTTGAAAGAGGATGGTGTGAGCTGGGATGTGGATAAAGTGAAGTTGTTTTGTAGAAAGGAAGATTTGAATGCTATCCTGAAACCCTTTGAGTAGGCCTGGTCAGAAGGATAAGTGGAGGTGGAAATTTAATGCTAATGGACTGTTCTCTGTGGGTTCATGTTACAAAAATCTTGTGGAGGACATGCCTGCCAGACTGTCCAAAGCAGAGAGTAGCTGCTGTAGGAGAAAGATGATGACCATTTGGAACAGAATTTGGAAGCTTAGAATCCAAAGAAAAATTAAATTTTTTCTTTGGAAATGTTGTCAAGGGATTCTGCCTGTTAAATCGAATGTTCAGAAGAGAGGGGTTGACCTGGATGTTATTTGTCAAGTGTGTGGTATGGAGATTGAAACTTTGGAGCACATGTTTTTTGAATGTGGAAGAGCCAAGTGCATTTGGAGTATTGCCCCGGTTCAATGGGATAATTTGGCTAAAAATAACTTCTCCTTTGTGGACTGGTGGGAGGAATTGTGTTCTTTGAAGTGGACATCTAAAAATGTGGATAGAATTGAACTTACCACATACTTGCTCTGGTGGCTTTAGAAGACAAGAAACCTTTGGACATTCCAACAGGTTTGGAGGCCGGAAAAGAGTGTGATTGAGATTGCACTTGCTGAATGGATGGAATTTAGTAATCTTGATTAGTTGTGCTGTGTGAATGGGTTTCTTATGTTCTGAATGTTGTCAGTGCTTTGTGGTTGTGTATTCCTTTTTGCTGAGAATTGGTGGTACAGGCTGAAGATTGGATTGCTGGATGTTTTCTGCTGGTGCCGTTCTCATTGCTGTTGTCTGGATTGTTGATGATTGTGAAGGGTTGTGTTATTTGCTGGGTTCTTGTCTCTTGGGTGTACATATATATTTTGTCACTTATAACAGGGCCCTTCATTTATTTTGACAGCAGGTTTCTTGTTTTTGAGTCTGTTTTTTTTGGTTTTGTTGTTGATTCTGCTGTTGTTTTTTCAGCGTGCTTGATCACCCTTATTGGGTTGATTTTCTAGTCTGCTCATTGATGATTAAATTGGTTGTCATGAGGATGGACTTGTAATGTTGAACTTTGTTTGGATTTTGATCCTTGGTGGAATGAAATTAGTATCGTTTCGTTAAAAAAAAAAGATTAGTGGTTAGTCAAGTCCTAAAATCCTAAAATCATCTCTTAATAAATATGACTCTAATTTAAATCATACTAATAATAGAAAAGTCTAATATATGTGAGTCGATCTAATTAGGGTAATAAATCAAATGGATCGAATTATAAAATTGCTAACAAAATAATATAAAATAAATTTACAAAATAAACTCAAATATTCAAAATATTTATTATTTAACATATTACCTTATAATACGATTCTAGGGCCTCACACTTACATCCTCTTTCTCAAGGATACCTCTAAAAGAAAACTTGTATTTCTTTGGCTCAAAGGTTATTGGGGTTAGTCTTTATTAAGACTGAGGTAAATTTATATTTACCAAACACCCCCACATTTGAGGCAAAACTCATCAACCCCACATTGTGCAACAATGTCAACTTTGAGAATTATCAATCAAATAATTATTATTTCTCACAAAGTTCAACCGTGATTGGATCACCAACTAACAACCAATACAATTGCCTAGGCATAATTCCAAAGAATTTCCCAGGAAGGACTAAAGAACTCAGTTGCATCCATTCACCATATTTTAGGTAGAGTTAACTTGCCATGTGATCCCTCACAAGGGAACGCTAAATCATATGGCTCACACAAGGCATTTTGATTTGCTCATGACTTCATTGACATGTTTTGCTTCATGTTATGACACTCAAGATGTCATAGAACTAAAGTTATCATGGCACTCAAGCTGTCATAACACCCAAGCTGTCATGATACCAAACTGTCACAACACTCAAGTTGGCACTTTGTGCCCTGCCTATAGCTGCTTAGCTATCGCAGTGTCCCAATATGGAATCTCACATTTACATTATGAGTCCAATTTAATATTTGGTAATAATTTCATATTTACCAATTTCTTTATGGCATTCATGTTAACATGCCCAAGCCTAACACACCATAAATCACAAGATTCAATCATATAAGAGGAAGAAGCAATAGTTTTATTAGCATCATTGGTGCGGTGCACATCCATCTTGAACAATCCAATTTCAAGTTGTCCCTTTTCCAAGGAATTGCCTATTTTTAGTAAGTACAAAGCTACCAAACTAAAATATTAGTCTAAAGCCTTGTTGTACCAAGTTTCCTTCGAGGTCTTTTCATACTTGACATTTGATTGTCTATTGCCTTCTTCAATGCGCAACCTGACAATCAAATTCTCCAAGTCTATTTGCTTCCTCTTATGCTTGAGATAATTTTTTAAATCCTTCCAACTAGGTGGCAACTTTTCAATAATTGCAACCACTTGGAAAGTTTCACACAACTGCATCGCCTCAGCATGGATGATGTGTAAAATCAATTGCAAATCTTGGAGTTGACTCATAACAGTCTTGGTGTCAACAATCACATACTCCAAGAACCTGCCGACAATGAACTTTTTTATGCCGGCATCCTTCGTTCTGTACTTTTTGTCCAACGAGATCCACAATCCCTTAGCATTACCTTTGAACAAGGCATACACACTGTACAACGCATTATCCAACCCATTAAGGATATAATGCTTGCACAAGTAGTCCCATTGACCCCATGCATCAAAGGGCAGCCCTACGATCCGTATTGGTATCATCTACAAAATTGCAGAAATTAAAGAGCGGTTATGGGCCTTTAACGCTAACTATTAAACCATGTCATTTTAAAAGCGGTCATCATTAATTTGTTTTAATGATTCATTGAAAATATACATAATTTTGGCGAGTAATAATTAATGTAATTTCCTAGAAATCAACAATATATAATTTAAATTATTTAAAATTATGAATGTATGAAAGAAAACATACAATCAAAATTAAAAAATTAAAGAACGATTATGGGGTAAGGTTGACTATCAAAACATTCCTTTTTAGAACCGATCAATATTTATTTATTGTACATAATATAATTACTTTTTACAGTAACTAATTATTGGCGGGAAAATTTTATGCTACTATTCTGAGAGACTTCTCTTTCTATATATGTATATATATAATTTTGTTTATTAATTCACATATTTCTTAAATAATTTAGATTTTATTTTTTAATTATTTTATATTTATGTTATTTTTAAATATTACTATAAATAGATGTTATTATATTAAGTTTGGTTAGTATTAAATTCCAATTTTAAAAAACTAAGATTATTGCAAATTAAGAAAATATAAATCGGCAACCAAATAAAATTTACACATTAAAAATACACATCATATAAAAAAAATTATACCTACCAAAATTAAGGTCAAACACAAATTCGACCAAGATTCTCAATGTTATTAATTACATCCAGATCTTGTCTATTTATAATATAAAAAAACTTAACTAAATTATAGTTTTTACCATAGAATTATATATAATATTATACATAGGATGCAGTTTAGAAAGGAAAATATTTAGCATACTATTTATAATTGACTCGTTTAATATATATATATATATATATATAATATGGAAAAAAAATAGTTAACCATTGATAAATGTGAAGTAATTGGGAGAATGAGTAGTTGCTATATGTAACGGGATAGTGATGTTCTGACAGTGTCATTGCATTTTTTTCTTTTAGCATATATGATTGATATAATTTTACCGACTTTTACACGTAAAGTGTGAGGCCCCGAATTTCAACAACGCGAGATACGAGTGTTATGTAGTGATTATTTATTCGGCTATGTATCACAAACCTATTATTAATGAAATGCGACTCTACTTTTATTTATTTCTTCCAACGTCAATTACGCATTTCGTATTTTTGAGCTTAGCAATTTTATATTCTCCTCTAGTATTAATACTTGATCGAATGACTACGACTTTAGAAATATTGGACCCTCGATAAATTAGGAGTATATTCCAATCCCTATCCAAATATTTCACTATATTCTATAATTCATTTCCCCAACAACTTCCAATTAATTTTTTTTAAAAATACATATTTCTTATTTCACATCTTTAATTTTAAAATTTAATATTAAGTATAAATATTTATACATTTTATTTTTCTTCAATTTTATAAAATAAAAGTGTTAGGAATTTTATTGTTTAGATTTTGATGAATGCCATGTAAAACTTAGAATAGAAAGTGGGCACCCCAATTCTTGTTGTAAAATGCATTGTAATAAAAAGAGTTGGCCAAGCTGAGTTAAGTCAGCTACGCCCTAACATGCAAGAAGACAACTGAAGACTTGAAGGAAGACTCATTGCGAGACATTTGAGTATGGCAAAGAAGAGTAGACAGGGAACTCTACTATAGAAGCGGTGAGATCTGGTGAGTTGAGCATCGGTCAAGTCAACTCAAGGAAAGCCAAGTCTCAAGTTGAAGTGATGAAGAGTCATCCATGATTGGAAGTGACTCTAAGTCACCTGGAGAAAGCAAGGAAATGCGATCAAGTCGAGATAATCGTAAAAGAACCGTTTAAATCAAGAGAATTACTTAAACAAGTAATATCTCCATACCACTTTTCTCGGAGTGCTCAGTCCCAGAAGCGTGCAAAAGGAATGAACCAATGGGAAGCACTACACCGTGTCAGAACTCTGAAAAGGTGAAAGAACAATTCATACGAGGAAATGGCAATTCCAAGAAGCGCAACAAGACAAGCCAACGACTGAAAGTGACTTTCAAAAATAAGTCTATCTCTTCAACGGGCAAATTTTTGAAAGTTCACTATAAAAGGCTGAGGAGTTTGTTTGAGAAAAATGAGATACATAGATGACACATATGTGAGATATACAAGCATATTAGAAAAACTAAAACATTCTCAATCCTCAAGCCTACATTACGAAGAACATCAATCCAACACTCACCTGTGAAGGAAAGATAACTTCAATCGGTTGAAGAGGAAAATATCGAAAACAAGGGGTCTACATTCCGGGAAGGATTGTAGGAAGGTTCAAGGTTGAGCCAAGTCTTAAGCTTTTGGAGGGCTTCGTGATCAAATCCAAAGAGCTTGAGCAAGTGAGTTTGTAGTAGCAAGGCAAATTGCCCTGTGAAGAAGCCGAGTCGTCGAGAAGCGGTGAGTGATCAAGGCGTCTCAGCATCGAGTCCCAAAGGATCAAGTCGGTGTGTGATCAAAACTTGTATCTGGGTATTACCACTTTGTAAACCGATCATTACCTAGTGGATTCCTCCGGGAGCCTGGAGAAGAGATGAGTAGAAGAATTACCCCATCTTGAACCTCTATAAAAATTTCATTGTGTCATTTACATTTCAAAGACTTTAATTCTTGCAATTTTAATCGCTTATATCTGTTTGATAAATTTGCTATCCACTTAATAACTTATAAGTACTAAACCAAGCACTAAACTCTTACTTAATCAAACTTAAGGGTGTTAAGTCTTCCAATGAAAAACAAAAACGATCAAGTTAATTTAGAGCTAACGGTGAGTTATTCCATCAACAACTCAGTTGAGTTTGTTGAGTGATTAACTCTACTGAGTGACTAAATTGACTGTCCATCAAGGACACAACTGTGTAGTATCAACTCTGTAGATTTAAAAGGACTAAATCGAAAATTTGGTAAGGTTTATTCAACCCCCTTCTAAACCTTACACTTACACCCCTTGGGACCTACAAGTGGTATCGGAGCGGTTGGTTCATTGAACCCTCCACAGTTCTTGAACTAGATCTCCAAACTTTTCAAAGTCTGCTTTAGTACTTAAACCTTCAAAACTCTTTTTATCATTAAAAGTTATTATCATGGAAGCAAATTTGACACGCATCCCTATGTTCACTATTGAAGAATTTGATGATTGGAAGATTCGTATGAGGCTCATCTATCAAAGCATTACATGATGAGATGTGGATAGTGATAGAAGATGGGCCTCTCGCAAATCTTAAAGGTGAACACATTTATGCGAAGAGTTGCGGTGAAGGAGAAGAAGATGTTGCTCTAGACCCGTCATGGTTGAAAAACCAAGAACGAGTGGACAAATGATGATGAGAAAAAGATATAACCTGGACAATGTAGCCAAGGACATCCTCTACAAAACCTTGGACAAAGCCATGTTCAACAAAGTCAAATCATGCAAAACGGCTAAGGAAATATGGGACAAGTGACATTGATTTGTGAAGGCTCGAGCAAATCAAAGAAAACAAATTATCGGTGGTGTCTGAGAAATTTGAGAACTTCAAAATGATCTCGGAGAGAACCTGGATCAACTAGATGCTCGATTCACGAAATCACAAATGAGTCATGCACTTGGAAAGGAATATACACGAAGGAAATGTGTATGAAGATCCTAAAAAGTCTTCGGTGAATGGGAAATGAAGGTCATGGCTTTGAGACATTCCATGGACCTATCAAAGACATCCAACCATGAGTTATTCTCGGACCTCAAAGCCTACGAGTTTGAGTGAGAAGAAAAGACCGAGAAGAGACAATTTGTACCCAAAACAGTTGATCTAATTGTTAAAGATGGGAAGAGAGTTGAGGTCAAAGAAGTAATTGACCCGAAGAAATAGCCCCGATGGTTAAAAGATTTAACAAGTTCTTTAATAAGAACTACAAGAGAGGAAAGGGTGAATCTCCCGGAAGACACTCGGCTCCTCCAAATCAAGGGAAGATAGGCCAACCAAGAGAACAGATCATCAAAAAGTTGAGTATCAAAGGGCCGACAATCCAAGAATGGAAAGAGCTGATCAAAAGGTTGAATATCTATCTTTGGAACGTAGACAACCAGGTCACTATGCCATTGATGTCCATATCCTGTAGTCAACAAATACAGGGATGAAGAAGAAAGGAAGGTCTTGAGAGAAAGAAGACAAGAAAGGAAAAAGGCAATGATGGTGCAGAGACTGCTGAAAACAGCCAAGTCAAGAGAGACAAGTGATTGAGAGAGCAAAGTGAAGCCGACTACTCAAGTGACTCGAAGAAGAAGCCCTGTCGCTTGATGGCCAAAGAACAAGATCAACTCGACCAAGAAGATGAGGTACAATCTAACTCAACAAACTCGGACACTAGTGATAGTGATTGTGACACACACACTTCATCACCCACTGATCTTTATGATTCATTAGGCAAAATGATGAAAGATTTTGAACACATTAAATCCTCACACACACTATTGAACGAGGAAAAAGCGACTACTCTAAAAAACCAAAACTCAAAGTCGACTAAGGAGCCGAGTACTCTAAGTCAAATAGCTATTGAGAATAAAAGTTTAAAAAGGCTGAAAATGCTAAATTAATAGCAGATATTCTTTGCTATAGAAAAGAGGAGAATGACCTCAAGAATGTTATTGCCTCATTCACTAAGGCATCTAAATCATTGGATGATCTTATTATGAGTCAAAGAGAATGTGGAGACAAGACAGGCTTATGATTTAATTCCTCTCTTGCTATGTCAAACCTCAAGAGTAATTTTGGAAAAAGGATCTTCAAGTCATGAAGAGTCCGAAAAATCCAAAACTCTAAATGTTGCACACACATTCACTCCAAAGCACAATAACAAGCAAAGCGGCCTTGGTTACAAAGGAAAAGGAAAACGACCAGTTGAGTGTCTTTGAAAGGACGGTGAGAAGAGATTCACCGAGTCCTCAAAGCAAACTCCTAACAGAAAATACTGTAAAAAGGAAGCAGAGCTACCAAAAATCCCAGAAAATCCATAAAATAAATACATATGATGGGAATGGTAGAAAATATCCAAGCCAAGTTGATTGGAATAATGTGAACTATCAAAGATAAACTTATGGAATATAAGCCCAAATGGCAAAGGCCAAGAACTCAAAGAAAGGCCATTCCAAAAGTATAAGAGCTTTCATCAAAGACACCCATGCACCTAGGCATCACACTCAAAGTCACCACAATTACCCAAGGAAGGCAATTGCTAAAACACATATGCGGCATACTGAGACAAAAGAGACAATTTGTATGAACCTAGAATCCCCAAGCAATTTGCGAATTAATTATGATTATGGCACGATAGATGGCAACCCCTTAGAGTCAAATCATTTGGCTATAAGTTGGTTGGATCATCTTACAATTCTAACCCCTCGGGACCCGGACAAGTATGGGTACCTAAAACTTAATTTCCTTGATTGCGGGTTCAAGGAACAAAGTGAGTGCCAAGGAACCTGGTACATGGATAGTGGTCATTCCGGACATATGACAGAAATAAGAAAAATCTATCAAAATTCAAGGAAGTTAAAGGAGCAAAAGTCATATTTGGAGGAAATGAAGCTCTGGCGAAATAAGAGGCATTGGATCTATCAAGAGGAATGGATTAGAAATCACGGATGTTGCATATGTTGAAGGACTCAACTTCAACTTATCGAGCATCGATCAACTCTGTGACAAGGGCTACAATGTTGGATTCAACATGGGTATATGCCAAATCAAAGATATTGAATCAAATGAAGTTGTCTTTGCAAGGATGTAGACAGAAAAATATGTATGTAGTGGATTGGTCAAATCGCAACACTCAAAGACTGTCTACTAGCAAAAAAGCACAAATTGAATCAAGTTCATGGCACACAAAAGGTGAGTCACCTGAATTTCAAAACAATTAACAAGTCGGCAAGAAGTCATCTTGTAGAAGGACTTCGATTGATCGAGTATACAAGAAGGAGAGTATATGTGATGCATGTCGGAAGGAAAGCAAATCAAGTCGTCATTCAAAGAAAAGACATGCCCATCCTCAACAAGAATATTGCATCCGCGCTTCATATGGATCTATTTGGCCCAAAGTGGAACCGGCCCAAAGATAAGTGGAAAGAAATACACCTTGGTGGTAGTAGATGACTACTCAAGATATACATGGACAATATACATGTGCAAGAAGAAAGAAACTCTACAAAAACTACCCACGGTGATGAAGAGGATTCAAAACGAGAAGAGTCAAAACATTATCAAAATAAGATCGGATAGAGGAACCGAGTTTGTCAATGGAATAATAACTCAAGTATTGTATTGAAAATGGTATTGGTCATGAACTATCAGCAAGAACTCCACGTGAGAATGGAGTTGCGAGAAAGAAGAAACAGAACCCTCAAAGAAGCGGCAAGGACCATGTTAGCTAAAGCGGGGTTACCAAAAAGATTTTGGTCAAGCAATCAACACGACTTGCTACACTCAAAACAGATGTATGATAAAGGCGGTGACAAAGACTCCTATGAGATCCGGGTGGAAGAAAACCAAATGTTGCATATTTGAGAATATTTGGATGTAAATGCTTCATCCACAACAATGGCAAAGACAATCTAAAGGCTTTTGATGCTAAAGTGATGAAGGTATCTTCTTAGGATACTCGGTGAAAGCAAAGCCTGAGGATACTCAACAAAAGAACTATGGTTTGAGAAGAATCCATTCATATAGTATTCGATGAGCCAAATGTAAATGGAGAAGACATTGAAGAGTCGGTGATAAATTTGAATCATCCAACCATACTGAAGAGTCCTTATCTTTCAAGTTTGAAAAGTGGAATTATCAATTGAGAAGAAGATGAGATATCTGAATCTCAAAAACAATTTGGAAAATTTGCGCTAAGTGATTACGAGAGAGACCGACGACGGCGACATGGTACCGCAAGTCGATGAATCCGGCTAACTCACTCCAACCCGATGTAAGATGGTGAGAGATCATCCACGAACTTGTAATTGGAGATATAAAAGAAGGTGTCAAAACAAGATCCAGAACTCAACAAGAAGCTATGTTCACTTGCTTCATCTCCCAAACAGAGCCCAAAGACGTGTCACAAGCATTGGATGACACACATTGGATTCAAGCTATGCAAGAAGAAGAGTGAATCGGTTTGAAAGAAATAAAGTGTGGGAATTAGTGCAAAGACCCATACATCAAAATGTGATTGGCACCAAATGGGTGTTCAGAAATAAGATGAACGAGGAAGGTTCTGTGGTAAGAAACAAAGCAAGACTAGTAGCCAAAGGATATTCCCAAGAAGAAGGGATAGATTTTGATGAAACATTTGCCCCTGTAGCAAGATTGGAAGCTATAAGGATGTTTCTTGCCTATGCAGCTCACAAGAATTTCATTGTATATCAGATGGATGTAAAAAGTGCATTCCTAAATGGTGTATTGGAAGAAGAAGTGTATGTTGAACAACCTCCAGGATTTGAGCAGAAAACTCTTGGAGACAAGGTATACAAACTCAAGAAGGCTCTATATGGATTGAAACAGGCACCCAGAGCATGGTATGACACTTTGTCACAATTCCTAACCAAAAATGGATTCACAAAAGGAAAAGTAGATAGAACACTTTTCAGAATTCAAGACAAAAAGAGTATACTGCTTGTTCAAATTTATGTGGATGACATCATTTTTGGTTCCACAAACAGAGAGCTGTGTGAAAAGTTTTCAAAGCTCATGCAAAGTAAATTTGAAATGAGCATGATGGGAGAGCTGACATTCTTCCTTGGACTCCAAGTGAAACAGTGAAGGATGGAACCTTCATAAGTCAAACAAAATACACCAGAGATTTAATGAAGAAGTTTGGTATAGAAGAGAAGTCTTACGTAAAAATACCAATGAACACATCATCAAAATGGACATGGATGCAGAGGGCAAGCCTCAGTAGATCAAACAAGATCTGAGAGCACTTATTGGATCATTGCTCTATCTCAAAAAGCAAGCGAGGCGGACATCACCTATCTTTGTAGGTGTATGTGCAAGATTTCAATCTGCTCCAAAAGAGAGTCATATGACAAGCGACTAAGATAATATTGAGATACTTGAAAGGAAGCCAAGAAGCGAGGCCCTACGGTATCAAAGGAAGGTGGATTCAAGCTAATTGGCTATTGATTCTGGCTATCTTTGGATGCGAGTGGACAGGAGAAGAGCACTTGAGGCACATGTCAAATGCTTTAGAAACAGATCTGATTTCTGGTTTAGCAAGAAGCAAAACTCAATAGCCACCTCCCACGGTGAGGCGAGAATACATATTGCGGGCGGTTGTTGTGCCCAAGTCCTATGGATGAGACAAATGGTGAGAGACTATGAAGTTGAAGAAAAAGAAATTCCAATCATGTGTGATAACACAAGTGCAATTGCAATTACTCAAAATCTGTGTTGCATTCAAGAACAAAGCATATTGATGTCGATATCACTTCATAAGAGATCATGTTGAAAAGAAGGATATCATCCTGGAATATATTTCAACCGATAAACAACTAGCCGACATCTTCACAAAACCATTATGTGAGTCAAGATTTGAAGAACTCAAACATGAGTTGGGGTTAATTGGTGGTGACACTCGCATTTAATCAAAGAAGAGAAATGGAAGCAGAAAAAGGGTGAAAAAAAGAGCAAAATGTAAATCGAAGAAATCACTATATCGGAAAGAAACTACACCGAGTCGGTGATAGATGAGTCACTAAGAGAATCGTGAGAAGTAGAGTTAAATCGGCTAAGGGATAAATTTGAATAACTTATGAGCAATGTGACAAAAACGTTGTCGTTTGACTAAGCGGGAATGTTTTAAGAAATACGTCAAAGACAATGATGATGTGTACTGGACATAAAGCCGCACACCAAGCTTATGATTGGATATAAATCTTTGCCGCATTAAATACGAGACATGAAATGCTAAATAGGCGTGCAAAATCCAAGCCCGTTGATTTCGATCACATTTCAAAAACCACCCGCACGTCCTTTCATAAACCATATTTAAACCATTTTCGTCCGTTTTCTCTCTCACACTTCTAAAACCTGTTCATCTCTTTCTCTCAAAAGCAAAGGCAAAAATTCTCTCGAAACCCTATCTATCTTCAAATCAATTTAAGTTTTTTTCTTGATATAATCTGAAAAATGGCACCAACTTATGACTTTACCAAGTTAGGAAAGCAAATCCACACCGGCTCTACGGTGGATTTCGACGGAATGATGAAACAGGGGTCCGACGACACCCTAGTGAAGAAAATCGTTGAAAAGTTAGAAACGTCCGATCGAAACCGTTTAGCGTTAGAATACCCGATGACATATGTGGAGGAAGTCGCACAATTCTACGTGAATGCTGAGATTCACGATGAAGGAATCAAGTCATCATTCACGGAAAGCGGTGACTATCTCTCGCAAGGATTTGGCCAAACATTGCTCACTACCAGAGAGGCGCATCGGAGATTAACGAAGGCGATGTAAACCTGGCCGATGCTTGGAAAGAAATAGCCAAGCGACTCGACTTTCTTTGATAAAATAGTGTATACTGACAAACAAGAGATCTTTGAAGGAGGATTACCACAAGTGTTGGACATAGTTGCCAAATGTATCGACATCAAGTTTGGCGACTTTGACCAATGTCAAAGGCAAAGCGATTGTAATGGCTGCAATCATCGAAGAAAAAGAAGATAAACTGGGCTGAGTTTGAGTTTGTCACAGCAGACTCTGCTTAACGCGAACGTGGGAACAAATCCTTCAAAGAAGATGGCACATTTGGAGGATCCCTAGGATATGGCCTAGTGATTGGCCGGCTAATGGAGGTGAAAGGAGTTCCTCTTAGACATGGGAAGGCATTCCATGTTAACAAGAGGATGTTGAGCAAACCTCTCAGCGCCTGAGAAGAGAGCTTACGCCAAGAGAGCGACACGGTGAGGGGAATCGGTGACCCGAAGATATAGTTGTTTCCTCTCCAGCCAAGAAGAAGAAAGCGCCCTGCGGTGCTAAGAAGATCACGCCCTGCAAAGAAAGAAAACCAAACATGCTCCGCCCCTGCAAAGAGTCACTGCCCCCGCAGCCGTGTCTCTCCCCCTGCAGCAGAGCGGTCGAGAAGGACTCACAAATACCTTCTCCGATCGTCAAAAAGAGGAGAAGCAGAAGCCACGATGGCCTGCTCCTCGAGAAAAAGACACCAAAGACCGGCCCTAGCCGCCCAAGACTCGAGAGGACACCGTCTCTCGAACCGTAAATCCCCTCGGTACAAACTAGGAGACGAAGAAGAATCATCAAGCGATCAAGCTGGAGAAACCCAGTGAGTCGGTTACTCGGCTAGAGAAGATCGGAGACTACCGGAGAAGTAGAGTCTCCGGATGTAATTGATGAAACGAGCCCAAGTCTGTTTGAAAGGCGATCAGCAGAGGCAACCGAAGACACAAACAGTTTGTAATTCACACGGGTGAAGCACAAGAAGAACTGCTAGAGCGGATAGTGATGTAATGATCCTATCTCCACCTTACCCGGACATCCAAAATCGTCTGCGTGAGTGGATGAAATGGAAGTTGAGTAAGTCAAGGAACAGTTCCAACGGCTGAGTTTATAGAAGAAGAAGAGGAGGCGCTAAATTTCCTTGGACTAAAAGCGCCCCCAAAGACTTGATGAAGACAAGCGCTTAGACATCCTGCTGATTTACAAGGAAAAGGAGAGAGAAAAGCAAGCGAGGAAGCCGAGGCACATGAGAAGGCAAACATCCGCCCTATCTCGGCACCACAGAACACACACATCCTCTCCTTGATGTCTTCTCGGATAGTGATGAGGATCAGGAAAAATGTCGCCCGCTAGAAGAGTTGCAAATGCAGCAAGCATTGCACGAATCAAGAATCCTTCACGAGCAAATATTGATGGAGGGACCAGGAGAGTCCTCCGACACACTGGAAATTGATCCAATGGGAGTGGTTCAAAGCAAATCGCCACTGTTGTTCTTCTGCTACCACTTCCCCAGCTCACTCGGAAGAAGGCAATAAGGGACTTGGCGATGAAACCGGGACAATGGGGACCCCGATCGAGCCAACCCCTATTGAAGGTGTGTTACCACCGCCCCAACTTTGAACAATCAATCGAAACAACCGGGAGTTTGGAGCCGAGTAACCCCATTCAAGTCACTCGGTGCGTGCGCCGAGGGGAAACTCCTCCACGGCTGCGGCAAGGTCGGAGGATTTGCGCAGATGACTCCACAACGAATCAAGGGGGGAAGTAGAGAAAATACAAACACAAGAAGAACAACAAGTTGCCATCAACGAAGCTCGGGCGATTGACACTTTGTCTCGGTGAGTGCCGCCGAAGGCTAATGACGCTGGCGATGCGATCGAGGCACTGAGATGGAACGCCCACAGGAGTTAACACTGCAGGCGATGAAAGTGCAATCCATGGGGTTGAGACTCCAATGGATGCCACGCATGAAAGACCCTAAGACAGTGACACTTTGTCGAAAGGGAGGACAAGGCCTCATTGCAGAGAGAGCTGGCCGGAGGTAATGAAGGCCACGAGAGGTTGAGACTTCCCGGGGGTAAAGAAGTCAAGTAGAGAACATCCCTCCTGCTATAATCGACCCATCGAGAAGGAGATAAGCGCACTTCATGATTCCCAGGATAATCACGATGTATCCTTTCGGGATAAGAAGGCGAAGAAGAAGTTCGAGTCATCCCGAGTGCGAATCAAATCCAAAAGACTCAATCGCGGATGTTCCAAGCACGAGTAAGTCTCGATCCCAAGACTACTCGTCAAACCTTTAACTTTGATGATGAGCCACCAATGGAAATCTCATCATCGTCCGATGACGCATCGATAAGGCCGAGGACCGTCCACGCAATTGGAAAAATCATTTGAGACCAACGGTTGTTGAGACATTGAGGCTCAAAACCGGGACTACTTCACAACAAAACCCCAACCAAAGATCCACCGAGCGAGGCTCCTCAAGCTGCAGCGAGATCGATTCCCAAAAAGAACTTCACGCGCACCGCTCATCATCGAACATATCCCGGTTGGCGGCGATGAATCTTTTGTAGAATCTTTCCCGTTTTCTTTGGAGATACGAGAACTCCACGAAGAGTCGAAACGAACAAGCACGCTATCACAAACCAGCTCTGTTCTTCCATCGGACACCATTGTTCCGGTGATTATGATTTTTTTGCATGGCCATCACCGCTTGAAGAATGTTGTGAAGTTCGAGAAGTGTTCAAGGCACTATTTGCCGAGGTTGAACGGATGGAGAGGCATCGAGGCCTCTTTGGATATGCGATTGGACAACAGAGATGCCACCCTTACTACGGCCCGACTTGAGAGGCATAATGATCGAGGATAAGGGAATGGTGGCAACAAAAGCGGCAAACAATGCGTGTGGAACAAGTGAGATACTTGAGGACATTGTTCAACAAGTCGCTAGTGTGGAGAGTGAAAATGCCGATGCAAAAACGAAGGTTCGAGAGAACATATTGAGCACATGCATGAAGCTCATCTGCCGAGATAAAGCTCTGCGTGAGCAAAATACGAATGATCTACGAGCGTTTGGAAGAACACATGACTAGAAAATTCAGCCTTCTCATGGTGAGATGAAGCCGATTTCACAGAGTCCAACGCTACTCGTCCGAATTCCGTCTTTACATAACGCACAGACTTGAAGCGAGAACTTCGACTATCCGCGAGCTCGACTTCATGCTTGCCAAAGATGTTCCTGGGGTTCCTCTATCCTTTGATGATGCCAAAAAGGGGAAGAGGAATACCTTAAAGCAAACAAAATCAAGTCGAAAAAAGAAAGGAGCAAATTGAGAAGGAAAATCGGTGAGGAAATTTTGAAACAAAAGAAAGGAAAATCTGAGGGGGAAGGATCAAAAGATATGACCTTGATGATTGCACAAACCCCTCAACGGGGTCTGTCACTGATTGACATTATCGACAAACTCCTGTGACTCGCCACTCCAACACTCTGCTTTGTATCTATGGTGAAAAGAGAAAAACAATTGAAGCGAGGGATGAAGGAAGTGGAAGGAAGAATGGATGCCCGAGTTATGAACATCTTGAAAGAACATGGAGGCATTCCGGTGAAGCGAGATACTTATGCCATTTCGGATGTCGGGACAGAGCCACGGTCGAGTTGATGAATTTAAAACGCTCGAACGAGGGATACTTTGCAAATATGTCTATGGCTCAAGCTTGGGACTTATCTTGGGAAAAGGGTCTCACATTATGTGAAGAAGGCGACAGCGTGCAGATCTACCTATAGCGATCGCTCTGCTGGTCACTCCGTGGTCACTCATTGGAAAGAAGAAGACCCAAAGATCAAAGATACTCCCGCAGGTAGAGGAAGAAGCGATGAGTGGAGGAAGAAGCTTGGACCAGGCCTCGCCCAAGAATATTGAATACGTAGATCCGGGAAAGAAAGGAGGGATCTCACCGGGTGGGCTTGACCAAGTGGCAAATTTGAGAGTGGCTAAAACTAACGCTGAGTATGCAAAAAGAATAGAAGAAGAAAACAAGAGACAAACTCGGCTATGGCGGGAGAGACAGGAAAGAATAAGAAAAGATGAAGTCATCGAGGAAGGCATATGAAAAGAAAAAAAGAAAGCGGTGACGACGAGAAAAAGAGAAGAAAGAGAAGAAGATCTTTGAACAAGATGAAAAAAGAGACAATGGAGGAGATGAAGTGTTCTTTGTCCAACCCTTCGTGTATTTTATTATGTAAATACATACAATGTAAGTCTTACGTAATAAAGCTATAAATTCTTTATTTTTTTGTGAAGACAATTATATGCTCTCGATACACCTTGTGATTGTGTTAAGAACAAGAATGATATGATCAATAAAAAGATTGATTCTGCGCATACATTCTATGTCAATACACTATATGTATGTATCTTTGTTATTTGCATTTTTGTATGGTTTAAGTTTTGGCATCATCAAAAGGGGGAAATTGTTAGGAATTTTATTGTTTAGATTTTGATGAATGCCATGTAAAACTTAGAATAGAAAGTTGGCACCCCAATTCTTGTTGTAAAATGCATTGTAATAAAAAGAGTCGCCAAAGCCGAGTTAAGTCGGCCTACGCCTAACATGCAAGAAGACAATCGAAGACTTGAAGGAAGACTCGCTGCGAGACATTTGAGTATGGAAAAGAAGAGTAGACGGGAACTCTACTATAGAAGCGGTGAGATACTGGTGAGTTGAGCATCATCAAGTCAACTCAAGGAAAGCAAGTCTCAAGTTGAAGTGACGGAAGAGTCATCCAATGATTGGAAGTCGACTCTAAGTCACCTGGAGAAAGCAAGGAAATGCGATCAAGTCGAGATAATCGTAAAAGAACCGTTGCCGAGAAATCAAGAGAATTACTTAAACAAGTAATATCTCCATACCACTTTTCTCGGAGTGCTCGATCCCGGAAGCGTGCAAAAGGAATGAACCAATGGGAAGCACTACACCGTGTCGAACTCGAAAAGGTGAAAGAACAATTCATACGAGGAAATGGCAATTCCAAGAAGCGCAACAAGACAAGCCAACGATTGAAAGTGACTTTCAAAAATAAGCATATCTCTTCAACGGGCAAATTTTTGAAAGTTCACTATAAAAGGCCGAGGAGTTTGTTTGAGAAAAATGAGATACATAGATGACACATATGTGAGATATACAAGCATATTAGAAAAACTAAAACATTCTCAATCCTCAAGCCTACATTACGAAGAACATCAATCCAACACTCACTGTGAAGGAAAGATAACTTCAATCGAGTTGAAGAGGAAAATAAAACAAGGGGTCTACATTCCGGGAAGGATTGTAGGAAGGTTCAAGGTTGAGCCAAGTCTTAAGCTTTTGGAGGGCTTCGTGATCAAATCCAAAGAGCTTGAGCAAGTGAGCTGTAGTAGCAAAAATTGCCCCTGTGAGAAGAAGCGAGTCGTCGAGAAGCCACGGTGAGTGATCAAGGCGTCTCGGATCGAGTCCCAAAGGATCAAGTCGTTTGTGTGATCAAGACTTGTATCCGGACTATTACCACTTTGTAAACTCGATCATTACCTAGTGGATTCCTCCGGGAGCTGGAGAAGAGAGGAGTAGAAGAATTACCCCATCTTGAACCTCTATAAAAATTTCATTGTGTCATTTACATTTCAAAGACTTTAATTCTTGCAATTTTAATCGTTTATATCATTTGATAAATTTGTTATCCACTTAATAACTTATAAGTACTAAACCAAGCACTAAACTCTTACTTAATCAAACTTAAGGGTGTTAAGTCTTCCGCTGAAAACAAAACCACAGTCAAGTTAATTTAGAGCTAACAGCTGAGTTATTCCATCAACGGCTCGAGTTGAGTTTGTTGAGTGATTAACTCTTGAGTGACTAAATTGATTTGTCCATCAAGGACACTGGTGTGTAGTATCAACTCTGTAGATTTAAAAGGACTAAATCGAAAATTTGGTAAGGTTTATTCAACCCCCCGTTCTAAACCTTACACTTACACCCCTTGGGACCTACAAAAAGAAAATCAAATATGTTTTTTTTCCTAATTTTCGAAAATACCCTTTAAATAGGGAGGTTATTTATATTTTTTTGTTAAAAAAAATCTACATATTAGAATTTTCCTACAATCCCCACTATCACAATTGGTCAAACAAATATATTTTAAATTCCCCCCTAAAAACTAGCTTTTGGCCAATTGTCCCTAAGAAAGTAACCTACCTATTATTTTATGTTCTAATTTTTCCCAATTATTACCCTAACTCATCATCTAACCAAACCAAAACAAAATTTTGTCCCCCTCCTCTCTTGTAGAATCGGCCATAAGGCCATTTTGAACAAGAATTCCTTGTTCATTTCACCAACATTCACTCCCTCTAATTGCAAATTACCTCCTTCTCTCTAAAAGAAAAATCCTCCTAATTCTCTCTTCTTCTTTTCTTCTTCTTCTTATCATCATCTACCTTCTATACTTAAACAAAAACAAGAAATCTCCTCCCTCTATCCCTTGAATTCGAACCAAACCATACCAACAAGGTAAGAAATTGTGTTCTAAAAATCATCCTGTTATCCTCTAGCTCATCATCTTCACTTCTTAACCTAAGTTTGATTTTTGGTTTGAGGTATACTTAGAATACTTGGAAGACACTAAGAGCCTTACCATCATCTTGAAAAGGACTTCAAGACTTTGAAGATTTTGAAGAGAAATTGGACTATAAGGTAAGAAATGGGATTTTTAGTACATTTTCTTCTTCTCTTCTATTTTCCAAAATTTTGATATTCCATTTTCATTTTTGGACTTTTAGGGGCTGACCTTAAGAGTTGTTTTAAAAGTGAGCAAAGAGACCCATTTTGTGACCTCTAATAGTCTCATTTCATCTACTACACAAGGTAAGTGTAGTTTTACCAATCTTCTTCATCTCCTTCTTCTTTCCTTAAATTTTTAACCTCATTTCCTAACTCCTACATTTTTCTGGTATTCCTTGACCTAGGGGGCTGACCTAAGTCACTTCTCCTTCAAGAGTGATTTATTTCATCTTTCACCAACAAGTTCATTTTTAAGGTGGGTGGACAAATCTTTCCAACTTCTAGGTGTTTTTACTTAAAATGCATGTAGTAATTTGATGTTGAGCACTTGAGATATATATGTTATGTATTGCATGTTAATTTCTAGTATCAAGTTGAAAATTTCTCAAGTATGGCTCAAAAATGCTATTTGTTGAAAAATAGGTGCATACATGTACACTTTATTGTGATATTTGGTGAATGCTTGTGTGGAATGGACTTGTATATGTATGACTCTTGAAATTCATGTTTTGTATGACTTATAACCTGAAAAAGTCGAGCATAATTGATTAAATTTCAATTTTTGGACTTAAAATGCAAAAATGGAAAGTTGGTGGACTTAATTGCAAGAAAATAAAACTTAAGGGACTCCTCTGTAATTTTCGATTTTTGGGACTGTACTCAGGTTCCAAATGATGTTTGGACATTTTTAATAAAGTTTTAAGGGTTTTTAGATAAATAAAATCAACCCTTAAAAGCCCAAGGACTAGATTGTAAAATTTTAGAAGTTTAAGGGCTATATTGCAATTTTCAAAACTGTACCAGATCCTATTTTTAAAATTTGAAATTTTAACTTTTAAGGGACTGGAAATAACATATTTTAAGTGTATTCCAAAAATTCAAGTGTTTAGAGCTTGGAAAGTAATTTTATAAAAATTGAGGGACCAAATCGTAAAAGATTAAAATTGAGGACCAAAATGAAATTTCCAGGACTTATTCAGTCCATGCACCTGGAAATACTAATTTAACTATAACATAATTATATTTTGGACCCAAGGTTCAAATTTCATAACAATTGGACCCCTAAAAGCCTTAAAGGCAATTATTTCAAAATGAGACAAAAATGATATTTTCAAATGTTAAGGGACTTATACTTATTTCTTTTAAAAACTGCTTTTGTTCCAATATCCCACTGACCTTAGTGACATTTTTCAACTGGAATCACATTAAAAGTCCTTCCGGTTTGTGAGTTCTAATTATTTTAAACTTAGGGCACAAAATGACAATTTTAACAAATTTGGGGCCAATGTGAGAATTTTATAAAAACTTGACCTCAAAACTTTAAAAACCTGAATCTCTGAACAATTTAGAGAATTTAGGAACTGACCTCATAATTTTTCAAGGTCGGGATATTTACTTATTCAATTTTTAACCCCAAAAGTATTGGTTTTTACAAAAAGGGGATAATTATAAATTTTCTTTTTAACCAGGACCTAACTCAAATTATTTTTCTTTTAAAGAAACAGCCCTGGACCCTCTGACTTTTAATAATTAATTAAAAGATTTTATTTTCTTAAAACCCCTTGACTTATCGGATCGTCTTGACCGATTAATACCCGATCGCGGGGCGACTTCCTTGTCTTGCGATTTCGAATCTATAACGGGACTTATGTTCCACCTAATCTTTCAAGATATCGAAGATTGTTTATCCTCCCGATAATCATCTTCATCCAAATAACTCCACCAACGCCATAATTGCCACTCGCGATTTTCGAAACTTTTCCTAAACTGCTTCCCTGAATCAATAATACTCGACTGCCTGGTTGACTTCCTGAACTTGTATTTACTTTCCTGTCTGAGTCAACTTGGTGTGTCGAGCTCACAGTCGGAATGGATACATCGGGGATGGAACCGGGCAGCTCGGTTGCTATTCCACTCTTTCGGCCCCATCGTCCTAATCCCACAACTGAGGGACGGAGTTTGTCCAAGGAAAGTGGGTCGTAGTACTTGAAATATAATCATGATTATGACAAATCGACCTTGCTAGCTCCACTGTGGATTTTGTCTTTGCCTATGGAGCGATAAGGCGACAGGTCTTGGACCATCTTGCTTGGGGAGTTACAAGGAAGAACGAAGGAATCGCTGTCTGATCCACACGATTCGAGTTAATCGGACCCGTTTGGTTGGCGCTACAAATCAAGATACACAACCGCTACTTGTATTGCATTGGTTGGCGTTACAAATCATGACAAAATCGTTACTTGTCTTGCATAGGATTGGCGCTACAAACCGCACGCAATCCTCTGTCTTGCTTGAATCACAAGTGCTGTGTGACCACGAATCGTTTTCTAAAAGCGTGTAAGTATATTACTTAAATATATTTCTCACGACGCTTGTGGGCTGTGTGTGAATTCACGCATCATATCTCACGCATTTTTCATACGACTGTTTTCTTGCATCAAAATATATATCGCCACACTTGAACACGATCACCCCATCCACTGAGATTTCTGTCTCATTCCCTCATGTTTTCTAACCTTTAGATGGGGACAATGTTGAGGATGTCGACCCGACCGCAGATTGTTGACCCTCGTCCCTCCTGTAGAACTTGTACCATCTTTCTGATGATTGTACTTATTTCATGTACTTCTGCGAATGTTGGACTCCCTTTATCCTGGTACTCTTTTCTCTCTTTGACTGTAATTAGAGGGCATAGGACCCTTGACATTTAAGATTTGGATATGGTATCCTTTACGCTTTAGTTTTGGCCTGTAAACTTATTCAGGTTATTATGTCGAATGTATTTGGACCTCGTTAGACTTTAAGTTGTAATTCGTACTTATGTTTATTTTATTTCCGCTGCTTTAGACTCTCCTTCACTTGGAGCTATTTGTATCATATGTCTAGACTGTTGGTTTATTTCTATTTAAGTGGTTGATCGTCGTCGCGTCGCGTTTGGGGCGTGACATAAAGCCTAATAAACTAAGTCTAAATTTATATAAATAAAAAAACCATCATATTGTATTATTTTAAATGCGAGATTCTGGACATTTGAAATGTAAAACTACGATCCCCTCAAAAAAAATGTAAAACTATGATATGATTAGATTACAGATTTATCTGCAAATTCAAGCATATAAAAGTATTATAAAATGAATAAGATAAAGTAAAATTTAAAACTATGATATGTAAACTCAAGCATATCTATATATATCAATAGGATTTAGTTCAAATGAGATCACCCTCCCTAGGTGAGACAGTGTGGACTCATCTTACCCATTGATCTTAAAAATGAAGGGATGTGATTAATTCAGTTTTTTTTAATTATTTCCTAATTTTCGCTGATTTTAAGGGTAAGATTGTAATTTTATAATTCAAATTAGTGGTCCCAGCGGATTTTATGGGCTGAAATTGACAGTACCGGATTTTGTGGTGGAATTTAAGGAACCTGTTTTTTTTCCAATAATGCATATTTTAGTTAGGGTTCTTCTACTGCATAATTAGACATCAAATAATGCATATTTAGTTATTTTGTTTGCACTATTTTACGAAAACAAGACATAATTGAATATAACGTACTGCATATGTAGTTATACTACACTGCATAAATAGGTTCAATATAATGTATATTTAGTTATGAAAATGGGATGTTGCTTTTGGAAATTATAAAAATTGGATGTTACATAATGTACTGCATATTTAGTTATTCCACAATGCATATATAGTTTCTAAATAATACATAGTTAATTGAGTTTGTTGCATAGTTTATGACGTCTTGCATAGTTAGATATATTGTACTACATATTAGTTTTTTTTTTGCATAGATAGTTTTCGAGGATAATGAATATTTAGTTGAGTTTTGTTGCATATTTAGTTTTCGAACTCACTGTTCGTTATTTCTCTGTAATATTGCACCGATTTTTCTTGTTTTTTCTCTGTAATTTTCATGAACTGTAATTTTCGAGTTCTTCACAGTTTTCTTTATTTGCGTTAATGGAGGAATGAGAGAGAGAGAGAGAGAGAGAGAGACGTGAGATTGGAGAAATTGAGAGATGTATGAGAGAGAAAGAGATTTGATTCCATTTTTGTAACTAACTTGTTATGTTATTATACCCTACTACCCTTATATTGATTAAATTAATATTTTAATATATTTTTTATCCATTAAATCATACCCATTGATTAATAGTGGGGGATGGTCGAGATTAGTCCATTGTGTCTCACCTAGAGACATGGTCTCACTTGATCTTCCCCCTATATCTATATATATATAAAGAAATTTTATTCTCAAAATAGTAACCAAATATTTTCTCGTCCATTTTTTATTTCTAAAAAAATAATAAAAATTCTTCTGAAAAAAGTAATAAAAACCTATGGAAAACTAAGAAGTAATAAACATTTGTGATTTCATTATTTTTGGTAGTTAACTTTCTTTCAATAAATTACTTTTTAAAGTTATATAAAAAAGAGTTATTTAAATTAGGTTTCCAAATGTGTGTGTATTGCATTAATTATTATATTTTTTTCTTTTTAAAATTTAATAATATTTTCATTTTACATTCATTTTTGACGTATAATATATCTAATTAATCATCGTTTTACGATCTTCGGTTTAATACCAATATTGCATATATATACGATAAAAAATAAACACAATAAATAAAAACATATAAGATATATGTACTCATTATTTTGTAATATGCTTTAAAAATTATGCGTTCGGGCTATTGGACATCAATTTTATATTCATGTATTTTGGTTATGTATGATGTATGTATAGTTGTTAATTGGACTTATCCTATTTCTTCATAATTATATAGAATTGTATTTAAGTTGATTAAATTCAATAAAAAAAATACTTATTTTAATTAAAGAATTTATCTCAAATTATGTATCCAAAATTTTATACATATATATATATATATATTCATGTACGAAGAAATTAAATTTTTATATAATACGAAATTATATTCATAATAGTTTTTTATATATGGACAATTATTTTTTATGTTTATTAATGTACTTTTCATGTTAATAGAAATTATTTTTATTTATCATTGTATTTTGATATTCAACTTTTAAAGTTGTACATTTGGACTATTAGATGTGAATTTGTCTGTTTGATATTTCTTTGATATATGTGTATATATAAAGATAGAATAGTTTTTATCTTTTGAAATATTTTATTTTTCCATAAAATTATGTTGTTAAATATAAACATGTTTTTTTATTTAATTTCTTTAATAATTCTAACAAATGTTCAACTTTCTAAACTCTAAAATAATATTGGAATTTGAAATAACTTTATTATTAATTGCATTATAAAACAATACATTAAATATTTAGGATTCGTAATTAGTTTTTTTATTCAAACTTTTACTTTCTTATAGATAAACATGTTCAATATATCGATACAATTTACATTCACAAAATTTATTATCAATCAAATGTATTGGACTTAAAAAAAAATTTTAATAGTTTATAATAATTTATTTTTATATTTTTAATTGTATGATTTATAATCAAATTAATTATATTTATATTTTAATTATTTATTGAAATTGTAAGAATTTTGCAATCACTAAAAATTATAAAAATACAGTTCATGTATCGCACAGTCTGAAAAATACCAAATATGAGAACTCAAATAGAATATAATAGTTGAAAATTCCAAATAATACAATACAAATCCCCACAATTTTTTTTTATAAAAATATCTCCAAAATAATAAATATAATAAAATCAATAATAATATTGCTAAAACTATGTTTTATCGTCTTATATTTTCTTAATTAATATACTTAGTTCTCACACACATACGAATAACTTTGAAAAATAAATTTCCAATGAATTTACTACTACAACCTTGAAAAAAGTATGACACATATTTTCACACTTTTTAGAAATCTAAACATGACTAAAACAAAATGGATAATGAAGGTGCACCTGTGCGGTTTTATGAAAAAACAGAAAGATCGAAGACAAATACATGTGCTTAAATATATTTTTTATGATTATGAGGTATTATATTTTTTTGGTTTTGACTTTGTCAATAAAAAATATTAAATAACATTTATGTCTATTATTTGATGCTATATTAAGATTATTACAATGCAGGAGATAGAATTCGTAGAACTATTAGGAAAATGCACATGTCACAATACAAAATGAACACCTCACAGATATACATCCGTGTATCGCACGGGCAAAAAACTAGTATTTATAAAATGAGCCGTTTCTTAAAATAGTATGAGAAGTTTTTCCCGCCCTTTTGCAATTACTATAAAAAGTAATAAAAATATGTGTAAAAATAAAAAATGAAAAATATTTGGTATTTCATTATTTTTGGTAGTCAACTTTCTTTAAATAATTGCTTTTTAAAATGATATACAAAATAGAATTATGTAAAATTATCTTTTCAAATCTGTTAGTGTACTACATTAATTACTATATTTATATTTTTCTTTTTTAAAAACAATTAGTGACTTTTTTCATTTTTGATCTATTTTTGACGTATATTATATCAAGTTAATCATTTTTTTACCATCTTCAGTTTGATACCCATATTGTATATAAAAATAACAAAAACATAATAGAAATATTTTAAATAACTTTATTATTGATAGTATTGAAAATACAGTATATTAAATATTCAACATTGAACAACTATGTTTTTTATTTCAAACTTTTACTTTTCTTATAAATAAATATGCTATATAAATAGATACAATTTGCATTCACAGAATTTGTTATCAACCAAATATTTTGTATTTAGAGATTCTTTTTTTCATATTTTGTAATAATTTATTTTTGTATTATTTAATCGTATGATTATAATCATATCAATTTATTTTCATATTTTAACTATTTATTGAAATTCTAGACTCTTTGCAATAATCACTAAAAAGTATTTTGTGAAAATACAGTTTGTGCATCGCATTGCAAATACTAAATATGAAAATACGAATAGAATAAAATAATTAAAAAATCTAAATAATACAATATAAATCCCAAAAACAAAATTTCAAAATATTAAAATTGACCTAACAACAAGAAAAAATGAAATACATGACAAAATATGAAAAAAATAAAGATATTCTCCCAAATAATAAATTTGATAAAATCAATAATATTACAAAAACTATGTTTTAATTACTCTACTTAGCTCTCGTATATATATATATATATATATATGTGTGTGTGTGTATGTTTATTTTTCATTTATTGATACATGATAAGCTTTTGCAAAAACTGCCTCCATTCATTACACACATACGGATAACTTTTGGAAAATAAAATTGCATACGAATTTACTACAACAACCTTGAAAGAAGTATGTCATCAATCTTCAAACTTACATGACTAAAATGCAATGAACGATGAAGTTGTCCCTATGCGGTTTTATGAAAAAGTAGCTTTCGAAATCGAATACAAATACATAATAATCTTGGACATATTTTTTTAATGATTCTAAAGTATGATATTTTTTTCTTTTATTTGACTGCAATATTAAATAGTTGTTTTCACCTATTGTTTGATTGTATTTTAAAATAAAATACCGGGAGATAGAATTAAAATGACCATCAAGAATCACATGTCACAAAATAGAGGCACCACATATATATTGCTTGTGCATGGCACGGGGGTGTCATCTAGTAAAGTATAATAAAATGAATAAGATAAAGTAAAATCTAAAATGAATAGTAATGTAATTGAATCAAAGACTTATAGCGATATAATATTTTTTGTAAAGACTACAATTTCTAACCAAACGTCAAGCTAATAAAACATTAGCAAAATCCTTCTAATTTGTATTGCAAGTATCCCTACGCAATACTCTTTGGATCTGTTACTTGGAATTAGATTAAGTGAATTGGAGTTTTTCTTTTTCATCAATGGCACAAATAAACGACTTGCATTCTTGAAATTTATTGAAAGCAGAAAAAAGCGAAAAAGGCTGAAAAAGATGCAAAAATAAGAACAATCTAAAATTTACGGTTTTTATAACAGTGACAGTGCAACAAAACTAAAAAAACCTCTTTACACTGAGCGAGTTACCCTTTCTTCTTGAACAACAGGTCTAAATGGAGTCTGTTCCAAAGTTGAAGTATCCATCTCAATCCCTCATTCAACCTCCTCAGTGACAACTTTTTACTGAAAAAATCTGCAACTTTCTTCAAGATTTGACAAACACCACAACATCCAATATCTTCTAGATTGACTTCTCTCGATCCTCTAGTTTCCTCTATTGCACTCGGATTTTTTGTGGTTTTCTTTCTAAAATAATTAGTAAGATACTTTAAGGCTGCACATAGAATCACGTTGATGTATGGGACCAACTTGGGATTTTTGCACTGATGTAAAGTAGCCTCCAACACTGCAGCATAAATACAATCTACAAACCCAATATCATTAAACCACACAATTAGGTTAGCCAAAGTGATAAGATGAAACAAAAATAAATATTCTAAGGCCAACGAAATTGGATCGTCAAAATATTTTTGCAACCAGATAGAGAACCCGATAAATGTTGTTTTAAAAAATCATTGGAGACAGGGCCGTGTCATCAGTTGAGGCAATTTAGACAATTACCTCAGGCCTCAAACTCTTGGGCCCCCCTAATTTTACCCATATAATATATATATATATGTATATACAATATATATTTAATATAAATATAAATATTATGTGCAGACTAAACCTAATGAAATTTGACAAAATAAATTGCAAATTGAAAAAAGCAGACATAATAATCAAGAGTAAGTAGGATATGATTAGCTTCTTTATAGGCTTAAAAAAAGTAGTAAATAGGTAATAGGTAGGTGTTTACTTAATTTGTATTAATGTGAACGGTTATATTGCTTGTTTTCCCTAAATCAATAGTCCTAGACTCATCTTTTTTTCTCTATCTTTTGAGTGTGCTGCTCTGTTTTTATCCTTTCACCTTTCATTCAAAAATAGTTATCTTAAATCTTCTTATCCACCATAAATTCATACAGAGATTTAGTAATTGATACCCAAAAAATCAGTGGTTTATGGTAGATATTCTTGAATTTTTACACGGCCAAGTCTGCAGTCCAATTTTAGCTATTTGTTCCCATTTCTAGCCTTCCAGGTTTCATCTTTCCTCTCTCTAGTATATTAATTTAGATTTTGTTTTGTGGTTATATTATAATTATTGTTTGTGTTGGTTTGTAATTGTATAAGTAATCATCTTAAAGTTCTTCTGTTATTGTGATTTTTACTTGGTTGAATATTTTTAATAATAATCCTAATCCATAATAATTAATGTCTAATAGAAAATATGAAAGTGGATATCAAAAACTTTTAAAAAATAGGAGAGTTGAAAGATTAATCAAATCTCAACAAGGAGCACTTGATAAATTTCTCATTAATAATAATCAAGAAAATACATCAAATTCAGTTGAAGGACAAGTTTTGCTTGAAAATGAATTAGAAAGTGAGGAAGCAATTGAACAAATTAATGATATTGTTGGTACTAATAATGAGTTTGAAGAAGAAAAAAACACCGACACCACTTTTGAAGAAGATAAAAACGGTACTCCTAATGAAGAACAAAAAGAAAATAAACATAAGACATCCAATTCATCTATAATATTGATATAAATTTTAGAGATTTAGTAATAGAAAAAGGTCCAATTCGACATAATGATTTACATTATCCTAAAGATGAAAATAATAGACATTTTTCTACATCATTTTACACACAAAGATTATCAACGGAGAAAAACATGATAGAAGATGGCTAGTGTATTCGAAGGACTTAGATAGAGTATATTGTTTTTATTGTAAATTATTTAAAAAACAATCAAGTAATAGTACAAATCAATTAGTAATTGAAGGAAGTAAAGATTGAAAAAACTTAAATCGCCAAATAAAAAATCATGAAACAAGCCATGACCACATCATTAGCATGAGCAATTGGATTAAGTTAGAAACTAGATTACAAAAGAATAAAACTATTGATAAACATATTCAAGAACATATTAACAAATAAAAAGAACATTGGGAAAAAAATTTGGTAAGAATTATTGTTGCAGTTAAATATCTTGCTAAAAATAATCTTGCTTTTCGAGGCACAAAACAAAAAATATATGAGAAAAATAATGGTAATTTTCTAGGTCTAATTGAAATGATAGCCGAATTCGATCCAACAATGCAAGAACATGTTAGACGTATTCAACATGGTGAGTTTCAATCTCATTATTTAAGTAATATCATACAAAATGAATTAATAGAATTATTAGCCTCCAAAGTTAAAGATATAATAATTAAAAAAATAAAAGAAGTGAAATATTATTCCATTATTCTTGATCGTACACATGATGCAAGCCAACAAGAACAAATGACACTTATAATAAGATGCGTGGACATTTTTACGAGTCCTATTGAAATTAAAGAATATTTTTTAGAGTTTTTAAAAGTATATGATACTTTTGGAAAAAGGCCTTTTTGATGAACTTTTAAATGTATTACAAAAATATGAACTTAATATTAATGATATAAGAGGACAAGGGTATGATAATGAGTCAAATATGAAAGGTAAACATCAAGGAGTGCAAAAGAGATTATTAGATTTAAATTCGAGAGTATTTTATACACCATGTGGTTGTCATAATTTAAATTTAGTTTTATGTGATATGACTAATTCATGTCATAGGGCTATTTCCTTTTTCGGAGTATTACAACGCATATATACTTTATTTGCTTCATCTCCTAAAAGATGGAAAATTCTACAGGATAATGGATGCAAAATTTTCTTCAAATCTTTATTTCAAACTCGATGGGAAAGTAGAATTGAATGTGTAAAAGCTAGCAAAATACGAGGTTGAAAATTTTGAATTTTTACTTGGAATGAATATATGGTATGACATATTATTTGTTGTTAATTTAGTTAGTAAAACCTTGCAATCTAAAGACATGCATATTGATGTTGCTATAAATCAATTAAGTCTTATTAATTATTTAAAAATTTATAGGGAAAATGGATTTGAGTCTTCTATAAATGCAACTATAGAAACTGCTAATGAAATTGACATAGAAACCACGTTTCATGAAAAACGTGTGATTAATAGAAAAAAATAGTTTGATGAAAATAATGACAACGAGATTACTTATACAACTAAAAAATCTTTTGAAGTTGAATACTTCAATTATATAATGGATCACTCTATTACTTCAATTGTAACTAGATTCGAACAATTTATAGAATATGAAAAAAAAATGTTTTTTTATTTGATTTAAATAAACTAAAAGCTTTAGAAGCGGATGAATTAAAAAGATGTTGTCTTAACCTTGAAAATTCTTTAAAATTTAATGAACATTCAAGTATTGTTAGATTTGATTTATTTTTAGAATTAATAGTGTTAAAAGAAACTTTGAATATAGAAAATAATACTCCAATTGAAGTACTAAATTACATTAAAAAGTTAGATTCTTTTCCAAATACGTGTATTGCTTATAGAATATTATTGACCATATCTGTAACAGTTGCTTCTGCTGAGAGATGTTTTTCAAAATTAAAATTACTAAAATCTTATTTAAGAACAGCTATGTCCCAAGATAGACTAAATGGATTGAGTATATTATCAATTTAAAGTAGTTTGTTAGAACATCTTGAGCATAAAACATTAGTAAATGATTTTGCATCTGAAAAGGCAAAAAAATAAATAAATTTCTCTAAATATTTTTAAATATTATTTCTCTTACTTGGGCCCCTTATAAAATCTTGTCTCAAGCCTCGTATTTTCTTGACACGGTCCTGATTGGAGATACCGAGAAAGCTTAATGTGCCAAGACCTACCATATATAGTTGAGCATACTAACAATATGAGGTAGATAACAAGGAACGTCTTAGCCATTGGAGCTGTAATCTTTTCAGCCAGCTTATTTCTAATTGTACTTTCTGTACACAAAAGGAGAGATACATCAAATATGGATGACAACAAAGCTCCACCCGTCCAGCATGTCCTCCTTTTTAACCCCTTGTGGTTTATGTTGAAAATCAGTTTCCCCAACAAGTCCTCATTAGTAAAACAATATTTACCCAGAATAACTTTCTTTGTTGACCTCTGTCCATTACAACTTGGCTTGGTTGAGGCTAGCAAATGGACGAAAATAGATATAAAAAGTGAATTGAAGTTGATCAATTGACCTTAACAATTGGGATATGATTAAGGGAGTTTTTGCAAAGAATTAATAAAAGTGATTTATATATTCTAGGTTGTAGATGCTAAGAATCATTTTTATTTAGTGTTTGCCTAGAAGCTAAATGTCATTTTTATTTAGGTTGCATTTGAATGAGAGGATTTGGATTTGTGGAGAGGAATTGAGGGAATGATTTCAAATGACTCAATATAGGATGAATTTGAAATCTTCCAAATCTATTAATCCAAATGGAGCCTTAGTGTTTGCAAACACTCCCTAACTAAGTGAGTTGAAACTGAATTTAAATAGTAGGAAGTTAGATCTTCACATCAATCCATCCAACTAGATTCTCAATTCGTTTTGAACCATTTCACTTCAAACCAAAAATACATATCAACTGCCTTTCATGTGGTTGCCTAAGGGTGGGTTCTTGAGACCTAAGGTCCGAAGTGAATTGGAGTTTTTTTTTTATCAATAACACAAATTAACCACTTGCATTCTTGAAATTTATAGAAAGCAGAAAAAATACAGAAAGGCTGAAAAAAAATGCAAAAACAAGAACAATCTAAAATTCACAGTTTTGATAACAGTGGTAGTGCAACAAAACTAAAATTCCTCTTCACACTAAGCGAGTTAGCCTTTCTTCTCGAATAACAGGTCTAAGTGAGTTCGTTCCGAAGTTGAAGTCTCCATCTCAATCTCTCCTTCAACCTCCTCAATGACAACTTTTACTGAAAAAAATCTACAATTTTCTTCTAGATTTGACACACACCACAACATCCAACATCTTCGGGATTGACTTCTCTCGATCCTCTAGTTTCCTCTGTTGCACTCGAATTTCTTGTCATTGTCGCCTTTCTAAATAATCAGTAAGATACTTCAAGGTTGCACATAGAAACGCGTTGATGTATGGGACCAACTTGGGATTTTTGCACTAATGTAATGTAGCCTCCAAAACTGCAGCATAAATACAATTTACAAGCCCAGTATCCTTAAACCACACAATTAGTTTAACCAGAGTGATAAGATGAAACAAAAATAAATATAGTAAGGCCAACGAAATTGGATCGTCAAAATATTTTTGCAACCAGATAGAGAACCCGATAAATGTTGTGTTAAAAAACCATTGGAGATACGAGGAAGCTTAATGTGCCAAGACCTACCATATATAGTTGAGAATATTAACAATATGGGATATATAACAAGGAACGTCTTAGCCATTGGAGCTGTAATATTTTTAGCCAGCTTCGTTTTAATTGTACTCTCCGTGCACAAAAGGAGAGACACATCAAGTATGGCTGACAACAAAGCTCCACCCGACCAGCATGTCCTCCTTTTTAACCCTCGTGGTTTATGTTGGAAACCAGTTTTCCCCAACAAGTCCTCATTAGTAAAACAATATTTACCCAGAACAGCTTTTTTTGTTGACCCCTGTCCATGACAACTTTGCTTGGCTGAGTCTAGCAAATGGACGACACCAAAAACAAAAACTGAACGAACGGACGATCAAACGGCTGTGGAAGAAGAGTGAAACTACGGCTCTGTCGGACGGCAACTGAGGCTAGCAAATGGATGAAAACGGAAATAAAAAGTGAATATAGTTGATCAATTGACCTTGACAATTGGGATATGATTAAGAGAGTGTTGGCAAAGACTTAATAAAAGTGATTTATAGATTCTAGGTTGTAGAGGCTAAGAATCATTTTTATTTAGTGTTTGCTTAGAAGCTACAAGTCACTTTTATTTAGGTTGTATTTGAATTAGAGGATTTGGATTTGTGGAGAGGAATTGAAGGAATGATTTCAAATGACTCAATCTATGATGAATTTGAAATCCTCCAAATCTATCAATCCAAATGGAGCCTTAGTGTTTGTAAACACTCCCTAACTAAGTGAATTGAAGTTGAATTTAAATATTAGGAAGTTGGATCTTCATATCAATCCATCCAACTAGATTCTCAATTCATTTTGGACCATTTCACTACAAACCAAAAACACATATCAACTGTCTTTCAAGGCTTTCTATTACGGCTTAACTGGCTAGCTTGATTTGTGGGTTACTGCACCAATTATATATATATATATATATATATATAACTGGCTAGCTTGATTTGTGGGTTACTGCACCAATTATATATATATATATAATTGGTGCAGTAACCCACAAATTAAGCTAGCCAGTTAAGTTGTAATAGAATATGGATATGGATCCAATGAGTCCTGCTTTTTGGGGTGAGTCCTATCCTAATCATAGATTAATATTTTTGGGTGGTCTAAATATTTAGGGGAGTTTTATATTTATTTTTTTGATTCAGCAATTAAAAAGGGTGTGGTGTTAGATCAATGTTTTTATTTAGATTTTGATGATTTCATATAAATGAGTTTCATACCAAAATAATATATCCAAATGTTGTTCAAATACTTCAAAATATTTTAACTGGTTTTTACTAAGTTATTTAAATACTTCTTGAACTTTATTTTTGACAAAAAATCGGACAACTTCTCTGTGAAGAAGTCGACCAGTTGCCCTATAGGAGACCCATACATGAATGTTGTTAAAACTTGAAACAAAATAGAGAGATGGAAATAAGGAGGGTGACCGATGCCTGAAAGTGAACGATCGATCACTATCTACAGCAACTAGTCGCCCTATACAGCGAGCGATCACCCTATACAGTGACTGGTCACCCTCTATGTCATCATGTGTCAAAAACACTTTTCAACGGCTTTAAAATTTGAATTCTCAACATAGCGATCGGTCGCTATAGCATTTTAACAGCTGAAACTATCTGTTGCAGCAGACACTTCTTATTAAATTGTGGCTTTTCATTTATTAACTATTTACATCTTTGAGCTCTCCTATAAATACATTAAGGATTGAATGATTAACTACAACACAATACTCTATAACACAACAAGAAAAATTAGCAAAAGTTCTTATTCTCCACTTTCAACATTCTTGTTGTAATAACCTAAGTCTATCACTTTCATATCTTGATTATTAGGCTTTCCTTTCTTGATTACACTTGCACTTACAAAGTTGTATACTTCATTTGAGTTGTAATCTTGATTGTTTCAAATCATCCAAAACAAGATATACTTGTTTAGTGTTCTTTTGGCAAGAACACACTTAGTTGATTATTTATGTGTTGAAGAATTTGGTGATCTTCTTTGTTATAAGAAGAGTTTGGTGCTCTTCATAGTTGGTGTTGTAAGAAGAGTATGGTGCTCTTCAAGGTAAAAGTTGTAATAGTTTGGTATCTATTAATAAACTTTTTCCTTTTCGAAATCCACTCAGACATCCCGGGTGGTAGTGGACGTAGGCCCTAGGTGGGTTGAAGCACTATAAATCATCGTGTGTTGATTTATTTTTCTGCACTTCTATCTTGCTTATTCATTTTGATCGAAAAATAGGGAGTAAATCGAAAAATTGGGAAAACCAATTCACCCATCCCCCTCTAAATTTTCGTAGGCACTTGGACTAACAAGTGGTATCAAAGTCAAACTTTTTGGCAAGCTCGTTCTTCATTGTGAGTAAAGAGAAAAGATACATGGCTACGAACAAAAGCTATCTCACCACCGACACTTCAACCAACAAGCCACCACTATTCGACGCCAACAACTACGTTTTTTTGAAAAGACCGAATGGAATACTTCTTACAAGGTTGCGGGTTTGATATTTGGAACGTGGTCATTGAAGGAATAGCCCAACCAATCAAGAAATTGGAGGATGGATATGGTCCCAAAAAACTTCAAAGAGTCCGGGTGGTAGCGGACGTAGGCCCTATATGGTTGTCATTTTATAATATAGAATCGGTTATTGAGATTTGATAAGATTTCAATCACGTTCAATTTCTTTCCCACTCTCACACGACGTGTGCTTTCAGTTTTTGAGTAACCCCTTCCACCTCAAATTCCTTACATTTTCTCTGCAAAAAGTTTTCCTCCTATTTCGAGTTTCAGTGTTCGAGTTTGATCTTTGAAGAGATTTGCAGATTTTTTTGAAGGTAAGTTCCGATCTATTGATGTTGTGTTTTGAAGCTTTCGATTTTTAGTTAGTAGCCAGTTTTATAGGTTTTATAAAGGTTCACAGTTCGTGTCTTTTTGTTCGATTTTGCAACTTCAATCTGTTTTTTTATTATTTTGGGCTGGTTTTTTTGTTGTTGTGTGATTTTATCTTGGTTTGCACATTGTTTTTTTTTTTGTTCAGAACGATGATTGTGGTAGTTTTGTTCATGTGTTTCTCTTTTTTCATTTGCTTATGTTAGTTGTTAATGTTACTTGTTTAGCTTGTTTATGGTGCTTGTGGAATGTTTAATACGTTGACTTCACTGCAATTTTACTTTTTTATATATGTTTTTGTTTGCACGCTTGTGTAATTGTGTAATTCTGTTTGAGAATGTATTACTATTTGCATGTGAAATGATCATCATTTAGATTTTTGTAACATAGTAGCATTTGGTTGTTTTTGGAGCCATATGGAGTTTTTATGTGCAGTGCGTTTGTTAACATTCATTTTGTCACTATTCTTTTATATGTTTATGTATTTTGTTAGTATTGTTTGTTTAGTTTTTGCATGTTGCTTGTGTTATAATGATTTTCTGCAAAATTGATTTTATTTCTTATTAATATTGATTTTGTTTTTTATTTTGCTTGTGTACATCAATAGTTTTGCTCATGAACTTTTACAATTATTGCATATGAAATAACACATGATTATATGTGGAAAAATTTCATGTGTACAAGAATATTTCTATCTAGTAGTGTGTTGCTTATAATATTTTCTGTGTATGTATCTTTTTTTTGCAAGTGTAATTATTCTCTGATTTTTCAAGACAATGACTAAAGGTGACGACAGAAGAAAAAAATTGAGTAGAGAAGGCGACGGGGATCGACAAGATAAATCGCTGGGCAGAAGAGGCTAAAAAGTCAAGGAGTTGGGAGTAAAGGCAAGGGTAAGATTTCACATCCGAAATGTTCAACAAGGTCGTCACCAAGGTTGTTAGTTGATGTCATTGAAAAAATGAAACCCCCTCAAAGGGCTACCATTGTGGATATGGGTTTTGGGGAGTTGCTAGAGATGAGAATTAAAGAATTCCCCCCTCAGCTGGTATTGGTTGGTGGAAAACTTAAAGCTTGTTAGTTGTGAGCTGACATGGGCGAAGGTGAAATCGATCCATATCGATGTGAGCAATGTTGAGCGCGTTCTTGGATTCCCAAATGGTCCGATTAAAATCCAGAAGAAAAATAGATCAGATGGTGAGTGCCAGCTACTCGAACAGTGGCAAGGAATTTTTGTGAAGACGGGCAATAACATTACAGCTAGCGAGGTATGTGAGCAGATAAGAGGTTGTGAAGACGACGGTGATTGGTTTAAGAGACACTTTGTTGTCTTGGTAGATTGTTTGGTGATTGGGAACAATCTTTGTAGATACGCAAATCCACTTATTATGAAAAGCCTGGAGGATATCAGTAGCATTCGTAAATTAAAGTGGTAATAATAAGCCTGGAGGATATCAGTAGCATTCGTAAATTAAAGTGGTGTGAGTATATACTAAATACTCTGATTGCCAATAGGGATAAATGGAAAACCGCCTAGAAAAAATAATTCAATGGTCCATTGTTGTTTCTAGTTGTAATTAAATTTAATTCTAAGTTATTTTTTAAAGTTTTATGTGTAGTTTTAATTGTTTTTCTCATTTCATTGCAGGTTCTTTATATGGACAGAGTTGTTTTTAACAGTCGTAATGTTCCTATGAGGCTGTTGAGTCTATGTTTTTGGACCACAGAGATTTTAAAGAATAGAACAACGAGATAGTTAAATGTAGGCAGTTTGGGAAAGGGTTTTGTTGACAATCCACTACCATTGGAGGGTCAGGTTGAGGGTCCATCTGGGGATCTAGCGTGTGTTATGGAGAGACCTTCATTAAATGCCAAGTTACCGTCTGGTAGTTTGAGGAATGAGGTAATCAATAACTGCAAATTAATTTGATATGATGCATATATAATAATAATGTGATGTTTATGTAATGTGTATATGTTGCTTATGTTAATGCTGCTTATTTAGTTAATCTGTTTTGCTTTTGTAGTTTATATTTGCTGCTTATGTAGTACAAGTTTGGTGCATGTTAAATTCAATTATGTTGCTTGTGTCATGAATGTGTAATTCAGATTTGTTGCTTGTGTAGTACACGTTTGTCGCATGTAACCCTTAAAGTTTTGCTTATGTAAAGCTATTATGTTGCTTATGTAGTACATGTTTGTTGCATGTGTAGGACAAGTTTGTTGCATGTGTAGTTCAGATTTGTTGCTTATGTAGTACAAGTTTGTTGCATGTAACCTTTAAAGTTTTTCTTATGTAGGGTTATTATGTTGCTTATATAATGTTACTTTGTTGCTTATGTATTCTAATTTTTGATGGTTTAGTGTATTCTCAGTTTTTTGTTTATATGATTCAGGAGTATGTTATGAGGGTGTTGGAAAAGTTGTCATGTCTTGCAACATATGTTTTTGATATAATAACATTGTTGGAGAATGCGCCGAAAGAATTTCTAGTGATGCGCAGTTTCACAAAGTGCAAGAAGCGGCAAGGAAGCTTATTTGTTTCACGAGCAAGCACGGTGGTTTGGAGGAGGGTGATCATGCTGAGATGAGTGAGTCACAAGAGAATGAAGTTTTCTGGAATAACACTGAGACTATCACGACGATCAAAAAAGATCGAGCATGCACTGGGCAGGAGGAATGATTATAAAAAAATGATTGAGTATATGCCTAGGTTTAGTCTTGGGGTTAGTCAGGATGCACAGAATGATAGATGGGACAATGTTATTGATATATCTCGTGAGATTAGTCGTGACGTGCCAGAAAATATTGTTGAACATGATCGAGATTTAGAGACTAACCAGGTGACAATTTATTTTTCTTATATTGTTTGTTTCTTGTGGTGAATGTATGGGATTTTGAATGTGTAACATATTTACCTTTTTTTTGGCAATGTAAGAAGATGTTACATGTGGAAGCAGTAGTGTTAGAGGCAATGATGGGGATGAAGAGTTGGAGGAGGTTGTGGATGTTAATGAGATGGTTAATGAGATTGGTTATACAACGAACAGAATACCAAAAAAATCTTTCCCACTAGTTTCTCAATTTCTTGTAAGGCAGATTGATTTGAAATCAAATTTGAACAAAAATGGATTGTTGGTTTCGAAATGGCTTTTGGAAAATGAGGCAGCAAACAAGTAAGTGTTTTATATTTGTTGCAATTTTTATAATATTTGAAGCATGTTGTGGATTAGTGCGTCATTCTGTTTTATTTTTTTATTTATTTAACTCACTGGTTTGAAGTAATTTTTAAGATCGATGATATCATGTTGTTGAGAGAAGATGTTGAATCTCTGAAGGAGGGTGAGTATGTGAGTTCGACTGTTATAGATATATGGTCTAGAATCCTCAATTACAATGAGGTCCTAAAGAGCAAGAGTTCGCCGCGCATATTTTTTGCAACAACGTACTCAACTGTACATTGCATTTGTATTTATTATTATCCATTTTTTTTCTTGGTTATTGGAGTATAAACATCTACAAAATATTGCATCAATATATCTTATGTCTCTGAAGGGAGAATCATATATGAAAGATACACTGGTGTTATTCACAAATAGTTTTGATACAGAATTTGGCGACACCAGTACGAAAAGACTTGAATCATTTGATTTGGTATTTAGATTTTTTTCTATATTATTACATTTTGGTGTTTTATATTTTTAATTTATTTTACGTGTCTTGTTTTCAGTTCTTCTTCCCAATTTGCAAAAGGGAGGTCGTGTGCTTTGATGTCAAGAGTAAGCAATGCCACATTTTGGATAATTCTTCGGTGGAAGGTACAAAACCTAACAAGTATGAACGTCTCCCCGAAAAAATGGTATGAGTACCTTTCTCCTGCCTTTTTGATTCTTTGTTTTGTATACTTGCTTATGCAATATAATTACATTGCATACGTAGGATAACCATACTACATGTGTAGTATAATATTTCTGCTTGTTTGTTTCATGTTTTGCATGTGTAGTGTAAGAGTACTGCTTATGTAGTATGCATTCATTGCATTTTTAAAATTGGGTTGTGTTTAGTATGTGTAATTATTGCATATTGCAATGCTTGCTTGTATAATATAAATGTGTTGCTTATATAATGTATATGTACCGCTTATGTATAACTTTTTGCGATTTTAAGTGTAGTAGTAGTGTTACATGCGTAGTGTTCATTAAATGCTTATATAGTTGAAGTCATTTGCATATGAAGTTGTTTTGATGCACATGCATTGTGATTTTTGCAGCGCCAGATGTTTGCTCAGTACATTGTGTCTGAAAGTTGTACGTTGGCAGCACGCTATATACAAAATTCTAAAAGGTGTTGAGGCTGGCTATGGACTGGAGGGACAATGATAATAAAGTGGATTGTGGTGTTTTTGCCACGCGCCACATGGAAACATACATGGGCGGAGGCATGAGGAATTGGGATAGTGGGTTGAAGAAGAAAAATTCTGCACAATTATCCATGCTTCGGGCGAAGTACTGTGCCGCTATTAATTTGGCTGACACAAACGAACACATGGCTAAGAATTTGGTTGAGGCAAAAAAGTACGGTGGATGAAAAAGTTGTGATCTAAAGCTGTTGTAGGAATTTTATTTTGTTAATATAACTCTATGTTGAACAAGATACTTTTATGTTGTTTTTGTTTTATGTTGTTCTGTTGCAAATATTTTGATAAACATGTAGGTAGGATCGTACATTTTCTGATTTTTGGGTATGTACGATGTTTTTATGTGTAAAGTTTATGGGATGGTTATTTTGGTGTATAAATCTAAGTTTTTTTCATTTATATATTGCCTTATAGTTTATCCTTTTTTCATACATTGCATTGTATGTGTATGACTCTTGAAATCTATGTTTTGAATGATTTATAACCTGGACAAGTCGAGCATAATTGATTAAATTTCAACTCTTGGACTTAAAATGCAAAAAATGGAAAGTTGGTGGACTTAATTGCAAGAAAATAAAATTTAAGGGATCCCCTCTGTAATTTTCGATTTTTGGGACTGAACTCAGGTTCAAAAATTATGTTTTGACATTTTAATAAAGTTTTAAGAGTTTTTAGATAAATAAAATCAACCCTTAAAAGCCCAAGGACTAGATTGTAAAATTTGAGAAGTTTAAGGGCTATTTTGCAAATTTCGAAACTGTACCTGACCCTAATTTTAAAATTTGAAATTTTAACTCTTAAGGGACTGTAAATAACATATTTTAAGTGTATTCCAAAAATCCAAGTGTTTAGAGCTTGGAAAGTAATTTTTTAAAACTTGAGGGACCAAATGGTAAAAGATTAAAATTTAGGACCAAAATACAATTTCCAGGACTTATGCAGTCCATGCACCTGGAAATACTAATTTAACTATAACATAATTATATCTTGGACCCAAGGTTCAAATTTCATAACAATTGGACCCCTAAAAGCCTTAAAGGCAATTATTTCAAAATGGGACAAAAACGAAATTTTCAAAGGTTAAAGGACCTAAACTTATTTATTTTTAAAACTGCTTTTGTCCCAATATCCCACTAACCATAGTGATATTTTCCAACTGGAATCACATTAAAAGTCCTTTCGGTTTGTGAGTTCCAATTATTTTAAACTTAGAGCCCGAAATGGCAATTTTAACAAATTAAAATATTTTATTTTCTCAAAAACCCCTTGACTTATCGGACCGCCTTGACCGATTAATACCCGATCGCGGGCGACTTCCTCGTCTTGTGATTTGAATCTATAACGGGACTTATGTTCCACCTAATCTTTCAAGATATCGAAGATTGCTTATCCTCTTGATAATAATCTTCATCCAAATAACTCCACCAACGCCATAATTACCTTACGCAAATTTTCGAAAACTTTTCATGAACTCCTTCCCGAATCAATATACTCGACTGCCTGGTTGACTACCTGAACGTGTATTTATTTTACTGCTTGAGTCAACTTGGTGTGTCGAGCTCACAGTCGGAATGGATACGTCGGGGATGGAACAAGGCGGCTGGCCGCTATTCCACTCTTCCTAGGCCCCATCGCCCTAATCCCGCAACCGAGGGACGGAGTTTGTCCAAGGAAGCGGGTCGTAGTACTTGAGGTATAATCATGATTATGACAGATCCGAGCCTTGCTAGCTCCACTGTGGATTTTGTCTTTGCTATGGAGCGATAAGGTGTGAGTCTTGGACCATCTTACTCGGGGAGTTACAAGGAAGAACGAAGGAATCATTTGTCCCGATCCACACGATTCGAGTTAATCGGACCCGTTTGGTTGGCGCTACAAATCCGTACACAACCGCTACTTGTATTGCATAGGTTGGCGCTACAAATCCGTACGCAACCGCTACTTGCCTTGCATAGGATTGGCGTTACAAATCCGTGTGCAATCCTTCTGACTGCTTGAACCATAGTGCCTGCGTGACCACGAACTGTTTTCTTAAACTGTATAAGTATATTACATAAATATATTTATCACGACGCTTGTGGACTGTGTGTGAAATCATGCATCACCTCTCACGCGTTTTCATACAACTAATTTCTCGCATTAACTATACATTACCACACTTGCACACGATCACCCCATCCACTGAGATCTCTGTCTCACCCCTCCTATTTTCTAACCTTTAGATGAAGAGTATGTTGAAGACGTCGAACCTACCACAGATTGAATTCCTACCGTTGATGTGGAGCGACACTCCTTTTACTTTTATTGTTGTTGGACTTCTTCATTTTATTTGTTTTGAAATTGTAAGTTAAATTCGGATAATCTATTGGGTTGTATTCGAATTCCGTCGGACCTTAAGATGTAATTTGTACTTGGGTTTATTTTAATTCCGCTGCATTAGACTCTTTTCACTTGAAGTTTCGTATCATGGGTTTAGACTGTTGATTTATTTATGTTTAAGTGATTGATCGTCGTCGCGTCGCGTTTGGGGCGTGACAGTTATGGTATCAGAGCTCGGTTAGTAAGATGGAAACTTACATCGAGCTGACCCAGGATAGGTTCCTCTGCCTTGGATTGGGTACCACCACTAGATGACCTAAGTTGAATCTTGGACGACTATTTGAACTCTTTTGGGTTTCCATAGTGTTAAAATATGCAGATATTTCTCGGTCTGGGTGTTAGGTGATTTGGAAATTTCTTAATTGGGAAGTTATAATACTCTTATATGATGAGACTTGAAGCATATAAAGTTATCACCTAACAGTATATGATCTGATTATAGGACACTTTATGGAATCTAAATGCCTAATGATATTACCTTGGAGAATGATAGTGTGAGAATCACTGACTATGATTTACCGATGGTAGTGCCATTGCGTTATTTATTCCCAAATATTTGTATAAGCTTAAGTAAGGGAATTTGACATGTGTTTTTGGGTATCACAGATAAGATACGTTAAGGATGTGAATACTATAAGACCTCGAATGGATGTCGCCACATAGTATTTTGTAAGTTATAATGTCTGAGTTGCGAACTATTTTTGGATGATGATTATCTAGGACTATTATTGTGATTTAAACACTTATCTAACATTTGAATTGGTTGATTAATTAAGTTGGTTGATTGTAACTTAGTTGTCGATTATTTAAGTATTGATTAACTAATGATGGAATGGACACTCGTACTTTATATGAGGTATTTAAGAAGCGTGACTTTATCTGGAATAATTAAAGTCCTTATGGATATGGGAAATTTAAATTGCTATCAGGATTTTAGTATGAGCAACTCCTATGATTACCTTTGGAAATGACTTATTAAAGATTGTTGAGGTCTCGACTATTATATGTTGATGGGTGGAGATTTTGGGTTGATCTTGCACTTTTAGCGATGAAATCTATTACCAATTGTTCGAGGAATTATACGATGATATGAATAGGGGCTTATGGTATGAATAGTTGCAAATTATTCATCTGTACATGCAATGGTAGACTTAGTTTGATGCATGTGTAGATATTCAATGCAGCAAATTTGGTGGGGCTTATGACTGTTAAATATGTGTGTGGCTTGTGAAGAATATTTTTTATGCATAAACATGTTGGTGCTTACAAAGAGATAACAGTTATTTTCCAAATATTATGTTTTTCTATCTTCAAAGTATTCTTACATATTGAAATGCTTGTTTATGTAGTACAGGTTTGTCGCATATGTAATGTATGGGGGACGCTTATGTATAACTTTTTTGCGATTTTAAGCTTAATGAAGTTGTGTTGCATGCGTATTGTTCATACAATGCTTATGTAGTTGAAGTTTGTTACATGTGAAGTTATCATCAGAACAACATAAAAAATATAGTTTGTGACCAACTATCCATGTATAATGTCTAAGGAAATAAACTACTGAAAAATATTATAGTGTCATGTCCTACGCTTGCATGCTTCATGCCCTGCTATTATGGTTCCCAATGTCTCCATATTTCCGCAACGCCTCTTTAGCTTTTTGTTTGCCTTGATTGCTTTCTCTTTTTGGCTTTGAATTCGGATTTTAACATGGGTACTGCTACCCTTGTAAATTGCCTGTTTTGGTAGCAAAACTTGTAATTGTGACATAGTCCCGCCAAAGTCCTCAATCAATGTCTGCTTGTTCAGTATATCTGTATTAATCCTTGTTGCATGAGAAACATCTGCTTGTGTTCTTGAATGATTTTGCCCAGAGTGTCTGGTTGTTCTTTGTTGCCCTTTGCCATCATTGCACAACAATAGAAATCTGACCATGTTTTTTGCAACGTTGTATCGACTTCGCGCCCACTTGTGTACTGGCAAAGTGATCCGATGTTTAAAGTCTGAGAAGCTGATGCGTTCTTTATCCATCGATTGAGTATATATTTTTCTGGAAGTTTTCCAAGTTCCTTTAACATCATCAAGATGTGACGGCATAGCAATCCAATTTGTCTGAACATGTTGCAGTTGCATAGCATCAAGTTCTATTTTTTTAAGGAAAACAACAGTAAACATATTGATGCCAATGTTCTTGATTTGGTATGAACAATTATCTGTTGCATCTTCGATGTTTGCCATTGGACAGTTACAACATGATGCCACTATTTCTAAACTCACAACATAAAACATTATCCTTATATACATTGACGTTGTGTGCTTTTCAATTGCCAATGGTGTCTTGCATATCGGAACATTGATTTTTGTCTCATTGGTCAATTTATCTGTTGCATATCTCTAAGCTTCCATTGCACTTTCATAGTGCATAAGAAATTCAACCAAGTTGACTTGGGGGTTCGTAAAACTATCAAATCAACTATTAGCACTCTTGGATCTTGATGTGGTTTGGAGTAGTCCTCCCAACTCAATATTTTTAAAATATGCAGGAATCCATGATCATCTAATCTCAAAAATATTCTTGAACCATGCATGGAAAGTTAAATTGTATTCATTCATTAGCTCGCTCTATTTTTTTGAAATCTTTTGGTTCGATGCAATTATTCCAGACTATGTCTTTTAGTCTTTTCATGAAATGTTCATCGTTGAATAATGCATTCCCAAGCTTCACAGTTACCTTCTCCATTATGTGACATACACAAGCAATGTATTGTGTTCTTGAAAACCTTTCTTATCACATTCTTCATCGCAGGGTCTTGGTCTGTAACAATGTATATTATCTCACATCCCATTACTTCCAAAAAAATTTGGAATAACCATACGTAGGATTCTACATATTCCTTCAGTAGTAGGCCCGATGCAAAAGTTACACATCTTTTATGATTATCTATGCCAGTAAATGGAGCAAACACCATTTTGTACCTGGAGAATATGTTATTAACTCTGTCAGTAAATGATTTTTTCAGACATGCATAAATCATGTTCTTCATATGCATCAGGTTAACGTTATACAAGCAAGACAGAAGAGAATGAATGTATTGGTTAGGCTTAGATACCTATTAGTGTTTTATGTTGCGTCGAATGATATGACATCTCCAAACTCGGCTTAGTTTATCCTACATACTGGATCATCCCAAAATAGTCTCGTCAATTGTTTATTTTCGCCGGTTTCATAGTTGAACGCCATTCCGAGACTGACTTCCATCTTCTTGAGAAACCTATCTATGACTAATTGTGCATCGCCCCGCTAATATATGCTTTCAACTCTCTTTAAAAATTCTAAAAATCAATTCGCAATGCACCTACATTAGAGTACCCCCCAACCATCTGTGTATACAATCGATGAGATTTTGCAGATATTTGCCTTCGCACAGTTTCTAGTGAATTGTTGGTGTCCAAAATTAAGGTTTATGTTAACCTTAAAAAAAATTGGTACATTTCTGGTATGAAACTGTGTGTGTGTCGCTCCTCCAAATGTTTTACCTTGTATATTCCATTTTCAACATATTCGAATATACAACGAGCTTTGCATCCGACTCGTACGGAGGTTCTGTGTCTGCTTTCAGAACTTTCACTGGTATCGTTGGATTTATTGTTATTCCCTTCCTGTTAAATGGAAACATTCTTGAACCCCTATTTGTTGCATACAATGTAATGCACGCGTATTATTTCACTCTGAAAGCATTTTGTTGTACTTATTCGGACATCAAAACCAGCAACTTGGCCATAATTCCGGTATAATTATACTCCCTCAGCCAAATTATCAAAAATTGTTGATTGTTGAGGTTTGATTTGTTGTTCACATTCAGGTATCCAGTACTTTGTAAAGTCATTAGATATTTCTAGTCGCTCTCGAGGTATATTCATGTTGCTCCCTGGGATATAGTTACCAACAGTTATGAAGCAGTGTATTGCTTGTTAATATGCACTACTCAGATTCTACATAAGCAATCATATTTTCATGAAACATACATGTGTTTAAAAGCAATATAACAATATTATATAAGCATCCACTCTTATCTTCATTGGCAAATAATTAGAGTTTTTGGTTTAGCCCCAATTTTTTGTTGCGCTGGTATTCATATGCAATTCAACAATATTTCACAAGCACCAAATCATATATTCATAGGTTGATGCATCCAGACTCACTATCCATCATAAATTGTTTCAAGATAGACATGCAATGTTATTCGAAAGCAACAAAATATTACTACACAAGCACCCAATCATAACTTCATATGCATGTCTTTTTTGAGTTTGTTTAGCATGAATTTTGTGAAGTGTTAACATCCAATGGCGTTCAAAAGCAATTTCAATCTATTTTGTAAGCATTAAATTAATTATTCACGTGCAGGATTTTGAGAGTTAGGTTATCATGATAATTTTTTGCAATATTTAAAAATCTAATGAAGTAATGGTGATCAAAAGCAATATCATAATAATACTTAAGCAATAAACAATATCTTTATATGCAGAGTTGTGCGAGTTTTTTTAGCATTATGATCTGCGTTGCAAATTAGCATCATCTGAAGTGATAATCATGTATAAAAATACATATTACATGCGATATTGATTTATAACTATAAAATATGTTGAACATCATACATATACCTTCTCCAAGCGATGTGGATAAACATTCTTCGATTATGTTGTTCAAGTCTTTTGCATGCATCATGATATGCGTTTGTTTCTCTGCTTCTAGATTATGAAATGAGAACTCTTTACGTAGCAATAATGGCGCTCTATTCAAGCAAAGGTGATTGGCTTTTGATCTCTCATGAACAGCGTTGAAGAAGAAGGAGGAAGTGTTTCATCAACATACCTTGTTTTTTCTCACGTTGATTTTGCTATGAGATTTTGGCAAGGATTGCGGGTCTTTTAGAATCAGCTGAATCCGTTGTTTTTGGGTTGTATTGGATGATGACTAATTTACCCCTGTGTTTAATTAATTAGGTAATAATCTGCAATTAAGCTTGTTATATTTTGACTATTGAAAAAATTACATAAATGGCTAGGATTGGTCCCTATGGACTCATCTTATGACATGGTCTCATATAACCCAATATTAATGGGGTAAATTAGTCATCCTACAAAATTACCCAATATTAACGAGATTTTGTTCAATATATTTTGATAGCACAATCTCTCCAAATCTCACAGCAAATTCAGCGTGAACAAAATCCTCATCATCTTTCTTCTTCGAACGTTGTTCATGATAGAACGAGAACCAGTCTCGTTCGCTTGAATAGAACACACGCAATCATTCTAAATCTCATAGCAAATTCAACGTGAACAATCCTTCTCCTTCTTCTAACACACTATTGTGAGAAATCCTTCCTCCTTCTTCTTCAATGCATTATTGTGTGAAAAAAGTTGCAGACAATTCGCCATAGTTGCTAGAGCTCGACTACAGTTCGAAGGTTGCTTATGAAGATGTAATTTGTTGCTTGTATAGATGTGTCATGGTGCTTTTATATACCATTAACTACATAAGCAAGTCATAAGCAACAAACTCATACTACACAAGCAACAAGTCTATACTACATAAGCAACGAATATAAAATATGTATGCACCACGGATACATTAACTACATAAGCAAGTCATAGCAACAAACTCATACTACATAATCAACAAGCCTATACTACATAAGCAACAAATATACACTATGTATGCACCACAGATACATTAACTACATAAGCAAGTCATAAGCAACAAACTCATACTACATAAGCAACAAGTCTATACTACATAAGCAACGAATATACACTATGTATGCACCACATATGCATTAACTACATAAGCAAGTCATAATCAACAAACCCATACTACATAAGCAATGAATATACACTACATATGTGACACAAATACATTAACTACATAAGCAAGTAATAAACAACAACCCTATACTACATAAGCAACAAATATACACCACATATGCAACACAAATATGATTAAATTACACATGCAATATGGTTATACTACGCATGCAATATGATTATATTACATAAGCAGCTAACAATAGAATACGCTGGAGAAAAAAACGTGAATATGAGAGATATGGGTTACTCAAAAACTGAAAGCACGTGTCGTGTGAAAGGGGGAAGGAAATTGAACGTGATTGTGATCTCATCAAATCTCAATAAGTGATTCTATATTGTAAAATGACCAACATATCCTTCTTAGTTATTGAAACAAAAAAAATATAAAAACTCCTTAAGAATTTGGACCACCCAAAAATATTAATCTATGGTTAGAATATGTCCTCGTGGACTCACTCCAAGTAGGAGGACCCATTTGATCCACATCCTATATATATATACATATATATATTAACTTAAGATTTATATTTAATTTTATGATAAGTATTTAGTTTAGAAAACATAAAAATGACCTAAATAACTAGTAGCAATATCCGGATATAACCTTGAGTTTGTGTAACAACCAAAGCCCGTCCTAGCTGGGCCTACCTAATGGCCCAATTATGCTTACGTACAATTATTCAATTTTATTCAGCCCAAATTATTGATCCATTTTTATCAGGTTTGTGTTCTTATCATGGGCTCACCTGCAGAATCGAAATTGCAACCCACGTGGCACATGACATATACTTATCATTTTTCATTTACTCACCGACACCGTACTTTGAGGTTTCAATGTTAAATACTTAAATCTGATAAAATTCGACATGAAAAACTAAACTTCTTGCCATATATATTAGGAATAATTACAAAAACTACCCTTCAGGTTTAACCTAATTAAAAAAAAAAAACTTTAGTCATCTTTCATAATTATAAATTACGGTGTAAGATAAAACAAATGTCTAAGAGAAATTTGTAATTTTAAAAAATAATTTTATTTATTTATGTTAAACCTTAGGAATATTTTTGTAATTAACCCAATATATTATATATTGAGGTATATAACTCAGACCAGAAAGTCTAAAATGTGAGGCCGACCATCACGCCAAATATTAGGCAGATTCTTATACTCTCGTGTAGTCGTGTGTGAGGGTGGGTTGTCGATTAGGCAGATTAAAAGGTTACATCATTAGGAAGTTTTAAAGGACACTCATAAGTCAAACTTTAGACATGCCTAGCATATGCCCTTGGACTCTTTGTTTGTTTGAATACTAATATTTTTGTTGTTTGTGCCAGAAAACAACTATAGAAAATGTGGCTTCAATGTGACAATGTCAAGTAATATTCCTTACCAGGCTCTAGTGGTGTCATGTGGTGTGGGCTATAGCTAGCGGTGGCAAATCGTTCGTCCCACTTACCAGGCTCTAGTGGTGTCATGTGGTGTGGGCTATAGCTAGCGGTGGCAAATCGTTCGTCTACGATGAGCCAAAGACGAACATGGCATGATAACCTTAACGGCTAACATTTAAACCCAAACACGACACGTAAAATACACGAAAAGCACGGCACAATAGGATAAGCACGGTAAACAAAATTGTCAAATTTATTTAGTTAAGCCCGTTACACCCATTAACAAATAAAATTTATAATTTTTTATATTCTTTATATTTGATACTTAAAACATATATTATAATAAATTATAAAAAAAAATAGTCAAGTACAAAATGTCAATTACTAGTTAATTAACCATACAAATAATCAATTGCCGATAATTAAAAAATTACCGTGCCTTTTAGACCTTATCATGTTTATCGGGCCAGCCCGATATGAACACGATTTTAACGGGCCTTGTCGTGCCAATCCGATACGGTCCGAACCCAATAAGCCACAACCTAAATCCTATAATTTTGTGTTAGTGTTCGTGTCGGTCAATCATGTTCGTGCCTCAAATTGCCACCCTAGCTTTAGCCCCCAAACTATTCAAAAAATCTCATTATTTTATATATATTTTATAGTTCAATATTAGTTTATTGTATTTAAATAATTATCTTTTATTAATTTTGCCCCTCAAAAATTAATTAGCCCCACTCAAAGTTGAAGGTCTGTTGATCAAACCATGTTTCCATATCGTTGAAAATAAAAGGGAGACCACGTTGTGACATTCTTAATCATGCAAACCATGTTTCCATAAAGTTGCCCAAAAAGTGACCTTTCAGATTTCTCAGAAAAAAGGTTCTCTCGGAATTAAGCCAAAGAAAGAACCAAATGAAAGAGAAGAAATTTCAAAGATTACATTTACATCTTAACCTCATATCTTTTCACCTTCAAGAAAGAAAAAAAAAAAAAAAAAACCTTCATTCCAAGAATCAATAGGCAAAAAGCAGAACAACCCCTTAAGTACACAAAATTAATTATAACCTCACACAATTGGGGTCAAAATTGCAATGCCCCTATATACTTTCTCTCATTACTCTCATTTTCTTGTGAGATATATAACAGACAAGAGAATAAAATTAACAATAATATAATAAGATGAAGAAAGTAATTCAAAGCATTGATGGGATTTGTCCTAACAGATTATAGGGACCTGTTTGGCATGTAACAAGTGCTTGCAAGATTTTAGCACACAAGTAATTTGCTTGCACAAATCAGCCTTGGCAGAAAACACAGTTGAAGAGAAGCCCTTTTTCAGATTCTTCAATCTCTTCCCAAACTTGGTCTTCAACTTAAGCATTTTGACTCTCAACCATGATGGCCTTCTTTTACCACTATCAGCTTTCTGCATAGATTTGTAAATCAAGAATTGTGCCTTAAGGTGCTTTTTTTCTTCAGGGTCTTGATTTTCTAACTTTGAGTAAGCATGACTTCTGTAAGAAAGAGCCATTTTTTTTTTTTTGTGAATTATCAGTGGCAAGAAATTGAATGAAAGAAAAAGTTGCTTATTAAAATTGTGTAGTTTGGTGCAGTATTTATAGTGAAATGAAGGGTGGGAAATTGGGGATTTGAGGTCACTAAAGAGTCATGTCTTGTTGATTTTTATTATTATTGTTTTTGGGGGGGAAATATTTTGATAAAAATTGAATATAAAAATTAGCTGGCCATGGGACAGAGCTAGAAAATGTTAGTCAAAGGGAAATACATTATTGATTGCTTTTGTGGAGAAGATGATACTCAGAGACAGAGTTGAAGCTTGAATTTAAATGATTTCATAATTTATGGAACTGATAAAAGCAATTAATATTAGAGTTCTTAATATGTATCACATTTTTAAAGAGATTCTACTAACATGGTACCAATAATGTGGGTAAAATTGATGTCTGCTATTTTAGAAATGATTTTTTAGATTAAATGGTTCAACAAATTCCATTTCTAAAATGCAAATTGCAATACATAAACCAAAATAATTAATGAAAGACAACACAAAAAATTTACATGTTAACCTTTTAAATTAGTTTACGGAGTTACATATAATATTTTCTTTTTAGGATGGGATTTGTGAGATTTGTTCCTCAGGTGAATGACTTGAGTTACAAATGCTCTACTAGCTGCAATCAAATCCCAATATTTGTTAATTATGTATTGACATTTTTTAGCAATGGTGGGTGGTGAAAGCAATAGGCGATGTAGGAGCAATAGATTACACAATTAGAGTTTTAGAATTATGATTTAGACAAGTTTTATTTAGAAAGTTTTAGATTTCTTTCAAAGTTTGCTACTATTGGAAAATTGCATCCATGATCCATATCTTCTAAGTTAGAAAATATTGTGCCAAATCAAAGGGATCCTTATTGATTAGCATGCATCTTGATCTTGAGATTGCATCTAATATGGTAGGATTTGATTATGGCAGGGATTGAGATATCTCATAATTATAAGATGATATGTCCCTTATTATTTCTACACATTAATTCAGATATCTCATACATATAATTTTTCTCTCTACGTTTCTTCTTGGAGAATCACCACTCAAAGTCTCTAAGAGTTTAAGGTGTGTGCAACAATTGTGGGGCGCTCTAGTAGTATTCACATCAAGCGGGGCGATGCATGGAGTGACGGACGGCCTATATTCAAGTGCAGTTCGAGGAGGGCTTGTAGACGAACTATCGAGATCAAGGACTAACAAAACGCGAATTGGTGAATTTATTCCGCTACCAATTAAAAGGTATCATCGATTTCTTATTATGTGATATGTGCAAATATCTGTTTATTTGCTTACAGCTAATATTAATCTAATCCAAATAAAGTGCTTTAGCATTTTACTATATTCACAAAATATATAGTTAATTTGGTAATAGAAAAAGTAATTAATTAATGTCTATGAGGTTCTGAGTAGTGACTTGGCCCCATACCTAAATAATTATGTAAGGAAAAAAAAAAAGAAATTAAGCACAGGGCGGCATTGTATATAAATAATGAAATAAATTACCAAATGTGTGATTTAAAAAAGAAAAAAAAGTAGACGGCCATTGCAAATTTACCCCAACCAACGTCATCCTCTTCTGCATTATTCCTCTATTTATTTAAATTTTGTTTTGACAATTCCTCAATTTTAATTTAATTACTAAGGTTGTGACTTGTGAAGACATTGAGAAGGTACCCTACCCACTACCCCATTCTCCTTAAAAGTCAACGACAAGAACAAAAAGGTTTGCCCCCAACCCACACTATTGATGTTTTTACTTTTAAAATTATAAAAGTCAAACCATCCGGCGAGAAAGGGACGATTTATGGGAAAAAAACTTATTATTATTATTTGTTGGGACAAATTCGGCTTTTTTCAATAATAATAATAATTATTATTATTATTATTATTATTATTATTATTATTTTACATATTATTTAATTCCGAAATTGCTTAATTAATTGTTCAATATTATTAATTATTATTGGATCACAGATATAATTTTCTGGTCCGCGCGTCCGTTTTATTGTACAGAGCTCATATCACATCAACCCAAATATAAAAAGTTCCTCCTTATTATTTATAAGTATTCAAAATCTATTACTCTGAATCGTTGTCTTTTGTTCTGGATTTTTTAACACCAATTTGTATTGACTTGAGTGTCGGTGGGATCTCTCTAGGGCAACTCAGGGCCCATCTAACGTTTGCTAATATTGCAGGCAAATTCCCGTATAAAATTACCAGGAGAAGAAATTGATCAATTATTCAGAAATCTTGATTTGGAGTGATCGGCATGTTTATTATTATTATTATTATTTTGACAAAGACAAAAGAGGAACGGTGGAGGCCATGGCTTTTCCCAAAGTCAACTATAATCGACAATTAAATCCGACTGTATATTCCTTCTGGAGGACTTCGGCAGTGGCTTGTGTCTTTTTCACATGTATATAATATTATTGTTATTTCCTACATATATATAATGTCACTTCGTTAGTGCAATTGAAAATGTAAAATCTGTTAGAAAAATAAAGTCCATAATCGTGCCACTGATGAAGTAATGTTTTGTGCTCCATTCATTTAAAATTCTCACTATGTATACTTACGCAATCACATGTTTGTTGTGTTCTATTTCGTCCTTTTAAATTTTTTCTAACTACCTTCGTTCCCAAGGAGTAGATTACCATTATGGCAATCTGATTTGGAGCGAAAAAGTTTAGGGAGTGATTGATTGACCTTTCGTTATTTCATTTTTATTTTTTAGAGAATAGTGTGAAAAAAATATTTTAAAAAATGAGACTGGATTTTGAGAGTGTGATTGGATATAAAATAAAATGTGATGATGATAATTGATGTGATAGTTTTTTTAGTATAATAGTGATTAGCTTTGATTGGTGATTTGAGAAATAAAAGAGGGTGAATAGTATATTTGTGATATGATTGTATAATAATGATAGTTGATATGATATCTTTTTTGTTTAAATTATAATTGGATGTGATTGATGATTTGAGAGTACATAGGGAATCAGACAACTAATGTCTCTTACTTTTTCTGAAGGACGGTATCCCTAGTTGATCAACTCTGCTAAATCCTAGTGTCCTATGAGGTATACTATGAGGAGAGTATTCTATACACTGAGAAATGTTAAGCCCAAGAAATGCTAAACTATCAGCAACAGTGATACCTTCTTTAAAAATGTGTGGCATACAAAAAACCCTAGACTGAAGACAAATAGATTGTAACAAGAATGTGTCTAACAGACCAATGCCCTGGGAGGCCCTTTGAAATCGTATTACATAAAATCTGAGAGTCAGTTTCAATCTTTAGACTTGGTATTTGCCATGTTTGAAGCAGCTCGAGTGCAGTTTCCAAGGCCAAGAATTCAGCTCGAGGTTATTCCATCCTTGTGTGCAGCAAAAGCCTAGAGGGTGGTTTCTGAGAATTCCTTCTAAACCAGCTGAGTGAGTAGGGCCTTTGTAAGCACCATCAATGTTGAGAGTCCGCCAAGGTGGCTTTGGGGGTTTCCACAGAACTGGTACTAAGATTGGAGGGGTAGTAGCAGCAAAATGAAGTCATTTTTCAGCTGCCATTTCCAAGTATCCTTTCCAAGTACTTTCCTGAAACAAGTGTGTCTTTGCAGGCAAAGCAATATGAGATTCCACATTATAGATAATCTTGTGATCAGTGAACCTTGTATTTTCATGTTTAGAGCTATTTCTTCCCTTCCATATGAACCAAAGAAAGAAACATGGTATAATGTGGTATAACCTTGTCATATTTTTCCATGCAGTCAAGAAAAGAAGCAGGTGCTCTGTGTGTGGCCTCTGAAACCTAAACTAGGCAGCAAAGTGATCCCAAACTCTTTTAACATGATCATTTAGTAAAAAAAAACATGAGTTATACTCTCCACTTGTGGTAGTTCCTGGCAACATTGACATTTTGAAACCAGAGATATGCTTCTTCTTTGGAGCTGATCATCATTATGAAGCCTGTTTTGGAATAACCTCCACAGAAATATAGACATAGAAAGAGTGAGGTAGACATTCCAAATAGTAGAAAAAATGTGATTAGGTTGTGCTCTTGGCAAAATAAGAGAGTATGCAGAAGCAATAGAGAATTGCCATTTGAGGCAGGTTTCCAAACCATAGAATATTGGTTTTGCACAGAAATGGGAATTTGACACAGTTGGGCAGCCCAAACAGGGCCCACAATGTTGTGAAGTCTCTCAATATCCCATGTACCATTAGTCCAACAAAATTCAATGGCAATATTCTCAAAGCCAAACTTATCGCCAGGAATAAGATCATACAAAGGAGTAGAACCATACCAAATATCAAACCAAAAACTGATAGAACCAGACCCAATAGACCAAATAATGTTGGCATTCATGAGATCCCTAATGTTACATAATCTTTTCCACACAAGACTATCAAGGGGAGCAGGGGAAACAATACAAATAGGCATACCACCAGCATATTTAAAATGAGTAAATTGAGCCCAAAGAGATTGTTTTTCTCTTAACCTCCACCACAATTTCATGGAAAAGGCAGACACGAGCATGAATGTTAATGATACCAAGCCCCTCTCATGAACAGGTCTGCACATTTTGTGTCAGGCCACCCAATGAATTTTTCTATAATTATCTGTATGGCCCCAGAAGCCACTCCCTTAATTGTTAACAAATAAAGTGTTGCGACTCTGTAATTGTGGTGGATTCGTGCAGGGGATTCTCAAAACGGACAAGGGCCACCGACATATTTAAGAGATTGGTTAGTGCGGCTAAAATTCTTGACGGGCCAGCATATTTTACATCATGTAACTCAATCATCTCAATTAGAGTTGGCCCACCTATGTACAGCTTATTGGGCTGGCCCAATACAAAGCCTGATAGACACAATTGCGAATGAACCAATTCACCCGTCACAACTCACAAGTCTATGGAACCAGTTTGGTTGTTTGTTGCCGAAGATCGATCCATCCGAGTTTTGTGAGACTCAATCGCGGTGTGATTTTGCAATTTAGATAATTTCAAATTGAATTGCTATATGTCGTTCAGTTAAATAATGTTTTTAAATTGCGATTTTATGAAATAAAACAGAATATGCAGTTTTAAGTGGTTTTAATAAAAAAAAATATTTTATAATTGATAAATTAGTATAATTTTGTTATAATATTTTAAAAGAAAAGACAGAAAAATAATTGTAATGTGCCTTTTTTTTTAAATATGCATTTCGCAAATAAAATGCACATTGTAATCTCTTTTATTTCACTTACATTCAATATTTGTTTTTGAGTTACACACACACACTTCACTAGGGATTGAACCTCTGACCTCCCACACATTGGAGGGAGTGATACCACTAGACCAAATGGCTAGTGGTGCTTACATTCAATATTTGTAATGCAATGTAATGTTATTTTTATTTTGTTTGATGCAAGACATAATGCATGCATGTTAGCAACATTGAAAAAATATAAAATGATGTTTAGTATTAAAAGTGTGAATCTAAATATATAATTCATAAAATTAGTTCTTAATTACTAATAAATACTTTTTTCTTAATTACTAATAAATACTTTTTTCTTAATTACTAATAAATACTTTATGTATATATATAGGGATATGATCAAATGAGACCAAGCCTTTTAGGTAAGAACATGAGATCACATTTAGACATTTGATTTAATAATCAATGGTCCAAATTTTACTCTCCATTTTAGGCATGGGTGGTGGCAAGCAATGGTATGAAAGTAATTTGTCCTTTAAGTTAAAGGATATGTTAGGAAATTTATTGTTTAGATTTTGATGAATGCCATGTAAAACTTAGAATAGGAAGTTGGCACCCCATTTTTTGTTGTAAAATGCATTGTAATAAATAGGTTTGCAAGTTCGAGTTAAGTCGCCTACACCCTAACAAACAAGAAGACAATCAAGACTAGAAGGAATACTCATTGCGAGACAAGTGAGTATGGCAAAAAAGAGTAGACGGGAACTCTATGAAGAAGCGGTGAGATGCGGTGAGTGGAGTATCGTCAAGTCAACTCAAGAAAAGCAAGTCTCAAGTTGAAGTGATGAAGAGTCATCCATGATTAGTTCGACTCTAAGTCACCTGGGGAAAGCAAAGAAATGCAAAAGTCGAGATGATAAAAAAGATCCGTTACGTAAATCAAGAGAATTACTTAAACAAGTAATATCTCCATACCACCTTTCTCGGAGTGCTCGGTCCCGAAGCGTGCAAAAAGAATGAACAATGGGAAGCACTACACCGTGTCGAACACCGAAAAGGTGAAAAACAATTCATACGAGGAAATGGCAATTCAAGGATCGCAACAAGACAAGCCAACGATCGCAAGTGACTTTCAAAAATAAGCCTATCTCTTCAACGGGCAAATTTTTGAAAGATCACTATAAAAGGCCGAGAAGTGACATTGAGAATAGTGACGGACTGAACGTAAAACGTTCAAGCAATTATTCGAAAATCAAATATTCTCAATCCTCAAGCCTACACCTCGAAGAACATCAATCCAACACTCACTGTGAAGGAAATATAACTTCAATCGGTTGAAGAGGAAAATCTTGAAAGATCGAGGGTCTACATTCCACGAAGGATTGTAGGAAGGTTCAAGGTCGAACCAAGTCTTAAGCTTTTGGAGGGCTTCGTGATCAAATCCAAAGAGCTTGAGCAAGTGAGTTGTAGTAGCAAAAGCGCAAACGCCTGTGAAGAAGCCGAGTCATACGAGAAGCCGGTGAGTGATCAAGGCGTCTCGGATCGAGTCCCAAAGGATCAAGTCATTTGTGTGATCAAGACTTGTATCCGGGATCATTACCACTTTGTATCTTGATCAATACCTAGTGGATTCCTCCGGGAGTTGGAGAAGAGAGGAGTAGAAGAATTACCCCATCTTGAACCTCTATAAAAATTTCATTGTGTCATTTACATTTCAAAGACTTTAATTCCTGCATCTTAATTGTTTAAATCTGTGATAAATTTGCTATCCACTTGATAATTTCTAAGTACTAAACCAAGCACTAAATCCTTGCTTAACCAAACTTAAGGGTGTTAAGTCTTCATTTGAAAACAAAACCACATTGAGTTAATTTAGACTAACAAGTGAGTTATTCCATCAACGGCTCGGTTGAGTGTTTTGAGACTAACTCTCTTGATTAACTAAATTGGTTGTCCATCTAGACACAAGCGTGTGTAGTATCAACTCGAATATTTAACAGGACTAAATCGGGAAAATTTGGTAAGGTTTATTCAACCCCCTTCTAAACCTTACACTTACACCCCTTGGGACCTACAAGTGGTATCGGAGCGGTTGGTTCATTGAACCCTCCGCACCGGTTCTTGAACTAGATCTCCAAACTTTTCAAAGTCGCTTTAGTACTTAAACTTTCAAAACTCTTTTATCATTAAAAGTTATTATCATGGAAGCAAATTTGACACGCATCCCTATGTTCACTATTGAAGAATTTGATGATTGGAAAATTCGTATGCGAGGCTCATCTATCAACATTACATGATGAGATGTGGATAGTGATAGAAGATGGGCCACCGCAAATCTTAAAGGTGAACACATTTGTAAGAAGAGTGCATTTGAAGGAGAAGAGGATGTTGCTCCTGGACCAGTCATGGTTGAAAAACCAAGAACTAAATGGACAAATGATGAGAAAAAGATACAACCTGGACAATGTAGCAAGGACATCCTTTACAAAACCTTGGACAAAGCCATGTTCAATAAAGTCAAATCATGCAAAACGGCTAAAGAAATCGGGACAAGCTAACACCGATTTGTGAAGGCTCGTGAGCAAATCAAAGAAAACAAATTATCGGTGGTGTATGAGAAATTTGAGAACTTCAAAATGATCTCGGGAGAAAACCTGGATCAACTGGATGCTCGGTTCACGAGAAATCACCGATGAGCTATCTCGCACTTGGAAAGGAATATACACGAGAAGGAAATGTGTATGAAGATCCTAAAAAGTCTTCCGGTGAATGGGAAATGAAGGTCATGGTACTAAGACACTCCATGGACCTATCAAAGACATCCAACCATGAACTATTCTCGGACCTCAAAGCCTACGAGTTTGGTGAGAAGAAAAGACCAGGAAGAGACAGTTGTACCCAAAACAATTTTGCTCTAATTGTTAAAGACGGGAAGAGAGCCGAGGTCAAAGAAGTCATTGATCCGGAAGAAATAGCCACGATGGTTAAGAGGTTCAACAAGTTCTTCAATAAGAACTACAAGAGAGGAAAGGGCGAATCTTCCGAGAAGACACTCGGCTCCTCCAAATCAAGGGAAGATAGGCCAACCAAGAGAACAGATCATCAAAAAGTGAATATCAAAGGGCCGACAATCCAAGAATGGAAAGAGTGATCAAAAGGTTGAATATCTGTCTTTTGAACGTAGACAATCGGTCACTATGCCATTGATCGCCCATATCCTGTAGTCAACAAATACAGGAATGAAGAAGAAAGAAAGGTCTTGAGAGAAAGAAGACAAGAAAAGAGAAAGGCAATGTTGGCTGAGATCGCTTTGAATCGCCCAAGTCAAAAGACATAGCCGATTCGAGAGAGCGGTGAAGCCGACTATTCAAGTGACTCGAAGAAGAAGCCTCGACCGCTTGATAGCCAAGGAACAAGATCAACCGACCAAGAAGATGAGGTACACTCTAACTCATCAAACTCGGACTCTAGTGATAGTGATCGTGACACACACACTTCATCACCCACTCGATCTTTATGATTCATTAGGCAAAATGATGAAAGATTTTGAACACATTAAATCCTCACACACACTATTAAATGAGGAAAACACCTACTCAAGAGCCAAAACTCAAAGTCGACTAAGGAGCCGAGTACTCTAAGTCAAATAGCCGATGAGAATGAAAGTTTAAAAAGGTGAAAATGCTAAATTAATAGCGAGAAATTTTTGCCATAGAGAAGAGGGAGAATGACCTCAAAAATGTTATTGCCTCATTCACTAAGGCATCTAAATCATTGGATGATCTTATTATGAGTCAAAGAGAATGTGGAGATAAGACAGGCTTAGGATTTAATTCATCTGTGCTATGTCAAACCTCAAAAGTAATTTTGGAAAAAGGATCTTCAAGCCATGAAGAGTCTAAAAAATCCAAAACTCTAAATGTTGCACACACATTCACTCCAAAGCACAATTACAAGCAAACTGGCCTTGGTTATAAAGGAAAAGGAAAACAGCCAGTTGAGTGCGCTAAAAGGACAGTGAGAAGAGATTGGCCCGAGTTCCTCAAAGCAAACTCCAAACAGAAAAATACTCTGTAAAGAAGAAGCAGAGCTACCAAAAACCCCAGAAAATCTATAAAGGAAATACTTTTGTTGGGATTGGTAGAAATATCCAAGCCAAGCCGATTGGAATAATGTTAAACTATCAGCATAGACTTATGGAATATAAGCCCAAATGGCAAAGGCCAAGAACTCAGCAAGGGCCATTCCAAAAGTATAAGAGCTTTCATCAGCACACCCATGCACCTAGGCATCACACTCAAAGTCACCACAATTACCAAGGAAGGCAATTGCTAAAACACATATGCGGCATACTGACAAAAGAGACAATTTGTATGAACCTAGAATCCCCAAGCAATTTGCCAGGATTAATTATGATTATGGCATCGATAGATGGCAACCCCTTAGAGTCAAATCATTTGGCTATAAGTTGGTTGGATCATCTTACAATTCTAACCCCCGGGACCGGACAAGTATGGGTACCTAAAACTTAATTTCCTTGATTGCGGAGTTCAAGGAGCAGTGAGTGCCAAGGAACCTGGTACATGGATAGTGGCATTATTCCGGACATATGAGGAAATAAGAAAAATCTGTCAAAATTCAAGGAAGTTGAAGGAGCAAAAGTCATATTTGGAGGAAATGAAGCTCTGGTGAAATAAGAGGCATTGGATCCATCAAGAGGAATGGATTAGAAATCACATATGTTGCATATGTTGAAGGACTCAACTTCAACTTATCGAGCATCGATCAACTCGTGACAAAGGCTATAATGTTGGATTCAACATGGGTGTATGCCAAATCAAGGATCTTGAATCGAATGAAGTTGTGTTGCAAGGATACTGAGACAAAAGAACATGTATGTAGTAGATTGGTCAACCGCTACACACAAAGACCCGTCTATTAGCAAAAAGACACTGGTGAATCAAGTTAATTTGTGGCACAAAAAGCCGAGTCAGTCATGAATTTCAAAACGATTAACAAGCTTGCAGTAAGTAGTCTTGTGGAAGGACTTCCGGACTCGATTATACAAGAAGGAGAGTGTATGTGATGCATGTCGAGAAGGAAAACAAATCAAATCTTCATTCAAAGAAAAGACATGTTCATCTTCAACAAGAATATTGCATCTGCTACATATGGATCTATTTGGCCCGAGTGGAACCAACCAAAGATAAGTGGAAAGAAATACACCTTGGTGGTAGTAGATGACTACTCAAGATATACATGGACAATATTCATGTGTAAGAAGAAAGAAACTCTACGAAACTACCCACGGTGATGAAGAGGATTCAAAACGAGAAGAGCCAAACCATTATCAAAATAAGATCAGACGGAGGAACCGAGTTTGTCAATGGAATAATAACTCGTATTGTATTGAAAATGGTATTGGTCATGAACTATCGGCGAGCAAGGACTCCACATGTGAGAATGGAGTTGCGAAAGAAAGAGAAGAACTCTCAAAAAGAAGCGGCAAGGACCATGTTAGTGAAGCGGGGTTACCAAAAAGATTTTTTGGTCAAGCAATCAACACGACTTGCTACACTCAAAACAGATGTATGATAAACAGACGGTGACAAAGACTCCCTATGAGATCCGGATGGAACAAAACCAAATGTTGCATATTTGAGAATATTTGGATGTAAATGCTTCATCCACAACAATGGCAAAGACAATCTAAAGGCTTTCGATGCTAAAGGCGATGAAGGTATCTTCTTAGGATACTCGGTGAAAGCAAAGCCTACTGAGTACTCAACAAAAGGACTATGGTTGAGAAGAATCCATTCATGTGGTATTCGATGAGCCAAATGTAAATGGAGAAGACATTGAAGAGTCGGTGATAATTTGAATCATCCAACCATCTGAAGAGTCCTTATCTTTGAAGTTGAATTTGGAATTATAAACTCGAGAAGAAGATGAGATATTTGGATCTCAAAAACAATTTGGAAAGTTTGCTGACTAAGTGATTACGAGAGAGTGAACACAAGAACACACCGCAAGACGATGAATCCGGCTAACTTACTCCAACTGATGTAAGATGGCCGAGAGACCATCCACGAGAACTTTTCATTGGAGATATAAGAGAAGGTGTCAAAACAAGATCGAACTCAACAAGAAGCCATGTTCACATGCTTTATCTCGCAAATATAGCCCAAAGATGTGTTACAAGCATTGGACGACACACATTGGATTCAAGCTATGCAAGAAGAGCTGAATCAGTTTGAAAGAAATAAAGTATGGGAATTAGTTCAAAGACCCACACATCAAAATGTTATTGGTACAAAATGGGTGTTCAGAAACAAGATGAACGAGGAAGGTTCTGTGGTAAGAAACAAGGCAAGACTAGTAGCCAAAGGAATTGCCAAGAAGAAGGAATAGATTTTGATGAAACATTTGCTCCTGTAGCAAGATTGGAAGCTATAAGGATGTTTCTTGCTTATGCAGCTCACAAGAATTTCATTGTATATCAGATGGATGTAAAAAGTGCATTCCTAAATGGTTTATTGGAAGAAGAAGTGTATGTTGAACAACCTCCAGGATTTGAGCGGAAGACTCTTGGAGATAAGGTATACAAACTCAAGAAAGCCTTGTATGGATTAAAACAGGCACCCGTGAGCATGGTATGATACTTTGTCACAATTCCTAGCGAAAATGGATTCACAAAAGGAAAAGTAGATAGAACACTTTTTCAGAATTCAAGACAAAAAGAGTATCTTGCTTGTTCAAATATATGTGGATGACATCATTTTTGGATCCACAAAAAAGAGTGTGTGAAAAATTTTCAAACCTCATGCAAAGTAAATTTGAAATGAGCATGATGAGAGAGCTAACATTCTTCCTTGGACTCCAAGTGAAACAACGAAGGATGGAACCTTCATAAGTCAAACAAAATATACCGAGAGACTTAATGAAGAAATTTGGTATGGAGGAGAAGTCTTACGTGAAAATACCAATGAATACATCATCAAAATGGACATGGATGCGGATGGCAAGCCTGTAGATCAAACAAGATACTGAGATCACTTATTGGATCATTGCTCTATCTTACAAAGCCAAGCGGGCGGACATCACCTTTCTTTGTAGGTGTATGTGCAAGATTTCAATCTGCTCCAAAAGAGAGCCATATGATAGCGACTAAGAAAATATTGAGATACTTGAAAGGAAGCAAGAAGTTGGCTTATGGTATCCAAATGAAGGTGGATTCAAGCTAATTGGCTATTCGGACTCTGACTATCTTTGGATGCGAGTGATGAGAAAAAGCACCTCAGGCACATGTCAAATGCTAGGAAACAGTGATTTCTGGTTTAGCAAGAAGCAAAATTCAATAGCCACCTCTACAATTTGCGAGAATACATAGTTGTGGGCATTTATTTGTGCCCAAGTCCTATGGATGAGACAGCAGCTAAGAGACTACGAAGTTGAGGAAAAAGAAATTCCAATCATGTGTGATAACACAAGTGCAATTGCAATCACTCAAAATCCTGTGTTGCACTCAAGAACAAAGCATATCGATGTCAGATATCACTTCATAAGAGATCATGTTGAAAAGAAGGACATCATCTTGGAATATATCTCAACTGATAAACATTTGGCTGACATCTTCACAAAACCATTATGTGAGTCAAGATTTGAAGAACTCAAGCATGAGTTGGGGTTAATTGAGCTGAGCTAACATTGAGAAGACTCAAAGAAGAGAAATAGAACACAAAAAGGGAAAAAGAGCTGAACTCACAAATCAGCTAAGTAAATCAGTTGTATTGGAAAGACAGCTATACCAAGTCAGCTGTTAGCTGAGTCACTAAGAGAACTGTGAGAAGAAGAGTTAAATCAGCTAAGGGATAAGTTGAGTCACTTATGAGCAAAGTGACAAAAACACAGTCGTTTTTACTAAGCGGGAATGTTTTTAAGAATGACGTCAAAGCATAATGATGATGTGTCTGGACATAAAGCTGCACACCAAGCTTATGATTGGATATAAATGCTGCCGCATTAAATACGAGACATTAAATGCTAAATAGGCGTGCAAAATCTAAACCGTTGATTTCGATCACATTTCAAAAAACCACCCGCACGTCCTTTCATAAACCATACTTAAACCATTTTCGTCCGTTTCTCTCACATTACCAAAACTGTTCATTTCTCTCTCTCGAAGCAAAGGCAAAAATCTTCTCAAAACCCTATCTATCTTCAAATCAATCTCTAAGTTTTCTTCGATAAAATCTGAAAAATGGCACCAACCTATGATTTTACCAAGTTAGGAAAGCAAATCCACACCGGGTCTCTTTGTGGATTTCGACGGCATGGTGAAACAGGGGTCCGATGACACCCTAGTAAAGAAAATCATTTGAGAAATTGGAAACGTCGGTGAAATCATTTACGATCTTTGGAATATCCGATGACCTATGTGGAGGAGGTCGCGCGAGTTCTACGTGAATGCCTTGAGATTCACGATGAAGGGATAAAGTCATCATTCACGGAAGCGGCTCACCATCTCTCGCCAAGGATTTAGCGAACACCGCTCACTACCAACGGAAGGAGCATCGAAATTAACGAAGGCGATGTAAACCTAGCTCGCTTGGAAGGAAATAGCCAAGCCCGACTATGTTGATAAAATAGTTTACACAAAGAAACAAGAGGTCTTTGAAGGAGGACTATCACAAGTCTGTTGGACATAGTTGCCAAATGTATTGACATCAAATTTGGCGGCTTTGACCAACATCAAAAGCAAAGTTGATCGTAATGGTTGCGATCATTGAAGAAAGGAAAATAAATCAGGCTGAGTTTGTCTACAGCAGACTATGCCGAGAATGTAGGGAACAAATCCTTGAGGAAGATGGCACATTTGGAGGATCCCTAGGATATGGCCTGGTGATTGGCGGATGATGGAGGTGAAAGAGTCCTCTTAGACATGGAAAGGCGTTCCATGTTAACAAGAGGATGTTCGAGATCAAACCTCTCTGCGCGCACTGAGAAGAGAGCCTACGCCAAGAGAGCGACACGAGTGAGGGGAATCGGTGACCACGAAGATACGATTGTTTCCTCTCCACAAAGAAGAAAGCTGCCCTGCAGCTGCTAAGAAAAGATCTGCTGCTCCTGCAGAAAGAAAGTCAAATCTGCTCCTGCCCCGCAGCAGAGTCACCCCCCCTGCAGCCGTGTCTCCCGCCCCAGCAAAAGCGTGGTCGAGAAGGACTCTCAAATACCTTCTCCGATCGTCAAAAAAGAGGAGAGCGATAAGCCACGACGGCCGGCTCCTCGAAGAAGACACCAAAGACGCCCCCGCCCAAGACTCGAAGAAACTGTCTCGAACAGAAATCCCTCTGGTACAAACCGAAGAGAAGACGAAGAAGAATCATCAAGCGCTCGAGCTTGAAAAACCGGCTAAGTCACCCACTCAATGGAACAAATACTTAAGCTGCTGAAGCGTCGAGTCCCCAGATGTAATTGATGAAACAGACTAAGTCTGCTGAAGGCGATCAGCAGCAGAGGCAACTGAAGAAATAGTTATAGTCCGCGCATCCGAGACACAAGAAGAAGGCGATAGAGCGATAGTGATGTGATGATCCTATCTCCACCTTACCCGGATATCCAAAATCGTCTGCGTGAGTGGAGGAAATGGAAAAGCGAGTAAATCAAGGAACAGTTCCAACGGCCCGAGTTTATAGAAGAAGAAGAAGGAATCGTTAAACTTCCTTGGACTAACCACACCGATCTCAAAGATGGATGAAGACAAGCGCACGGACATCCTGCAGATCTTCAAGGACAAGGAGAAGGAAAGACAGTAGAGGAAGGCGAGGCACGAGAGAAGGCCAAAGATCTCGCCCTATCTCCGGCACCACAGTAACACACACATCCTCTCCTTGATGTCTTCTCACGCGGTGATGAGGATCCGGACTCTGCTGCCGCCACGGAAGAGTTGCAAATGCAGCAAGCATTATACGAATCAGAATCCTTCACGAGCAAAGATTGATGGAGGGACCAGGAGAGTCCTCGAACACACACTGAAATTGATCCAATGGGAGTGGTTGACAAATCGCCTGTTGTTGTTGCTGCCACCACTTCCCAGCTCACTCGGAAGAAGGCGATAAGGGAAATGGCGATGAAAGCGGGATAGTGGGGACCCCGGTCGAGCCAACCCCTATTGAAGGTGTCTTACCACCGCCCCAACTGAACACTCAATAGAAACAGCCGGGAGTTTGGAGATGAGTGACCCCATTCCAAGTCACTCTCGGTGAGTGCCAGGGGGAAACTCCCTCCGCTGCGGCAAGGTCGGAGAATCTGCGAGATGACTCAACAATGAATCCGGAGGCGAAGTAGAGAGAAAGTACAAACATTAACCGAACAAAGCAAGTTGTCATCAACGAAGCTCGCAGGCGATTGAGACTGTCTCGGTGAGGTGCCAACCGCTCTGGCGAAGGCTAATGACGTGGCGCCGATGCGATCGAGGCACGAGGAAGGAATGACCACGGGAGTTAACACTGCAGGCGATGAAAGTGCAATCCATGGGGTTGAGACTCCAATGGATGCCACCACGAAGACCCTAAGACAGTGACACACTGTCGAAAGGGAGGTCAGGCCTCATTGCGCAATCGAGGCTGCAGGAGGTAATGAAGGCCCACGGGAGGTTGAGACTTTCACGGGGTAAAGAAGTCAAGTAGCGAACATCCCTCCCGCTATCATTGACCCATCCGAAAAGGAGATAAGCGCGCTTCATGATTCACAGGATAATCGATGTAACCTTTCCGGGATCGGAAGCGCGACGAAGAAGTGAGTCATCCCCCGTGATACTCCAAAAGACTCGGTGCGGATGTTCCAAGCACGAGCAAGTCGATCCCAAGACTACTCGTCAAACCTTTAATTTTGATGATGAACCACCAATGGAAATCTCATCATCGTCCGATGACGCTCGATAAGGCCGAGGACCAGTCCACTCAATTGGAGAAACCGGTGTTTGAGACCAGACCAACGGCTGTTGAGACAGTGAGGCTCGGCAAGTCGGGTCCACTTCACAAAAGACCCGGTGAGACGAGACAGAGTCCTGCGCGAGCTCCCAAGTCGCAGCGAGTTCGACTCAAAAGGAACTTCACGCGCACCTCTCATCATTGAACAAATACCGGTTGGTCGTGATGATTCCTTTATAGAATCTTTTCCTTTCTCTCTGGAGGTAGGATCTCCCGAAGAGTCGAGAACGAGGTCGCACGCTTCCATAGACAGCTCCTCTGTTATTCCATCAGTACCACCATTGTTCGGTGATTATGACTTTGATTTGCATGGCCATCACCGCAACGGAAGAATCGGTGAAGTCCTTGAAGTGTTCAAGGCATTATTTCTTTGAGATTGAACGGATGGAGAGGCATCGGGCCTCTATGGACATGCGATCGACAACAGAGATGCCAATCTTATCTGGCGACTTAAGAGGCATAACAATCCGGATCGGGGAATGGTGGCAACAAAGAAGAAACAATGAGTGTGGAACAAGTTAGATACTTCAAGACATTGTTCAACAAGTTTCTGGTATGGGAGAGTCGAGAATCGATGCAAAACGAAGTTGAGAGAACACATTGAGCACATGCATGAAGCTCACACTTTGCCGAGATAAAGGCATTGCGTGAGCAAAATAAGAGTGATCTACAGCGTTGGGAAGAACACATGAATAGAAAATTCAGCCTTCTCATGGTGAGATGAAGCTAATTTCAAAGCAGAGTCCAACGCTACTCGATCCGAATTTCGTGTTGCATACTCCGCAGCCGAGACTCGAGAGAGAACTCTACCATCGCCAGGCTTGACTTCCCGCTTGCCAAGTATGTTTCAGTGTCCCTCTCTCTTTTGATGATGCCAAAAAGGGGGAAGAGGAATACTTAAAGCACTGAAGAGATCTCGAAGTTGAAAAAGAGGATGCACATTGCGAAGGAAAGACAAAGTGAGGAAGCGGTTGAAACAAAAGAAAGGAAAATATGTTGAGGGGGAAGGATCGAAAGATGTGACCTTGATGATTGCACAAACCCCCAACAAGGCCTTGTCACGGTGACATTATCAGCAAAGACAAACTCCCTGTGACTCGCCACTCCAACACTCTGCTATATCTATGGTGAAAAGAGAAAGACAATTGAAGCGGGGATGGAGGAAGTGGAAGGAAGAATGGATGCCCGGGTTATGAACATCTTGAAACAACATGGAGGCATTCGGTGAAGCGAGAGAGACACTTATGCCATCTCGGATGTCGGGACGAGCCACGATCGTTGATGAATTTAAAACGCCGCGCATCGAAGGATACTTTGCAAATATGTCTATGGCTCAAGCTTGGGACTTGTCTTGGGAAAAGGGTATCACGTTATGTGAAGAAGGCGACGAGCGAGACTACCGGCGATCGCTCTTTGGTCACTCAGTGAAAGAAGAAGACCCCAAGACAATACACGCCCAGGTAGTAGAGGAAGAAGCGATGGTGGAGATTGGTTAGTGCGGCTAAAATTCTTGACGGGCCAAAGATATTTTACATCATGTAACTCAATCATCTCAATTAGAGTTGGCCCACCTATGTACTGACTTATTGGGTGGCCCAATACAAAGCCTCGATAGACACAATTGCGAATGAACAATTCACCCGTCACAACTCACAAGTCTATGGAACCAGTTTGGTTGTTTGTTGCGAAGATCGATCCATCCGAGTTTTGTGAGACTCAATCGCGGTGTGATTTTGCAATTTAGATAATTTCAAATTGAATTTCTATATATCGTTCGATTAAATAATGTTTTTAAATTGCGATTTTATGAAATAAAAGCAGAATATGCGATTTTAAGTGGTTTTAATAAAAAAAAAATATTTTATAATTGATAAATTAGTATAATTTTGTTATAATATTTTAAAAGAAAAGACAGAAAAATAATTGTAATGTGCCTTTTTTTTTTAAATATGCATTTCGCAAATAAAATGCACATTGTAATCTCTTTTATTTCACTTACATTCAATATTTGTTTTTGAGTTACACACACACACACTTCACTAGGGATTGAACCTCTGACCTCCCACACATTGGAGGGAGTGATACCACTAGACCAAATGGCTAGTGGTGCTTACATTCAATATTTGTAATGCAATGTAATGTTATTTTTATTTTGTTTGATGCAAGACATAATGCATGCATGTTAGCAACATTGAAAAAATATAAAATGATGTTTAGTATTAAAAGTGTGAATCTAAATATATAATTCATAAAATTAGTTCTTAACTACTAATAAATACTTTTTTCTTAATTACTAATAAATACTTTTTCTTAATTACTAATAAATACTTTTTTCTTAATTACTAATAAATACTTTATGTATATATATAGGGATATGATCAAATGAGACCAAGCCTTTTAGGTAAGAACATGAGACCACATTTAGACATTTGATTTAATAATCAATGGTCCAAATTTTACTCTCCATTTTAGGCATGGGTGGTGGCAAGCAATGGTATGAAAGTAATTTGTCCTTTAAGTTAAAGGATATGTTAGGAAATTTATTGTTTAGATTTTGATGAATGCCATGTAAAACTTAGAATAGGAAGTTGGCACCCCATTTTTTGTTGTAAAATGCATTGTAATAAATAGGGCTGGCCAAGCTGAGTTAAGTCAGCTACACCCTAACAAACAAGAAGACAACTGAAGACTAGAAGGAAGACTCCGCTGCGAGACAGCTGAGTATGGCAAAGAAGAGTAGACGGGAACTCTATGAAGAAGCGGTGAGATGCGGTGAGTGGAGTATCATCAAGTCAACTCAAGAAAAGCCAAGTCTCAAGTTGAAGTGATAGAAGAGTCATCCAATGATTGGAAGTCGACTCTAAGTCACCTGGGGAAAGCAAAGAAATGCGTCAAGTCGAGATAATGAAAAAGATCCGTTTACGAGAAATCAAGAGAATTACTTAAACAAGTAATATCTCCATATCACCTTTCTCTGAGTGCTCGATCCCGAAGCGTGCAAAAGGAATGAACCAATGGGAAGCACTACACCGTGTCAGAACACTGAAAAGGTGAAAAATAATTCATACGAGGAAATGGCAATTCCAAGGACTGCAACAAGACAAGCCAACGACTGCAAGTGACTTTCAAAAATAAGCCTATCTCTTCAACGGGCAAATTTTTGAAAGATCACTATAAAAGGCTGAGAAGTGACATTGAGAATAGTGACGGACCTGAACCAGAAAACGTTCAAGCAATTATTCGAAAATCTGAAATATTCTCAATCCTCAAGCCTACACCTCGAAGAACATCAATCCAACACTCACCTGTGAAGGAAAGATAACTTCAATCAGTTGAAGAGGAAAATACTGAAAGATCAAGGGGTCTACATTCCATGAAGGATTGTAGGAAGGTTCAAGGTCGAACCAAGTCTTAAGCTTTTGGAGGGCTTCGTGATCAAATCCAAAGAGCTTGAGCAAGTGAGTCAGTAAGTAGCAAAGCGCCTGCCGTGAAGAAGTTTCGAGTCATACGAGAAGCCGGTGAGTGATCAAGGCGTCTCGATCGAGTCCCAAAGGATCAAGTCATTTGTGTGATCAAGACTTGTATCGGATGTTACCACTTTTTGTATACCGATCAATACCTAGTGGATTCCTCCAGGAGTTGGAGAAGAGAGGAGTAGAAGAATTACCCCATCTTGAACCTCTATAAAAATTTCATTGTGTCATTTACATTTCAAGACTTTAATTCCTGCATCTTAATTGTTTAAATCTTTGATAAATTTGCTATCCACTTGATAATTTCTAAGTACTAAACCAAGCACTAAATCCTTGCTTAACCAAACTTAAGGGTGTTAAGTCTTCCAATGAAAAACAAAACCACAGTTGAGTTAATTTAGACCTAACAAATTGAGTTATTCCATCAACGGCTCGATTGAGTCCGTTGAGAGACTAACTCTACTGATTAACTAAATTGGTTGTCCATCTAGGACACAGCTGTGTAGTATCAACTCTGAATATTTAACAGGACTAAATCGAAAATTTGGTAAGGTTTATTCAACCCCCCCTTCTAAACCTTACACTTACACCCCTTGGGACCTACAGGATATAATTGTAAATCCCTAATTTTTGAATTTGTAACTGGAATCTGATTTTCATTTCCCGCGATTTTCTCTTCTTCCTCTTTTCAAAATACATGAAACTACTTCTCTCCTCCTTTTCCATCTCCCTACATCTCCATCGACATCTGTAAAAAATCGAAAAAACTAAAAAATTGCTCCCTCTCTCTGTTTCAAATATCGATCACCGACATATTAAAGGGTTCAAACATCTCTGATTTTTGGCGACTACTCGTGGATAGGGTTCAACACAAGCTTCTAGGGTTTAATTTGAGTGTATGTTTTCTGGTTGATTTTGGTGTTTCTTGATGTTAGGGTTATATTTTGTGTTTTTATTATCGATTTTATTGTTCTCATTCTGTTCAATTTTAGGGTATAAACATATATTGCATTCGTTTTTGCCGATAGGGTTGATGAATGATTTTTGCTTGTGATTTTTGTTTGTTCTTATGTTCTTGTGATTTATCTTGGTCGATTTCGCACCTTATTTTTTATATTTTAGCCTTTGTGTTAATGTACTTTTATGTTTTGAATAATGTATGCTCAGTTGCACGGTAATATATTTTAGGTGTATAATAATGTGTGTTTAGTTATGTAATCATGTGTATTTAGTTAGAACATTATATTTTGTTACTTTGTGCGAGCATGTATATATATTTTCGAATTATGTGTATTTAGCTATAGAATAATGTGTGTTTAGTTATGTAATAATGGGTATTTAGTTATAGAACACGGTATTTTGTTACTTTGTGCGAGCATGTATATATGTTTTGGAATTATGTGTATTTAGCTATAGAATAATGTGTGTTAAGCTATGTAATAATGTGTATTTAGTTATAGAACACTGTATTTTGTTACTTTGTGCGAGCATTTATATATATTTTGGAATTATGTGTATTTAGCTATAGAATAATGTGTGTTAAGTTATGTAATAATGTGTATTTAGTTATAGAACACGATATTTTGTTACTTTGTGTGAGCATGTATATATAGTTTGTTTCAGTTTTTCTTCTCGATTTGTAAGAGCGAGCATGTCTTTCTGGTGACCTTTGATGTGAAGAGGTTTAACTGTCATATCATTGACAACTCGTCTGTCGGTGGAAGCAGCCGGGACAAATATGGAGATTTGTCGGACAAGTTGGTGAGCTATTTTTTTTTTGTTCAATCAGATATGCATGTTGTGTATTTATCAGTGCTAAAATGTGTCGTTAGGTATTAAATTTGTACACATAAGCTTAAATATTTGAAATGATTAGTGTATGTTTATATTTTTGTTGGGTGTTTAAATAGGTATGTAATAGTGTGTACTTAAGTATGAAATTATGTATAGTTAGTTAGTATGATATGGTTAACTGTAATATATAGTCTATGAAGTTTGAAGTTGTTTTCCATGGTATATTCGCAAGTTCGAATGTTTTCAGACTACTTGGAGACTAAAGGTTGTCCGCAAATGGCGAGTGTTGTCCGTAAATGCACCCCGTCTAGACTATGCATGCCTTGGAGAGATACCACAAATAAAGTTGATTGTGGTATATATGTCATGAGGCATATGGAGAGCTACATGGGCGGTGGCACCAAGGGATGAGACTGTGGTTTGGAGAGAAATAATGCGTCTCAACTGTCTAACTTGCGCACGAAGTACTCAGCTGCAATAATCCTCCACCATAACAATGAGCTAAAGGACAGGTGTATGGAAGAAACCATAAAGTTTTGGACGGGGATGATAGTATTGTAGTTCTGTATTTAATAGACAATGTACAATGTAGATTTATGCTCATCTTTTTGTATAGTTAGTTTACAATGTTTGGTGTTTTTTGTCTTTGGGAGTCATTTATACTTTGGGAGCCATTTGTATATGACTCAGATGTTTTGTTGCATTATGGATATGAATGGATCAGACATGGGTTATTTTCTTTCTAATCAATATAACTTTGCATTTTTCACATACACTTGGTCCGAATGTTGTCATATAATGTTAATATTATATTCGTAGTTACTACATTTTGTGTATACGCACAAAATTATGTATAGTTAAATAGGCCACATTTTTTGGTTATGTAGTTATGCAATTTTGTATATTTAGGCATAAGATTATGTGTAAACTGATATAATGTATATTAAATGTGTTTTGTATACGTAGTCAATAAAATTGTATAAGTAGTTATAGAAATTTGTACAATTACGTATAAGAATATGTATTTTTAAACACCTGTGATATATTGATCCTGATATTGTCACTTAAAAACGATGTATAGGTAAAACACAAATAATGTGTAAATAGGTTCCAGATATTGTATGTTTATGTGTAGAATTATGTAAACCACTCATAAATTGTCATAGTGTATTGGATATTGTATGTTTGACGCTGGTTTGATCGTGAAGAAGAAGATGGTGATTATGGTAAGATTTCATTCCTTAATTTCAGGGAAACAGTTATTTGGTTGAATTTAATGTTCCAATTGTACCCCTATTTGGTCCCCACCATTTTCTTTTCATTTGTTTTGGGTATTACCAAACCTAGTTTTAATTACTATAAATTCCCATTAAATCCTAGCCTTTTATTTTATTTTGTTGGATGGTGTGGATTGAGTCTTATATTCTTACCTATAGCTATGGTCTCATAGGATCTCCTCCATATATATATATTATATTAATTAGGAATAAAACTAATCTACATGCCCATTTCATGATGTCTCCTTGTAATTGCTAGATTGCTATTTGCTACAACATATTTTGTTGATGTACTTATAATTATATCTGGGGATAATTACAGAAGAACCCTATGGTATGGACTAATTAAAAAGAAATAGATGTTTCAAAATTATATAAAAAAAAACTCAAGTTTGATTATGTCTTAAATTTAAGAGGTTAACTGTAATATATCTATAAATATTAAGGGACTTTTTAAAATATTTTTAGCTTACGAAGGAGGAAAATGTAAGACAAAAGCAAACCTTAATGTTTTTTTTTTACAATTTTCAAAAACCTTTGGATGTTTTTGAATTAGCCCGAACATCAGGTTTTTTTTTGTAAGTATCCCTTATATATATTTTATTTTGTGCCCCCTTCTAAAATATTTCTGGATCCGTCCATGTCATACTCAATATACTAACCAAATTCATGTTTGAGCCAATAGGCTCAATACATACAATCTTGACCAGATCTCAATAAACACAACTTAGTCGCCACAAAGCATTATTTAGACAAAATTATTTTTTTTAGTTCTCTAAGTAGAACTAGAGGTGGCCACGGTTCTGGAAGCGTCGATTCTAGTTCCTCATTTTGGAGGAACCAAAATTGTTGCCTCATGGTTATGGTTCTAAAATCGGAACCGACGGTTCCAGTTCTGGTTTGGAACCCAATTCCTCCACGGTTCTCATTCCGGTTTTAACGGGAACCGTTTGTTTATCTTTTGATAATTTCTGTTTTTTTAAATGGTTGGTCAATTTCAGTTATAAAAAAAGGGAAAAGAAAGAAAAAGACTTTGACTTAATATTCAATTAAGTTTTGTACTTAATAATAATATTAAACTGTATATATATATATACTATTGGAATATAGAGAAATCAAAGTTCACGTAATTCGCTTAAAATATTTGGTTTAAAACGTGTCTCATGTAGTTACGAATATGAAACATCATAATAAATATTGTTAGGAAATTTATTGAGTAGATTTTGATGATACCATGTAAAACTTAAACTAGGAAGTTGGCACCCCATTTTTCTTGTAATTTGTATTGTAATAGATAAGGCTGGAAAAACTGAGTCAAGTCAGCTATGCCAAGGATTACAAGAAGTCAACTGCGGACTATGTGAAGACTCTGTTGTGTGTCAGCTGAGTAATGCCATGAAAGAAGTCAAGGACTCGACTGAAGAAGAGTCAGTTGGGGAACAACTGTAAGAAGTGTCAGTTAAGTCAACCCAAGAAGCCAAGTCTCAAGTTGAAGTGAAGTTGAGTTATACAATGACTGGAGCTGACTCAAGTCACCTGGGGTATAGACAACAATCTAGTCAAGACAACTGATGTAGATCCGTTGATTAAAGTCAAGAATATTACTCAATATAGTAATATGTCAAAGCTGTCAGGTCTAAAGTGTTAGTCCTAGAATTGTGCAAAAAGAATGAACCAATGGGAAACATTGCACCTTGTGTCAGGCACCTGCAATGCTGCGAAGACATTTAATACGAGGAAAAGTCAACATCAAGGACTGCAGACCAAGACAAGACAAGCCAACAAACACAAGTGACATTTGAAATTAGCCTATCTCTTCAACGGGCAAAATTTCAAATGTGCACTATAAAAGGCTGAGGAAGTTATTGAGAAGAGGTAACCTGAACCTCGAACAAGCAAGCAATATTCAAGCATTTAACCTGCATTACTCTCAAAGACATTCAAGCAATTCCTCAAGCCTGAAACTCGAAGAAAATCGATCCAACACAAGTTGTGAAGGAAAGACAACTTCAAATTTGTTGAAGAGGAAACTTTTGAAGAAAACAAAGGGATCTACTTTCCAAGCTAGGATTGTAGAAAGGTTCCAGGTCGAACCATTATCAAGTTTGTTGGAGGGCTTCGTGATCAAATCCAAGAACTTGAGAAGTGAGCTGAAATAGCAAGGCAGCTACCATGTGAAGAAGCTAAGTCGCAAGAGAAGCCAACTGTGTGATCAATGTTGTCTCCAGACTGTTCACAGCTTTGTAAACTAATCCGTTACATAGTGGATTCCTCCAGGAGTTGGGGAGAGAGGATTAGAATAATTACCCCATATTCGAACCTCTATAAAATATTTGTGCCATTTACTTTCAGCAAATTTACTTTCCTGCATATTCAATTTATATCTGCAGATTATATTTGCTATCCAACTGATAAATAACCAAGTGTTAAAAATCAAGTGTTTAAAACAAGCTAAAATCTAAACAAAGGGTGTTAAGTCTTCCGTTGTTAAAAACCAATCAGTCAAGTTAAGTATTAGGCTTGAGCAGCCGAGTTATACTATCAATAGCTCTATCGAGTCTGTTGAGTGGGTAACTTAGCTGAAAAGCCAACTTAGTTGTCCATCAAGGACACAACTGTTTGAGTTAACTCTGTTGAATTATTTTAAAAGGACTAATTCAAAAATTTGGTAAGGTTTATTCAACCCCCCCTTCTTCTAAACCTTACTCTACACCCCTTGGGGCCTACAAATATTTAAAATATCTTGTGGCATATTTTTACCAAAATAAAAATAAAAATCATCGATTTTAACCTCAAAACCAGCGGTTTTAACTGTCGATTCCACCACGGTTCCATCGACGGTTCTAATCGACAGTTAAAACCATTTGTTTCACGGTTTTTGGGACCAAGAAACCAGAACCGAAACTGGATTACACGGTTTCGGTTTTGGTTTTGGAACCATTGACCGGTCAACAATTCTGGAACCATTGACCATGGTTTCGGTTCCATTTGGCCACCCCTAAGTAGAACTCTTTGGATATTTGGTCCTCATTTATTTCTGTTTTGATATTTCGTCCTCTAAGACCATCTCCAACTACAATTCTATTTTAGTGCACACTTTGCACTAAAGTAGTACAATTTCTGCACCAAACTTAAAACTCATCTCCAACCATTTTACTTCAAATTTTGCACTAATAAGAATATTCCTTGAATATTCTTTATTCTTTTAATACAAAAAATTTATTTTATTAAAAATAAATTATGTATTAACATAGTATTATAAAATATATTTAGTTAATTAAAAATAAGCTTTATTAACATAGTATTATAAAATATATTTAGTTAATTTTATAACTTACTACAAATATTAATTTTACTACTTCATAATTTATATTAGAATAAAATAAATTAAATAAAGAAATTTATAAAAATTAATTACATAAATTAACTATGGAATCATAATAATAAATCAAATTTTATTTCATTATTTAATACACATAATACAATTCATTAATTTAAAACAAAAATAAAAAGAGGGGGGATAGCATTAACTCTGGTGCAGCACTGTTCACAATCCTATTTTAGCGCAAGGCATGGCGCATGGTTGGAGGCCCATTTTGCTCCAAATTGGAGTTGGCATGAGAAATGAAGATGCCATTGGAGATGGCCTAAGTTACTTTTTTTTGGAGATTTAGTCTGGTCACCCCCTATAGTAGATAATTTTGACCGGTTGGCTGATGTGTATTTTTTTTTAAATAAATTATTTTTTCACTCATTTTTTGCTAACAATGAGACATACGTGGTGATTTTGGAAAAGACAAAATTATTTTTTTATTCCTCTAAATGGATTAACTTGGGGATTCAATCCTCACATTTTTTAAAATTTTGAATTTAGTCCTTCAAATAAAAAAATTCAGATATTCACTCCAATTATAAATATTATGGGTGGCAATTTATGACACAACACAAACATAACATGTTACAAGTGGGTTAGGGTTGAGGCTTGACGGGTAATGGTAAGAATCGGGCCGAACCTGTATAACACCAATAATAAATCGGCTGGGTTAAGATTGACTTGAGTTGACACGATTAACCTGTTTGACACAAATAGTATTGTAATTATGTTCCTTTTATAATATTTTTTATTGACAAATATATTTTTAATATAATGATTGAATTTAAGAAATCATCAAACATAAGTAAATATAATTTTTAGATTAAAATTACTCACTCGATTCATATAACTCATATAAATAGATGATTATATAGATTTTAATATGTACATGTCATTTTAGGTCGATCGGGAAAACACAAACAATAAACAGGTTATGTTAGGGTTAAGAAATTTGACACGAATAGTTAATGAGTTAGGTTAGGGTTGAAAAATCTGACACGAATAACATGAATTTTATATCTCGATACGACGCGCGAATCCAAATACGACACGAAATGACATCTCTAATAAATGAAATTTCAGTTTTCAAAAGTTCAAAGTTAAATTTAGTTCAAGTGTGAATATAATACATGGAAGAGTATATTTGATTTAAATAAAATAAAATTACTTTATGACTAAAAATATAATTGGCAACGATAGCTGGGGTCGAAGGATGGTGAAATTGGGTGTAGTTAAATCCAAGATATTATGTTCTACTCTTTTTTTATTTATTTACTAAAACAATAAATATATATATATATATATATGGGGGAGGATCAAGTGAAACCATGTCTCTAGGTGAGACACAATTGACTAATCTCAACCATCCCCCACTATTAATAAATGGGTGTGATTTAATGGATAAAAATTATATTAAAACATTAATTTAATCAATATAAGGGTAATAGGGTAAAATAACATAACAAGGTAGTTACAAAAATGGAATCAAATCTCTTTCTCTCTTATGCATCTCTCATCTCACGTGTCTCTCTCCCTCCCTCTCTATCACGCCTCTCTCTCTCTCTCTCTCTCTCTCTCTCTCTCTCTCTCTCTCTCTCTCTCACAATTCCACCATTAACGCAAATTTGAAGAACTTGAACTGTGAAAAATAAAACAGTGAAGAAGATGCGTTTATGTTCGAATCATGATGCATGATGAATCATTAGTCGTAGAAAAAACTCTGCCCAACAACATCAATGGTGTAGACATCGACGTAAAACTCGAAACTAGCCATTAACATCAACTCTTAAAAAACTGTAATTTTCATGAATAAGACGATGCATAGATACTTATGAAATGATGTATAAATACTTATGAAACGTTGCATAGATACTTATGAAACGATGCATATATTTGTAGGATATTACATATTTGAAAATATGCAACAAAAATCAACTAAATATGCATTATTTGAAAACTATCTATGCAGCGTAAAAAACTAATATGTAGTACAGTATACCCAACTATGCAATACGTCATAAACTATGCAACAAAATCAACTAACTATGCATTATCTAGAATATATCTATGCAGTGTGGAATAACTAAATATGCAATACATTATGTAACATCCCATTTTTATAATTTCCAAAAGCAACATCTCATTTTCATAACTAAATATACATTATATTGAACCTATTCATGCAGTGTAGAATAACTAAATATGCAGTACGTTATATTCAATTATGTATTGTTTTCGTAAAACAGTGCCAAAACAACTAAATATGCATTATTTGATGTCTAATTATGCAGTAGAAGAACCCTAACTATACTGTAAAATAAAAATATTTGGAAAGAAAACAGCTTCCTTAAATTACGCCACAAAATCCGGCAGTTTCAATCTCAGCCCATAAAACCGGCTGGGACCACTAATTTGAATTATAAAATTACAACCTTACCCTTAAAATCAGCGAAAATTAAGAAATAATTAAAAAAAACTGAATTAACCACATCCCTTCATTTCTTAAGATCAATGGGTAAGATGAGTCCACACTGTCTCACCTAGGGAGGGTGGTCTCATTGAACCAAATCATATATATATATATATATATATATATATCAAAATCATATTTTATTTAATATTTGAATGTTTAAACTTATAGATATTAGAAATTTCAATCGTATTATAAACAATCTGAATTTTTAAAAAGTAACATATATATTTATTATATAATTTAATTATACTTTTGGTCATAACTATAAATTTTAACAATATTTCATTAGTTTTTATATTCCTTTTTATTTATAGTTGTAAATTTATTTATTTTTATTTCAATTTAATTAAATAGATTTTTCTAAATATCTTATCTATAGTTGAACTAAATTGAACTTTGAAATTTTTAAAAGTGAAATTATATTTATAATTGGAGTGAATATCTGTTTTTTTATATAAATGACTAAATTCAAAATTTTAAAAAATGTGAGGACAGAATCTACAAGTCAATGCACTTAGAGGACTTAAAAAAAATTGTGTTATCCAAAATCACCACTTATGTCTGCTTGTCAGCAAAAAATGAGAGAAAAATTAATTTACATTCAAAAGAAAAAAAAGACACATCAGTCAATCAGTCAAATAGCAGAAATTACCTGCTATAGGGGGTGACCGACTAAATCTCCGAAAAGAAGTCAAGGATAATAGATCAAAATCGAAATAAATGAAGATCTAATCTCCAAAGAGGTCTACTTAGAAGACCAAAAAAACAATTTTTACGCAATATTTATCTTCCCTGGAACTTAAAATTGGAGGACCACCAACTGGCGCTTTAGAATTAAAGTTCAACAGATCGCATTAGCCACCGAAACATAAGTAGCTAATTAATTAAGAAAAACACAAAAACTTGTATGAGACGGTCTCATGAATATAATCCATGAGACGGATTTTCCTATATTTAAATAGAATTTCGATCCAAACTCATACTCATGAAAAGAATCCATATTTTTGTGTGTTTTAGGATCCGTCTCATAAACTTAGATCAATGAGACGGTCTCACATAAGACTTCCTCTAAGAAAAATAGCTGAAATTGCCTTTGTTGTGAATTAACACAAACAAGGAACTTATTTTATAGCTCACAGTCCACTGCCAAGAGGAACTTGCAAAACATAAATATTTATGACTTATACCTTTACAAAGACATGTTTGAGGTCTATATTTAAGCCAGTGTAAAATTACAACTCAAGCCAGTGTAAAATTACAACTCAATACATATCAAAACTAAAAAGTTAGAAGATCTACAGCTTTCAGCAGCAGGCAGTGCACATCGATGCTTTATCTCTGAGACGGGCTAACCAACAGATCCTTCAAGCTTCAAGCTCATGAGCTGGTTAACCTCAGCACCAAACTCATCTGGGAGTTCATTGAAGACATCCCGGCAAAACCCAGAGATCATAGCCGCCATAGCTTTCTCATAGTCAATACCTCTCTGTTGGAAGTAGAACAACTGATCTTCACCGATTTTGGAGGTCGTGGCTTCATGTTCAACGCGGGCTGTGGGGTTTTTCGTCTATTGACAGAAAAAATGAAGAATTAATAACCAGACGGAAGTCAACAAATTTATCACGAAAAGGAAAAAAAATAGAAAAAAAAAATAAAGAGGACTTGAGCATATGTCATTTGTCTATTTATACACTAGCCACCTTAAATAAATATATGAACAGTAGTATACTATAATTCTAGCAGGTAAAACTTTTGGACATCGCAACAATGGAAAAAGCAAACATCCAACACCCTCAAAGAAACTCGATTCACCTGAACCCCATTTCCTCTCTACACATGACAATTTCTGCCGATTAAAGTACAAAGAATTTCCAGCTTCAGCTCAAAAGTTGTCACCAGGACCAAAGTCCTCAGCAAATGTAGTAAGCCGGGGTCTTTCCATCCATTATCATATCCATGTATATATATATATAAAAAAACTAGAATCAAAAAGTTACTAAAGAGAGTTGATGCAGAGATAGAGTAAATATCACCTGATAGTCACAATGTGTGATTAAACATTTCCTTAATATTAGTCAAGTTTTTTTACCAAAAGAACGAAAAAATAAATAAATCATGGAGTAGTTTCTTCAACCAGCTCATCTCGAGAAATGCCAAAGACAATAAGTAGGTCTCTAGGAAAATAGAGTTTATTTAACTCTTATATGGACAGATCCAGCTTCCAAGAGCAAACAACTATCTTAGATCATTCAAAGTAAAACTTGACCAGGAGAGTCCAACGATCTATATTCTATCATCATACAAATGCCAACCTTCAACTTGGATTAATCAGCTTGCGAAATTTGCTGACAATACAAAAGAATAATGCATACACATAACAAGAAAACTACTACTAATAAATAAAGCATGTACAGCATATTCAAAGAGATTACCTGAATGTATGGATAAGTATTGGCAGCAGCATTGTTGCCAATGAGCATCGAATCACATTGCGAGGAATTCTTAGCATTATCCGCACTGGACATTACTTGGACAAGACCTCTGTAACAATTTCTTGAATGTCCAGCTGAAATTCCTTTAGAAATAATCCTACTTCTAGTATTCTTCCCCTTGTGTATCATCTTCGTCCCTGTGTCAGCCTGCTGATAGTTATTAGTCAACGCCACAGAATAAAATTCTCCAACTGATTCGTCGCCCTCCAAAACAACACTTGGGTACTTCCAAGTGATAGCCGAACCAGTCTCCACTTGCGTCCATGAAACCTTAGATTTTGGCCCAGCACAGAGACCCCTTTTTGTAACAAAATTATAAATACCTCCTTTCCCATCCTCATCACCAGCATACCAATTCTGGACAGTCGAATACTTAATCTCAGCGCCAGCATGGCAATACAACTCCACGACAGCAGCGTGCAACTGATTAGTATCATAAGAAGGAGCAGTACAGCCCTCCAAGTATTCGACAAAACTCCCTTCATCTGCGACTATCAACGTCCTCTCAAACTGTCCTGTCTCCATGGCATTTATCCTAAAATATGTTGATATTTGCATAGGACACTTTGTATTTTTTGGTATGTACACAAACGAGCCATCACTAAACACAGCCGAATTCAAAGCAGCGTAAAAATTATCATCAGCAGGGACAACTCTCCCTAAATATTTCCTAATTAAATCAGGATACTCCCTGATAGCCTCCGAAATAGAGCAAAATATAACGCCAGCCTTTTCTAAAGTCTTTCTATGAGTAGTAGCAATCGAGACGCTATCTAGAACGGCATCAACAGCAACATTAGCTAATCTATTCCTCTCATTCAAAGGCACCCCAAGTTTATCGAAATACCTAATGAGCTCCGGGTCAGCCTCATCAAGACTATTTAAAGTCGGCTTATTTTTGGGCTCCGAATAATAACACATATCTTGGAAATCAATTCTGGGGTACCGATTGTCAGACCATTGGGGCTCCTTCATATTAACAAATTTCAAGTACGACTTTAACCTGAACTCCAGCATCCAATCTGGTTCGTTTTTCCTTGACGAAATTAACCTAACAGTTTCCTCGGATAACCCCTTGGGAATGGTAAATGAGTCGATTTCTTGAGTAAACCCCCATTTATAGTCTCTTTTCAAGAATTTCTGAAGTGGGTCATCGTCATCGGATGATGAATTAGAAGATTTCTTACCTGGGGTGTCGACGCTGGTCTTGGATTCATATCCGACATCAGCCCTGATTTTCAAGGAAGTTCTCGAATTAGGGTTTCTGTAAACGGGGGATTTGGGAGTGGGGTGAAATAAAGACCCTTTCGAAAGCTCGGAAACAGCTTGTGAGCTAAAGGGCGAAATTCCGTTGGTGATTAGAGAGGCCATACGGTGTCGTGTGGTGTGGTGGTGAGAATTTTGATTAGGGCCAATACAGATAGAGATTCAAGATGAAGATGAAGATGGAAACACCACCTAAAGAGTGTTTTGTTTGACTTTTTGTGTACTTTTGTTTTTCTGGAAAATTTGAGAAACAATTAGCCAATTACCAGCCTTTTTAATAAATTTATGACATTATTTTAATTTGTGTGGCCTCTACTCGTTAAGATTTTTAGGTAGTGTCGCATGCTGACCACGTGCCCCAGATAATGAGACCCCACCTTAATCTCGTGGGTTGGATTACTTGGATCAAGTATTCAAGTTTGACAAAAACTTCTATCGATGTGGATTACAACGGGCGGGTTTGGGTTGGCAACACCGGGTACCTGCTACACCAAGAAAATTTTTGTAATATTTTGGGAATAGTGGGATAGTATCACTGAACTGGTGAAAATTTTGTAATATTAGGCAGTGACGTAGTACCGTTAAAAGTATTAGTTTTTTCCTTTAAAATATTTGTAGTGTCACTGGAAAGTATTAGTTATCCACTTGAACTAGGGGTGTGCATAGTACAATACGGTTCGGAGATTTAGAAATCTCCAGAACCGTCTCGAAGTTCGGAGATTCTAAAAATAAATCTCCAGAACCGAACCATAGAAAAAAATCTCCGTCCCGAACCGTACCGAACTTTCAGTATGGTTCGGGACGGAGATTCGGTTCTAATGGAACGGTATGGTATGGTTTGGTTCGACATGGGGATTCAAAGATTAGTCGTAAATAAAACATACAAATTTAAGAAAAAAAAAAATAGAAATCAATAAAAATCACCAAACGGATATAATTCCAGTCATAAAAACTAAAACCATTAGATAACACAATCCTAAAGTCTAAACTTAATAATCTCTATAATACAATAATATTCTATTATTTGGGCAATTGTCCTACTATTGACTTAGAACAATTATTAACTAATAATTTTGATAAATTAATATGAAACAAAAATTTGTATAAATTTTTAATCTCAATATCACCTACTTAACAACTAAACATAATCAATAAAATTATATTTATAATTTATGTGATGTGGTCAAAAAATTAAAATATGATTTTTATATTGTTATAATATGGTATTGTTACTTGTTTGTTTCTCTTTTAATTGCTATTTACTAATCACTTGACTAATCTTAATTTCAAATGATTTACTCTATTATTAATATTAAAGCTTTTTAAAATTCATTATAGTTGTAGTATTATGATTTTTTAGAAATATGTTTTATATACAATTTCATTTCAAATAAATTGTAGTTAATTCAATATCAAAATAGAAATAAAATAGAAATAATATATACGTATTTATATAAAATCTTTAAAATCGGTTCTAGCTTCGGGTCCTCAGTTCGGAATGATTTGGTATGGTTCGGTACGGTTCCCGGTACGGATATTTGAAAAATCTCCAGAATCGTACCGAAAATATTTTCGGGACGGTTCAATTCGGGGAAAGTCAAAAAATCAACGGATATTTTCGGTTCGGAGATTTTTCGGTCCGGAGATCAGTTCAGTTTCGGTAATCTCCAAGTCCCGTGCACAACCTTAGCTTGAACATTTTTTTAGTAATTCTCATTAAAAGTATTGATTTTTTCCGTCAAAAGTATTAGTATTCCTACTAAAACACATTAATAGTCATATTGGAAAATATTATGTTTTCCAATTAAAAATATTATAGTATTCCTCGTGAAATGTACTAGTTTTCCTCATAAAAAAGTATTAGTATTTCCCCATAAAAGTATTAATTATCCCCCAGAAAGTATCAACTGTCATAAAATATATAGTAGCCCCCTAAAAAATATTAGTTTTCTTATGAAAGGTATTAATAATCCTCCCAAAAAATATCAGTAGTACTACTGAAAAATATTAATAATCCCCTCAAACAGTTCTTTTAGTAGCCCCCAAAAATATTAGTTTTTCCTCTGAAAAATATTAGTAATCCTTCCAAAAAGTATTAGTAGCCCTCCTAAAATGTATTAGCAGCGATCAACGGATGTGGTTGTAGTGGTGTTGGTGGTTGTGTAGCTATTGGTGGACTGATGGAGTGATGGGTCGGATATCTGGATCCTTCTAATGTATTAGATCCATTAGATCGTCTGATAGGAGACTAACTCATCAAGTTTTAACTTCATTGGTTAATAGCTACAAACGAGACAAACCATTCGTAACTTAATCGAAACGCGATAAGATAAAAGTTCGTTTGAGTTTCTTTAAAGAGACTCGTTAAAAAAAAATGCACCAAACTCAAGTTTAGAGATATTCAGTTCGTTAGCTCGTGAGTAGACTCGTTAGTAAATTCGTATAAATTAAACTAAAATCTAACGTTAGTTTTGCTTTTAATTTTTATACATTTATTGTGATAAATATAAAAAATATTAAATGAAATTGTTTGTTTAAATAAAACCATATATTTTAATAGATATATTATGCATTTTAGAAATGTATAATTTTATTTTTGCAATAAATTGAAAAATAACTTAATTTATAATTTATATTTACTGAGTTCATAAATGCTTGATTAAGATCGAAAAAGTTCATGAGCCATCAATATATTCGATAAATTCAAGCTCGATTTCGACTCAATTATAAACGAGTCAAACTCAAACTTTCAAAATCTTGGCTCGATTCGGTTCGATTGTAGCCCTATTGGTTTGGTTAAGGATTTAATGAATGTGTAGTATATTACATAAAATAGATGAGACCTCGTGCAATGTACGAGTTGCATATCTGAAGCTTCCATTTTGTATTGTGATGTGTCCATATATTATTCAATGAACTTTATCTCCTTGCATTGTAATAATTTTAAAATAGCATCAATCAACAAATGAGAAATACTATTTCATATATTTTTTATTGATAAAGTCAAAAAAGAAAAAATATCATATATCATAATCATGAAAAATACATTCAAGGCTATGAATTTCTATTCGATTATCGAAAATTGTTTTTTCATAAAATCGCATAAGGCACAACACCTTCATCACCCATTTCGTTTTAGTCATGTTTTAAATCCTCATTAAGTGTGAAGATTGGCGTCGTATTTTTTTCCCACGGTGTAGTAGTAATTTCATATATAATTTTATTTTCAAAAGTTGTTCGCATGTAGAGCTGTCAAAACGGGCTAGGCTCGTCGGGTCAGCCCGCCCCACCCCGCTAAAGGTAGAGGATTGAGATGAGGATTTCTTGGCGGGTCTAAATGGGTTGGCACCGCTTGGTCCGCGGTGGGCCGCGGGTTAAAGCAGGCTAGCCCACGGCAGGACGAGCCAACTCGCGGGCCATCTTTATTTAATATTTTTTAAATATAAATATTATATCTATTTGATTTTTGCAATTATTTCAAATTATTATCTTAAAATTCTTGAACCCAAACTCAATTTAACTAACTCAACAACCAATATATATACCATGCAGTGAATGTTTTTTTTTTTGATATATTTTATTGTAGCCTTTGTTTTTGTATCTTTTACTGAAATGTAATAAGTATAACCAAACTATATATTTTTTTAAGCAAACTAACTTTTTATAAACTAAAATACATAGTTTCTGACTTTCTGTTAACATGAGAATATCCAATTTATAAGAAAAAAATGAGATAATGAAAAATATATTGATTCATCCTTTAATATATATATATATATATATATATATATATTTAAACCTTTAGTTAGTTTTTTAAGGAATATAAACCATTAATTAGTAAAGAATAAATAAAAAATTCTCAATGATTTTATTTTTTAAAATTTATGGCCCGCCCAACCCGCGGTCCAAGGCGGATTTGGTTGGGTCGAGGTTTTCTTTGGCGGGCCAGTCCGCCCCGCCGCGCCGAGTGGCGGGTTGTGGCGGGTTGCGGGTCGGGCCGCCCCGTCGGCCTATTTTGGCAGGTCTACTCGCATGTATAAATTGAGGCAGAGATTTTTGCAAAAGCTGATGGTGTAACAACAAATAAATAATTAACCCGCATATATAAGACAACTAAGTAGAATAATTAAGGAAATATGATACAACAAAACATACTTTTGTTAACATTATTTTTTTTTTGTATTTTTGTGCATATATTTTTATATTTTGCATATTTTGTTAAGTATTTTATTTATTCACGTCATTAAGTCAATTCTTAATTTTTTGAAATTTTTTTGTTAAGGAATTGTATTGTATTATTTGAATTTTCTAATTATTATATTTTATTCATGGTTTTTTATTTAGTATTTCTCAGACCATGTGATGCAGAGTCTGTATTTTCACAAACATAATGCTTGTTTGGGAACATTTTTTCAAATGAGCTTTTGGATCTAAAAGGTCATTTTCATAATATTAGACATGTTTGGTGGTTAATTTGAAATAAACTATTGGACAAGTCACTCTTCTATAAAGTCCATTCACTAGAAGTTAAAGTCAACGGCTTTTTGAGAAGTCTCTTATTAAAAAATCTATTTTCTAAATGAACTTTTGCATAAATGCTCCCAAATGCACATAATTGTTATGATTTGAAAATTCTAGAATTTCATTAAATAATTAAAATACAAAGATAAATTAATTTGATTATAAATCATATGATTAATCAATATAAGAATAAATTATTACGAACTATATAAAAACCTCTTTAAATACACAATATTTGGTTGATAACAAATTTTGTGGATATGAATTGTATCTATTTATAGGAGATGTTTATCTATAAGAAAGTAAAAGTTTGAACAATTATTTACTATATTTTGTTTTGAATACAATCAATAATAAAATTATTTCATATTCCAATATTTTTTTTAAAATTTAGAAAGCTTAACAATTATCGTAACTATTAAAAGATATACACAAAAAGGAATGCTTATATTTAATAACATAATTGTAGGGAAAAATTAAACATTTCATAAACAAAACTATTGTATTATTATATACACACAAATAAAAAAAGTCAAACACATAAATTCATATATAATAGTTCAAATATAAACTTTAAATTATGTAATAGTGTCATGTATTTTAAACGTGGTACAATATTTTCTATTCAACATTATGTATCATATTGTATTCCAAATATCATCCCTACATGCCAATTATATTGTTTATGTTATTATTTTACGGGGAAAATACAAAATTAGTCCTTATCTCTTGCAATATTAGTCATGTAATTTTTGAAATTACGATTTTAGTTATGTATGTTTTGCTGTTTTGCAATTTTGATCATGCAAGTTTTATATTTGTGCAATTCTAGTCCTATAAATTTTAAGTTGGTACAAATTGAGTCCTAATGACTATTTTAATATTTTAATTATTCCAAAAATGCTCATGATAGCCAAAATAATAAATATAAGTATAAAATGGTATCACACCATGTATTTTATTTACTTGAGTTGAATTTATGTATCATTTATACTCAAGTGCATGGGCAAGGGGCCAAACCTCGGCCCCGACCTCCCTATTTTTATTTATTTTTACTTAATTCTACTAAGAAATAAAAGAAAATTAAATTATTTTCATGTGATGTTTTTTTTGAGTTCTTCATCCGCTTCACCCGATTTTTGTGTGCCGGCCTATTCAACTTTTATGGTCTGACTGCGCCATTCTTTATACTATAGATTACCTAATGAGGGAACAATTTTGGATTTATGATTCCAGATCAAAATCCGAGATCTACATGCATTTTTTTTTCTAATTATGAAAATACAAAAACGCGTATAAATTTGGTAAAAATGGGTTATTTTGAATAATATGATCGAAAGTACCACACATAAAAAATAAAAGACTAAAATTGTCAAATTCTGAAAATTACATGATGAAATTTTTATTTTGATAAGGGGCAAAATTATCACAGAACTAGAATTGCAACTTCAAAAGTTATATGACTAAGACCATCTTCAATAGGAGATCCAAAATGGCGCCCAATGCTAATTTTCTCTCCCAACACTGTGCTAATTTGTGCGCCACTTTGGCATTTGCTACAATACAGCGCCAAAAATGGCGCCGCACTGTAGCAATGCCATTAATATTATTATTATTATTATTATTATTATTATTATTATTTTGCTTTTTTTATGTAATTTGTTTTGAGTTTATTTAACTTTAAATATTATTATTAATGTTATATTTTAGTTGATCTAACAAAAACAATACTAAAATTAATTCAATTATATGGGATAATTTTTTAAACAATATAATATGTAATTTTATGAATTGTTATTTGAATTTTCCATTAATTTCATTCAATTTAATATTTTTTTATTTGTTTAATTTTAAAAATAGAACATTTAATAAACATTATATCCAATAAAATTATTTATTTAATGTATTTATCAATTATAATGTAATAAAAATCAATATTAAATATATAAAAGAAGGATTCTTTTACAATATTCTTTTTAGTGCAGAAATTAGTGTAAACTGCTGGAGATGAAATGTAGATTCTGCACTAAAATAGTGCAAATTTTACATCAGAGTAGTGCATACTACTGGAAATAATCTAATATTGTAACACTCCTATACATACATGACCGATTTTGCAATTTCCCTTATTTACATTATGCGTGTGTTTAAGATACTGAAATACGGGCTTAAAAAAAAGATACTGAAATACGAGATGTAATGCACTTTCGAACAAAAGACCCCGACTCAAATATGCCTACTTCAACCCCAGGGGTTGGCCTGGTGGCTGAGGGGTTGCAATTGCAACCCTGAGGTCTTAGGTTCGATTCCTGACTACCGCGGAGTTTTGGGGTTGGGTTTGCCCCTCCTCCCCCAGAGATTAGGACCATCCCTGGGAAGGACGGATGTCCCATAGGCCGAAGGCAGTGTGGGGTCTGTGCCCCCAGCTGGTGTGGGGATACTCTTGGTGGAAAAAAAAAATATGCCTACTTCATTTAAAAAAAAAAAAAGGTTTGTTTGGGTATCAAATTTTAGTTAACTAAATAATAATAGTATTTTACTCCGTTTAAACAACATTTTTAATTATTGGAAAATATATAATCTTAAATAAATCCGGGATTAGGGCCTGGAAACACAGGTACCGAGTACGGAGGGGTAAATTGCAATTTTAGTCCGGTAACTTTGGGGTAGTTGCAATTTTAGTCCTTTATCTTTAAAAGTTGCAGTTTTGGTCCTATACAATTTTGCCCTTGTAGCTAAATAACATTTTTGGTCCTTTATCTTTCTAAAGTTAGCAATTTATAGGGATGGCAATAGGGCACGTCGGGGCGGGTTGGCTATGACTCAGACCCACCCCGTGCATAGAACGGGCGGGGCGGGTCAACCGGCCACAGGTCTCGGCGGGGCGGGTCTACCCGTTCTGCCCCATTTAAAATTAAATTAAATTAAAAAAATGAAAAAAAATATTTATGAAATATTATTTACAAAATTTATTATTAATAATTTATAAATATTAAATATAATATAAGATTACATAAAAATTATATTATAATATATATTATATATGCAACATATATATTAAAATATATTTTAAAACTAAAAATTCTAGGCGAGGCAGGGCGGGTACTCATGAGCTTTAAGTAATACTCGGACAACATCCGCTTGTTTTCCGCATTATCTCAAGGTTTTCCTATCGCTCCTCTGTGAGTTCTTTTTCAACATATTGATTATCCCAATATGTTATCCTGTCATGGTGTTCTTGTGCATACATCGTCAAAATTTGACGATATCTCCTGTAGGGTATACATCTTAGACACTCGTCCAGATCTATTTTCTCAGAAAAAATTTTCCTCACCAATTGTTAATTATATAAAATAATAAATATAACTTAAAGTTATAAATAAACCTGGGCTCTGATACCATTTTAGGCAAATCACTTAGTCAAATAAGTCAATTATGTGCATAAGGGTATTCTTGGTATTTTGAAAACATGAAATAACCTCAGGGGACCAATTTTGCAACAACTTGAAAATTACAGGACCAAAATTGCTTAGTATAAAACATATAGGACCAATTTTACAAAAACATTCAAACTTACATGACCAATTTTGCAAACTCAGTAGTTATAGGACCGAAATTGCAAATTGCTTATAGTTATAGGACCAATTTTGCAATTTTCCCGAGTACGGAGTGACGGGTTCAGAGAAAATTACTCCACAACTCTGCTCACCACAGTTTACACCCTTAATGTTAATGGGATCACCAAATATTTCTACGTCGGACCATCAAATTTTGCCTTGCTGCCAACAAACGGAAAGCTAAAAATTCCCCTTTAATGCTAAAAACAGGCATTGAACGTCGCTGGGAAAAGAGAAATTTGCGGTCGGAGTTTTGATTTATTTGCACAAAATGAACATCACCATTCCTTTTTATATTCCTGGATATTTTTCATCCTTTTCAATTTATCACCCTTTTTTTATTTACAGATTTGTTCACAGTGTTAGCACGACTGATTTCTTCAGTTTTCCCGTTTGTTCATTGCTATATTTCTCTCGAAGATTACGAAATACTACTCAAATAATTGTGAGAAATAAAAACCCTAAAAGAAAAAAAAAACAATTTTTTTAATTTTCTCCACGAACAAAGGGATCATCCTACTGTAAGAATATCAGGCTGCAATTATCAGTTACACCATTTGTTCCGAAGCCTTACAGAGGTGAGTTTTTTGATTCTTCAATTTCCCTTTCATGAATTTTACATATATGCTTAGACAAATGAATTATTGTGTGTGTGTGTGTGTGTTTTTTTTTTTTTTGGTGAAAGTAATTATTTCCTGCACTAGGATAATTTCTTGGCCTATATAGGATAAGTTGACTATATGTGATGACTACTTTCTTTTATTACCATCGCATTAACCTATGTAGAGCAATTTTGTGTTGTATCTGTATTTTTGTTTTGATGGATGGGTTGAGTCTGATGGGGTTCTTCCATTTCCTTTTCTGTAGACTGGGGTAGTGCACCTTCCTTTCTTCAAGAGGCTTCGATCAATCAATTAATGTAGTCTTATCTGGTCATTGAGGTGAGAATTTTATCAACTTGTTAATGTTTAAATAGTGTTCATTTGCTTAAGTTTATTAACGCCTTTCGAATCTCACGGATTTGTTGTCACCAGTACCGAAAGTTATATGGATTATGCTCATTTTAGGAGAAGGTTCTAATTTATATTTTTGGGGAAACAAATCTTGACAAAACTAAACTTGCAAGTATTTCAAATTCTTGATATTTAGTTCCTGTTATTGAAGGGTTGTTTGTAAAGATGCAAAGCATAATACTGAATATGGAGATTTCTGTTGTACATTGCTCTATATGCCCTGTTTTTAGCCGATAAATCATAAATGAGTTGTTAATATATACTATTTATTTTATGTGTGTTCTCTTATATTTCTGGAGAGGCATTAATTTGGTGAGTTGGGTATGATATCCAACGAATAACCTCTTAATAATTTAGTGTCTACTACATTATAGCATTATTAAGATTAATGCTCATTCTGTAATTAACTAGCTGTATGACCAGTTATCTAGTTATCTTTCTCTATATATTTTGAATCGTACAAGTTGCTAATGAAATCCGACATGTGTTCAGATTTTACAGTGCACTTGAAATTGATGTTCGGTAGCTCTCGATTCGTCCATCTTCAGTTATTCCCAGAAATGGAAAGCATGTCTGAGGTTTTCAATGTTGTAAGCTACTCTATTAGGCATCATTTTAAGCAGGATAAGCAAAAAGATACTAACTCTTGCTTGGGAAACTTGGCAGGTATACCAGATTTCATCGCATCTTAACAAGAAAATATTTTCATCTCTCTACATTTTACCCCATATACCTTTATTTTCATAATCGACTTGATATATGTATTTTGTAAGAATTTTAGCTCCTTTTTCTTTCCCTTGGCCTAATTAATCTTAATTTGAATTGAATTCAACCTTTTGCAGATAAGTAAAGCTGCTGTGTTCGAGGTTGTTGTTTGCCAGTTCGATTTCAGATGACCGATGTTTCAATCTCACTCCCGGCCAAGCGCAGGCGTGGCCGTCCGCGTAAGGACGGTAATCTTTCTAGAGAAGGCAGCTTACGCTCACCAGAAAATATCAACACTCAACGTGTTGGTGTAACAAGTCCTACTCCCGATGGCCTTAAGAATAATAACACTCAGGAAGTTGACAGAAATCCCAAATACGGTACTGTTGATGGTATGGTGGGGAGCATGATTTATGGTGTTATCGAGGGTTCATTCGATGCTGGGTATTTGATATCCGTTAGAATTGGCAACAACGACACACCTTTCCGTGGAGTGATCTTTCAACCCAAGAAATTCATTCCCATCACGACAACAAATGACGTTGCTCCACAAGCTAAGATGTATCAAAGAAGAGAAATTACAGTTCCACTTTATGATCCTCAACCTCATAAAGTAGCCCTGCCACCCGTTCAGGCATCAAAACAGGCAATTTTACACCCGATTTTACCATCTATACCTCTCTCAGTCAACCCATACTCGTTTAGCAATCAGCCGACGTTTATGTTGCCTGAAGCCATGATGTTGAGGACTAGCTCGTTTCCCAACATGGGAGGGAAATTCACAATACCGAGAACTCCAAGGCCTGGAGATAATCAACAGTCGCCATCTATCCATCCGAGGACGACAGAACACAATGAGGTGATGCATGCATTTGAAGTTTCAACTTCGTCAAAAGCAACAACCAGTAGTTTGCCTGGTAAAGAAAGCACCATTCAGAAACTCGGTACAAGTATGTTCGCTCTTAACAAACCGAAGGACTCGAACATAGAACTTCACCACAATTCTATGGAAAATATGCCCGGATCATCCGTGTTCGAAATTCATCAAGGTGAGATGATTTGCCGCGAAATGGAGCACCAACGAGAGTTTGTTCATAACGGACTGCAAAACCCCAACGTTGAGCCTCAAATTCATTCTATTCACAGAGAAAGTCAACAAACTGATTTGTATTACAATGAAATGAGAGGCCCAAATGTTAATTTTCATCACGATCTTTTCACCGATCAATATCAACCCGATTCCAGAGAGCCTAAACATTCAGGGGCCAAGTTTCATCCAGGTTCAATGAGCCCGAATCTGAAATTAGACTTGTCATCCGTTGTTCATGAAAAGAAAACGAATTATTTGGGCCTCAACGAACTGAAAAGCCCGAATCTTGGGTATCACCGAGCATTGGTTGCTGGGAATCCTCTTTTGCTACCCCCAGACTTTATTGGTGAACCTTTGGAGTTTATGATGGAAAAAAACAAATCCCTTCCGAACAGCGATACTCAGCAAGAAAATAGCACTGAAGCTGTGAATTCACCATCTGCACCATATAAGTTAGAGCTCGCTACTCCACAGTCGACTCTAAACACAAGGCCTGGCGAGCAAACGAATTGTTCTGACCGTTGCATAACTGACATGGATTTTGTTCTCAGCGATGTCGTTCACCATACAGAACATCATGAACGTCAAGGCGATATCTCGGAAACCAAGCATAGATGACAGGCCTTAATAATGATCCATTTTTGGAGTTGAGCCAATAAATATTACTGATCAAATTATCGATCATGAGGGCCGATGATTATGATGGAGTAACTGATTATGTTGATGCTGCCACAGTGAGTTTGATTATTTTGGGAAACAACTCAAGTTATACTGGGATTCATTTTTGCATAGTCCCAACTTAATTTGGTATTAATCTCCTCTTTTTTGTTTTTTTTTTGTTTTTTTTTTTAAACTGTAGGAGATATTCAGATGTGATTGGAAAACTGGCCTACTCTTTTTTGTTTTTCCCTTTTCAGATGTTGGTCGTATCATTGTTTTTATTATACCATTTTTGTGTGCAGAGACATAACCTGGAAGTTGAATGAAGCATTAACATAGTACTGTGAACACTCAATTCATTTTTGAGTCTCTTTTAGCTTCCCTTAGGTTTTGGATGTAATGATTTGAGTTATGGATTTCAAATCCATAATAACAAATCCATTGAGATTGTTCGGATGGAGTTATTTTATAATGGATTTCAAATCCTCAAAGCTAATAGTCATTTTGGAGAATTTCAAATCATTTCTATTTGGAATCATTTGAAGTCTTTCCTTAAATCTTTTCCTCAAATCCAAATTCTCGTACAAATGCAACCGTAGTGTATATATATCGAGGGCACATGACACGAGTTGTCGTGAACTAAAGTTTACAGTTTTTTTCTAATCGATTGGTAACTTTATTTTTACTAGATAAATATTCAACAAATTAAAAAAGAAAATGACTGAGTAAATGTCTTAAATTGGTTTCTCATTTTCATTTTTCAGTTTTTCTTCTCTCCTTTCTTATTTACTTTTAGAAATGTTTATAGTATTATCGAGTGGAATTGATATTTTCTTAAGCAATCAAATTCATTCTGCATAAGAACTATACAATTGTTATCAAAATCGTAAAGCCTACAAAATTATAAAGCTACACAAATCTAAAACATAAACATATTTTAAACCTATATATATTTAATTGATGCAGTAGAATCAGAAAATCGCATTGGACAAATCATGAACCCGCATATGTCACTAATTTTCCGGTAATGGGTCATCTGAATCTTCTACAACAACAAAATCATCTGAACAAAAATTTACCACATGGGACAAAACACCACTTATTAAGTAGAAAAAACTCTACTTATTAAGAAACAAAAGACTACCATGAAGACTCGAAAACTTCCGAAAGGAATAGAAACAAACAATTAATTGAAAAAACAAGAAAAACAATGTTGCTTCCTCAAACCTCCTATGGTGGGAAAATGAAGGAAGAGAAAAGAATAAAACGACTAGGATTTGCTAGAGAGAGTTTTTGGTTTTGGTTCGCTGTTCAAAATTAAATTAAAATTTTAGTAAAATGAAAACTTGTGCCAATAACATACTGAAACCCAATTGAATTAATCAGTTCAAATCTATTATTACCATTATTTTTGAATTATTGTATCCATATTTCGGTATTTGGAATTTCTTAGACAGAAATTTTTAAAATAAAATTGAATATATATTTTTCATTTTCAATTTTATTTTTCGTAAGTAAGAAAATAAAAATAATGTAAAACCAAATGATAGATATAAATTACGTAGATAAAAACCAAATATAAAATATACAATACTAGAAAACTAATAATTTAATATTCCTTATAAAAATAAATTGAAATAAAATCGAATAATAATTTTTTTTATAGAAATTAAAATCGAATATCAAATCCAATTTTGACTATAACCCCCTTATAATTGTAATTTTAACATGTATCTATTTTATTTTATTTTTTTTCTTTTCTTTTGTAAAAAACTCCCGTCACCCCTGTAACCCTGTTCTACACCGTTCTTTTCTATTTTATCTCGCCGTTCCGCACCACCGTTTTGGTTCAGTTCCGCCGCGTCTGGCCGATATATCAACCGATATCCGCCGCCCCATATTCGTCCGCGTTACAACTTTTCCGTTTATACAGAGTGCAAGATGGATATAATTTCTCAGTTACAAGAACAAGTGAATACAATAGCCGCTATTGCATTCAACACCTTTGGATCACTTCAAAGGGACGCGCCTCCAGTACAGCTGTCGCCTAATTATCCAGAGCCTCCCGCCAATGGTAACCCTGTAGAAGACGCGGCGAATCTCGCCGAGCAGCCCAAGCTTCTTAGTGCTGAATTAGTGAAAGCGGCCAAACAGGTTTATTGATTTATTTATTTACAATGCGATGTAGTTGGAGGAAATTCTAATCTAGACTGGTTAGGGTAAATCCCAATCACATGGCAAGAGTAATCATTTGCCTTGTGATCGGTTCATCTCATTAGAAAGGTAAAACCCTAGAATTAGCTTGAGCTGGGTTTCCGTTTAGTTGGATGATGCTTAACATTTTTTATGTATTCGTAACAGAATCATTCATGTTCTCTGATTTCCTTTCTTTAGATTGGATGCCATATCTGTCGTTTATTGACTTATACAGCTCTGCATACTTTAAGGATATGACGGGGTATATGTTCTGTTTTTGTTTGATTTTGCAGCAGAAACATGTCATTTTTGTTAGTTATTTTCGTAAACCCCTGTCTTTGAATTGCTGGCTTAGAAGGTCGACCTCAACTGTAACCTATTGCTCAGTTAGGCTCTCCCTGAGACCCTGGTTATAGATCTTGTTTTTACTTGATATCAGCTGTTGTAATTGTATGAGGAATTGAACCAAAAATTTCGTGATATTTATCAGTACTATCAGACATATAGTAAAACCCAAAAATTAAATTTAGGCTAGTGCCCGAGAGGAATGGTATACCATTGATCAATGATCAAGTCAGAAGAAAGAGGATTTATTATCAGGTGTCTGCTAAGGAAAATCCACCATGATTGGAAAGAACGAAAAAAAATAAATTATTGGTCCTATTTCTGACCCCAGTTTCACAATATGTTTATTCTTGAACTATAAAGCAATTTTTGAACAGTGTCCCTGTAAGACAATTTCCTTGGTACTTTGCTGGTGAGCTGTTGAGGGTCCTCTCCCCTATTATTTGGAAAATGATGCTTCTTAAATTTCATTTGGTCCTTTCCTTGAAAAGTCTAATGTACAGTTTGAGTGAAAACTCTTTTTGCAGTTTGATGCTTTAGTTGCTGCACTTCCATTATCTGAGGGAGGTGAAGAAGCTCAGTTAAAAAGAATTGCAGAACTCCAGGTCTGAAGTCATTTATCGTTATTGTTGATTGCATGATTTACCAGAATGATCATGTGGTACTACCCATCAGCTTGTTTAATTTGTTCCCTGGCTGAGGACTATTTGTTTCTTTTGTTTTTAATTATCTAGTATGCCAAAGAAAAAAAAAACTAAGGTCTTAGTACCAAGATAGCCTAACATGTTGCTTTCACCTAATTTAACATTAATACATTATCCTGCCTTCATGCTACCCATCAGCTTGTTTAATTTGTTCCCTGGCTGAGGACTATTTGTTTCTTTTGTTTTTAATTATCTAGTATGCCAAAGATTAAAAAAAAAAAAAACTAATGTCTTAGTACCAAGATAGCCTAACATGTTGCTTTCACCTAATGTAACATTATCCTGCCTTCATGCTATACAATTGTTTTTCAGTGTAAATGAATAATATCCTGATTCTTGTTATGTTGTTTATCAATGATAAGAAAATGGATGTGTGAACTCACTTTTGTACATGGAACCTACTGTACTATGATAAAGCCCTAGTAATAGAAAGAGTAATTGGCAGGCTGAGAACGATGCAGTCGGCCAGGAACTTCAAAAGCAACTGGAAGCTGCAGGTAAGATCTTTTACTGCTTCCTGGTAGAAAACTGTGATCATAGTCAGTAATTGAATTTTAGTGTAAAGCTGTCATTTTGTTGCAACAACCAATTGAAAATCTTTTTCTTCCTCTCTATTTACGTTTCGTTTCCGTCATATTACTGAACAAAACATAATGTCATATATGCAGACGTATACAGAAAGTGGAATATATTACTGAACAAAACATAATGTCCTATCTACTTGAGCGATTACTTAAACTAGATCTTTGATTTACTGCTTCTAGGATTACTTGTACCATCCCTCAGCTCCAGAAAGTGGAATATATCTCATCAGTTCACATCTGAAAATTATAGTGAAACTGCTGGCATGATAAGATTCTATTACGTAGTTTAGACTGAATTTTGTTCTGTTAATATGTGAATTTTGTCTGTCACAGTATGATACGAGATCCTGAAAGCATCGTTTCTGTTGATGACTTAGGGAGTGTTTGCAAACTCTAAAAAAAATGATTCTCAGCTTTTTGGTGAAAAAAATAACTCAGAATCACTAGAGTTTGCAACACTCCCTTAGTTTCGAAGTAGCTGCATGTCTAATCTCAAACTTAACTAAAATGTTATTGTGCCAGAAAAGGAGCTTAGGCAGGTCCAGGAGTTGTTCAGCCAAGCAGCAGATAACTGTTTGAACTTAAAGAAGCCAGATTGATGCCAAGCATAGAAGCACTGAGCTGGAAAAGTTAAAAAGTAGAGCAGTATTTTCATTCTTAGTACGTGTACGTACACAATGTAACCATAATGTTGCCTTGTAGTTGTATTTTTGCGCATTATGGTTTCGGAGTTGTTCTCCTTATATCTAGGTGTTGATTTCCGCTTCATCAGTTAATAATATATGTGATTGCAAAGTGGTTCTTTTTTGTTTCCTTTTCTATTAAGAATTTGTTTCTTGGATATTTACTTTTTTAAACTTTCAACATATGAAGTGTTTTCCTTAATCGATGTTTATTTCCTTGTACGCTGAAGCTGTCAAGTCCGTACGAAGATACTGTTTCCGCTAATCAAGCAACCTTAGATAAAAATTTATAGCGTTAATTCGTTGGCATAATATCTCAATATTATTTTATATTCGATTAAAATAAAAGATTTTACCTCGTTGAATTAGTTTCTTAATGTGAAGAAAGTGGAGTCGCAATGTATTGCTATATTTTTGACAAAGAAATGTATTGATATATTTAAATGTATTGGCAACTTCTCTCCCTCAAAATTTCTTCTCTGAATGTTATCTAAAGATGTCAATAATGGTCGTCCCGGCCCGGCCCTGCCCTAGCCCTAAGAGGCCCTAACCCTTAAGGGCTAGGGCTAAAAAGCCCTAAACTCATAAGGGCTTGAAAAATCTAAGCCCAACCCTAGTCCTATAGGGCTAGGGTCGGGCCAGGGCCGACCCAATGACTTTTTTTTTACAATTTTTTATGAAGTTATTCCATCTAAATTTAAATATTGTGTCATGATGGAAAAATTAACTTGCAAATTTCTTATTTTATAAAAATAATGCGATGTAATTCTTAGATTCCATTTGGATTAAAATAATCAAAATTTGTCATTTTTATTTTAGTAATCACATAGTCTATACCAAATATATTTTAGTTTTTTATAATTATTAACGTACTAAATAATCATTATCAATTATATATCAACTTTAATTTGTATTACTAAGTTATTTAGTAAGGACAAAATTATAAATGAGATCATAAAGCAAATTTAATTATTTGTTAAGATAAATGGTAATTGATAAATGAGATCAAATAATAGATTAATAGTATTACAAGCATAAATTTTGAATATAAATATATAAAATACAAAAAACTTATCAGGAAAAAAGCCCTAAGGGCCAGCCCTACCCTAGCCCTAGACGGCCCCAGGGTCAATTAGGGTCGGGCTAAAAAACCCTCATGTTATAAGGGTCTATGAAATATAGGCACAGTCCTTAGATTTTTAGGGTTGGGCTAGGGTCGGCCCTCAGGGCCCGGCCCTTATTGACATCTCTAAATTGTTATCCTTCGTTTGAGAAGTTAAGACTTGTATTTTCCCCCCTCAAAAAAAAGACTTGTATTTTCAAATATTATATTATGTTTATATCAAAACAAATAATAATTTATTCCAATCTATTAATATTGCTATCTTACTACAGACATATTGTGAAAATAAACACATCATGTAATTAGTTCTTCACATTGAACCTGTCGAGTGCAAGGTCAAGGTTAACTGATACCATGGGCAAGCTGAATCTAAAACCCATATTCTAGATAGAATGTGTATCAAATTCTCGAGGCAAGGAGCTTCTGCTAATAATTGTCATTTTCATCAGAGAAAAATGACGCACATGCTAATTGAGCTAGATATTCATAAAATTTATCTTGCCACAAAATACCATAGATCTGAAAGCACAAGTTCGCAGAGCAAGCAACTAATCAAACCATGCATGTAAATGACCTGTGTACACTTCAAATTTAGAGAAATACAAACACGGGCACAAAACGAAACGGCCATGAAAATAGGAAAACAGAAATAAGTTAATATTTTCCCCTCTTCTGATAACAAGTTTAAAGAAAAAAGGCAAAACCAAATTCGGTTCAACACAACTCTACTCATCAAATGGCAAACACTATCTAGCCAACAATAATCTTACACACTCGCAACTTCTAGCTCACACCACAAGACCAACAGACAGCTCCTTCATAATCCATGTTATGATGTTACATTCTGACACTCAAATTCCCCTTGACGTCTCTAGATCACTGCAAAACAGATGATTGTCATATAACTTCCAAGATAAGACGGATGTAGATCAAAACAGATGGCATACAATATAGGACAAGAAAGCAAATACCACAACGCTCATATAAACATGTTTATTATGAAATAAATCCATGCACACATCTTAATATTATTGAAGAACTCGGAGAAACAAATATTTGGTCCGTAACCTTGACAAAAGTACCATATCTTTTTTTAACTTCTTAAATTATTTCCAAATATAGAATGGTTCAAATGATATCTAGACATTTTAATAGATTTTAAATAAAGAATCGTAAACACGCGTATCAAGTGCGTTCAGCCAAAGATCAGATACCAAACTATGCAAGGATCACCGGGAAAAGAGCAAATGCATGTAAGGTGTCAAAAACAATTAACAGAGAATGTAACTAAAAAGGATGAAAACTGATCCCATGGCGGTACACACGAACTATCATATTGCTAAAGAACTTGTTAGCATATACACCTGAGGCTGTTGCATTATCTGCTGCTGCTGTTGTGGTGGTGGGTAGTTTCCATATCCAGGATAGCCTGCATAGTACAAATTCGGATCCTGCGCTGCTGGAGCATATCCATAGGTATCATAACTAGGGGCGTATCCGTAATATCCGCCACTCCACTGGTTAGGGTCAACCTGAGGTCAGAAAGTAGATAAATGAGTGTTTGTAAATTGTCAGCATAAAGAAACCCAGAGCCAACAATTAAGAACACTGAACAAAATTTGGGAAAGATTAACCTGTTTGTTTGAAGGGCTGCGGCCCCAGGAGAGTCGAATGCTCTGTCCTGACAATTGGGTTCCATTTAACATCCGTAAAGCTTCTTCAGCACAGCTTCTGTTATCATATGAATATAGAACATGAAAAAGACTTAAAATGCTTGATTCCTTGGAACTCAAACCTAGGGGAGAAACTGTTGAAATTCTCATATTACCTGTCAGCAAATTGAACAAAACCACATCTTTTGCCTACAGGTATCTTTACATGGAGTAACTGTCCATAATGTCCAAAAACCTGCCTTAGATGATCATCCGTGACAGTAGAGTCCAAATTCCCAACAAAGATCTGGAGGGGAAAAAAACTCAAAACCGTGAACAAAGTTCATTTTTCCCACGAGAAGAAAAGGAGAATATAAAATGATCTTCAATAAATTTATTTACAGTCGTGTTAGTTGGATCATCCTCATTTGGAGTTCCTTGTGAAGTCTGGTATGAGGCTGCAAGATTAATATATGCAGGTGAGGGAAGGAGAAAATAAGGGGAGAGAATCGAGCAAAAGTAAGGTATTTTTTTCGACTACAAGGAACAAAAATACCACAAAATTTCAGCTAGCTTACAGTTCAATACTATAAACATAAACCATAAGCGTTATGATCTATAACTCTAAAACAAAAATAGCAAAGAGCATAAGAAGCCTACAATCAATCCAGAAACTACCTAGCCAGCAACCTCAAGTCAATCTCCTACGAATTAAAGCGAGGATGAAGACCCCAAAATAACATGCCAACAAAATCAGGCAACCTACTCCAAACAACCCCAGATGGAAAGCAGAAAAAAATCATAATTACCAGCTACATGCACCATAAACAGAATCAGACATACAAGGATAGAAATAAGCTCAGGCAAAACCAGTACAGGCCATAGCTTATGCAGTAACTAAGAGTTCCATCCAACAGTGAGAATCCATAAAAATCTCGGAGGAAACTGACAAATAAATGTAATCGAATGTGTTATTTTAATGTTTATATGTTTGGTGCATAATACAGCACTTTGAAAAATAGTGCAATCTTCAATAGAAATGGTTTTCCAGTAGTAGATCATCCAATGCAAGCAAACCACTGCTAACCTTTCTAGGGTCCAGCAGTACGTAGCACCCAATCAGAAATAGAGGAACAGTTCAAGGATTCACCAATGTGCAAAACAAAAAACTAATTTGTTGCCACGTTTGGAATTTGCAAAAACAAAAAAGTAAGAAACTTAATAGACAGACTTATGAAGATGATAAAGAGATGTAAACTTTACCAATGTGTCCTAATGGATAAAGGCTTGGAAGGAAAAAAGAAAGCTAGAACATTATAGAACAAAAGCAACTCAACCAACAGACTCCAACTTATACAATTGTATAAAGTATTGGTTGCTGCACAAACCATTGAAACCTGCATGCTGTAAGCAGTTTCACTGACCTTAGATCATCGCCCACTCTCCATGGTGAGCCTTTTCTAACAGGAGTAGATCCAGTGTTAAGTGATTGGAGAATAATAGGACGGGAACAAAAGAAATCTAATAATTATCTGACGGCACAAAGGAAAGTGGTACATGGAGAAACAGATTAATTATTGCGGCTGAATTTAAAACTGAATATAAAAAAAGGCTTGAATAAAATATGTAATTTTAACTTGACTGGGCGCTTAGAAAGTAAAAGGACTGGCGGAGGAAAAGAAATTGAAATTTGCAGCATAATTAATGACTCAAGGAACCAAAAAGTAAGAAACATTAAAATAAAACTGACCTACACAAAACCAGGCACTAAAAGGGTTATCATTTCAGCTGAAATTGGCTCCAGGCCCCTATATGATAGAGCCTCCTGACACCCTGCTTTGAGACAACCGGAGTTTTTTATGAGATTAAGCAAGGTTTAATACTTCAGAACCCAAAATTTTTAAAGTACTGGAAGGAAACGACGTCGTAAGCCGTGCTTATCTTCATAAATCAAAGAAAGCAACTTAATAGCATTGCTCAACAAAGAGACATCTATACTCCAAATATTCCAAAAAAAATAAAGCCACCAATGCATTGAAACTGCCAAATTAAAAACAAAGCATCATAGCACATGAGAATAAGAGATAACATCAAACTCAGAAGGTGCTACTTAATTTGCTGCTCTAGAAGCCATCCAAAAAGCTGGAAGTATTAAGGATACCTTTGGTCTGACCACCCACTTTCTGTTTATTGGCAGCTGGGCCAATTCGCATGGGCCTAGTGGAACAAAATCTCCCATTCATCTCAGTCATGGCACGTATTTGTTCACTTTCGTCACCAAACCTCACAAATCCATAGCCTTTTGTGCGTCCTGTTATCCTATCTGTGACAACCTTTGCACCCCTTATCGAAGGATAATTGGCTCTAAAAGTTTCCTGAAGCATGTAATCAGTTACATCAGCAGCCAAATCTCCAACAAAAATGGTGTATTCAGGAGCATCATCACGTTTTTCTCCAGCTCCCATGGATGCCCAGTTCAATCGGAAAGTTTGCTCGACATTCGGCATTAGGGCACCATTATATGTCTGCAGGCTCCTTTCTGCAGCAGCATGACTAGCAAACTCAATGAAGCCATAACCTTCTGATTGGCCATTTTGCTTGTTACGGATAACTTTTGCAGAGACCACCTACAGAAACAAAGAGATACAATGATCCAAAAAAAAAAGAAACCCTCCAAAATCAAACAACTCAAGCATCACAAATTTAGCACTCCAAGTCTTCATTGCAAAACAGAGATAGCCCATCTTCATAAAGCATCTCTAAAAGAATATTTGTCACAAAAAGCACAGTGCAAAAGTATGTCTTCTACTGAAATACAATTCCGCCATTAATAACCAATGCACAAAATTCCAAGCTTTTCAAGTAACTAGAACCTGAAACTAGTTGATAAACTATATCCCAATACACAAGAAAAAATCAAAGCATAAAACATACAGAGAACCAAAAGTCCAAAATGAAAAGCCAAATCTTTGAATACAAATAAATCTGTTTTATTATATGAAATACACAACAAAACTCAACAGACAGAAATATGAATTCCACAAACCCAAAGATAAAACGCCCACATGCTTCAGCAGAACACTAAAAACTAAACAAGTTACCATTTTTTTGCGTTTTCGATGCAGGTACGAGACTTTACCTCCCCAGCGGCGGCGAAACAGCTATATAAATACTGCTCGTCCATCCAGTATTGCAGATCTCCGATCCACAGACTCCGGATCCCATCATCTGCTATCGGCTGAGCCTGAGTCGTCGGCGCGGCAGCGTACTGCTGCGGTTGTTGCGGCGGGACGGCGGCTGATGGGGCCTGTGGTTGCTGGTAGTAGTATCCAGCTGCAGGCGGCTGTTGCGGCGGAGGAACCTGGTACTGGGGTTGCTGAGGCATCCATTGCTGAGATGGCTGTTGTGGTGGTTGTTGCTGGTATTGCGGTGGTGGGGCCATAGGAGGGGGGACCATGGTGGTTCCCGGCTGCATCATGGTCGGAACCCTAGATTTGGTTGTGAGGAGATGCGGGTGTTGGAAGCGGAACCCTAATTAGGGTAATGTGAGAGAGAGAGAGAGGCGATGAGGGTGGATTTTAAGGCCTTTTATTTCTACCGCACAGCCAAAATGAGGCCCAAAATAAAGTGTATTTTATCGGACCATTATCAGTTACAAAAGTTGAAATTCCGTAATTGCCCCTTTGACCAATAGGATTTTTGTGGATATGGGTCACTGTTTTTCCAATGGATCCGAAAAATGTGGGTCTTGTATATTTTTTGTTCGCAATAATGGGGTAAATTGCAGTTTTAGTCCTATACTTTGGGTTAGTTGCAATTTTAGTCCTTTATCTTTTAAAGTTGCATTTTTGGTCCTGGACAATTTTGCTCTTACGGCTAAATAACATTTTTGGTCTTTTATCTTCCTAACATTAGCAATTTTAGTTCTATAACTTTCGAGCATTAACAGTTTTTGTCCTTAACATATTATATCTAATTTATCTAGATAAACCCAAATTTTATAGAATAAAGGATTCACATTTTCTGACACCTATTTTGTTCGTGGTATTGTTACACCTACTTAGATCAAGTCTCTATTTAGAGGTTTTAATATGATTGTTCCAATATGTTGTCTTGTCCTGATATTCTTGTGCATACATCGTCAAAATTTGACGATATGTCCTATCAGTGGCGAATCCAGGATTTTTGAAATTGGGGTACGATAGATTTTAAAAAAAAGTGCATATAATATTGTTGATTATTTAAAGTCATAGTACTAAATATTTTTTAAAATTTTGTAAAAGTTGATTATGTAACCGTACATGATAAATTAATACACATATATAAAATAAATAATTAGAATAATTAAGAAAACAAGATACAACAAAACACAATTTTGGTAACATTATTGATATTATTAGATTTTTGTTTTTTGATATTTTTAATTTTGTAGGTTTTGACTTTTGCCATGGTTTATTTATTCAAGTTGCTGAGTCAATCTTTTAATTTTTGAAATTTTATTGTGGGGATTTATATTGTTTTATTTGAATTTTCTAATTCTATTTTTACTTTCTGTAAAAATAGGGGTACAAATTTATTATTAATTTTTTCTTTACTAAAAAATATATTTGAATTTTTTTAGTTTGGGGGTACAACTTTTACGTAGATCTGCCGTTGTGTCCTATAAGGTAGACATCTTGGACAATTTTCAGATGCATTTTCTCAGAGAAAATTCTCCTCACCAATTGTTAATTATATAAATATTATAAATATAACTAAAAGTTCTTAATAAACCTAGGCTCTGATACTAGGGGTGTCCATTCGGTCAAACCGAACCGAACCGAACCGAAATTTCGGTTGGTCGAAATACAAAACCGAAACCGAACCGTTTTTAAACAGTTCGGTTCGGTCAAAACCGAAATTTTCTTGGTTTTCCTTTTCGTTTTTTCGGTCAAACCGAAATTTTATAAGAAATAAAAAATGGATTTGCTAAAATTTCAATATTAAACAAAGTGAATGGGCTTCATCTTCTTTCTGTCAACACTAATTTTCTGATCTGTTAAAATAAAATATTTGAAGCAGTGGCTAGGGTTTTTAATTTGGGGGATTCAATATACCTCATGTATAAATCAACAATTGAACTTATAGAAGAAAAGCAGCAACGGGTTATGAAGGCAAAAGTAAGAGAAGATATGTGGAATCAAGAGATGCAGACATGGCAACAGTAATTTTATTTCATGGACAATTAGAGCCTTCCCTCTTCTTTCTCGAGTCTTCTCAACTTCTGTAAATTCATACCTCATTCAAGAAGATTTTTATGACCTCGGTCCAAAATTAATATTTTTATGTTTTAGAAGAAAAACGTGTACAGCTAATATAAAAAAAAATAAAAAGGAAGTTCGGTTTTTGGTTCGGTTCGTGTTAGAGAATTTTCTAACCGCAAGTCTACGGTGTCAAGTTTTAATATAGAGAAGTAAGGTTGTCGAATCCACAGGGAATAATTATCGAATTATTGCTAAGTACTATAATATAGTAGTCTAACTTTATTTAGAAATTCAATATATGATGGAGTTGATTATACTAAAAATACTAAAAATAAATCAAGAATATGAAAATATCAATGAGTTTATCCAAATGATTAAATGAATTCTAGAGGTATGATGAATCTAGTTATCTCTTATGTTGTCAATATGGTTTATCAATCATCAATTACCAATTTATAAGTCAAGATTTCTACAATAATCATTCCCTCTCTCAAGTGCCAAATGATTTTAGATTCAATTGGGAAATCAATATCTCTATAAAGATCACCAATTAAGATCTCAATAAAAGCTACGAATATTGATAAATGACTTCAAATGATTCACAAATCTCTCAATTCTATGAAATCCTAGGTTATGCTATTCCAAGGTCATGTATTCAATTACCTCTCTCAAGTGTAAAATCAAATACACCAGACAATCTAAATTATTGATCTAGTAATTTAGAAGCAAAAGATCCAAATGGCACAAATAAATTGATAGATCTAGATTGACAAACCACAATCTCAAAACATAAGTTCAAACATTGTAGGTCCCAAGGGGCGTAAGAGTAAGGTTTAGAAGGGGGGGTTGAATAAACCTTACCAAATTTTCGTTTTAGTCCTTTTAAATATTCAGAGTTAATACTTGCAATTTGTGTGTCCTTGATGGACAACCAAGTTAGTCAATCAAGTAGAGTTAGTCTCTCAACGGACTCAATCGATTTGTTGATGGATTAACTCATTTGTTAGTCTAAATTAACTCATTTGTGGTTTTGTTTTATTGGAAGACTTAACACCCTTAAGTTTGATTAAGCAAGGATTTAGTGCTTGATTTAGTACTTATAAATTATCAAGTGGATAGCGAGATATGTCGCGAGAATTAAACAATTAAGATGCGAGAAATTAAAGTCTTTGAAATGTAAATGGCACAATGAAATTTTTATAGAGGTTCGAAGATGGGGTAATTCTTCTACTCATCTCTTCTCCAACTCCTGGAGGAATCCACTAGGTAATGATCAAGTATACAAAGTGGTAGCACCCGGATACAAGTCTTGATCACACGGTGACTTGATCCTTTGGGACTCGATGAGACGCCTTGATCACTCGGTGGCTTCTCGACGACTCGAAGCTTCTTCTTCACAGGGCGTTTGCCTTGCTACTACTGACTCACTTGCTCAAGCTCTTTGGATTTGATCACGAAGCCCTCCAAAAGCTTAAGACTTGGTTCGACCTTGAACCTTCCAACAATCCTTCGTGGAATGTAGACCCCTTGATTTTTCAGTGTTTTCCTCTTCAACTGATTGAAGTTATCTTTCCTTCACAGGTGAGTGTTGGATTGATGTTCTTCGTAGTGTAGGCTTGAGGATTGAGAATGTTTCAGATTTTCTAATAATTGCTTGAACGTTGTTTTTGTTCAGGTATGTAACTTGTGTTTCTCTCATATATATTTTTTTTTCTCAAATAAACTCCTCAGCCTTTTATAGTGATCTTTCAAAAATTTGCCCGTTGAAGAGATAGGCTTATTTTTGAAAGTCACTTGCGTCGTTAGCTTGTCTTGTTGCGATCCTTGGAATTGCCATTTCCTCGTATGAATTGTCCTTTCACCTTTTCGAGTTCGACACGGTGTAGTGCTTCCCATTGGTTCATTCCTTTTGCACGCTCGGGTGAGCACTCGAGAAAGGTGGTATGGAGATATTACTTGTTTAAGTAATTCTCTTGATTTCCGTGCAACGGATCTTTTCTGATTATCTTGACTTGACTGCATTTGTTTGCTTTCTCCGGGTGACTTAGAGTCGGCTTCCAATCATTGGATGACTCTTTGTCACTTCAACTTGAGACTTGGCTTTTCTCGAGTTGACTTGTCGATACTCCACTCACCGCATCTCACCGCTTTTTTAGTAGAGTTCCGTCTACTCTTCTTTGCCATACTCATTTGTCTCGCGTGAGTCTTCCTTCTAGTCTTGATTTGTCTTCTTGCATGTTAGGGCGTAGGCGACTTAACTCGGCAGCGGCTCTATTTATTACAATGCATTTTACAATAAAAATTGGGGTGCCAACTCCCTATTCTAAGTTTTACATGGCATTCATCAAAATCTAAACAATAAATTTCCTAACAATTTCCCCCTTTTTGATGATGCCAAAACTTAAACCATTCATAAATGCAAATAGCAAAGATACATACGGATAGTGTATTGACATAGAATGTATGCTTGAGAATCAATCCTTTTATTGATCATAACATTCTTGTTCTTTTACAACTTTTTACAAGGTGTATCGAGCACATATTTGTCTACACAAAAAAATAGAGAATTTATAGCTTTATTTGAGAAGACTTACATTGTATGTATTTACATAATAAAATACACGAAGGGGTGGACAATGACTACACTTCATCTCCTTCATTTAGTCATTTGTTTTCTTGTCTTCCCAAGGGTTCCAAGATGCCCGATTCACGCCTCATGTCTCTATTTATAACCCCACAAAGATCCAAGAAAAAAGTAGGCTTAGCATAGGAAAATCCGCCCCGGGCGCTGCGGCGCCTAGCAATTAAGTGCAACATAGTCGCCGGCGCTGCAGCGGTCGGGCGTTAGCGCAGCAGCGCCCATCCAAATCCATCGCAATTCGTCGCCTGCTGTTTGGCTGCCTGCATTTCCCGCCTGGTTTTTTCGCCCACCAAATGTCCGAATTTGGTTTTCCGTCCTTCATCAAAGTTGTAGCCCTATCTCTTAGCTTTCTATAGCCACTTGAATCAACTCAATATCAATTTTGTAGAGAGAGTTATGACCAAAATACGAAACCCTGCCAGTGCTAGAAATTCCAGACGCATTTGGACTTTTCTTCAAATCAATCTCTCGTTGTTTGCTCATTCGTACTTCTTTTGATACACGATTCATTAATATGACTATAAACCCAATATAATTGGCTCTCAACATGGCTTGACCCCTAAAATGACTCGAAACAATGGAAATTAATGCCTAACCTATGAGATATAACAAAAACGACTCAAAATACTCAAAAATAACACAAAACTCTAGTATCGGAAGCCCAAATCAATGGTATAAAACCAAGTGAACAAATACCCCAAACTTAGAATATTGCTTGTCCTCAAGCAATTACAACTCTAAAATGAAAAATACAAGACAGAACAATACAAACAAACTGCAAAACTTCACAACCAAACTCATTCGTCAAATTTCGTTTCACTATCAATCAAGCGTGTATTTTCACAATGTGATCATGACGGTGGAATGTTCATGCCAACCCCGTTTTCATTATCCAGATAGATTCACGCAATCAAGTGTTTTCAAGATGATCCACTTTTTGAATATAGAGATGAGATGTTTACCAGACTCCATAGGCTTGTCTTTCACACTAATCTCCACTAATGTAGGCTAATATAACACAAGGATCAATAGGACTTTTAAAGCTTGTAATGTGGGCTTAGGGTAAGATAGGAAAATATAGGAATAAGCGGCTCAAATCACCCAAACACACAATTAACACTTCGAATTATCAATAGGCACTACCCTTCACTTTTTTTGGCATCCCCAATGTTTATGAACTTTCAATCCCGTTGATTTGTTTTTCTTTTTTTTTCATTTTCTCTTTTTTAGGAACCCCCAAACTTATTCTTTTGCGTACATGGGGTTTCATCTTTTCTTTTCTCGGGCAACTTCATTCAATTAAACACACACCCTTCTAATCATCCCTTCCTCAATCTTCAACATTTTTTCTATATTATGTGTGTATGTATGAGTGATGGGTAATTAGGATTTTCACATTTAGGCTCTGGGTATTCGATTGGTTGCCAAAGAAACGGGTTTATAAGGCTCAAAGGGGGACACTAGGAAAAATATAATACAAAGGTAGGCATTTTCAGAGTTCTGACACGGTGTAGTGCTTCCCATTGGTTCATTCCTTTTGCACGCTTCTGGGACTGAGCACTCCGAGAAAGGTGGTATGGAGATATTACTTGTTTAAGTAATTCTCTTGATTTCCGTGCAACGGATCTTTTACAGTTATCTCGACTTGACTGCATTTCTTTGCTTTCTCCAGGTGACTTAGAGTCAGCTTCCAATCATTGGATACATGGCATTCATCAAAATCTAAACAATAAATTTCCTAACAATTTCCCCCTTTTTGATGATGCCAAAACTTAAACCATTCATAAATGCAAATAGAAAAGATACATACAGATAGTGTATTGACATAGAATGTATGCGCAGAATCAATCCTTTTATTGATCATAACATTCTTGTTCTTTTACACATTTGTTTACAAAGGTGTATCGAGCACATATTTGTCTACACAAAAAAATAGAGAATTTATAGCTTTATTTCGGAAGACTTACATTGTATGTATTTACATAATAAAATACACGAAGGGTGGACAACTACACTTCATCTCCTTTTGTCTCCTTCTTTCATCTTGTTCAAAGATCTTCTTCTCTTCTTCTCTTTTTCTCATCGTCAAATTTTGCCTTCTTTTTCTTTTCATATGCCTTCCTCGGGCAGCCTTCATCTCTTCTTAATCTTTCTGTCTTTCCTCCCATAGCATTGAGTTTGTCTCTTGTTTTTTCTTCTATTCTTTTTGCATACTCGGCGTTACTTTTAGCCACTTGCAAATTTGCTACTTGGTCAAGAGCCGGCCAAGTAGATCCCTCCTTTCTTGCTGGATCTACATATTCAATGTTTTTGGGCGGAGGCTGGAGTGCAAGCTTCTTCCTCCACCACCGCTTCTTCCTCTACCTCGCGGCGTGTCTTTGTCTTGGGGTCTTCTTCTTTCGGTGAGTGACCGGTGGAGTGACCCAGCAGAGCGATCGCGGTAGGTAGTCGCCGCTGTCGGCCTTCTTCACATAACGTGAGACCCTTTTCCCAGTACAAGTCTCAAGCTTGAGCCATAGACATATTTGCAAAGTATCCTTCGGGATGCGGCGTTTTAAATTCATCAAGCGATCGTGGCTCTGTCCCGACATCCGAGATGGCATATGTGTCTCTCTTTGGAATGCCTCCATGTTCTTTCAAGATGTTCATAACTCGGGCATCCATTCTTCCTTCCACTTCCTTCATCCCCGCTTCAATTGTTTTTCTCTTTTCACCATAGATATAGCAGAGTGTTGGAGTGGCGAGTCACTGAGGAGTTTTCTGCGATAATGTCATTTGTGACAGGACCCTGTTGGGGGTTTGTGCAATCATCAAGGTCACATCTTTCGATCCTTCCCCCTCAGATTTTCCTTTCTTTTGTTTGATCTTCCTCAATTTGTCTTTCCCTTCACAATTTGCATCCTCTTTTTCGAGATCTTTTCGTGCTTTAAGGTATTCCTCTTCCCCTTTTTGGCATCATCAAAAAGAGAGGGACACTGAAACATATCTTGCAAGCGAGGAAGTCGAGCCTCTTTGATGGTAGAGTTCGTCTCGAGTCTGCTGCAGAGTATGCGGCACGAAATTGATTGAGTAGCGTTGGACTCTCTTTGAAATCGGCTTCATCTCGGCCATGAGGAGGTGAATTTTGTATTCATGGTTTCTTCCAAACTATTTGTAGATCATTCTTGTTTTGCTCACGCAGCAGCTTTATCTCGGCAATGTGAGCTTCATGCATGTGCTCAATATGTTCTCTCGGCTTCGTTTTGCATCGGCATTTTCACTCTCCATACCAGACTTGTTGAACAATGTCTGAAGTATCTAACTTGTTCCACACGCATTGTTTCTTTGTTGTTGCCACCATTCCACGATCTCGTTGTTATGCCTCTTAAATCGTTGAGTGAGGTTTGCATCTCTGTTGTCGATCGCATATCCATAGAGGCACGATGCCTCTCCATTCGTTCAATCTCGCCGAATAATGCCTTGAACACTTCGCGGACTTGATTGATTCTTCCGTTGCGGTGATGGCCATGCATCGTCAAAATCATAATCATTTGGAACAATGGTGCACGATTGAAAAATGGGAGCTGATGCGTGGTAGCGTGCGCGTTCATTTTCGACTCTTCATGGAGATCGGGTATCTCCAGGGAAAAAGGAAAAGATTCTATAAAGGATTCATCACCGCCAACCGGGATTTGTTCGATGATGAGCGGTGCGCGTGAAGTTCTTTTTGGAATCGACCTGCTGCGACTTGAGGAGCTGCGCGGTGGACTGGTTGTTGGGGTTTGTTGTGAAGTGGACCCGACTTGCTGTGAGCCTCATTTGTCTCAACAGCTTCGTTGGTCTCGGTGATTTCTCCCAATTGAGTAGGCGGTCTCGGCCTTATCGGAGCGTCATCGGACGATGATGAGATTTCCATTGGTGGCTCATCATCAAAATTAAAGGTTTGACGAGTAGTCTTGGGATCGACTTGCTCGTGCTTGGAACATCCGGTGAGTCTTTTGGATCATCCACCGGGATGACTCGCCTTCTTCTTCGCCCGATCCCGAGAAAGGTGACATCGGGATTATCCTGGGAATCATGAAGTGCGCTTATCTCCTTTTCGGATGGGTCGATGATAGCGGGGAGGGATATTCTCTACTTGGCCTTCTTTACCCCGAGAAGTCTCAACCTCCCGTGGGCCTTCATTACCTCCCGAGTCTCAACTGCAGCGAGGCTCTTGGACCTCCCTTTTCGACAGTGTCATTTGTCTTAGGGTCTTCGTGGTGGCATCCATTGGAGTCTCAACCCCATGGATTGCACTTTCATCGCCCCAGTGTTAACTCCCGGGGGTGTTCTTCCTCGTGCCTCGATTGCATCGGCGGCGTCATTAGCCTTAGAGCGGTTGGCATTGGCACCTCGGTGAGGCAGTCTCAAGCCATCGAGCTTCGTTGATGGCAACTTTTGTTTCTTTTTGTGTTTGTATTTTCTCTACTTCGCCTCCTGGATTCGTTGTTGAGTCATCTGCAGCATTCTCCGACCTTGCTGCGATGGGGAGTTTCCCCTCGGTGGCGCACCGGTGAGTGACTTGTAATGGGGTCACTCGTCTCGGACTCCGGCTATTTCTATTGAGTGTTCAGTAGTTGGGGCGGGTGGTAAGACACCTTCAATAGGGGTTGGCTCTGATTTGGGGTCCCCACTATCCCGGTTTCATCGCCAGATTCCTTATTGCCTTTCCCCGAGTGAGTGAGGGAAGTGGTAGAAGCAACAACGATGGCGATTTCTTTGAACCACTCCCATTGGATCAATTTCGGTGTGTTTCGGAGGACTCTCCTGGTCCCTCCATCAACTTTTGCTCGTGAAGGATTCGGATTCGTGCAATGCTTGCTGCATTTGCAACTCTTACGTAAGCGGGCGACATTCTCAGGGTCTTCATCAGCATCGTCAGAGAAGACATCAAGGAGAGGATGTGTGTGTTACGTGGTCTTAGGAGATAGGGCATATCTTTGGCCTTCTCACGTGCCTCGCCTTCCTCTCGCCTGTTTTTCCTTTTCCTTATCCTTGAAGATTTGCGGGATATACGTGCGATTGTCTTCATCCGTCTTTGGGAGTACAGTGGTCGACCCAAGGAAGCTCAACGATTCCTCTTCTTCTTCTATAAACTCAGGCCGTTGGAACTGTTCCTGGATCGACTCAATTTCCATTTCCTCCACTCTCGCAGACGATTTTGGATGTCGGGTAAGGTGGGGATAGGATCATCACATCACTATCGGCTCTACCAACTTCTTCTTGTGTCTCAGTGCTCGGACTACGATTATTTCTTGATTTGCCTCTGTGATCGCCTTCAGCAGACTTGGCTGTTTCATCAATTACATCGGAGACTCTACTTCTCCAGCAGATCTCCGTATCTGCTCGGTGAGTGGTCGACTCGGCCGGTTTCTCAAGCTCGGAGTGCTTGACAATTCTTCTTCGTCTCTAGTTTGTACCGGAGGGATTTCGGTTCGAGACGGTTTCTCTCGAGTCTTGGCGGCGGGGGGGCGTCTTGGTGTCTTTTTTACGAGGAGGCCGTCTTGGCTTGTCGATTCTCCTCTTTTTGACGATCGGAGAAGGTATTTGAGTGTCCTTCTCGACCGCTCTTCTTTGAGGCGGAGAGACGAGCTGCGAGGGGCGGTGACTCGCTGCAGGGCGGGAGCAAGTTTGACTTTCTTTCTTTTTGCAGGGGCGTGATCTTTTCTTGCGCAGGGCGCTTTCTTCTTGGGTGGAGAGGAAGCATTTGTATCTTTGGTCGGTGATTCCCCCTCACTCGTGTCGACTCTCTTGGCGTCGGCTCTCTTCGTGCGCCGAGAGAGGTTTGCTCTAAACATCCTCTTGTTAACATGGAATGCCTTCCCATGTCTAAGAGGGACTCCTTTCACCTCCATCACCGGCCAATTACTAGGCCATATCTAGGGAACCTCCAAATGTGCCATCTTCCTTGAAGGATTTGTTCCTGCGTTCGGCGAGTCTGCTTTGTAGACAAACTCGGCCCGATTTATTTTCTTTTCTGCGATGATTGCGGCCATTACAATCGGCTTTGCTTTTGTGATTGGTCAAAAGCCGCCAAATTTGATGTCAATACATTTGGCAACTATGTCCAACAGCTGACTTGTGATAATCCTCTTTCGGTGAGTCTCTTGTTTTTTTGTGTACACTATTTTATCGGCAAAGTCGGGCTTGGCTATTTCTTTCCAAGCATCGGCCCAAGTTTACATCGGCCGTTAATTTCGAGGCTCCTTCGGTTGGTAGTGGCGATGTTCGGCCAAATCCTTGGCGAGAGATAGTCACCGCTTTCCGTGAGCAGATGACTTTATTCCTTCATCGTGAATCTCAGCATTCACGTAGAATTGTGCGACCTCCTCCACATAGGTCATCGGGTGTTCTAACGTCAGAAACGGTTTCAGCCTGGTCGTTTCTAATTTCTTAGCAATTTTCTTCACTAGGGTGTCATCGGACCCCTGTTTCACCATGCCGTCGAAATCCACAGTAGACCCGGTGTGGATTTGCTTCCTAATTTGGTAAAATCATAGGTTGGTGCCATTTTTCAGGATTTTATCAAAGAAAAACTTAGAGATTGATTTGCAGATAGATAGGGTTTCGAGAGAATTGTTGCCTTTGCTTTTGAGAGAAGGAAAATGAACAGTTTTGGTAGTGTGAGAGAGAACCGGACGGAAATGGTTTAAGTATGGTTTATAAAAGGGCGTGCGGGTGGTTTTTTGAAATGTGATCGAAATCAACGGCTTAGATTTTGCACGCCTTTATTTAGCATTTAATGTCTCGTATTTAATGCGGCAAACATTTATATCCAATCATAAGCTTGGTGTGCGGCTTTTTATGTACACATCATCATTATCTTTGACGTATTCCTTAAAAACATTCCCGCTTAGTCAAAACATTTGCGTTTTTGTCACTTTGCTCATAAGTGACTCGAACTTATCCTTTAGCCGATTTAACTCTTCTTCTCACGAGTTCTCTTAGTGTGATTCTTGGTGACTTGGTATATTTGTTTTTCCGATCTGACTAATTTACTTATTTGATTTGTGAGTTCAACTCTTTTCCTTTTTTATGTTCCATTTTTTTCTTTGATTCTTCGAGTGTCACTCGGCTCAATTAATCCCAACTCATGTTTGAGTTCTTCAAATCTTGACTCACATAATGGTTTTGTGAAGATGTCGGCCCAATTGTTTATCAATTGAGATATATTCCAAGATGATGTCCTTCTTTTCAACATGATCTCTTATGAAGTGATATCGACATCGATATGCTTTGTTCTTGAGTGCGGACGAGGATTTTGAGTAATGGCAATTGCACTTGTGTTATCACACATGATTGGAATTTCTTTTTCCTCAACTTCATAGTCTCTCATTCTTTGTCTCATCCATAGGACTTGGGCACAACTTGGTTTGCCCGCAACTATGTATTCTCGCTTGGTGTAGAGGTGGCTATTGAATTTTGCTTCTTGCTAAACCAGGAGATCAACTTTGTTTCCTAGCATTTGACATGTGCACGAAGTGCTTTTTTTGTCAACTCGCATCCAAAGATAGTCGAGTGCGAATAGCCGATTAGCTTGAATCCACCTTCCTTTGGATACCATAAGCCAACTTCTCGCTTCCTTTCAAGTATCTCAATATTTTCTTATTTGTTGTCATATGGCTATCTTTTGAGAGCGATTGAAATCTTGCACATACACCTACAAAGACAAAGGTGATGTCCGCCCGCTTTGTGAGATAAAGCAATGATCCAATAAGTGCTCGTATCTTGTTTGATCTACGAGGCTTGCCATCCGCATCCATGTCCATTTTGGTGATGTATTCATTGGTATTTTCACGAAGACTTCTCCTCCATACCAAACTTCTTCATTAAATCTACGGTGTATTTTGTTTGACTTATGAAGGTTCCATCCTTCAATTTGTTTCACTTGGAGTCCAAGGAAGAATGTCGACTCTCCCATCATGCTCATTTCAAATTTACTTTGCATGAGGTTTGAAAATTTTTCACTGACTCTTTGTTTGTAGATCCAAAAATGATGTCATCCACATATATTTGAACAAGCATTATACTCTTTTTGTCTTGAATTCGAAAAGTGTTCTATCTACTTTTCCTTTTGTGAATCCATTTCGGTTAGGAATTGTGACAAGGTATCATACCAAGCTCGGGTGCATGTTTCAATCCATATAGAGCTTTCTTGAGTTTGTATACTTTATCTCCAAGAGTCTTCTCGCTCAAATCCCGGAGGTTGTTCAACATACACTTCTTCTTCCAATAAACCATTTAGAAATGCACTTTTTACATCCATCGATATACGGTGAAATTCTTGTGAGTCGTGCATAGGCAAGAAACATTCTTATAGCTTCGGTCTTGCTACAGGAGCAAATGTTTCATCAAAATCTATTCCTTCTTCTTGGCAATATCCTTTGGCTACTAATCTTGTTTTGTTTCTTACCACGTAACCTTCCTCGTTCATCTTATTTCGAACACCCATTTGGTGCCGATAACATTTTGATGTATGGGTCTTTGCACTAGTTCCCATACTTTATTTCTTTCAAACCGATTGACTCTTCTTGCATAGCTTGAATCAATGTGCGTCGTCAATGCTTGTAACACATCTTTGGGCTCTATTTGCGAGATGAAGCATGTGAACATAGCTTCTTGTTGAGTTCGGATCTTGTTTTTACACCTTCTCTTATGTCTCCAATGACAAGTTCGGTGGATGGTCTCTCGGCCATCTTACATCAGGTTGGAGTAAGTTAGTGGATTCGATTGTCTTGCGGTGTGTTCTTTGTGGTCACTCTCTCGTGATCACCTAGTTGCAAATTTTCATTTGTTTTTGATATTCACTATCTCATCTTCTTCGAGTTTATAGTTCGGCTTGACTTCAAAGATAGGGACTCTTCGCATGGTTGGATGACTCGAACTTATCGGTGACTCTTCAATGTCTTCTCCATTTACATTTGGCTCATCGAATACCACATGAATGGATTCTTTCGCAACCATAGTTCTTTTGTTGAGTACTCAGAGGCTTTGCTTTGGTGAGTATCTAAGAGGATACCTTCATCGACTTTAGCATCAAAAGCTTTTAGATTGTTTTTTCCATTGTTGTGGATGAAGCATTTACATCCAAATATTTTGAAATATGCAACATTTGGTTTTCTTCCAGTCAAATCTCATAGGGAGTCTTTGTCGGTTGCATTTTATCATACATCTGTTTTGAGTGTAGCAAGTTGTGTTGATTGCTTGACCCAAAATCTTTTTGGTAACCTGCTTGACTAACATGGTCCTTGTTGCTTCTTTGAGGGTTCTGTTTCTTCTTTTTCGCAACTCCATTCTGTTTGTGGAGTCCTTGCTGGCGATAGTTCATGACCAATACCATTTTCAATACAATGCGAGTTATTATTCCATTGACAAACTCGGTTCCTGCATACGATCTTATTTTGATAATGGTTTGACTCTTCTCGTTTTGAATCCTCTTCATCACAATTTGTGGTAGTTTTTGTAGATTTTCTTTCTTCTTACACATGAATATTGTCCATGTATATCTTGAGTAGTCATCTACTACCACCAAGGTGTATTTCTTTCCACTTATCTTTGGTTTGGTTCCCTTTGGGCCAAATAGATCCATATGTAGCAGATCTGCAATATTCTTGTTGAAGATGAACATGTCTTTTCTTTGAATGAAGATTTGATTTGTTTTCCTTCGACATGCATCACATATACTCTTCTTCATGTATCTTTGAATGCGGAAGTCCTTCCACAAGATTACTTCTTGCAAGCTTGTTAATCGTTTTGAAATTTAGGTGACTCGGCTTTTTGTGCCCACGGACCCAACTTGATTAATTTGTGCTCTTTGCTAGTAGAGAGTCTTTGGGTGTTGCGGTTGACCAATCCACGACATACATATTCTTCTGTCTACATCCTTGCAAAGACAACTTCATTTGATTCAATATCCTTGATTTGGCATATACCCATGTTAAATCCAACATTGTAACCCTTGTCACGAGTTGGTGATGCTTAGCAGGTTGAAGTTGAGTCCTTCAACATATGCAACGCGTCTGTGATTTCTAATCCATTCCTCTTGATGGATCAATGCCTCTTATTTCACCAGGAGCTTCATTTCCTCCAAATATGACTTTTGCTCCTTTTACTTCCTTGAATTTTTGACAGATTTTTCTTGTTTCTGTCATGTATGCGGGCGAGCCACTATCCATGTACCAGGTTCCTTGGCACTCAACTGTTCTTGAACCCGCAATCAAGGAAATTAAGTTTTAGGTACCCATACTTGTATGCGGGTCTGAGGGATTAGAATTGTAAGATGATCCAACCAACTTATAGCCAAATGATTTGACTCTAAGGGGTTGCCATCTATCGAGTGCCATAATCATAATTAATCCTGGCAAATTGCTTGGGGATTCTAGGTTCATACAATTTGTCTCTTTTTATGTATGCTGTGTGTAATTTTTAGCAATCGCCTTCTTTGGGTAATTGTGGTGTCTCCGAGTGTAGTGCCTAGGTGCATATGTGTCTTTGATGAAAGCTCTTATACTTTTGGAATGGCCTTTCTTTGAGTTCTAGGCCTTTGCCATTTGGGCTTATATTCCACAAGTCTATCTTTGATAGTTTACATTATTCCAATCGGCTTGGCTTGGATATTTTCTACCATTTCCATCATATGTATTTCTTTTATGGATTTTACGGGGTTTTTGGTAGCTCGCTTCTTCTTTACTGAGTATTTTCTGTTTGGAGTTTGAGGAACTAAATTTGAATCTCTTCTCATTTTGTCCTTTCAGCCGCACTCAACTCGGTCATTTTTTCTTTTCCTTTATAACCAAGGCCAGTTTGCTTGTTATGGTGCTTTGAATTGAATGTGTGTGCAACATTTAGAGTTTTGGATTTTTTGATTCTTCATGGCTTGAAGATCCTTTTTCCAAAATTACTTTTGAGGTTTGACATAGCACGAGGAATTAAATCTAAGCTGTCTTGTATCCACATTCTCTTTGACTCATAATAAGATCATCCAATGATTTAGATGCCTTAGTGAATGAGGTAATAACATTTTTGAGGTCATTCTCCCTCTTCTCTATAGCAAAGCAATTTTCTGTTATTAATTTAGCATTTTCGACCTTTAATCTTTCATTCTCATCACTATTTGACTTAGAGTACTCGGCTCCTTAGTCGACTTTGAGTTTTGACTCTTGAGTAGGATGTTTTCCTCATTTAATAGTGTGTGTGAGGATTTAATGTATTCAAAATCTTTCATCATTTTTCCTAATGAATCATAAAGATCAAGTAGGTGATGAAGTGTGTGTGTCACGATCACTATCACTAGAGTCGATTTTGATGAGTTAGAGTGTACCTCATCTTCTTGGTCGAGGTTGATCTTGTTCCTTGGCCATCAAGCGGTCAGCTTCTTCTTGAGTCACTGAGTAGTCACTTCACTTGCTCTCGAATCATTGTCTCTCTTGACTTGGACATTTGTTTTAGTGATCTCTGCAGACCATCATTGCCCTTTTCTTTTCTGTCTTCTTTCTCTCAAGACCTTCCTTTTTCTTCTTCATTCTGTATTTGTTAACTACAGGATATGAGCGATCAATGGCATAGTGACCTTTTCTTTTGATCGACTCTTTCCATTCTTGGATTGTCACCCTTTGATACTCAACTTTTTGATGATCTGTTCTCTTGGTTGGCCTATCTTCCTTGATTTGGAGGAGTGAGTGTCTTCGGAAGATTCGCCCTTTCTCTCTTGTAGTTCTTATTGAAGAACTTGTTGAATCTTTTGACCATCGGGCTATTTCTTCCGGATCAATGACTTCTTTGACCTCGCTCTCTCTTCCCATCTTTAACAATTAGAGCAATTGTTTTGGGTACAACTGTCTCTTCCTCGGTCTTTTCTTCTCACTCAAACTCGTAGGCTTTGAGGTCCGAGAATAATTCATGGTTGGATGTCTTTGATAGGTCCATGGAATGTCTCGAGTGCCATGACCTTCATTTCCCATTCGGTTGGAAGACTCTTTAGGATCTTCATACACATTTCTTCGTGTATATTCCTTTCCAAGTGCGGATAACTCGTTGATGATTTACGTGAACCGAGCATCTAGTTGATCCAGGTTTTCTCCCGAGATCATTTTGAAGTTCTCAAATTTGACATGATATTTGATAATTTGTTTTCTTTGATTTGCTATGAGCCTTCACAAATCAATGTCAAACTTGTCCTGATTTCTTTAGCCGTTTTGCATGATTTGACTTTATTGAACATGGCTTTGTCAAGGTTTTTAAAGGATGTCCTTGGCTACATTGTCCAGGTTGTATCTTTTTCTGTCATCATTTGTCCACTCGGTTCTTGGTTTTTCAACCATGACGGTGATGGGAGCAACATCCTCTTCTCCTTTGCAGCTCTTTTTACTGTTTGTGTTCACCTTTAAGATTTGCGGTGGCCCATCTTCTATCACTATCCACATCTCATCATGTAATCTTTGATAGATGAGCCCGCATACGAATTTTCCAATCATCAAATTCTTCAATTGTGAACATAGGGATGCGTGTCAAATTTGCTTCCATGATAATAACTATTAATGATAAAAAGAGTTTTGAGAGTTTAAGTACTAAAGCAAACTTTGAAAAGTTTGGAGATCTAGTTCAAGAACCGGTGCGGAGGGTTCAATGAACCAACCGCTCCGATACCACTTGTAGGTCCCAAGGGGTGTAAGAGTAAGGTTTAGAAGGGGGTTGAATAAACCTTACCAAATTTTCGTTTTAGTCCTTTTAAATATTGAGTTAATACTACACAATTTGTGTCCTTGATGGACACCAAGTTAGTCAATCAGTAGAGTTAGTCTCTCAACGGACTCAACCGAGTTTGTTGATGGATTAACTCATTTGTTGAGTCTAAATTAACTCAATTGTGGTTTTGTTTTTCACGGAAGACTTAACACCCTTAAGTTTGATTAAGCGGGGTTTAGTGCTTGATTTAGTACTTATAAATTATCAAGTGGATAGCGAGATATGTCGAGAATTAAACAATTAAGATGCGAGAAATTAAAGTCTTTGAAATGTAAATGGCACAATGAAATTTTTATAGAGGTTCGAAGATGGGGTAATTCTTCTACTCCTCTCTTCTCCAACTCCGGAGGAATCCACTAGGTAATGATCGATACAAAGTGGTAGAGTCCGGATACAAGTCTTGATCACACACGGTGACTTGATCCTTTGGGACTCGATCCCTGAGACGCCTTGATCACTCGGATGGCTTCTCGTGCGACTCGGCCTTCTTCACAGGCAGGTTTGCTTGCTACTCTGACTCACTTGCTCAAGCTCTTTGGATTTGATCACGAAGCCCTCCAAAAGCTTAAGACTTGGTTCGACCTTGAACCTTCCTACAATCCTTCGTGGAATGTAGACCCCTTGATTTTTCAGTGTTTTCCTCTTCAACTGATTGAAGTTATCTTTCCTTCACAGGTGAGTGTTGGATTGATGTTCTTCGTAGTGTAGGCTTGAGGATTGAGAATGTTTCAGATTTTCTAATAATTGCTTGAACGTTGTTTTGTTCAGGTCTGTAACTTGTGTTACTCTCATATATATTTTTTTTTCTCAAATAAACTCCTCAGCCTTTTATAGTGATCTTTCAAAAATTTGCCCGTTGAAGAGATAGGCTTATTTTTTAAAGTCACTTGCAGTCGTTGGCTTGTCTTGTTGCGATCCTTGGAATTGCCATTTCCTCGTATGAATTGTCCTTTCACCTTTTCGAGTTCGACACGGTGTAGTGCTTCTCATTGGTTCATTCCTTTTGCACGCTTCGGGGTGAGCACTCGAAAAAGGTGGTATGGAGATATTACTTGTTTAAGTAATTCTCTTGATTTCCGTGCAACGGATCTTTTACAGTTATCTCGACTTGACTACATTTCTTTGCTTTATCCAGGTGACTTAGAGTCAGCTTCCAATCATTGGATGACTCTTCTGTCACTTCAACTTGAGACTTGGCTTTTCTCGAGTTGACTTGACCGATACTCCACTCATTTGCATCTCAATTTCTTCTTTAGTAGAGTTCCGTCTACTCTTCTTTGCCATACTCAATTTGTCTCGCGGCGGAGTCTTCCTTCTAGTCTTGGTTGTCTTCTTGCATGTTAGGCGTGGCCGACTTAACTCGGCTTGGCGGCCACTCTATTTATTACAATGCATTTTACAATAAAAATTGGGGTGCCAACTCCCTATTCTAAGTTTTACATGGCATTCATCAAAATCTAAACAATAAATTTCCTAACAATTTCCCCCTTTTTGATGATGCCAAAACTTAAACCATTCATAAATGCAAATAGCAAAGATACATACAGATAGTGTATTGACATGGAATGTATGCGCAGAATCAATCCTTTTATTGATCATAACATTCTTGTTCTTTTACACTATTTGTTTACAAGGTGTATCGAGCACATATTTGTCTACACAAAAAAAATAGAGAATTTATAGCTTTATTTCAGAAGACTTACATTGTATGTATTTACATAATAAAACACACGAAGGGGTGGACAGCTACACTTCATCTCCTTCGCTGTAGCTGTTTTCTTGTCTTCCCAAGGGTTCCAAGATGCCCCAATTCACGCCCTCATGTCTCTATTTATAACCCCACAAAGATCCAAGAATAAAGTAGGCTTAGCATAGGAAAATCCGCCCCGGGCGCTGCGGCGCCTAGCAATTAAGTGCAACATAGTCGCCCGGGCGCTGCAGCGCCCCATCCGTCCATCGCAATTCGTCCGCCCTATTTCGGGCGCTGCAGCGCCCACCTGGTTTTTTCGCCCACCAAATGTCCGAATTTGGTTTTCCGTCCTTCATCAAAGTTGTAGCCCTATCTCTTAGCTTTCTATAGCCACTTGAATCAGCTCAATATCAATTTTGTAGGGAGAGTTATGACCAAAATACGAAACCCTGCCAGTGCTAGAAATTCCAGACGCATTTGGACTTTTCTTCAAATCAATCTCTCGTTGTTTGCTCATTCGTACTTCTTTTGATACACGATTCATTAATATGACTATAAACTCAATATAATTGGCTCTCAACATGGCTTGACCCCTAAAATGACTCGAAACAATGGAAATTAATGTCTAACCTATGAGATATAACAAAAACGACTCAAAATACTCAAAAATAACACAAAACTCTAGTATCGGAAGCCCAAATCAATGGTATGAAACCAAGTGAACAAATACCCCAAACTTAGAATATTGCTTGTCCTCAAGCAATTACAACTCTAAAATGAAAAATACAAGACAGAACAATACAAACAAACTGCAAAACTTCACAACCAAACTCATTCGTCAAATTTCGTTTCACTATCAATCAAGCGCGTATTTTCACAATGTGATCATGACGGTGGAATGTTCATGCCAACCCCGTTTTCATTATCCAGATAGATTCACGCAATCAAGTGTTTTCAAGATGATCCACTTTTTGAATATAGAGATGAGATGTTTACCAGACTCCATAGGCTTGTCTTTCACACTAATCTCCACTAATGTAGGCAAATATAACACAAGGATCAATAGGACTTTTAAAGCTTGTAATGTGGGCTTAGGGTAAGGTAGGAAAATATAGGAATAAGCGGCTCAAATCACCCAAACACACAATTAACACTTCGAATTATCAATAGGCACTACCCTTCACTTTTTTTGGCATCCCCAATGTTTATGAACTTTCAATCCCGTTGATTTGTTTTTCTTTTTTTTTCATTTTCTCTTTTTTAGGAACCCCCAAACTTATTCTTTTGCGTACATGGGGTTTCATCTTTTCTTTTCTCGGGCAACTTCATTCAATTAAACACACACCCTTCTAATCATCCCTTCCTCAATCTTCAACATTTTTTCTATATTATGTGTGTATGTATGAGTGATGGGTAATTAGGATTTTCACATTTAGGCTCTGGGTATTCGATTGGTTGCCAAAGAAACGGGTTTATAAGGCTCAAAGGGGGACACTAGGAAAAATATAATACAAAGGTAGGCATTTTAGGCTCTAGCTTGTTCAAAGATGGCCTAAATCACTTCCTCATGGTTACTTCGCCAGATTTCGCCTCGACTAGTGATCGACAAGTTCTAAAGCATCCGGTGGGATCATAAAGGAACCACTCAATTGCATAAATCATCCCCAAATAAATCGTGAGTTAAGCACATAGATGGAATTAAAGGAAAGAAGATTAAATCACAGTTCAAACACATGCTCTTTTGACCGTTCAACTCATATTCAACAAATTCACTTAGTCATGCAGTTTCACAGTTTAACAAACGCCCCGACTCAACTCTAGACTCTTTTTTTCGTTTTTTTTACTCAAGACCCGACTCGATGAATAAAAACAGACTGCACCCCCCAAACTTAAAACGACATTGTCCCCAATGGAGAGGTGGGAAAAAGGACTTTCCTGGTAGCCGAGGAGCGAAGGCTCCTTAAGTCTTGTGATACTACTACGTGTATGAGGTGTCTCGTATAAGCTCAAAATGCATCCTAGCGCACAAGCCCGTGGGCGTTGTATGCTCCGAGGTGTGGTCTTGTTCTTTCCTTCCCTTCGCCCGCGGCCCCTTTTGGCTTCGCATCTTTGCAACCTAGCAAGGTAGACAAGAAAACAAAACTCGTGGAACCAAGGAACTTGGTTATGGGTGAGAAATCGAAAATCACAGCACATACATAATGCACCCAAGTAGAAAATATAGTGCCCTGTCAAAAAGATAAGCATAGAGATGCAAAATAGCACTAAACAATGTGAAACTGTCATTGGGGCATTTCATCAAACACCTCATATGCATGAATTTGGGGAAAGATAGTAAATGCAATGGATAACTCAATTCAATCCCAAAATTCAACACCAAACCTAAGTCTAGCATGATCAACCAATCCACAATCCATACATCAACACAATTATCCTAGCACTTCTACAACCCAATCACACCAAAAATCACAAGATGGGGAAAACCATGGGGTGGGTTTTGGAAGTTGCAAACTTACCAAATAATGAGTGAATGAGATGAAGATGGTGTGTGTGGTGTTAAAGTGCTCCGTTGTGACGATGGGGTGAGATACGTGGGATTTGCACAAATAAGAGGGGTGAAATGTGATGCAACTTACTACTAATAATGCAAAAACTCAGAAAAAACAAAAACAACTACTAAACTAAATTAAAACTAAGAAAGCGATAAAAGGGGCTTGGGTTGCCTCCCAAGAAGCGCTAAGTTTGATCTTCACCAGGACTTTGTCGATTCTCCTCAAGTTGGAGCTCCAATAGGCATGTTATCCACATTGCCCTTAGAAACTCCCCAACCTCCAATGTCTTCAGCTATATTCCCAATCATCTGCTTACCATCATTTAATTCAAATTTTAGAATGTTGGTTGGATGAATGGTGAATACAACTTCTCTCATTTACCCGCAGAGTTAGCTCCCCGTTTCTACATCGATCAAAGCCCGTCTTTGTAGCTAAAAACGGTCGCCCAAAGATGATAGGTATTTTCTTGTCCTCATTCGCTTCCAACACTACAAAATCCACAGGAAAAACAAATTTATTAATTCTTACCAATACATCTTCAATGATTCCCCACGGATAGGCGATGGATCGATCAGCAAACTGCAAAGTGATATTGGACGGTTTCACCTCCCCGAGCCCAAACTTTATCACATCAGAAAGAGATATAAGATTCACACTGGACCCAAGATCACAAAGTGGTTTCTCAAAGAAAACTCCTCCAATAGTACAAGGAATAGTGAAACTCCCTGGATCCTTCATTTTCTGAGGTAGTTTACTCGGACTATTGCACTACATTCCTCTCTGTCAAATAGACAGGTCTCAAATTCCTCCAACTTCATTTTCTTGGATTCCCATTTGGTTTCGAGATAAATGGGCGATTGTCCGGTGCAAGTGAATTTCTACCTCCGATCTTACATAAATTGCATTGCAATGCTCTCTTGGATTAACCTCGTATCACTCGGAAATTTCCCACTCTGCCTTGCAATGAATTCAATGTTGTTGCTAAAGCGCCTACTTGTGTCACCAAGGAGTTGATGTGACCTTCTATTGTTGTAACTCTCGAGTGAGCTTGTCCATGTTAGAATCGTCTTGTTCATCCTTGCTCGTGTTTCTACAAGGAATGAACTAAGTAATTCTTCCAAAGACGGCTTTTGTTCTCCCACGTGTGTACTCGTACTTGCTTGGTTTTGAAATCCCGGAGGTGGTTGCAACACATTTCTCGTATTGATATACGAGAAATTTTCATGATTTCGAAGTCCCGGATGATAATGTGTTGGCAATTGATTTCCTCTATCATTGAAACCTCGATTGTTCACATAATTGGCTTGCTCCATGTCGGGCTTCATCATCTCTTGACTTAATTCCATGACAACCTTTGTTTGTTATTTTCCACCCGAATTTAGAGTGGCAATTTGCTTTGACAAGGCGGAAATTTGAGAGGCCAATGCGGACATAGTATCAAGTTCAAGAACACCAGCGACTTTTCTTGGCGTGGATCTCTCAGAAGGCCATTGATAACTATTGACAACCATTTCTTCTAGTAAAAGCATGGCTTCACTTGGAGTTTTAGCCATCAATGTACCTCCCGCTGCAACATCTATAATAGTTCTCGAATGCCCATTCATACCATTGTAGAAATACTGAACTTTTTGCCAATCTGTGTACCCGTGTTGTGGACATCTCCTCAATAATTCTTTGAATCGCTCCCAAGCTTCGTAGAGTGACTCAAAGTCGAGTTGATGAAATTGAGCAATCTCACTTTTCACTTGAAGTGTCTTGCTAGGTGGAAAAAATTTTGCCATGAATTTTTCAATGAGATCATCCCAACTAGTGATACTTCCGAGTGGGAAGGTTTGAAGCCATTGTCTAGCTTTATCACGAAGTGAAAACGAAAATAACCTCAACCGAATAGCTTCATCAGGAACCCCATTCAATTTTATTGTGTCACATATCTCGAGAAAAATCGCCAAATGAGTGTTAGGATCATCCACAGCACTTCCCCCAAACTGGTTTTGTTGTACCATGTTGATCAAGGTCGGCTTTAATTCAAAATTGTTCGCGTTGATTGGTTGGCGAACAATGCCTGAATAATTTTGGTTGGTGGTTGGTCTAAAATAGTCACGAATGGCCCTCTCTGGTGGTGCAATAATGGGTATGCGGTTTTCATCATCACCGTTTCCTGCCATTTTTGCAAATTCGATTCTTCGTGCGGTTCTAATCTTTCGAAGTGTTCTTTCAATTTCTGGATCAAATAAGATTAAATTAGCACTTTTATTTTTTCGCATCAACAAGAAAACACAAAAATGACAATGACCCTATTGTAACAAGAACCAATCTAAATTAAAGTAAAACTACTAAGTAATAATATTAGCGCAAATAAGATGAATTATTCCCCGGCAACGGCGCCAAAAACTTGTTAGAGATTTTTCTAACCGCAAGTCTACGGTGTCAAGTTTTAATATAGAGAAGTAAGGTTGTCGAATCCACAGGGAATAATTATCGAATTATTGCTAAGTACTATAATATAGTAGTCTAACTTTATTTAGAAATTCAATATATGATGGAGTTGATTATACTAAAAATACTAAAAATAAATCAAGAATATGAAAATATCAATGAGTTTATCCAAATGATTAAATGAATTCTAGAGGTATGATGAATCTAGTTATCCCTTATGTTGTCAATATGGTTTATCAATCATCAATTACCAATTTATAAGTCAAGATTTCTACAATAATCATTCCCTCTCTCAAGTCCCAAATGATTTTAGATTCAATTGGGAAATCAATATCTCTATAAAGATCACCAATTAAAATCTCAATAAAAGCTATGAATCTTGATAAATGACTTCAAAGGATTCACAAATCTCTCAATTCTATGAAATCCTAGGTTATGCTATTCCAAGGTCATGTATTCAATTACCTCTCTCAAGTGTCAAATCAAATACACCAGACAATCTAAATTATTGATCAAGTCATTTAGAAGCAATAGATCCAAATAGCACAAATAAATTGATAGATCTAGATTAACAAACCACAATCTCAAAACATAAGTTCAAACATAGATTACATCATTCCTCTAGAATTATAGAGTTTAGCTCATGATTAAAGAAAATGAATCCATGAGAATACAACAATACATCTTACAAGATATGAAGAAAGCAACAAAATAAGAACAAGAGTTGAGGGATCTTCTCTATTTTTAGATGATAGAAGCCTCCAATCTTCTTCTCCAAATTCTTCTCAAGATGCCCCAATCCTTCTTCCTTGTCTTGTAGCTGTTTTCTTGTCTTCCCAAGGGTTCCAAGATGCCCCAATTCACGCCCTCATGTCTCTATTTATAACCCCACAAAGATCCAAGAAAAAAGTAGGCTTAGCATAGGAAATTCCGCCCCGGGCGCTGCGGCGCCCAACAATTAAGTGCAACATAGTCGCCCGGGCTCTGCAGTGTCGGGCATTGGGCGCTGCAGCGCCCCATCCGTCCATCGCATTCGTCGCTGCTTTTTTACCTTTTTTTTTTCGCTCACCAAATGTCCGAATTTGGTTTTCCGTCCTTCATCAAAGTTGTAGCCCTATCTCTTAGCTTTCTATAACCACTTGAATCAGCTCAATATCAATTTTGTGGAGAGAGTTATGACCAAAATAAAACCGCCCGTCTTTAGAAATTCCAGACGCATTTGGACTTTTCTTCAAATCAATCTCTCGTTGTTTGTTCATTCGTACTTCTTTTGATACACGATTCATTAATATGACTATAAACTCAATATAATTGGCTCTCAACATGGCTTGACCCCTCAAATGACTCGAAACAATGGAAATTAATGTCTAACCTATGAGATATAACAAAAATGACTCAAAATACTAAAAAACAACACAAAACTCTAGTATCGGAAGCCCAAATCAATGGTATAAAACCAAGTGAACAGTTCGGTTAACTGAACCTTAGAACCGAAACCGAACCGAAAACCGAAATTTTAAAATTTAATAAACCGAAAACCGAACCGAATTTTTCAGTTCGGTTTCGGTCTGAACCGAATTGTCGGTTTCAGTTTGGTTCGGTCGGCTAACCGAACTGTGAACACCCCTATCTGATACTATTTTTGAGCAAAACACTTAGTCAAATAAGCCATTGATGTGTATAAGAGTATTCTTGGTATTTTGAAAATATTAAATAAACCCATGGGACCAATTTTCCAACAACTTGAAACTTATAGGACCGAAATTGTTTAGGTATGAAATATATAGAACCAATTTTGCAAAAACAATCAAACTTACAGGACCAATTTTACAATTTTCCCGCAATAATGAAACGATCGAATTACTGGATTGGGCAATATTGGCAAAGAAAATTTTGGACAAACACAAGAATTCATTAACAACAGTCAACAAACAAATAAATTTCTATTATCCTAAATTAATATTTTAAATTTAATAAATCAATTCGGTCAATTTTTCAGTCTAAAAATTCCAATAGATTGGCTTTTGACCAAATTATCCTTGATTTTTTACACTAAGAAACTTTAATGAATTGATTTTTTGCAAAATCTTTCTTTGAATTGTTCAAGTATATTCGCGTACCTGATTTTTTTTTCAATTTTTATACATTGAATTTTAAAATATATATTCTCTTGAATTTTACAAATTCAGATTATATTGTAGAGACAAATTTAATTTAAAACTTCATAAACTAAATTCATAAGAAACGTTACTACCGATATTCATTTAAAGAAAGTTAATTTAACATGAAATGCTACTAACAAAAATTAAGGTAGGAAAGTTCAAGGGTAATTCAATCAAAAATAGGTTTTTTTTTTTGAAACCTCAAAAATTGGGTTAAATACCGAAATTTCTGAAATGGAAAGTTGGTGGAATAGGTTTTCTAAATCGAAAAATAATTTATTGAATTTTTAAATATAAAACTAATTTTGAAACTGTGTTCATAACTTTTCCAGAATGAATCAAAAGATGTTTATATCAAACTTCTACAATATCCCATACTAATCTAACATTTAGGATTAAAAAGAAAAACAGATTTTCACTTTAAAATACTTATGCCCCGAAAGCCCAGCCTACTCGTGGCTTTAAGTTGGGCTAAAGCCGATCACCATAACAAACAAGCCCAAAAACTTAGGCCCGTGTTCATGTCTTCCTTTCTCAACTCCATTCGTCTTATCATATCTTGACGAATCTTGACTGTGGCCTTCTTTCACACAGCAGAAATGCATTTTCATCTCCGCAAACCTGGTAAGAAATTATGATCTTCTACACTTGTCCTACTTCTTTTGTAATGTCACACAAATACATGCATACTAAATTTTCTTTCTTGTTAAAGAACTAATCTTTCTTCTCTTGATCTCCCCATTTTTATATTTCAAGAATTTGTTCCCAGCCCTTGTTACTGACAGCTGAAATTTTTCTTGCTACTTTTCATGTAAATCCACCTCTTCTTCTTCTTCTTTTTTTTTTTTTTTTGAGTTTGAATTGTTGAATATCCTGTTATTTGAGTAAATTACACGAAAACTACAGTCTTTTACTGCAAATCCCACTTCACTGATACTGTTAATTGAGGTCTCTGTGAAAGAAATACAGTTATAGATCTGTTAATTCGGCGTGTCTAAAATTGGAAAATGGATGTGCATTTAAACAACTTGTTCTCTAGATTCCAAGAACAATTTGGGTCGGGCCCTGGGCTTGGGCCTGGATCCGGAACATGCCTAATGAAGATCGATGGGATTAGCCCATCTTTTATTAAGTCACTGTACAAAGCTGCTGCATCTTTGTACAGGACTGATCCATGGAGACGCTTGCGTCCAAATCATCTTTTTGGTGTTAGGGTTGGCAAAGATTGGGATTGGTATAGTAGAAAACAGCCATTTCCATGTATTCAGTTCATTGGTGGAGATGGTGGGGATTTGGGGATTCATATGTTTAGGTCAATAGATGATGCTAACAAAAGTACAGGACCTAGGGAGACAATTAGGGTTCCTAATGTTGAGATTCTTAGAGTGACTTATGAGTTGGAGTCTCTGATGTTTGTGTCGAATAAACGGATGGTAAAGTCGTTCGGATTGGAGAAATCCGGTGAGGATCGGTTCCCGGTTTTTGATGTCGTTCGTTGCACGTCGTCTGGAGGACTTGAGTTTAGGAATCCTAGTTTTGAAGAGCTTAGATTTGTGTATGGTGTTATGAGGGCTGTGGCTTTGGTGCACCCTTTGCTTGAGCAAGATGTTGGGGCGGGTCCGAAATATTCTAGAGTGGCGTGGTTTCAGCCGTTTATTGAGACCGTTGATGTTCAGTGGTGTTCGGAGATGGCTAAGGAGAATGATCTTGTTGCTGTTACTGTCTCGCATCCTCCTAATCGAGGGTACGAAGAAAAAAGCAGGTCCGGTAGTTCGACGCCTACAAAGTCTTCGGAACATTTTGAGGCAATGATCGATGAGTGATGAGTTTTTTTGCTTAGGGATAGGTTACTCTGTTGTACACGAGGTCTTGTTTGTGGTCTTCATAAGAGGATTAAGATCTTTATATTTGCTTATTCTGTGGAAGAACTAAGTGTATGGCTTGAAGTATTGGGAATTCACATTTTGTTGTCCCTATGGCCTAATTCACTTACAAGGTGGACTTTGTGGTTTATGCGTTTGAACTAAATAATGATGAGTATACTTGCTTGTTTACCTTTCCAAAATCATCTGAAGGATGTATTGTCAAGGTCCGTTTTCTTCCTGATTGTATTCGGTACTATTAACTTGGATTGATATTTCATGTTCGCATTTCTACTCCACTTTATTAGACGACGACATGTGTATAAGATGATATCATAATTGTACACATATCTTTGTCCAATAGTGAAATAAAAAAGTGGAACATGAAGTCTCAATCCAATATTATGAATATGTTCATATAAGACAATAGTTAATTGTACACATGTCATTCATCTAGTGGTGAAATAAAAAAGTGGAACATAAATTCTCAATCCGGTATTATGAATATCTTCATAGAAGACAATAGGTTGTCCACTTTTACAGCATTGGACTAGATATTGAAATCATTATTTGGTCATCAAAGACTTGGATAGTGCTAGAAGCCTAGAAGGTATTGTTGAGTTTACAGCATGAGCCTCTCCTATAAATCAACGGGTTTAATTCTCATAAAAATATCTACTAACAAATAGTGAAATATATAAGTGTATTCAATTCTTTCACTCCAAACTTTGAGTTAACTAAATAATGAAGTGCATAGCAGGGGTGTTGTAGCTTAACCGATATCTCTCAATCTTTTTAAGGGTATTAATTATATTCGAATAATGTACGTATAATAAACTGTCTTCGTACGCAACAATTAAATACTTCAAATCACTCAATTTAAAAGCCAAAAGTACCCAAAAAAAAAAAAAAAGAAAAGGCTCATCAAAATCTACATAACTTGTATTTAACGAGGAGAAAACGTGATTCCCGCCTCAAACTTAAGTATCTTGTGTTTTTTTTTTTTGGTTATAAAAAAAAAAAAAGAAACGCCCAAGACAAAAAGCTCCGGGTTCACAATCCAAAAAGCACTCTCGTCCACTCCTTTTATTATTTTTTACATTTTTTATGTATTTATTTATCTATGTTGTGTGGGCCGGGATCCCAACAATATCTAGCATAATTTGAAAAAATGTTACATATCACGAGAAATTATTGATATAGTATAACAGTTTTATAAATGCATGACATCAAGGGTGACTCAAATAAGCAAGCACACATAAAAACATAAATACAACAGTCAACAGATATAACTGATACAACGCAAAAATTTAGATGGTCTAATAGGTCAAAATCCGTTAGACGGATCCCAAAAACCGATCCAATGACGTTTTTATATTATTAGCAGGGACCTGTATCCAGTAATCCATTCGAAGAAAAAAATTGTATTAATTCTATTTTGATATTTAGTAAATTAATTAATTGTCGTTTCATTGATATTTGCATCATATATATGTGTTTTTTCTTAAACCTTATTGTGTTTTATTGTTTAAATGTTAACATATAATAGGAGTACGACTTATTTGGAGTTTGTTCATATTCCTTGGAGATCTAATCTGATAGCCAATATTCAAGCCAAATTACGATTTGCATATTTTGATTATAATTCGTTATATTTTTAATATTCTATATATAAATAACCCAAAAATCATATTTTGTCATAATAATATATAGTTTATTCAAGGCTAAAAAATATACAGGTAATTTCGGATCATGTTCGGGTTACCCATGTATTAAACAGGTCTGTGGCCGTGAATCCCAACAATATCCAGCATAATTTGAAAATTGTGACATATCACGAGAAATTATTGCTAGAGTATAAACAGTTTTATAAATGCATGACATCAAGGGTGACTCAAATAAGCAAGCACACATAAAAACATAAATACAACAAGCAACAAATATAATAGATACAACACAAAAACTGTCTATGGGTCAAAATCCGTTAGACGGATCCCAAAAATCGATTCAATGACGTTTTTAAATTATTAGCAGTGGCCTGTATTAGTAATCGCTCTAAAAAGTATTAGCATGTGGTTCACATAAAAATATTAATTTTTGTAATATTGTACACCAATATATCACGAGAGATCTGAAAAGTATTAGTAGTTCATCTGAAAAGTATTATTACGTAGTTCACTTGAAAATATTTAATAAGCCCTTAAAAATATAGGTTTTTTCCGTCAAAAGTATTAGTAGTCCCCGTGAAACGAATTAGTAGTTTTCCTGAAGCCCCTAAAAAGTATTATATGTGTTGGGTTACTAGGTCCGCGAGTAGGATAGATACATTAGTTTGGATCCATCTAATCGTTAGACCTAAGGTGGTAATCTCTGACACGACACGAAAACACGACCCAAACCTAATACGATATAAGCGGGTTAGGGTCGATCCATTTATTGTTCGAGTCATAATCATGTAGACCCAATTAACCCGAATAATAAATTAGTCAATTTCAGGTTGACTCGAAATGACCCACTTAATCCGTTTAATCCATTTGAAGAAAAAAATTGTATTAATTCTACTTTGATATTTGGTAAATTAATTAATTGTCGTTTCATTGATATTTGCATCATATGTATGTATTTTTTCTTTAACCTTATTGCGTTTTATTGTTTAAATGTTAACATATAATATGAGTACGACTTATTTGGAGTTTGTTCATGTTCCTTGGAGGCCTAATCTGATAAGCCAATAATCAAGCCAAATTACGACTTGCATATTTTGATTATAATTCGTTATATTTTTAATATTCTATATATAAATAACCAAAAATCCCTATGTTATCATAATAATAGATAGTTTATTCAAGGCTAAAAAATATACAAGTAATTTTGGGTCGTGTTCGGGTTATTCATGTATTAAACAAATCGTGTTCGGGTTGACCCATCTGATGCGAATAATTAAACGGATCGTATTCTGGTTGACCAAATTTGTGTAATTATCGTGTCTCACAGGACTAGAATTGCCACCCTAGTTAGATAGTGGGAGATACAATAATGTAATCAGATTTTGTTTCAATTTCACTGGAAACTGGAAAGATTAAGAGACGATTGGATATGCTTTCATTTTAAAAATCTTCTTTTCGCTAGAGAATAGTGGGAAAAAAAATCTGATGAAAGTTTTTGGAAAATTTTGAGAGTGTGAATGAATATGGAATGATGAAAGTTGATTTGATTTAAAAATAATAAAATAATAATTGGATGTGATTGGTAGTTAGAAATGTGTGAGTGAGTGAATAGTAAAATTTATGGGGGTGTGTGTAATAATGATTATTTTTTTGTGAAAAAACGTGTAGATGTGATTGGTGAAAGAAAAAATGAGAAAAAGTGAAAGTGAAATAATAGTATATTTTCTGAAAATTTTCATAAACAATCGCATGTTTGGTCAAAAGAAATTCTCCAACGAAATGAAAATAAAATTTCGCTCATATCCAATCACACCCTTACTTTCTTTAATCAGCCAACTTGCCAACTTGACAAGCCAATCATATTTCGTCACTTTAAGCCAACTACCACTATAAATGGGCATATCCCAATCCCCCGTTAACAGACCAATCCATCTTAGGCAGCCACAAAATAAGTTTCAATCTTTTTTATTTTTTAAATTAAGGGAGGAAAAAAAAAAAAGGAAAAGGGATATGGAAATCCCAGCATTCCAGCCTTATTCACGCAACTATTTCTTCCCTTCAACTTATCTGTTCCCTTATCATTTCAATCCTCAAAACTATGTCCACTGGACTCAGACCCCTGAATCCCACATTTACTCAGCTGACATCCCAGGTAATTTTTTTTAATTTTTTTTAAACAATCAGACAAATTTCTTGCTCATCTGTTTTCCCTTAATTTTAATATGTTTTTTTTTTTTTTTGGATTTTCTGGTTTTGAATTTGTTGTGTGGCAGGTGTAAGGAAAGAGGAGATAAGATTGGAAGTGGAGGATTCAAGGTACCTCATAATAAGAACTGAGGCGGCGGCGGAGGACTGCCGGAGCTTTAATAGGAAATTCCGGCTGCCGGCGCGGGTGGATGTTAATGGAATCTCAGCCGAGTATGTCACCGGAGTTTTGACAGTTACGGTGCCGAGATCTCTGGTTAGAAGGGGATTTTTCATTGATCCTTCTGACATGCCTGAAACTGTGAATCTTCTTGCCAGGGCGGCTTGATACTTTTTTAGTACAAATCCTGTTAGAGGAGTAACTAGGTTGGAATCGAACTGCATATCTCTTGTATGGGCTCGAGAATTTTAACCATTGGATCACTATCCGATTACGAGAATTTGGGTATTCTAACTTTGTGATGGGTATGTTTAAAATCTTGTTGTGTAAACTCCATGTTGCCTAAAACTCCATTGTTGTCTAGTGTGGAATGATCACAAATTTAGGGTAGTGATGTATTTGGTCTACTTCTACTTCTCTTCAAGTTTGAGACATAATGAGTGCTGAATTTCCAAGATTCAAGGGCTACAAGGAATCACTTATTTGGTTAAAAAAAATGAAAATATGATAGTTTTATAGAAAAGATAAAATATGTTATGGGTAATATAATGAGAATAATTCTGCGGAATAAACAAATAACTAATATCAAGGCCGAGATATTTTCCACGTCCGTAAGATAATCAGCTATTTCATTTGTTAACGATTTAGTTATGCGTTAATTTCCACTTCATACATTTATTAATTTGTATTTTTATTTGCTTTAATGTAATTCTAATTTTGCTCTACATAGACCCCAATAGAATTTTAGCATATATATTTTTTGAGTAAATATATTGGGAGGGGTGGGGTGGGGTGGTGTGGGGGTGGGGGGAATCAAACTGGTCTCTTAGGCATGAAAGTCTTAACCACTAGAATACTAGACCACTATCTAATTCCGGTTTATTTCATGATATACTTGGAGGTTGGAGTACTCCAGGGAATAATAAATGTAGATTTATTATAGATATTTTAAGATTCACATACAATCATATAGTCTAATGTGTATTTTATACAAATATACGAGAGCTACATTTGGTGAATTCCTCTAGAAATAGTATCTACAAGACCATGAGGTCCCAGATTCCCAGTATACTATTTGTGAATAAATGTCTTTGTGTATATATATACACGATGTATCTATATGTAAATGTTATTTTATTTGAATTCTGAAACATACGTCATAATAATAATTTGTGACAAAATATGATAATAAAGCACAAATTCAAATGAATTTATTATTATAAATTTGAAATGCATAATTCCAAATTCACCCATTCAAATGAAACCTAATTCATTCTAATGAAGGTTTCCTTAAGGCCTGTCATTATGATAATCGAGCGAAATTATTCAAACTACTGGCTTCTTTTAATTTTTATTTATCATAGCACAAATAGTTCCCCACAGTTTTCGCTCAGCCAAACAGACCGCAAGTGTTGATATTTATGGGCAATTCAGTTGGGCCAACTTGGGGGCGTCTGAAAAGATCAAAAAAAATGTGCGGCGGCCGCCTAATGGGACCACGTTCATAAGCCTTGGACCACTCATATAAACCATATTATTATCATCATAATATAAATAACGTCCAATTCGCCAAATTAATTTATCAGAGACAGCCAATTATGGGACCACATCATTGCTAAGCCTATTCTTAGTACTTTCAAATAATTTTCTTTTATTTTTGTACCCCCAGGTACTGGGCCCTAAAAAAAAGATAAAATAATAATTAAAAAAAACAGAGATTCGGGTGAATTACAAGAAATCTAGAGATTTTTGAAAATTATAAAAGATCCTTGAAGTTTGATTACACCTTACATTTTCTCCTTTTATAAGCCAAAAAAACATTTCAAAACCCCCTTAATATTTATAGAAATATTACAGTAAATACTTAAACTTAAGATGGAATCAAAAAATGAGGGGACTTTTTGTAGTTTTTGAAACCTCTTTAGGTGTTTTTTGTAATTAGCCCAAACCATAGAGGTTTTGTTTTATATATAATTTATCCCAAAGGTAAAATAAAGAATCTTTTTCAGATATAATGCCGATTTGTTATTTGGTCCCCCATCCTAGATATCGAAACTAATGAGATAATTATAACTGAAGCATTTCTTTATCTAGCTATGTAGACTTGTCAAGGTGGAATATACCATGGTAAGTTGAGTTACTTGAGTATGATTTCAAAATGAAATCCCTCCAAACTTGGTCCAGAAACCGTTCATTCCCATCTGCATGCCAGAATATATATACACTACAGAAAGGCCACAATGAAAAATGAAAAAGGAAAAATGAAAAAAACACCTGCAGGCTGCAACTGAGGTTGTTTCTTTTAGGCATTATTATTTGTAATGAGTTTGCGGAGCTCAACAACCTCTCTTAATCTTCGCTCTGCATTTTCTCTTCCCACCAAGTTCCTTGCATTCCTGTACTCATGTAATGATAATTATACCATCCATACAAGAAAATATACGGAATTTACTAGAAAATACAACAAATAGAGTACTAACCTCTTATCACCTCCAGCCTTCCTAGCCAGTTCTTCAACAAGGTTGTTTAACCTCTTCAAAAGAGCTGGCGACTTGCGGATAGCGTTTGCACCACTTTCGGTTGCACATATTTTCTTCAAAAGCTCAGAGGCAATGAAATATCCCTCCTCTTTGTTTCTGATGACAACAATGTAGGCAAAAAAGAAAAGGAATATTATTTTTGTAATATGACAAGATCTATGGAGTGTTTGCAAAAACTTCTGCTTTTTAGAAGAAGTGATTTATTGTAACAGAAGTAAAAGTAGTTGAAAATTAGAAGTTGAGAGTGTTTGGGAAAAAAGTTGTAAATATGTTTATTGTTTAAAAAAATCAAACCAGAAGCACAATAAGAAATGTAAAAGCACTCCTTTAGATTCTGATTAAATGAAGCAGAAGTTGGCATTTGCAAATAGCCAAATACTAAAAAGTGGTTTTTTTGCAACCAAATGTTGATAAGCACTTTATTTTAGTGATTGCAAACACTCCCATAATACTTAATGGTAATCATAGTTCACAGAATTCTGAACACACCGTATGAACTCCAAAAGAACAGTTTCCACACATCCATGACTCTGAACCAATATCTGGGTGAGGGTTGGATAGCGGGCAAGGTTTCTGAGAGTGGAGAGTGCATGCTTTAAAACTTGTTGATCTGGTATGCTCCGGCTGACAGACCGTATTAACTTCAGTAAAGTGCCAATTGCTCCAGCAGCAACAAGCTCTTCACAACATTTTTGTGAAAGTTCTGTGGCCATATCTGTTAAGACGACATGCAATGTTTTATTGTTGCTGTTGATTTGTCTTGCCACTCTTTGCAATTGTCTATGCTTTTTAGTCAAGTCCTCAATGCTTTAAAAATGGGTAGCTTGCAATTTTAGTCATGTGGTTACGTGGGTGTCGCGAAATTGGGATTAGTTTCGCCCGGTAAAATATCTCTCAGACTTAGTCCTCAGATATTTCAAAATTGCCCAAAAAGTTATGGGGATTTTCAAATCTCCCACCAAAACATGGGGTTTTTGGCCAACTTTTGGCCAAAAATTGAGTTTTTTCCCAACATCTTACTAGCAACTATATCAGCGAAAATCCTCACTTTTGGCCGAAGATTCGAAAATCTCAATTGTATGCATTCAGATGCAACTCATGTGAGATTTTTGGGCAATTTGGAAATTTCCAGTGAACTGAGGACTAAATCCGGGAGAATTTTAAAGATCTGGGGCATCGGCCATGCGGACCAATTTTGCCAAACCCCTGTTGTACTTGCACGACTAAAATTGCAACTTACCCCTTTAAAAACAGATCTTCTAATCTCAGAGGTTCTAAAACATAATATCAGCAGACCAATTGAAAAGGGATTGGCAGAAAATATGCTTACCCAAAGTTGCACAGGTATGCAAAATGCCACTGACACTTCTCATACTCAGAAGTTCTGACAGTGCTGCAATAAGTCTGTTTATTAAGCGCCTACTTTCATCTACATTAGCAGCAGATTTTTGCATTCTCAAGCGCAAGTCCAGCAGCTGATCTCTTGCTTCTTTTCGTGCAAGGTAACCTTTCCAGTACGCCTGTCGCATTGAGAATTCAACAAATAGTTGAAGACAATGAAAGCGCATCTCTAAACATTCCGAGGCATCAATCAAAGATTAAGTTTATCAAATTTTAGCAGTGAGGGCGCATGCATATACATTCCTACATAACCAATAGTCTAATAACAATCACAAATATTCATCCATTCCCACATAAAACCATAGTAAAGGCATGCGAAGGCCAAAAGTGAAAACGACTCACTTGAATCACAACCACGCTCTGCTTTTCTCTCTTAGCAGTTTGTCTTGCTATCCATCCTCGAAAATGTGATTGAATAACCACCGCAGACTGAGTCTTCACTCTAACTTGCAGAACATGCCTCCACCATCTTTGCAACTTCACAACACATTCAAGAAATACATTCAATTCAAGACCTTGGACATGATGCTTTGAGGCCTTCTGAGACCAAAACGCTCCTGCATTTGATGATTAGGGGTTAAAATCTATAAAATTCGGATAAGAAAGCCTTCCATTAAAAGAAAATTTTACCTATAAGCCTTTTCCTAGTATTCTCCCCTCTGATAAACCGTTGGATATCAATTGCAGCATGCCTATGAGAAACGAATACCTTACGACAGTTCATGTGACGGATAGCACTTTGAATCGTTATTGCAGCATCCTTCTGGAACAAGAACTCCTTCCTTTGCAGCCATCCACGGCAGAAGCTCTGATCCATATTAGCAAATAATACTCATTATAGATACAACCATGTTCCATTATGGGAAACCAACAATGTAGTACTTTTTTAAAATAAACAACAGTGTTTTACAGTTGGAAACCAAATTAATATTGATCAATCATTTACTTTCATTTACCTATCTGACTAATTTTGGGGAAAATCGCACTACACGTGAGAAGGACAATAGGCAATACCCTGTGGACTGAACTAGATTATATCCATATAGGTTCAGACATTCAACAACATAATTTTTTCTTCGGAAAAATAATGGACATGTTCGACTTAATGAACCAAACAACTTACCTGAATCCTAATAAGAAGGTTTTTTTCTCTGTAAGCTTGTCTACGGGCCATCCATCCACGAACATGAGATTGAATGATAATTGCCGATATATTTTCCTCTCTTTGCATTTGGATAACCCTTCTATTCCTCGAACACCGGAAACTCCTTTGAATTTTTATTATTGCTCGCTTCTTGCATGTTAAATTTTTTCTCATCAACCAACCACGAAAAAGGCTCTGGATTTTAGTTGCAGCGAAGTGCTGCCTTCGGATAGATTCGCTAAAGACATATTCCTCTCTTAGCATTTGGATATCCCTTCTACTCCTTGAACACCGGAAACTCTTTTGAATTTTTATTATTGCTTGTTTCTTGCATGTTAAATTCTTTCTCATCAACCAACCACGAAAATGGCTCTGTATTTTAGTTGCAGCAAAGTGCTGACTTCGGATAGATTTGCTAAAGACATAGTCTTTCCAATAACGCTGAACTATGACTGCTGCTGTTGTCTGGAGATCATCCACCCTATCTTCTCTGGGCATAACAGAACCTTTCTCTTTAGATGTAACCCTTTGAGCATAAACAGACCTCACCCTCCATCCATGGATGCAGCTCTGAATCACAGTGGCAGCATTGGTGATATCTTGATTTTGCATTTGATTACAAACGGTAGTTGCTTTGAGATGCCTTTGAGCAATCCAGGCCCTTATGGCCTGCTGAATAACTCTGATTGACTTTCTTAAGTTGACAAAATAATGCCTGTCAGCCATAAATGTAACATACATTCCAAACTTTTCCAAGTGCTTCCCCCTAGCTGTATGGTTAGCTATAAATCAGACAAAATTAAAGAAGGAACAACCAAAAGAGTATTTGCTCGCAATAAATACGAACAAGATAATGAACCTTGCTTACTCCTTGCACTAAGCTCCTTCATAGATACTTTCTTCTTCACTGATAACCAAGCCAATGCGACAGTTTGCAAGACTAGAGCTGCATTTGCTGTTCTCATATAATTTCGGTGTTCCACTAGTCGTCTATAATGAGACTGTATTATTATTGCAGCGTTCTCTGAAACAGCAAAACAAACATGATTCAGGATGGTGTGTTAATTGATAACTCATTGAAAAAATCAATGTAAGATAAATAAGGGCGCATGAATGTCTATTCTTTCTAGTTTGATTAAAGTGGGAAAGGTTTGCGGGGAAGATGTGAGTACACAAAAAGAGGATTATTTGAAAAAATAATACATCCAGAACCTCAGAGATTAGGTTTGCCATAACTTTAAAGACCTAGATCATAATCACCACTTCAGATTGGGATATTATGTTTCAATAAATCACCTGACAGCTAACTGGAAAATTCTGTAAAAAATTTACAACAATTCAATGTTCAGTTCAGAATCATCCAGCGACAATCTTAAAAAATTTGTGACTCAGCAAAGTAACGAACTTAAGAAAACAAATCAAGAGAACCATGTATCAATCAACATCGTAAATTGATTTTTCATTACCAGCAGCAGAATCATGTGACACTTACCTCTTTGAACAGTGCTGCTATTTCTGCCAGTCATGATAGCTGGCTTTATGCTGCACTTGCCATTCTGTTGAGCCATGTCTTGCCACCAAGCCATGATAGCCTTGAAATCTCTTGTAGGGTCTGCCGTGCAATAATGAGAAAGTCTTACATGAGCAATCGACAAATGTAAGAAAACTCTGATTACAGACCATGCTCTCCCAATTACAGAAGTGTATAGCAGAAAACTGATTGATGTACTGACCAAAGTAGACACTTATTCATCGTAGAAAGGGTACTGTTATTTGTTGATAATCTTTCGCGACATAAATAGCAACACAAATTTTTAATGAACTCATTTCAATAGTTCTTTTCAGACCACCTAAGGTTTGGAATGAAACTGCAAAAGAATGATCTGACCAACAAATAGCTTACAGTTAACCATCAACAGGAATATAAGAAATGTGTCTGATATCTACTTTAATGTTGATCTGAAAGAGTTGTGTTCTGTTTGATTCTTAAAAGAACAAATTCACCAGTTTACCACTGCTTGAACCTAGTTTTCCTTGTGCGAAAAAACTTTCACCAAGAAAGAAGTTCTGATCCATAGATTGAATCTATGTTATTAAACTGTGAGATGGACAGTTCCGGTTCAAATAATGCCAAGGAAAATAATATGCTACAATCAACAGTTATATTTCAAAAAGATAAAACAGATTGAGACCTTTCGCATAGTCCCACTCTGTACTTGAGCGCCTGTTGTTCGTATTTGGGCAACTGAAACCCAGCAATTTATGAAAATTTAACTTATCCTGAAAAAAAGAATGAAGCGCCAAATGATTGCAGATGTCAAGTTACAATGTTATGTAAAGCAGTGGCCAGTGTGTTTTCGACTTTACCGTGTTTCTTTTCACAAGTAGTTGAACTGAGAGAAATGCCAAGAGGACAATCACACTCTGTCCATTACACGCACCATTCTGTTCTATTATGTCACTGACTTGTAAAACCTGTCGGTGGAAGTCTCATGCACATTAATTCAATAAATAGCATGCTGCAGAAACAATATCATCTTGACCATACTTATGAGATTTTTTAGAGAACAACGTCACAGAATCTCATGGTGCTAAAAAGTTCTTGCTGGTAGGCCCATCTTCATGAAGAAATTTGGTAGCATGTAGCCAAGTTATTTTACGGACTGTGGTTGTCCATGCATTCTTCTTAACGTATGGAAAATAACAAACTCAAGTACTATCTTCACATTGTAGACAAACTCAAGTACTATCTAGTTTAGGTTCATTTACCATGAAAATTGACTGAGAACTTCTGCAATTCTAATAAACTGCTCAGTTACAAAACTGCAACCGGAAAATAATGATTGTCCTACAAATCCATAAAAACTGATTTCTTCCAGCAATGTTCATTTGGTTAATCCAAACCAACAAGGCTAATGCTTTTCAGAATAAGATTGAATGATTATGAGCAATCATATTCTAAAATGTACCTATATTTCTCAGGAAATATACGATGAAATACACAGATCTAAAACAGGCATTAAAACTTATCTGATATTGGAAAGTGTTGATATATATGAATGAGCACACTAACACTAACAGCAACTTTGAACACGAACATTCAGTTGCTCATCCTTCATGCACCAAAATGCTCAACCGGAACTTTTTTGTGTGATTGCTATTCCCACAACCATTAAAAAGTGCTAAAAGGGAAGTCATCATTACCTCTGGAAAGTTCCCTAACAAGGATGTTAATTTTTGAGAAAGTATGAAGTTGTGCACTGCATCTGTATATTCAATTGCTGACATGATAGAAACTTCTCCCCTTGTTCCATCTGGGTCCTGTGAACTGGAATAAGTTTGAATCCAAAAATATTGCGGAAAAAACCTGTGGATAAGAAACGTAAGCAACTACCTTGAAACAACATGAACAGTTATGTTCTTTGCGGAAGTAATAATCAAGCAAGCACCACATGGCTTTTCCATCCAGTAAGGCTGAGTGACTTTCAACCTTTAACTCGTAAGTCTCACAAATTGCCTGAAAGGAAGAATGCCTTTTCTTGTAGGTTGAAAATGTATCATGTTACAAAAGAAAACATGTGTGGAGAATTTCAACAGTTCAAATGTGTGAGTGCATCAAAGAGCTCGCTTGATAGCTGCTCCCATCGACCTCTCACCCATTTTAAAGCACACCAGCAAAGTGCAGGGGGGTAGCTAATGATCCTTTGTTTGTTTAGCTCTTAGGAAGTCTATGCAGTCTACAGTCTGTAATGTCTATTTTAATTGTCTTTCAAAACTTAATTACTTGATAGAAAGAGCAATGAGATCAGGTGTATTCTAGTCTAGAACACTTGCAGTAAGCCTCATATGAATTATTTCTGATTTTCTTTACTTTTCACATCATTATTTATTTCTGAGCTTGCTCTCCTTGAAAAGAACAATTTTAATGAATTAGTTTTATTCTGGACTCTATAAAAAGAAAACACGGCCAGAAGTTTAAGAAACGTGTATTTGTTTAGTTGACTAAACACCTGAATCCAACCAAGCAGCAGATCCAAGAGCGTCTGGGTGCTTGAGTTCTCCTGCAAAGCAGTGTGGGCACTAATCAGACACAACAAATGGCTAGATGTAATAGTTACAAAATCACTTATTAAAATACAAGATTAAATATTTGAAACATTTTCATATGTATGGAAGGAATCAAGGAATAGATCCATATATAAGTATCCAAAAGCTTATTTACAAGTATACAGATATTCTTGCTCTAACAGGCAGTAATAACAACAATAGTGTAATTAAATCATACCACCACACCTCCTTGAATAGTTGAAATTTCTTCTGATAGAAGTGTTTTGTTGATTAAGAGAGGCAACTGTAAAAAAAATAAGTATTAAATCAGCATATCCATTCCTGGATTTGGCACCAGACACTAATGTGGCACCCCCATTCCTTTATATGCAAAAATAAAAATGGGCAATATGAATCTTTACCAAAGTGAAAACAATGGAAAACAGCCGATTCTAATTGTACAACAATGAAACTAAAGATAAAAATGGACAGTAGGGATAAGGAAAATCATTAAACCACCTGTAGGTGAACAAACATGTTCCAAAGCAGGGAAAGCGTAAGCTCCTTGTCGCCATTAACTACATCTTCTCCAATAATTTCTGTTCCATCTTCGTCAACTAATGGTACACCAGCCTGCTTTAGATATTGCAGCGCAATACCACAATTAACCAGACTCTTCTTCTGAGTATCGGATGGAACTACTACTTTCTGTCCAACCAAGAAATCAGTGAAAAAATCATATTAAGCCGAAAAACATAATACAAACCAATAGTCTGTTTTATATAACCGAACCATCAGAATGGAGGAATCGTGTTTTAGGAGTTCAATGGCTCTGCAAAGCCGGACTCCATCTCGCAGATCTTCGAATAAATCACTGATTTTGAAGTCATAGTCAATAAGCGGATTCTGTAGAGTAAAAGAAAAATGACTATGATTTTGTGGAAGTGAAAATCAAGTTTGACATAGGTATGCAGGTGAAGTAAATTCTTCATCTAAAAAAATTATTGAACATATATAGATAAACTTTCTCAGCAGAACATAAGTAGAAAATTGTACGGGCCAAATCACTTACTTGCTGGTATGTTACTTTATATCCAACAATCACAAGATGTACTAGAATATTGCCTTCCCCATGCATCACGTCCGAGGATAAAAAATCTGATTTGAGGAAAGTGAAAAAAGAGAAGCACATACTGCTATGAACAATAATAATTGAGTAGCAAATTGTACAAATAGATGAACAATATGAAGAAAAGTAGATTACCAATAATCAGTTGGCGGCTTGATTTAATATTAGATTTTGAAGAGAACAATGGAGGAGATCCACCATCTAGTCCATCAATACCATATTTAAGGGGAATACTTGTCTGCGACTTGGCTCTATCAATAATGATTACAAGCAACAAAAATCTCTTCAATATGACATTTCCTAACTTTTCATAGTAACCAGGCCTGTATAAACCCTCAACCAGCTTGTTATAAGCATGGGCTTTAGCTAGACCAGTGTGTGAGAAAAACTGCTTTTCGAGAACCATCCTCAAGAATGCATTTTCTTGCTCAGAATTTACATCACCATTTGGCAACAAGGAGTCACCACCCAAGATTATGTATAAACCAATTCGAAGCCAACTTGGGTTATAAGACATGAGAGTTTTCAAAGCTTTCTCCTTCAAACCTACATCACTCACTATGGGACAACTTGCTCTCATTTTCAGCCGTCCTTCATCAATGTTCTGAGAGAACAAAAAAAATCATGTTGATCACATAAAAATAGCATAAGCTATGCTAGAACAGAACAAGGCTTCAATGGAATGACTCAAGTACATAGCCAGGGCAGGTCTAGATTATAGGTAATCCAAACAATGACACAATCCAAGTTTCCAACAACAAAAAGTAGCCCTTCAAACAAGCACCAGTATACATTATTTATGACATAACAAAAGACTGGATTGAGTGAACGTGGATACAAAGAATTGGTTGGTCACTTGGTTGCAATGCCTGGAAACCACAATGTTGGCAACTTGAAACCTTTTTATTTGAATCGAGTCAATGGACTTACAATTAGACCTTCAATTTTTCATAGCTGGAGTATATAAGTTTATGAAAAATAATGTTCTCCGGATCCAAATCTAAAAAATAAAGAAAACATTTATTCAGTTGGCAAATGTTCAACTGTGAAAAAGAAGGGGGAAGAAAGTAACAAAGTCATAAAATACTCTAGTCACAACCAACTTTTGTATATCATTACGTGTTCGTAATGCAGAACACATTTATATGCCGAACATTGAAAAGCAAGCGTGTTGTCAGTTGCAGTTACGACCTAAAACAAATAAAAGTATCCATAAAACCAATCTAACGACATATTCATAAATTAGCCTCAATGAATGCAATCAACGAATTATACTACAATACAAATGCAAACTACTCATCAAATCACGCTCCACCTAACTCTCGGATATGGTAATAGTTTAATCCAATAAATTTCCATAGTCACATCCAGGAAAACGAGTCGAACCTTTGTAACTTGAGTCATTGTTTTGAAGATATCGTTGCAACTAGCCAAGCTCAAATACATCCTCATTCTCTCCTTCAAATCCTCAAAACTACATATCTCCTGCAACGAAGTCCTCAATCCGGAAAACATGGAATCAGGAAACACATCCTTTCCCACTTCATCATTCCCCTCACCTCTCCACAACAAATCTCTCTGCCTCTTCGGGACTCTCCATGGCCCATCAACTCCGACCCTATGGCCCGGCCCACTCTCCCTCTTCCCATTATTCGCCAACACTTCCCTCGTCCCACCACCCAAACTCGAATCTGAACCATCAGTTTCCCCCGTGAAGTTTGCTGGATCACAGCCACATGAATTAGGGTTTTCGAACAAAAAATTGAGCCACACAGTGAGTGATCTCGCAAGTGACTTGAGTGATTTTTCTTTCTCATTCTGAGCCTTCCGTGCAGACTTGGATTGCTCGAGCTCAAAGGCCTTTAATCTACGGGCCGTTTTCGATTTCAACGCTGAGGTTTTGAAGCCGCGGCGCAATGAGGATAATGGAGTGTTTTTGGAGGCGGTAAAGAACTGAGGCGAATCCTTAAAACCTGGAGTTCTTATGGGATTTTTAGGAGTTTTGACGTTCGAAATGTCTCTGAAGATTGAAGATACTAATGGAGGGTTTGGCAATGGCGAAGGGGGATAAGAATTTAAATTGGGTTTCCGTTTTCTTGAATCCATTCTTTGAATCTTCTTGATTTCTTGAGTGTGGTTTCTGGAAGCGTTTTCTCCAAGGGGTGTGTCTGAATTTTGAAAGTAAAAAGGATGGTGAATATTTGAAGATTTTACCGTTTTGGATTTGAATTTTTTTTTGTTTTTGAAGGAGTTTTGGATTTGAATTTAAATCTGAAGGGAATGGCGGTTCTGGGGTGTGGCGATATGACAGAATTGCCCTTGACAGATGATGCTTTATGAAAGCTTCTTTTGCTTTTATAATTTGGCGGTTCGTCAATGGGTTTTGTGCGTGTACATGATCGGATGACCCGGTTAAGTTAGGGGAGCTTGTTGCTAGATGTGGACTTGACGGTGAAGAAGCTTCTTTTGAATTGACCATCCCTACCAAAGCGGGTCGGATCTTTGGAGCCGCATTCCGATGAGCCCGCGGCGCAGGTGGTTGTCCAAGGGATAGTGGCCCGGGTGGGCCAGTGAGCGCAGCGGGCATCGTGTCGAAATGGCTAGGCCCGTGACACCACGCCCTCTTTTTTTTTAAGTAAAAGTTTGTAATTTTATTCTACCAATGGAGTTACATTACAAGTAATTTAATCCAAATCGGAAAATCCTCATTCGTTCAAACAAATATTGACGAGGAGAAGAAGCAAAATGTGCAACATTATGCACAATTAAGTTTGAAGAGCGCCGCACATAGAAAATTCAGTAACATTAAAATCTTTAAGATGAATTTTAATTGTCTCTACCCTCGTTCCAAGGTACCCAAGATTTTCTATAGCGAAGTGACTGGTTGTACTACCAATAGGGAATATGTCGCAATGTATGCATAAGTAATCTTATTTTCAAGCAACAAACTAAGCTTATTCTGAAGAGCTTGCATCTCTCCTTCAAATATTGGCGATAGTTTGCATATTGATCTACCAAAGACAAATATCAGCTACCACGACAATCTCTTACAATTCTTCCAACCCTAAACTACCATATTGTCTCATTGAAACATACATATGTATCAATGCGGATTCTTCAGCAGAGAATACCGTCCAACTTGATTCTGTTGTACCTTGCACAAATGGTAGTTGGATTTTTAAGATTGTTTTCGCTCTCTATAACTCCAAAAAATAAGGCATATATCAACTAATATCCAACTATTAGTGTGTTGGTCATAAAAATGGGTCTTGACCCTATTTTGATCAATTATTTAAGTGAGATCATTTATTAGTATGGAAAATAATTGATATAATCGTAATCTACACCGCGGGTAGGTGAATTTAGCATTTTGAATTTCTCAAAATAATTTTTGGGTGAATGATAAATTAATGCATAAAGTTAGCCACTTGAATGTCTTTTATATATGGAATATAAAAGAGTGGGAATATGAAAATGTATATCCCACATGGAAAATATATTTAATGATTGAATTGTTTATATAGAGCTCCATCACTAATAAAGAGTAATCATGCGGAGCTCCTTATAGTAAACCCTAGTGGACAAGTCAATTTTGACTAGTCTTTGGCTAGCTCAAATAGCACCAAGGACGGTGCGGAGCACCATCCGAGCCCGAGCCCAAGTTGGGGCCCGTACACGTTGTACTTAGTCGCATTGGGCGCTTTAGAGGGGCAATGATTGGATGCGCATGTTCGCTGATAAGGCACCATGACTGGACACGACTGTTCAGTGTGCAGGGGTGTGTGCCAAGGATTTGTACCTCCAATTAGATGCAATTTGGAACATCAGATCCCTGTTGTTGATCACAAGATGCAGTCTGACAGTCCTGGTCAATCCGAACCAAGGGTTGCACCCAGTCTGAAAATGCACCCAATGGTCTATAAATATGAGTCCCCCAGAACTCCATTTTGCATCTGAAAATATCTCATCGAATCTATATTTTATTAGCATATTGTCTATGTCTCTCTCTTTTATGTAAAATTCGAAAATTCTGAAATACGTTTAAGTTCACTATAAGTTCGAGTTTTGCAAGGTGCTGCTAAGTCGAACCTGAAAGTCGTTGTATCTTAAGACGATTGCCTGAACCGTCAGCACTTTTGTATGGAGGGATTCATCTTGCAGATAGAGAATCTAATTCTCGCCTCGACTTATATTTTTGTCCCACTATTCTCCAGGTGAAGCTTGATTCGCTCCAAGTTCTGAGTTTAAAAATATCCATGAGAGAAATATTTAACTTTGTTAATCCGACTAATAAGAGCATCTCGGTTAGAAAAAATTTTCCAACCAAGCTTAGCCAACATTGATAAGTTAAAATAGTGGAAATTTCGGAATCCAAGTCCTCCTGCATCTTCTGAGACAAAAGTTTGTCTGAACTAAGCCAATTAATCCCGCGTCCTCCATCCTTCTTTGATACCCACCAATATGAGTTGATTAATTGTTGGAGTTCGTCACCTAAAGAGACTGGTAAAAAGGAAAGCACTCATACAATATGTAGGAAGAGCTTTAGCCACTGACTTGATGAGTATACTTTTACCAGCTTTTGAAATGGGTTTATTTCGCTATTTTTATAGATTTGACCAAAGATTATTGTGAATATACCCAAAGGTCTCCTTCTTCCTTCTTCCAATTAGTGAGGACAGACCTAGATACTTTCCTGAGTGTTGATGATGTTGAATGCCCAAGGTGCATAGAATTTCCGTTTGCTGAATGTGGTCCACATTTGAGCTAAATGATATGCTCAATTTTTGAAAGTTTATAGCTTGTCTCGAACACATCTCATACTAGTTTAATATACATTTAATGTTTTGCGTCTCTTCCTTATTTGCCTCGAAGAAAAGATAACTATCATCAGCAATCATCAAATGTGAGATCGAGTCAGATTTTAGATCCATGCATATATCCTCCCACTTTTGCATTTCTAAGCATTTGAGTTAGACCTTCTGCACAATAAATAAATAGATATGGGGATAATGGATCTCCTTGTCGAAGTCTGTGCTTTGAATAATCGGCCCGATCAGTGTTCCATTCACAATTATTGAATAAGAAACATATTTAACACAAAACATAACTATTTGGACCCATATTTCACTAAAACCGATCTTCAAAAGAATTTTTCTGAGATAAGTCCAGTCAACCCTATCATAGGCTTTGCTAATATCGATCTTTAGCGCATCCAACCCTTTCTTGCCTTTGTGTTTACGCTTCATGTATGTAGAATTTCAAAGGCGACCAACACATTATCCATAATAAACCTCCCTTTAACAAACGTTGATTGTGTTTCCGAGATAATAGGAGGTAGGATATATTTAATCCTATTTGCAATCACCTTGGAAATGATTCTGTATAGGACATTACATAATGATATTGGAAATAAATCCTTCATGGAATCTGGTTGTTGGCATTTAGGAACCAAGACAATATTTGTATCCATTAAACCTGGTGGGAATTGAAGATTAGAAAACCATGAACACCCTTATTGGAAGACATTTGTCTCAATGAGATGCCAAAAATATTGATAAAAAGTCGGGTTAAAACCATCCAGACCCGGCGATTTATCGGAATGCATTGCAAAAACAGCCTTCTTGAATTCATCCATTGTAAACGGCTTCAGTGAGAAATCATTCTGAATGTTACTTTTGAATTAATATAAGACACCTCAACTTCTATAGCATTGTTGCTTGGTGAGAACAGTTCACGAAATAAGTAGCAACAATCTCTCCAATTTCTTGTTCGTTGTCATGCCATATTCCATTTCCATCTTGTAACTTCAAAATCCTGTTACTTATCCTTCTTGAAGAAGCGGCTGCATGGAAAAAATTTGTATTAGAATCACCTTCTCGAAGCCAAAAACATTTTCGCCATTTGTTCCTTATGGCAACTAGACAACTCTTCCTTGAATAAATTCACATGTTTCCTCCCCCATCTACAAACATTCAGACGATCAATGATGTTTGAGGAAAAATTAGAAGTCCAGATTTCTATAATTATTCCATTTAGTTCCTGCTCAGATAACCATTTGTTCTCAAATTTAAATGATTTATAAGTCCTACACTGTAGTGGAAAGAAGTGTGAAGTATGGGTGTATGGTCCGATATTGGAGCACATAAACAAACAAACCTCTGGGAACAAAGAGAGCCAACTTTGCGATATAAATGCTCTGTCCAATCGTTCTTCCACTACATTATCAGTCCCTCTTCTTACTTCCCATGTGAATTGATGGCCAAGAAGTGGGATATCAATTAGGTTACAATCTGCAACCACTTTCCGAAATCTTGTGAATAACTAATTTGGATGGTATATCCTCCATTTTCTTATCCGCCGGATGTAAAAGATCATTAAAATCCCGATGCAACACCATGGTAACGTACATACAACATGAAGCCTACGTAGAAAATCACATGACTCATTCCTTCTGCTTCTTTTTGGGTAGCCATAAAAACCAGTTAGTCTCCATTTTATGTCTTCTTTTTCCATAATCTCCATATCCACATGATTATTAGAATAACCAAAGATAGAGCATAAATTATTATGTCTCCATAAAACATAGATGCCACCATTTCTACCAATCCTATCAATAACAAACATACCTTCAAACTTGATCATGGAACGAATGTGCTCCGTTCCAGCAACATGTGACAAGGTTCCAAACAAGATAAGGATATCTGGTTTGTGAGCTCTAACCAAGTCACAAGTGACTGGAATTGCTCGTGGGTGGCCCAACCCACGATAATTCCAACTTAACACGATCATGACTTCTAGCAAACTTGGGAGCCAGGACCTGCCAATAAAAAATAATTCACTGGGCTAGAAAATTCACCACTGATGCAGTTGATACATTAGATTATACTGGAAATTTAGAATGGGCCTGGGCCTCATCTATTAACGCACCACATTTCCTTTTTCTTTCTTCATTTAATTCAAAATCCTCATTCTCTAAGATTGAGCTACCGTTATAATTGTCAACACATTGGATAATATTTTTTCCCTTATCAACTTGCTGATGTTCCATGATTTTAGGAACCGTTTTTGTAACCGCTACCATATTCGAATTTGAATTTCCGCCAACTTCCCGCGATGGTGTGAACGTTGACCCTCGTCGGAATCTGTACTTCTTGCCGTTAATGGAGTTGTCCCCTTCCCTCTCCTGAGTATTGAAGTGAAAACCTTGAGATGTAGATTTCTCGACTGGAGGCACATTCTCTTGCACTTCAATTGTAACCTCAATGAGCCATTTATCACCACTCGTCTATATTTCTCCGGTTTGTAGTTCTTAAATTCGGTCCCCACTCCTTGACTGGTTCAGCATCCAAGTGTGCAAATCTCTTCTCGCAGAAGCGATCAGTATGGGTAAGCATGCCACATGGCACATATGAAACAAAAGGATCCTAATCTTTTATATTTAAAATTTACCATTGACCATTCCCGTCATTGTAACTTCACTTTCTTACACCTTTTTAATGGGTATCGTACATCAACATAAACCTTATTTCTCATGTATGTCTTCCAAATGCTCTGTGGATTATTTAGCGTCATACTCCAAGAATGTACGTAGGAAATACCCAATTTGTTTATCGACCTTTTCAGACATATACCCAATTGGGAGGTCATAAATTTGCACCCAAAAATTTATTGTACGGATTAGAATGGTAGTTGGAATCACACCAGGAGATAATTGAACCAACATAAGCATCAAATTTTCGAACGACCATGGACCTCCATAAATAATTCTTTTAAGATCAAGAATATGATAAAATTGGAAAAGAAATCTCTGATTCCTAATATCCGTAACTGTCATTCCTTTCACAGGACACCAAATCCCAGCTAACTTTTGTTTCATGATATTAAATTGACATTCTTTTTAGATAGGAATTTTCCAACAAGATAAAGAGAATGATTTGAATTTCCTTCAACTACTTTCTCCGGTTCAAAGACAAGCCCATCATCCTCTTCCTCGAGTAATGACAAATTTGCTACAATACACTCCATTGCAGAAAAGATGATAACAATAAGAAATTACTGCGAGATAACAAAGGATTTATAATTGATTTTCATAATTGATTTTTGAACAGTTATGTTCTTTATGATTGATTTTTGAACAATTATGTTCTAGTGCAATATGGTTTATAAAATTTAATTTTACTAGATTTACGGGTTTAGATCTCCATAATGACACCCTTCAAATATTTATTTGCAGTCCTCCCGTGGAATAGGCCCATACAATTGTCTTTTTTTTATTTATCTTTTTTACTTCAAGGTCTTGATATATTACTTATGATAATATAATAGGTTACACTAGGGTGTTCATTCGGTCAAACTAAACTGAACCTGTAGCGACCCAATTTTATGAAATTAACGTAATCTAAAAATATTATTAAGAAAACACAAATTTATAAATTAAAGTGATTCCAAAATTATCAAAAAGTTGATTGAGGATTTTTAATTCTTAAGAAAAAAAAATATAATAATAAATAATAATATTAATAATAATAAAAATAATAATGATAATATTACATCTTCCAAATTAAATATCAATAATTGTTCCAAACATAAACCAGAAAAATTAAAGACATAAATCTAAAATTTAGTCCGATCATAATTATTTAAAATATGAATATAGCATTATTTATTCCACCATCCATAACATCATATCTTCAGCCGAATTTCTCAACCTGAAAGTCATGATAATAATAGGGGTGAGCTTCATCTCGCTCAGTAGGGATATATATGTCAATATTTAATATAACATAAAAAGCATTCACATAATTACAACAAGAAATTCATTAATTTCCTCTTTTTCCTCTGACTGGCTAGCTACTACATATAGCATTGCGGGTTCACCCCGAAGATACGTTTGATCTCGGACCCTTTTCATGTCCCCTAGCTTATATAAATTTATTTCCTCTTGACATATATTGCAATCAATGAAGTATAATCATGGAACATTAAATAAAGACAAATAATATAGAAATTCCTACCTTAATAATCACAGATATTCGATGTAGAAAAATAAACAATTAAAGTCATAACCCTCGACCCCTTCGTTTTCTACATTAAATAAAATTATATAATTAATATGTGATTTTAATAAATCAAACTAATTACATGAAATAATTTGTAAAAAATAAAATATTGAAATAAGGCTTGTGAATTGGGAATTATATATATATACACACACATAAGAAACTTGAATAATAAGTAGAAAAAATATCACTACCTTACAATTATTTGAAATTTGGGTGTAAATTCGTATGAAGTTATGAACATATATATACTAAATAATCCTACCCCCTAAACCTATATTTAACCCCTAAAAAAAAAACTAACCCCTAATTTGTCCCCTAAAAAGCTATATAACCCCTAAATTTAATTGGTAGTTATCACATTCTACTCTCCTTAAACATAATTTCGTCCTCGAAATTAGATAACTTACCTGGAATTGAAAAACTTGGGTACTTGACACGAATATCCTCTTCACGCTCCCAAATAGCTTCATTTCTGCCATGATGTCTCCACTGTACTTTGATGAGAGCAATATCTTTATTTCTCAAATGGTGAATCTTGCGTTCCAAAACAGCTTCTGGTGCTTCCTCATAAGTTAAGTCATTGTTGATTGTCAGATCCTTATAATTCGCGATGTGACTTGGATCGTGAACGTACTTTCTTAGCATAGAGACGTGAAAAACATTGTGCACACTTGATAGACTCGGTGGTAATGCTAGTTGATAAGCTAAATCTCCAACTCGTGTAAGGATTTCAAATGGTCTGATATATCTCGGTTTCAACTTTTCCTTTTCACCAAATCGAATAACACCTTTGATAGGAGCTACTTTCAAAAATACTTTTTCTCCTTCATCAAACTGTATATGTTTTCTCTGTCTATCAGTATACGACTTTTGTCTATCTTGAGCCATCTTGATTCGATCTTGTATCATAGCTATCTTCTCAATAGTTTGCCGAATTAATTCAGGCCCCAAAATTTTTCTTTCACCTACTTCGCTCCAATATAATGGTGATCTACACTTTATTCCTTACAACGCCTCGTATGGAGCCATCCCAATAGTTGCTTGATAACTGTTGTTATAAGCGAATTCTACCAAGGGTAATAATATTTCCCAATTACTTCCTAAGTCGAGCACACATGCTCTCAACATATCTTCCAATATTTGTATAGTCCCTTCAGACTGCCCATCTATTTGTGGATGATAAGCCATACTAAAGTTTAGCTTTGTTCCCAAGGCACTTTGTAGACTTTTCCAAAACTTAGAAGTAAAACGCGTATCTCTGTCTGAAACAATTGACACAAGAACTCCATGAAGTCTCACTATCTCCTCAATATAAATTTGTACATATCGCTCCATACTGAACGTTATCTTAACGAGTAAGAAATGAGTGACTTTGTTAACCGATCTACTATAACCCATATAGCCTTGTTTCCCTTGACTGATGGTGGAAGCCTACCACAAAATCCATAGTTATGTGCTCCCATTTCCATTCTGGAATGTCAAGTGGTTTGAGCAAACCAGATTGTCTTTGGTGTTCGGCTTTAGCTTGCTGACAAGTCAAATATTTTTCCACAAAAGTTCCAATATCTCTTTTCATACTTCGCCACCAAAATACTTCTCTTAAATCTCGATACATTTTTGTACCTCCAGGGTGAGATGTGTACGACGTACAGTGAGCTTCTTCGAGAATTTCTTTTCTGGCCCTTCTTATTTAGGAACGCATAATCTCCCTTCATAAGTCAAAGTACCATCATTTGTTATAACAAATCCTTTTACATTCCTTTCACGAGCTTTTACTTTCATTTTTCTCAAATATTTATCTCGAGGTTGAGCTTCTTTTATCTTCTCTCTCAGAGTAGGTTGCACCACCAAAGATGCTAGTATTATCTCTGTGCTTTTTGGTGGTACCACTACTTCAATTCTCATCTTGGCGAATTCTCTCAAAAGACGTTCTTACTCAGATATCAAGCTTGACATTTCTCCTTTTGTTTTACGACTTAATGCATCGGCTACAACATTAGCTTTACCCGGATGATAGCTGATAGTGCAATCATAGTCATTCACCAATTTCAACCACCTTCTTTGCCTCATGTTTAGCTCTTTCTGAGTAAACAGATATTTCAAGCTTTTGTGGTCAGTGAAGATTTCACATCTCCCTCTATATAGATAATGGCGCCAGATCTTTAATGCATGCACTATAACAACTAACTCTAGGTCATGAGTAAGATAGTTTAACTCATGTGGCTTTAGTTGTCTTGAGATGTAGAAAATCACTTTACCATATTGCATTAGCACTTATCCCAAACTTTGTTTTGATGCATCACTATAAATAACAAAATCTTTAATGGGGTCAGGAATTATTAATACTGATGCAGAAGTAGCCATCGCTTCAACTCCTGAAAGCTTTCTTCGCATTTCTCATTCCATTGGAACTTCTACCCTTTTCTTGCCAGTTGAGTCATAGGCGCTGCTATCTTTGAGAATCCTTCAATAAATCTCCGATAATAGCCTACCAAACCTAAAAAACTGCGAACTTCATTAGCATTCGTAGGTGCACTTCATTCATTGATTGCTTCAACTTTAACTGGGTCCACTTCAATTCTTTGAGTAGTGATTACATGTCCAAGAAACACCCCTCGATCTAGCCAAACTCGCATTTCTTGAATTTCACATATAACTTCTCCTTGCGAAGTGTTTCTAGCACTATTCTTAAGTGCTCAATATGTTGCTCTCTATTCTTTGAATATACAAGTATATCATCTATAAAGAAAAAAATTATTTCTCATTTTTTGGCTGATTAAAATTACTTTTTAGTGTTGCAAGTCTTAACTTTTGTTTCATTTAATATAAAGACTATGACAAATTGTTCTAGATACAGATGAAACACTCTATTCATCAAGTCCATGAATACTGCTGGTGCATTACTTAACCCAAATGGCATTACTACAAACTCATAATGTCCATATCGGGTTCTAAATGCCGTTTTTGGTATATCACTCTCTTTAATTTTTAACTGATGATATCCGGATCTCAAGTCAATCTTAGAGAAAGTGCTGGCGCCTCTCAATTGATCGAACAAGTCTTCAATCCTCGGTAGCGGGTACTTGTTCTTCATAGTGAGTCGATTAAGTTCTCTGTAATCGATACACATTCAAAGTAACCCGTCTTTTTTCTTTACAAACAGAAACTGGTGCTCCCCCCGGTGATACACTAGGTCTAATGAATCCCAAATCCAAAAGTTCTTGTATTTGTGCCTTTAACTCTTGTAACTCCTTTGGCGCCATCCTATAGGGTGCCTTAGATATAGGTGCTGCCCCAACTACCAAATCTATTCCAAATTCAACCGACGATCTGGAGGAATTCCCGGCAAGTCTTTTGGGAATACATCCAAAAATTCTTGCACAATTGGTACATCATTAGGTGTCACTTTGGTTGTCGAGGTATCTACTAAACTCACTAGATATCCTTGACAATTTTTCTTTTTCAACATCTTTCTTGCCTTTATTGCCGATATCACTCGTGGTACTGCCTTAGACTTAATCCCATAGAATTTTATCTCATCATTTCCTGGCAGTTTGAATATTATCTCTTTCTCATGACACTTAATGTCTGCCAGATATCTACTAAGTCAATTCATACCTAAGATTACGTCAAAATCCTTCATCTTAATTATATATAGATCAGCTTTAAGATATTTTCCCCCTATATTCACTTCAACGTCCTTATTTACTGAGTCAATTGTTATCGAATTTCCAGATGGCAAGCCAACCTCAATGGGTTCACTTACTCTAGCACTCTTATGTCCTAATATAGCATGAAATTTGGCAGATAAAAACGAATGTGTGGCACCAGTGTCGAAAAGTACAAGCACAGGTATTCCAGAGATGGTTAGCATACCTGACATTGTACCCGGGTTCTGATCAGCTTCTTCCTAAGTCATAGCATACATTCGAGCTCTACCTCAAGATGTTTATTTTCTTCTTCCCCGCTCAGCTTTTAAGAGAGGACAATTAGAGACTTCATGCCATGGCTTCTTACACTTGAAGCATTTTTCTTGTCCAGCTAAACATTCTCCAAAATGATTCTTCTTACATTTTGGGCAAGTTGGTCTGTCTGCTTGCATAGTTGAGCGTGCATTTCCATCAGTCTTTATTTGTTTATTTTGATTTTAATTTTTATTATTTTTTGCCCCGTTCCATTTTCTTTTCTCAGGTAAAACGACCAACTTTTGCTCCTCTCGTCCCCAGCAAAACTTGCCTCCACCTCATGAGTCCTTCTCACCATCACCGAGTACTCCAAATCTCCTTGAGCATATAATATTCCTGATAGTTGTGCTCGAAGTCCCCTTCTGAACCTCAGAGCCTTTTTCAAATCAGTATCTACTAGGTGTGGAGCAAACCAACTTAGTTGATTGAACTGTTTCTCATACTCTGTGATAGTCATGTTTCTTTGTTTGAAGTTAAGGAATTCTGTCTCCTTTTTGTCCTGATATGATTGTGGAAAAAACTTTTCCATTACAATCACCTTGAACTCATCCCATGTTAAAGCATTCCGCTCTTCCTCGGTCTTAGTCCTCCAATACCCTTCCCACCAATGATCAGCATCTTTAGTGAGTTGTAAGGCATCACATACGACTCTTTGTTCGTCTGAGCAGCCAAAAGCCGAAAAATCCTCTCTAGCAATCGAAACCATTCTTCTACTGTTGTCGGGCCATCACGTCCGTTGAATGTGGGTGGACGATAGTGGCGAAATTATTCCACGACTCGTGCGTTGTTGTTGTTGTCCCCGTTGTTCTGCACACCTCTTAGGAACTCAACAATTATATCCTAGTAGTTGCAGTGGTTTGATTTCCTGTGTTAGTGGAGTTCTCACCGTTGACTTGATTTCCATGACGGGGAGCCATATTCCTAAGGTCATACGTAATGTATTATTATTATTATTTATCCCAAGTTATTAATAGATTTTGCATGAAATATCTAACTTAAAATCTAAATATCATAATATAATGGTCAAATAAATTAGTATCAACTAAAGGACAACTAAGCTTTATATATAATAAAAATTTATTTATCAATTATTGCATTACATAGACCCATCTATCTCTACTGATCCATGTCTTCATCTTCCTCTGGATCTTCTTCTGGGCATTCTTCCATGTTTCCTTCTGGTTCCTCATCTTCTGTCATAGCCTCATTGTTCAAAAACTCAATCCATTTACCGTATAACCTGGCAGTGAATGTCCCATAGTTGATTTTTGGTCGGCCATCATGCCTGTCATACTCCAATAATGAGGCATAAAGCTTTTCAGCCTTGACGTTCCAAAACGAGGGTAAGCTATCAATCACTCTACGGGAGGCAGTGCGTTTGTTTGGAGTGCCGATGAAATTATTCACATTATACCACAATTGGTGAATTTTAACTATATATTCTCCAATGTTACCCCCTCCTCAATTTGATAGTTAAAATAATGATTGAGTCGGTTAATGGGATGGTTCGGACCTCAGTTATTATTATTATTGTTCTTTCTTGCAGTGTGACGAGTGCGAGTTCCTGCCATCTATATATATGTGCATTTGCAACCATAAGCATATTTTTACATTTTTTTTGAAGGAATACAAGATTTCTATTCATCTAACATATAAACTGGTATTATATTTCTAAAGCAGAATATAATAACATGGAATACATCATGACATAAATGAGCATACTGGTACAATTATATAGTGTAACTTGCATTAATAATTCTCATACCTTGAGGAGATCGACAAGATATGATAGAGGCGGATGTTATTATACCTATACAAAGTTTGACTTGTATTATTATTATTTTTTTAAGAAAAACTATACATTTTAATTTTTAATTTTTTTAACAAGTCTACAGAAACGTAGACCTGCTCTGATACCACTTGTAACGACCCAATTTTATGAAATTAGAGTACTCTAAAAATATTATTAAAAAAACACAAATTTATAAATTAAAGTGATTCCAATAATTATCAAAAAGTTGATTGAGAATTTTTAAATCTTAAGGAAAAAAAATAATAATAATAATAATAATAATATTACATCTTCCAAATTAAATATCAATAATTGTTCCAAACATAAACGGGAAAAATTAAAGACACAAATCTAAAATTTAGTCCGATCATAAATATTTAAAATATGAGTATAGCATAATTTATTCCACCATCCACAACATCATATTTTCAGCCGGATTCCTCAACCTGAAAGTCATGATAATAATAGGGGTGAGCTTCATCTAGCTTAGTAGGGATATATCTGTCAATATTTAATATAACATGAAAAACATTGACATAATTACAACAATAAATTCATTAATTTTCTCTTTTCCTCTGACTGGTCAGTTACTGCATATAGCATTGCGGGTTCACCCCAAAGATACGTTTGATCTCGGGCCCTTTTTATGGCCCATAGCTTATATGAATTTATTTCCTCTTGACATATATTGCAATCAATGAAGTATAATCATTGAATATTAAATAAAGACAAATAATATAGAAATCCCTACCTTAATAATCACAGATATTCGATGTAGAAAAATGAACAATAAAAGTCCTAGCCCTCGACCCCTTCGTTTTTTACATTAAATAAAATTATATAATTAATATGTGATTTTAATAAATCAAACCAATTTCATGAAATAATTTGTAAAAATAAAATATTGAAAGAAGGCTTGTGAATTGGGAATTATATATATACATACATAAGAAACTTGAATAATAAGTAGAAAAAATATCATTACTTTATAATTATTTGAAATTTGGGTGTAAATTCGTTTGAAGTTATGAACATATATATACTAAATAATCCTACCCCTAAACCTAAATTTAACCCCTAAAAAAAACTAACCCCTAATTTGTCCCCTAAAAAGTTATATAACCCCTAAATTTAATTTAGTGGTTATCACAGAACCGAACCAAAATTTCAGTTGGTCAAAATACAAAATCGAAAATTGAACTGTATTTCAATGTTCTCTTCGGTTAAAATCAAAATTATGTTGGTTTTTTCATTCGTTTTTTCGGCCTAACCGAAATCTTAGAAGAAATTTAAAAAAAAAAGAAAAGAAAAGATTTGCAGAAATCCAATATCAAACCATATGAAAATGCTTCGTCTTCTTTCTCTATGAACAAGCTTCATTCTTCCAATATTGATTCATAATGCCAAGGAACCAAAAAAATTGCACGAGCTTCATTGTGAAAAGTGGATAAGACAACATTAATTATACTTTCTGATTGTTTAAATCAACTGTCTATAATTTATGGTTCATAATTTAGCGCCCTTTTTAGAATATCTTATGAGTCAATAATTACTTTGTGATAACATAGAATCGCGTGTCTTGGCATTAATCATCAACTGATAAGTATGAGAATCGAGTTAAGAAGTAGAGAGGTGATGGGTTTTCTGAGTGCTCTTTTGCCTCTTGTCAAACTCTGCGTGAAAGAAAAAATTACATCTCAGTCTCTGTTAAGTCGTGAAACAAAATTCTCCTTAGTTAATGAAAATATGTTTGTGTATATATATATATATATATATATTATATATAATTTCGATTTTATGTTTGGTTTGGTTAACTGAACTACAAAACGGAAACCGAACTAAAATTTTTGGTTGGTTTTGGTTCGAATCGAGTTTTGGGTTCGGTTTGGTTCGGCCGGTTACCCGAACTGTAAACACCCATAGGGTTACACAATATATGAAAAATAGAAAATCATTATATAATCTTGATGAGGGGTAAAATCACATTTCCCCTTTCAAATATGTAATTATTCATGTAATTTATTTTAAATGCATATTAACCCGTAACAATTGTCAATTGAGCTAAGTTAACACAAGAGGGCCCATGAGGCCTCATGTAGGGGTGTAAACAAACCCAATTGAATCAAATATCAAGATATTCTATTTTATATTGGTGTAATCTAGAGAATATTCTTATTCGTATTATTTTAAAGTTCGGATACAAAAATTAATTCTTATTCTTATTTGAAATATTTTCGAATACATACGAATCAATTCAAATATTCGTATTCAAAATCCTAACATATATTTATCTTTTTCCCTACAATATAGATTAGATTGCAATAATAATTAGAATCTAAATAATAACTTTGGTTCATGAAATTGTTAAATACATCGAGAATATATTAATCACCTAATGCATGAATAAAAAAAGAGTATATTGCCAAGTCAAACAAGAACTATAAGAATATAATTATATATGGTCTTATTGGTTTGGGCATTATATAAGTGAATATATGTGTTTTTTTTATAATAATCTACATAAATAACTATATACTTATGTGTATAAACATTATATATAAGTGATTTGTATAACTATAAATATATATATATATATAATATTATTCGTATAGTCTTTCGAATACTCATATCAAATATAATGATATTCATATTCGTATTCCCATAACAAACAAATCTAAATCAATATCTTATTTGGATTCTTATTCTAATTTTTCGAATTCGACGAATTTGAATGGTGAATTGAATAAAAAAGATTCGCTTCTTTTACACCCCTAGCTTCATGTAGCCCTTCAGGTTACACGGTCCACAATTCCATGTATAAATAGCTCATAATTATTATTTACGTAGCTGACTTAAGCATCATAAGAGCTTCCGCGGGACAATCCGGGGGTCATCTTGTTTGTGTATTGCAGACCGATTCCCGACACGTGAATTGAACTTTAACCAGAGTTATATACCTTAGTTCAGATTATCCTAACTCGGAGTGAGCTGCCTTCTTCGGCAACATCAAATTCAATCATATTTCTACCATAACACATCTATTATCACCATTTATTATCAAACTTTGTTTTATCAAATTATATACTTCCATCCCAAAGGATGAATCTCATCCCTAAAGACCTCCACTGATTCGCTTAGAGGTGTCAAACGGATCGGATCGGTGCTAGTCCACCTGGCTTAGAGGAAAAATTGGGCTAGGCCAAATAGTCTTCGGACCGCTAATTTCAGAAGCCAGCCCCGTCCAACCGATGGAAAAACCGGGTTGGGCTGGTTTTCAGGCCTAACAGGCTGGGCTTTGAGGCCCAATTATTTTTGGATTTGGGATATTACAGTCCAACCTGGTAAAAATACCAGGCTATTGAGCTGGGCCATTGAGCCAAGCCGGAACTGACTGCTCTAGCTTTTATCATTAGAAATTCGTAGAGGAGGTGAATCGAGATAAGACTCGATGGATTCATCCCAAAACGAAGAATGAAGTCCATTGTGAAAGCGTCAGGCTACATCATCGAACATACCGAGGCTTTTACACACTTAAATGTGATAAAATTAACAGCAAAAAGATAAACACGTCCTAATGACATCACCGCCACCACGGATATGCATCTCATTGGTCCATCCTCGTTGGTCCAGCATTCTATTGGCTCGTGTAACACACTCCACTCCCACGCGCGTTTTTGACCCCCACGAGGTAAAGTAACAGCTAGCTCTAATTTTCAAAGACTAATTACCATCTTCTGTTTAATAGTTTTTTTATATATACATACAAAAACACATCACCTGCGTGTATATATATATGAATATTAACAAATATATAGAAAGACAAATGATTATATGATTTCAATTACAGCCAGGTGAAAGCCCTTTTGATTTTCGTTGGATTCTTATCTGTTTTTCACATTTTGCGGGCATATATCTTTCGTTACTTTCGCGGGGAAAAATCGGGTTAGGGTTTCTTTCTTTTGGCTGATTAATTAAGAGGAATTCGAAGGAAATAGAATGGCACAAGCAGTGGAAGAATGGTACAAGCAGATGCCGATCATAACGCGTTCATACCTCACCGCCGCCATTGTCACCACCATCGGTTGCTCTCTTGATGTAATACTTTGTTCTTTTTACTTTAAATTATTGCGTATGCGTGTGAAATAGTTGAAATTGTTTATTAAATGTCGTGATTTATGAAAATTTTGGTTGCTTTGTAGTTTTTTTTGGAGGAGAACATGTAATTTTGTTTTATTGTTGTTTTTTTGGGAAAAGGGTACATGGCTAAATGGATGTTTGCGTTCCTCGATATATTTTATTTGAGATTAATGGATTTTGCCTTAAATCACCTTTGGTGGTTCGTGTTATCTTCGATGGTGTTAAAGACAATTCAATTCATTGGGATTCTTTTTGGAGCTAAATAGAAATGGAGTTTTCGTTTTTATTGGTGTTTTTTTTGCAAAAAGTGAAATGGAGTTCTGCTTTCATGATTATTTGTGGGATGTCACTTAGCTGACTGTAGTTTATTTTCTGTGGCGATCTGCAGATAATATCTCCGTATGATTTGTACTTGAATCCGAAGCTTGTTGTGAAGCATTACCAAATCTGGCGTGTTATTACCAATTTCCTGTATTTCCGCAAGATGGGTGAGTCTTTCGCTGTCCTTCCAAAAGTTACGGTTTACTTCGAATTTGCTTGGTGGATTAGGTTTGGCTCTGATGCTGAATGTATATAAATGATATAACCCAGGCTGAGTGCAAGACCATTTTATTATTGGAGATACAAATTTTGATTGTACTTGAACTCTATCAGTGTATACATAAATGTGTAATTGCCGTTTTTCATTGTTTATGTAATTAAATATTTGAAAACTCCTGGTAAGCTGATTAGTATTATTCTTTTATGGAAATTAAAATGTGCTCTTGTTTCTTGCATGTATTCACTAGATATGTCCATTGCCAGTGATAGGATATTTATGTGAATGTGTTGTATGCATATCTTAGAGCCTTTTTGGTACCACGTGTCTTTTTTCGTTAGAACTCCCAATTGTTGTCTTGTTCTTTACTTCTGTGGTTTCAAATAAATGAAAGAGGATGCATTTGGTAGGATCATTGGCTTCTCTCAAGCGTGTTACACGTGTTCAGTATGCAACCTTTTCCTATATGTAGCACTTTTTCCACACGCCAAGGATTGCGCGTGCATGCTCCATATTACATTTACTTGATCATATGGTGCATTTATCATCTTGCTTTTGTTAAATATGGACTTATTTGGCTCTATGTACAGTTGGTGCATGTTAGTTCAATATTGAGGTTACTGACATGCGAAATTGACTGATCAGTGGCAAGGAAAATAATTTATTATAAGACAATAACTTTATAGATCAATCCTTTCAACTAATACAGTTTTATCTGTTTCCTTGCAGATTTGGACTTTTTGTTTCACATGTTCTTTCTTGCTCGATACTGCAAGCTTCTTGAAGAGAACTCCTTTCGCGGGAGGACTGCGGATTTCTTCTACATGTTGTTGTTTGGTGCGACTGTTTTAACTGGGATAGTACTTCTTGGGGGGATGATTCCATATGTCTCAGAGTCATTCGCAAAAATTATATTCCTTAGCAATTCGCTCACCTTTATGATGGTTAGTTTGCCTGTAGTCTGTAGTGCTTATGATTTAGCAATTTTCACCTTCTCGTCCTCCAATATTTTTTCTTTGCCTATTATTTTAGGTATATGTATGGAGCAAGCAGAACCCGTTCATTCACATGAGCTTTTTGGGCCTTTTTACTTTCACAGCTGCCTATTTGCCATGGGTTAGTGACTTAACATCCATCAGCCATCTATTTGCATGCTGTCATATTCTCATGTTCCTTTATAATGTTTTCTTATCTTACTGTTTATCAGAGATATATAGATTGCACTGCACTCTTGCTTTCTATATAATCTTTTTCTTCACGTGTTTGGAAGTGGAAAAATTCTAATATCGCAAGTCACAATTAATGTGCATACTTTAGCACTATTTAACAGTTTGTTTGTCTACATACGTCTGATGGTGAAGCGTGTCACATTTGATTTTTGTCCTGTCTCTGCAGGTTCTTCTAGGGTTTTCTGTCCTTGTTGGTGCTAGTGCTTGGGTGGATCTTCTGGTATGTCCTCACTATTACTATTAACTTTTCCCTTGACTTGGCAACTTGAAGTTTCCAGTTTGGGGAGTGTTGGGTGAAATTATAAATGATCTTAGTATTCTGGATTACGTATCATTGTTTGAACATAGCGAACATTTTCATCTGGGGTCTGCATGGTCGAGCTGTGGCCCTTTTCCACTTCGTAGATTTAATAAACACACTTTAAATGGGTTGCTTAGGCTTCACTAATGGGGGAGCTTGTTTGGGTAGATGTTAGCCTTTTTCAAACTGGTAGGCGTGGGAGTGGATTTTTGTTTTTTGTGGGCTGATGTTGGTAGAGTCTATTTGCTATAGCTTCTCTTGTTTTGTTTCTTCTGTGAGGTGTTTGTTTTGAAAACTTTTGCATGTATGGATTGGAGTATCCCTTGTACTCCCTTTAATATATAATATTTTCTTTTCTTATAAAAAAAAACTAACTCTTTCAGTTGATAATTACTTCACATATTCATGAGATCCTAGAACACTGTCTACGTTTGTTTTTCGTGCATTTCTATCATCTGAACATATTTGTGTCATTTACGAGAAAGATTTCACTTTGGTTCAGGGAATGATAGCTGGTCATGCCTACTATTTTCTTGAAGATGTGTACCCGCGAATGACAGGTCGGCGACCCCTCAGAACTCCAGCTTTTATTAGATCATTATTTGCGGATGAGCCTGTAGTGGCAGCCAGGCCTGCAAACGTCAGATTTGCTGCTCCACCAGTAGATGATGATCAATTCCGTAGATGATGTTCAATGGAATTGATCAGGTCATGGGATGTATGAACTAGTGAACGTGGCGTTATTTCAACTCGCTCGAGGAGATGTTTTGGATCTTCTGTCAATAGTCATAATGACATTTGTCTTCATTTTATCTTCACCGCTAGTTGTTTAGTTGTAGCCCTGACTGTATAAAGATGCATCCGGCTAAATGTTGAATTATACTATTTGCTTTTGCTACAATGAAGTTTTCGTGTATTTATACTGATTCAGACTTTTGTTGCATATATACAATCACCATAATGACCGAGATAGAACTGCGTGTAGTTTCCTTTCGCATGTGTTCCATGTGTGACATTTCTCGCAGGGTAGTTTTTATGATGAAGGTAGCAAGTTAAAGAAGTATTATACTCTTGTTGATGTGCATCAATTTGAGAACCAGCAGGGCACTTTTATGTCAAAGTTGCTTGTAGACTGTAGTGATGTTACAAGGAAATCGGAATAGCTCCAAATATTTTCTTACCGAAAAATGAGATTCATATGAAAAAAACTAAATTATGGAGCTCGATCGAAGTATATGATTCTTATGCCAGAAAATCGGTAAAGTACTTTTGTTGGAGGGTGCAAATAACTGCGTATAAGATCTTCTATTCCAAAATTGTATTTCATTTTCTGTTGAATTGCATGGATGGTTGCCAAGTGTATAAAAATTACCATATTAATTTCCAAGCATAAAATTTGGGTTTTTATAAAGCCAGAAGGTTATTTCAACTTGATAACAAAATATCAGTGGCTATTTTGCAGAGAACACTAATAGCTTGCACGATGACGACGGCTACAAGAAAAATGGTACCCCCAAGTAACTACTAATTAGGCTGACAAAATGGCAAACCTTTTCATGCCACAAAACCTAGAAATCAATTTGATTGTTATCCTCAGCTTAAAATCTCTGGACAACAGGATAAGATACAGGTAAAAGGAAATTTCTGATAAGAGCCAACCCAGAATAATAATAAATCTGGAGTTCTTTTCTAGGCTCTGACAAATACCCTCAAGAGTGCTGCCCACACCAACAAATGTATTTATAATGGGGGCGATACTGCGCTTTGTGGACTAGCGGATTGGATGGTACTGCGCTGATATTCTTTTCGGAGGTAGCTTGCGCAAAATGTACAACACAAGAACTGAAGGCAGAATCTCGACCAGCTGTTTTTGCATGAAGTGTATATATATGTCAGACAGTGAAAATATGTATTACTCATAGGAAGTTAGCAGAGACCTAAAGAGAGGAGGAGTCGATACCGTGTAATAGATTAAATTCAGAACTGGATGGTCCAATACGTCGAGTGATGCATCTAGATCAAAAGCTGATAGCACAACCTGCAGTAAAGGGAAAACTCTAAGTAACAACAATTAGACCTAATTTTATATAAAATAACAAAATGAATGGCAATTTAAACCTTACCACGAAGCACCTTATAAGAAAACAAGTAAAGCATATAGCAGTTACAGATCCGACCTGTAAATGAACTCTAGTCAGTTCAGAAAAATCACAAAAGGAAAAAGGCCAGCAATAAAGCAAGGATAAACTACACAATTCCTCTCTACAAAGTGACTTTATGATACAATTGATTATAGACAAACTATTGCCATTTGCCATTTCAATACAATTGTTTTCCACATGGTTTAGTTTTCACTAAGCTATTCAACAACTCTATGAGATGGATAATTTGTGGTGTATCTAACTCTGGACAATAACAAATCAAAGTTGGATGCTGGATTTCTAAACTGTAATTACTCCACTTAAAAAGTAGATCGAAATTATAGTTTCGATCCTACTAGCATATTTCAGCATGTCTATGATGTACATATGGCATTTGATGTTATCATTTTTCGTGATGAGAACCTCGACCCGGTGTAAAACATGTCAAAACAGAAATGAAAAAGAAAACCTCCAACACATGTAGGGTTGCCCTTTTGAATCCTCACATCTTTTCAAGTATAACAAGACTGCTGATCTTAAGCTCAATGTGAAACAAGTCATCTCATCTGAAAATCTTTGATAGACCTAATAAATATGTTAGGTTGGATTATCTGAAAAATCACCCCCAACGTGAATATATGACATGGCCATACCTCCTACATTTGGAGAATCAACAAATCTGATACTTCGATAGTCAGGGGCGTAGCCAGCCCGACTGGTTACCCCTAGCCCAAATTTTTTTTCCCCTAGCTCAACTATTTTTTCTCCTAGCTCAACTATTTTTTCTCCTTAAAAAAATACATATAAATTTTTTTTTATTTTTTTTTCCACTGAAAAAACGGGACAAAAAAAAAAATTGGGGTGCGCGGGGGGCCGGGGAGGCCCCTAGCTACGCCCCTGTCGATAGTGAAGCTAACACCATATACAAGTCCAACTAGTATACTTTAAACATAAGATATTATTAATCAGTCCAATACTATTCAGTTATTCACTAATCCATCACAAGATGCAGCAGAACAGAAAACGCGAATGAGTTATTAAGGTAAAACCAACTCCAAAAGGCAGCAACTTTTTGTTTTTTTCACCAGGGACATAATCAAGAGGATAAAAGGCAGTACTTCCAGTTAAAACAATCTAGCTAAACAGCAGGAACCAGAATTTGTTGCAACAAGTGTTCCAATTAATATGAGATAAACGGGCACAAACCTCATGAAGTTTCTTCCTCCTCCCTTTAGATTCAATAGGGAAGCGCCTGAGCATGAAAAATAACCTGCACGACACATAAGAGTAAAGAAATCCAAACTTAATACTTGAAGCAATCATATGGAAGATATTAATTCTGCTTTGTATGAAGAGCAGCCAACAAGTGAACTTTTGACATTCACCTTCCTCCATAGAGCAAAAACCCTAATGCAGCTATAAATGACATCACTGCAGAGATCAAAAGAGGCAAGATCAGATAAGTAGCGTATCGTTAACTCAAGCAAACTACGGAAAAGGCTTCAACTTTCGCATAAATGTTTATTTGGAAACGAAACAAAAGAACTAGAGTCAGATTAACCTGCAATAAATATCTTTCCAATGAATTCCACAGTGCTGCTATCATCAATCCAGAGGTATACCCAAATACAGACCTGATGTCAACACCTTTTTTCTTGTCAGATTTAACCAATCAAATGGAAGATTTACTCACTCCATCCAACTCTTTGAAATATTATACATTTGTGGACATCACAAAAATGTTTGCAAACCTTACAAAGTCACACTGCCTTTATCTTACCTGTCACACTACACACTGGCAGAAGAAGAAAGATTTTAGAAAGTTAACAAAATCATTATTAAAGATCATTTTCATGCACCAGGCACTGAAATTTCAAAATAAAGAAGGAATGAGGAAAACAAATGTCAAGGGTAGCTGTGATGTCACTTTGATAAAAATGCTGTCCGGAAATTATGCATTTTTAAAAGGGATGGAGGGAGTAACTTGTACAAACAAAAATGAGAGAAGTCGTGTAGTCAATGATCTCAGAATGAAATAAATAGAGTAAAAATTAGTTTGGAATTAGCTTTTAGATTATGCATCACTTGCATCTCTGTAAAATCTTCAGGAGCTTTCATGTTTACTTATCTAGTTAGTTAAGTTTGTCATAGTTATTTCTCTGTTTTTGGATAAAGGGTAGGATTCACAATTTTAGCAAGCATCACGCCACTATCCATTTGCATCCTACTTTTTGAAATATCTGCAGTATACAAAAGATTTGGTTTTGACATCAGGCTCATGAAAAGTCACTCTAGTCTTCTGAACCAAAGTTGGGCACCAAGAAACCTGGTCACTAAGATATAATTATTATTATATAAATTTTATTTATGCAGAATTAGCTTTTCTCCTCAAAGGTCTGGTTAACTTCTCTCCTGGGTATTGCATAAGACCCCTCAATGCGATCAAAGATAACTCTGCTCCCTCTCTCCTCTCGTTTCCTGTCGCAATCAGCAGACACTGAGAGTTCGTTAACCAGAAATCTAGTCTGACCCTTTTGCCCTAAATTCTTCTTAGATGATATGTAATTCATTTCCTCAACAGATTCAATTTATCTGAGCCTTCGAGTATCCTCAGTTTATGTTAAAAGGCAAGATCGAATGAATGATTTGTGCGGTTTGCCACACCTACGTTTTCCCCAAAGTCATCCTGCATTACAACTCTATCACAATTTTTTTTAGCTGTTGGTTCAGTGAGACCAACAACTGCCAAGCGAAGGACCACAGATTATTTAGTCAGATTGCCTGCGTCTTAAGATATTGAATGGAGGAGGGAGGGCAAACAACAATCAGTGCCCCCTCAGCGAAACATGATATCCATATTCATAGTCTTAGCACCAAAGATATGTCCAGGAGATTGAGTTATTAGCAGAACAGGTCCTGCTACTAAAACTATGTCATATAATAGTGAACAGAGTTTTCTAGGAATTCTGTGCAGTCCATTCTTTAATTTGGCAAGCCAGCTTATTTGTTATCCACTGATACCCACAAAATTGAGATAAATCAGCTGAAAGGAGCAAAGAAGGCCTATGCATCAAGTAGAAAATACGCATACAATATGCAGTTATAGATCCAAGAAGTTTTAGAAAGACATCTAGACCAGTGTACAAGACAATATAGTTGATGCGTAAGTCCACAATATTGTCGATGATCACAATCACCATAAATAGAAAAATACATAAAGAAAAAGCAAGAGATAATAGTAATAAGCAGGAAAGCGGTATAAATGGAAGCGCGGTGCACCTGGATGAAGTAAATTGCACTGTTAATAGAAATGTAGAAAATCCTCAGTTTATCTGTTGGCAAACTTCTAGCCTAATCAATGACAAGGATAAAACTGTCAGTGATACCTTATCTGACAACTGCATTCACAACCCACACACGTCTAAACTTCAGTAACACCCCCAATCAGGAAAAAAAAATCCGGAGAAGTATTCTGGCCACAAGTGTTTTAACCTTTAATTCAGTGAATTCTTATCGAGTAATCTCTTCTTATACCTGATGATATATCTCTGCCCAGAAAAGGACAAGAAGTGTATACGTGGAAAAGAAGAGCAAGCCAGGAAAATCCAACAGTACCAAAGTCAGGGCCTGTTTGAGAAAAAATATATTAGGGCATGAGAATAAAGCATGAAAATTGTCTAAACGGTGATGATATCTATAAGCATTTCCAATGAAAATTGTTTAACTTGCAATATTACAACTCTCCTGCAAACAGTCTATACTGCAAATCCACAAAATATTTTTTCAGGCATGCAAGGGGCAGGCCATATGTGGCCCTAAAAGACAAGACGGAATCTGACTAGTCGACACCTTTCAACTGAATCATACATTTTCGAAGAAGGTGTAAAAATCTGTTCTTGGTGAGTTTTTCCCACCCCCACCACCATCCCATGCAATTGAGAAGAAAAGACAAGCCATTTCTATACATGTACTAGTATTTGAAACAAAGTGCACTCATTATGTCAGTAGCTTCAGTCACGAAAACTATCAGCTGTATCATGGAATTCTTTGTTAATTTAAGACTAATATCTTTATAGATTCCTAATCCAGAAAGGCTTCATAGAACATGTTCTTCAAAATCTTAGGACCCATATATCCGCAAATCTACTATGCTAAAAAGCTTCAAGCAGAAAGAAATTTGGGAGGAATTATAATAACATGGTGTCACTTTCAACTATAAAGTAGATAAACAGGAGGCAAGGTGAATCTTACCTTGGGATGCAAAAGATACACATGCTTATGAAATCCAAACAAAACAGCTCGCACTGCAATGAGTAGCCTGGTGATTAATGCATTCAATAGAGATATGAATATGGTATATTTGAGTGTTTCTCTTCATACCTCCATTCACAATAAAGTTCATGAGGTGGAAAACCTTTTGAGTGGTCCAACCATACTCAGGCACTCTTAGTTCAATTCTTATCAATTGTATCTGCAAAATGTAAATGCACCTCATTTTATTGACAGCTGTTTCATCGACGGAAGTTCTCACAGTTCACACATGCCATCATTTTGAAATAACATATTCGATCAAAAAGAAAAGGAAAAAGAAAAAGAACAAAATATCAAACAAAAATTTAGAATATCTTGGTCTTCTATTCATCCAACAATAAAACATCTAATCTTTTACGAATCTAAAAAAATTGGAGCCCAAAATAATTCACTTGACTAAGAATCGGAAAGCTTTAGCCTGATTAGTGTTTTTCACCAACTGAATTGACTGTGTGACCATTTCACATCATTCACCACCATAGTTCTCTTTCATTTTCTCAGTTCATAATAATTCCAATTTCTTAATGGTGCGAATGGATCTAGGATTTTGTTGTGGAAAATATTAGGAAAATACTTTCTTGTCTATTAGCAAAGGATAACATGAACTAAAATGATTATGCAAACACGATAATGAGAGTCAAGCTTCTTACACTGATACATATTGCGCAAAAATAAAAAGTTAAAAAGGAGAGAGAGAAGAACATATATCTTTCATGAATTTGCTTTTTCCTTTTTTTACTTTCCTTCACTAGAATTAAGCAAGTTGAAAGAATATATGGGTAATACTGAATGTGGAACTAATAAAAAGGAACTTCCACAAAGATCCAATAATTGATCCAAATACATATAAAAGAATGCCCAATAATATGATTACAGTCAAACCAAATAAACTTTACAACTTAATTTCCAGCCACAACTACAATCAAACCAAATAAACTTTCAACTTAATTGCATACAGCTGAAACTCAAAGAAGTTGTTGTATAGATAAGAAAAGCATGAGATTTTGTGGTTACGGAGCATGCACACCTACAGATAGGCAACTGAATCACTTTTAGTTTTCATTTCCTGCTTCTCCAAGTTGTCTCATTAATTATGATTACAGGCTATGCCTTAATGACCTTTGACAAATCAACTCATAACTTTTTGAAGCGATGAAGTACAAGAGAGTGGAAATCAGAAGACTTCAGTAATCGCAGCCTCTCAATTCCACAACTAACAACAATCATGGCCCTATGATGCTCCCAAAACATTCAAAAACTGAAATTAACAAGCAAATCTGTTATCAAATTAACCAGAGCATATTTATAATCACACTTTCGTTAACCTTACACGATAACTAATTCAGAAAGCACTATTACCTCCGTCCCGTTCTTATTGGTCTAGTTTAACAAGATTTAGATAAGAATGGAAAAAGAGGAAGTATTTTACTTGTCCTCAAAAAAGTTGTTGAGTGTTATTAGTTTCTGGGGAAAAAATCCAATTCATAATGTGGAGCCTTATTTTGGGTCCCAAAAAACTAAATACGAGCACTAAATTTGTGACAAATGGAGTATTAGAAATCAAATCTTTAATACATTCAAAAAGAAATCAAATCTTTAATTCTCATTAACTAAAGTCTCCGAGTCACCCGTAAAACAATACTATCTATATCAAGCTTATCACAGTCGCCTCAGCTTAAATTTAGCCCCAGTTTTTCAGTTTCTAAGCTCCCATCGAGAAAACCAAGATTCGCATACAAAGTCACAAAGTGAATTCAAACAAGAAAAAGGGGCCAACCAACTTATACATACGCATAGACAATGATAACAATAATTCCCAAAATTACTATTAAGCTCATCGGCGTAAAAACAGGCTCCAATTTTTCAGTTGTTAAGCTCCCGTTGTTGGGGAAAACCATGTACGCGCAAACCGAATCACAAATTGAATTCACAGACGCACAAACTCAATCAAAAACCAATGCATATATACAAATGCAAGTGTACGCGTAATTATATGTTAGCGAGCATCGAAATAGTAATACGATCGACTAACAAGGGCGACGGCGGAGACGGCGGCGTAAGCGGCGCAGAGCGAGAAGAATATTCCGTCTTGCCATTTGACAGACTCATTGATCTCGTCCCACCAGTTGGCCGGCGGCCCTCCGACTCCGATGTCAATGGCCGGAAAGCTCAGTGGCATTCTCGTCATTCTCTCAGCTCTTCCCCTCTTCTCTCGCTCTCCTTGTCCAAGTGAATATGTCAAAATTGATTAGCTGTAATTACTTTGTATAATACTATTATTTCCAATCAGAGGAGGAGATCAAATCGTAGACGACTTGGAGGATAAAAAAAGAAAACCTGAAAAAAAGAGGAAATAAAGAAACGTGTAGGATTTTATAATTAGCATAAAAAATTTGAAGGGGTTTAATAAATTCAGATTAATTACATATATTATGATTAGAAGTACATGAAATTAAACTTTATGTTTGATATTAATGATTAGAACTATATCCTTTGTTAGAAATAGAGATTATACGGAATACATAATTAATTAAAATATCCGAAATGCCCCTCAATTTTCTGTTTCTTAAAGGAACGACCCCCCCTTTTTTTTTCCAATTTCACACAAATGGCACATACTATAAATGGAAAAAGAAAAAAGAAAGTTATGGATCCATAATTACATAAAGACATAATATAATAGTCACTTAATGCATTCAATTTGTTACAAGGTAGCTTTCTAAATTTCTTTTTTGGTTCGAGGTTTGATTTGATTATTATTAGATTTTTCCTTTGACTCCTTCAAAGCCGCCTTTAATGGTTTCTTTGTAATGGAGATCAAATTCATTTATGCTTTACGTTATTCTGATTTAGAAATTTACAACATTAATTAATATTAAAAAAAGACAAAAAAATAAGCAGGTTAACATTTGTCGATTGTAGAATATCGTTTTTACATATTCTAGATGTATAATAATAATTTTACACTTATTTTAATTGTTGACTGAACATTTACCTAAATGGGATTAGTTATCTATGAAAATATCAATTCCGATAAACATAGTTATTGCATTAATCCAAAGTTTCATTTCCTACCTCAAGCATTTTAAATACATGTAATAGCGTCATCAATGCACTTAGTATGCATGGATGATACTAAAATGCGTGTTGATATCTAGTTTTTTTTTTTTTTTAACTGAACGATATTCAATTTTCATTCATCACAAAAGGGACACAGGTCCAGTTACAACTTCATTCTTAACAACAATATGTCATCAAGATAAAATCAAAGCACAATCCACAAGAGGATGGCCAAGCATGCTGGAACAACCAGCCACAACACAACAAAAAAGAACTACCAATCAAATGATGAAAACAGTTATAAGAGCTCAAAAAACAGGACCAGCAATACTCAAATAACTCTAAACATCACAACACTTCAACCCAGTGCAAAGACCGAAATAACCGGAAGACGAGCAAAATAATCAATCGCTTGCATCTCCATCTTGAAAGCGAAAAAGGCCACAGTAATCGGTTAAATTAACCCTACCTCAAAAAATCAACCACCATCCACACCCCCATAATCCCCCTACAACCATACACCCCTATCATTTTTTAATCTCTTTGAATTGGAACCAATCAGCCCACGCAATATCAACAACCTTCTTCTCCGGTCTCCAAATTTGCTCAAAAATCCATAAATTCCTTGTCTTCCACATCCACCATAGCAAATATGTTGTCAATTCAACTCTATCTTCAACTTTTTTATTCCAGTTCATATGACAGAGTTCACACCACCAATCAAAAAACGACCCTCTCTTCTCATTTAACCCATCCCAGTTCAAAGGAGCCAGTTTCCAAATAGTTTGAGCTCTCCCACACTCAAAAAACAAATGTTCAATTGTCTCTTCCTCCATCCCACAAGCTTGACAAATGGTATCCAAGTCAACACCCCTTTTTTTCACCAAGGCTTTAACTGGTAGGATCCCTTGACAACATTTCCACAAGAAGAATTTAATCTTTACTCGAATTTTTAGCTTCCAAATCCCTCCCTGCATCGCAAGATTTTTCTCACAAAGAACCATTGCTCTCTCGCCTTTACACTTCACATTGATGTTCTCCTTCACAAGGTGTTTGTAAAGAGATTTTCTGAGAGAACACCCCCTTTTTGTCAAAATGCCAAAAGAGCTTATCATTCTGGCTCAAATTTGAGAGTGATATCTGGCAAATAGCTTCAGCATCATTTCTACTGAAAATTCTCTTAATCAATTCCTCATTCCAGTTTGCACCATTATCATTCATCAGCTCACACACTCTAACAGGTAAACAAGAATCAGGGTCAACCTCACTAGGGTAGAACTTATACACCCCAGGAATCCAGGGTGCCTCCCATATTTTCACATCTTTCCCATTGCCAATATCAAACCTGAGGCCTTTCTCAAGAGCAGGCCTTGCCCTCATCCAGCATTTCCAAAGCCAAGAAGCACCACTGCCCACCTTGGCTTTCAGCAGATCCCCAGAGGGGAAGTATTTTGTCCTCAGCACTTGACTCATCAACAGATCAGGGTAAAGCAAGACTCTCCACAGTTGTTTGGCTAACAAGGCTAAGTTGAATTGCTTAAGATCATGGAATCCTAACCCTCCCTCCATTTTTGGCAAAGTTACCTCTCCCAGGCCCTCCAATGTAATTTCTGTTGTCCCATCTCAGAGTCTCCCCACCAGAAATTAGCAGTCAGCTGGCAAATACCCTTGCAAATGCCCTCAGGGATCTTGAAGCAAGACATAACAAATGTAGGAAGGGCTTGAATAACTGCTTTGATCAACACCTCTTTTCCAGTTGGAGATAAAAACCTGTTCTTCCAATTTTGAATTCTGTTTTTTGCTGCATCCAAAACATAATTAAAAATCTCTTTTTTTGTTCTCCCAATACCAAGAGGCAACCCAAGATATCTGCAAGATTTTTGGATTTGGATATCATGAAGAATGGAACAGATTTCCTCCTTAACAGACCTAGGAGTATTAAAGCTGAAGAAAATTGAGGACTTATCAAAATTAACCAATTGGCCAGAAATATTGTAATACTTATCCAATATATCATTCAGGATCAGAGCTTGCCTAGGAGAGGCTTCACAAAAGAGAATAGAGTCATCAGCAAATAGCAAATGAGAGATAATTGGACCCTTTTTACACAGTCTTAATCCCTGGAATTCATTAGACTCAATCCTACTCCTAATCAAGCTTGAGAAGACCTCAGAAACAATAAGAAAAAGATAAGGGGATATGAGATCCCCCTGTCTCAATCCTCTAGAGGGAATAACATAACCACACACACTCCCATTGATATTAAACGAGAAAGAAGAGGAAGAGATGCACTGCAAAATCCAATTAACAAAAATAGGATGGAAACCCATTTTCCTCATGGTTTGCCTCACACAACTCCATTCAACTCTATCAAAAGCCTTAGCCATATCAAGTTTGATTGCCATATACCCCTTTTTCCCCACTCTATGCCTATTCAAAAAATGGATACACTCATGTGCAACTACCACATTATCAATAAGTTGCCTCCCCGGAATAAAAGCTGACTGAGCTTCACAAATGCAAGAGTGCAAACACATTTTGAGTCTATTAGCAAGAATCTTTGAAATAATTTTATAAATCACATTACACAAGCTAATAGGTCTAAAATGGGAAATAGAAGTGGGGTGTTTGACTTTAGGAATAAGAGTAATCAGGGATTGATTCATACTTCTCAACATTTTCCCATTTTTAAAGAATTTAGAAACAGCAAAGCAAATATCCTTCTGCACAAATTGCCAAAAAAATTGGAAGAAGAAAGGTGTCATACCATCAGGACCAGGGGCTTTATGAGGATTCATTCCAAAAAGAGCATTTTTGATTTCAACTTCTCCCACTGGTAAGATAAGAACCTTATTCATTTCATTCGAGATTGATTGAGGGATTTCTGATAACGTATTGGGATCTGTGTGTGCTATCACCAAAAACAACTCGAGTAGTGTTGGTTACTTCCTTTTCAATCTCCACATCTCCTTTACATTTGGACCCATCTTTCCTAATCAACTCCGAAATAGAATTAGTCATCCTTCTTTGAGTAGTGACCGCATGAAAAAACTTGGTATTTTTATCCCCCTCCTTTAACCAACTGATCCTAGCCTTTTGACTCCAATAAATCTCCTCTTTCTTATAAGCCTCATGAAGGTCTAGCTTGAGTGCATCCCACCTATTCCAATCTCTAAACTCTTTCTGATCTCTCAAAGAGTTCAGAGATTCTTTTAATTCATCAATTTGGTTTGCAGAGTTACCAAGACAGGAATCATTCCATTTTAAGAGCTCAATCCTGCAATTTCGAACCTTGGCCTGAATTTGGAACAAAGGGGAACCAAGGCAATTCCAGTTCCAAGCTTCTTTCACAATGCTCTCACACCCTTCCTTTCCAGCCCATCTTCTATCAAATTGGAACCTTCTCTTAATTTTCCTCTTATTATCAGCCATATCATTCAATACTATTAAGCAATGATCAGAGGATGCTTTGAATTCCACATTAACCACAGCTTGAGGAAAAGAGACACACCACTCAGAAGAACCAAACACCCTATCCAACTTTTCCTCCACAAACCCCTCTCCCTGCCTATTATTAGCCCAAGTAAATATGTCCCCCACAAAAGGGATTTCTTTCATCTCCATTTCCCTAACAAACCAATTAAATTTGTTAAAACTCCACTCAGGCCTAATTCTACCCCCCTTTTTTTTCGAGGCATTGCACAGATCATTGAAATCCCCAGCAACAAACCACTTCTTCCCCCATTTGCCTTTTGCCTGCAAAATAAATTTCCACTGCTCAAATCTTTCCCTATCATCTGTGCTAGCATAGACAAAAACAGCCCAAATTCTATCATTGCTTCCTTCAATACTGAACTCAACCTCCACACAAAACTGGTTATGAACTGATTGATGAATACTCACTCTTTCAGACCAAGCAACCAAAAGCCCTCCTTTAATTCCAGTGGGATCAATAGCCATCCATCTATTATCAAATTTTAATTTTCTGCAAACAGTCCTCAGAAATGATTGCTTCTTTTTTGTTTCACAAAGAAAGATCATCTCAGGAAGGTGGAGTTTCCAAGACTCCTTAAGTTGGGAAACTGTACAGGGCCCTCCCAGTCCTCTACAGTTCCACACACATACCTTCATTGGTAACTTTGGGGCCATTTGGGGCTGGCTTCCTCCACCATTCTATCTTCAACAGAATCTGTTTTTAATTTCTTTTCCCCACCACAACTCCCTTGGTTATTACTAGAGCTTACCTCTTCATCCACTAGTTGTCTTCCCTTTCTTTTCCCACAAAGCACTCTATTTTCTTTATCCACAATCATTCCTTCAAAATGCTCTCCAGACCCACCCTTCCCACTATTAATTCTAGTCCATCTATTACCTTCCTTAGCCCCCTTATTCCTTTTCTCACCTATCTTCTGGTTTAGATTGGAAATATCCCCCAGAGGGATTCTAAGAGATACCGCTTGTTTTTGATTGACTCCTGATTGCACTCCAATCCCACTTCCCCCTTCTTTTATTTCAGCCTTCTCTCTTCCCTCAATGCTCAGAGCTACCTCATTTCTGTTACAGGTAAATTGGCCAGATTCATTCTGCACCACTTTACACTGGAACGAAGAAGATCCAAACCTACCACCCTGTTGGGATTGCAAACTGGTTCCCTCATCCCCCCTTTCCCTGCTCCCTTCTTCTTTCCTGGTTCCCATAATATTTGAACACCCTGCTTTCTCCCTCTCTTCTCCATCTCTAGGAAAATTACTGAAGGATTGGGACTTAACAGGAGAAAGATCATTTCTTTGTTTATTCAGGTTACCCTGCCAAGTTCCACCACGATAATCCTCAGATTTCAACCAGTCACCATATCTGCCCGGCTTCACCGACTGATTTTCAATATCTTTTTTCTTTGCAGAGCAGAATCTCTCCAAATGCCCTACAATTCCACAATAGAAGCATAATCCCTGGAGATTCTCGTACTTAAAATCGACCCAACGAGTTTCTCCTTTCAGTTTTAACGTAGTCCCTCTTAGCATAGGTTTGCTAATATCGACTGAGGCAAGAATTTTAATGAACCTCCCTCGAATACTCCCAGATTCCGACACAGTAACATCCTTTGCTTTTGGAAATATCTTCCCTATTTTAAACCCTACCTCCATGCTCATCCAGTGGGCTGGTAAATTCCACACTTGGACCCAAAGATCAATTCTATCAAATTTCTCTGTTTTGATGTTCATTCCCTCCTCCCATTCTTTGAGCACTATCATCTGATTTTCAAACGACCAGACTCTCCCATCAGCAACACGTCTTTTTTCGATTTCACTTTGGAACACGAACTGAAACATATTGAACCCTAATTCTCGGAGGATAAACGGTTTATCTAATGTCCATAAACCCTGCATTGTTTTTTTAATTCCTGTGAAATTAGCTTTTTTCGATCCCAAGACCTTCCCAAACAAACTTCTACAACACTCCTCCTTACTACCCACTATGTCATCTTCATCAATCTCAATCCCCAGGCTTTCCTCAGCACAAAGTGAGAACCTTTCCAGCTTCAAGGCAATATCACCCTCCATTACCAGAAATCCCCTAATCTTTCTCGCTGAAACAAACCAGGTTCACCTTACCTTGGAAGCAACTGAAACCAACAAACAAAGAAAAAGATTAGTAAACAACAAAAAGAGCTCGGAAGCACAGAGACGACAAGGAGAAAGGGAAAAAGGAAAGGACAGAACGAAGATGCAGAAACAGAATCCAAGTCCCAGAAACACCCTCAACCGCCACCTACACCACCCATCTCCAAGAACACTCAGCCTCACAAAGCTACTTCAACCAAACACCCCACAACCAGCAAAGCAAGAGAGCAGCAACACACTTAGCAAACATCAACCAAACTCAAACCCTTAGCACCTCGCAGCCGCTCACAGATGAATAGAACAGTAACCCTAGAAGCACTCTTCAAGGAGAGAGAAAGGAGCACTCCTCAGAATAGGAGACCGTATTTTTTGTGTTGATATCTAGTTTAGAGTATAAAATTTTATGTGTGGAAATCTTGTATGTCATAAGTTGGGATATGAATCCCCTACATTTTCACTCTACAAAGAGAATATATATATATATATATATATATATAGATAGATAATTGTAATTTTTTTGGGGGGAAGGAACTAGGGCCGTTGCCCCCTAAAAGTCAATCAAGATCTCTTATTCCATTTTATATTTCCATGTTATACTCTTATAAATTGCATAATGTCATTGGTACAAAAATGACGTAATCATGTACACAATAGCGAGGGGGAGAACATGAGCCCCGGGCCCCTTTTTCTTTATTCTTTTCACTTAATTTGATTAAGAAATAAAAAAAATCTAAGTTATAATTTATGTAAAAAAAAGTTCAATTTTGTGCGTTTGACACCCTATTTTCATGAGAAAATATTAGGAATGACCCAATTTTAAAGTCCATATATAATTTTAGCCTCACTTATTCAAAATGATCAAAAATAGCCCTTTTTATTGTTTTAACCCCAAAAATAGCCCTTATATTAAATTGAAGGCAAACTAATGTTTTTTAAAGGTTTTAAGGGCCGTAAAAATGGTATCATACCCTAGGTTTATTAAGAACTTTTAGTTAAATTTATTATATTTATGTAATTAACAATTGTTGAGGAGAATTTCTCCGAGAATATGGATCTGGACAATTGTCCAAAATGTACACCTTACAGGACCTATCGTCAAATTTTGACGATGTATGCACAAGATCACCAAGACAAGATAGCATATTGGAACAACCAATATGATGAAAAAGAACGTGTAGGAGCCGATAGGGAAACCTTGAGACACTGCCAAAAGAAAGCGGCATATTATATCAGTTTCTTTACAGTAAACCAGATAATATATGTCGATCTGATGAATCGCCAAGAAGAAGTCCATGAAAATACCCATCGGAATAATGATTCCTGATGGAGTACCAGAGTGGAACGAGATACTTCCGGACACATCAACGATCTCAAAAGATATTAGGGAAGTCCAGAAGACGGTGCAGAATTATGGCAACCGCCATATTCATTTACCTACACAAGTTCATCAGATCTAAAACCGGATGGAGACGATGGTGAAATATCAGAAGGAAACTCTCGAAATCCTTCATGATATTCAGAAACGAGTAAAGAGCTTGGAGGACAAACTGAGTTCTTCCAGAGGAAAGAAACGTATCTATTTCGGGACAATACCCTATTTACACAAAAGGGGAAACCAACCGAAGTGGTACGAAAAATGACGGACGATGAAAAGCTCATTGCTATCATCAAAGGAAAATCCATCATAAATTAAAAGGATTGATATGGAAAAGATAAATCTTAAAGATCTACATGACCTGGCAGAATCCTTCGCAGGATTAGGTATTGTAGATTTAAAGATGAACGCAGGAGATGGATCAGCTTTGGTTACCTATGACCCACAAGGTAAACCAATTCCACCACCGCCACCAGTAAATCCCAACGTCACAGAAAGTGCGGGTTCAAATCATGGAATCCAGGACGATAGAATGCATCACGTTGGAGATTTCACCACAGGAACAGAACCACTTTCAGGAACAGGAGCTCAACCACCTCTTACAGGAACTCGACTACCTTCTAGAAGGCCAAATGTTTATCAGACGCCTTATGGAAGATCGTATCTCGATCCGATACATCCATATGGGTTGATGCTAAATCTGGATATCCCATATTTCAAAAATCAAGAAGTCCTTATTGATGAATGGGCATCAGCTATGAGGATTGCAACAGGTACCCTCGATCTTACGAAAGAAGGATTCATCTTACTCGTTGAGATGAGTCTTGAAGGATCCATAAGGATTGCATGGGATATGACCGAAGCACATATGAAAAGCGTGGTCATAGCTGGAGAATCATTAAAAGGAATTGTCGATGATATGGCCAAATTATTCAAAATCCATTTTATTGGCACAAGCTACTTTGAGGGATTAGAAGAAGAAGAAAGAAAAAGATATAAACAAGCCCACTACAACCTTGAGTTGCATGATATTTGTCATATTGATGAATATATCAAGTTGTTCACCGAGTACCAATGGAAGTCTAAGATTGGAGACAAAGAAGCTTCACAGCTATTCTCTGCAAAGATTCCGAGTCCCTGGAGAGAAATGCTTATCAGAGAATACAAGGATGCAGTTGATTTGGATACAGTGGCTAGAAGGATGTCTTTCCTAAAAGCCAAGCTATCTGAATGGTGCTATCAAGCAGCACTATACCAGAATTACAAGAGATTACGAGGAATTAACAAAGCAGTTCCTCTATGTTGCGTAGACGATGATATCCCAACAGTGGTGGGAAGTCAACCATGGTGGTACAAGAAGAAGAAGGAGAGAAGCCATCCATACACTCGTGGAAGTCGCAACAAAAGAGGTAGGTCTTCATGGAGACCTAGAAGGTTCTGGTCAAAACAAAAAGCTCGAAGTTACAAATCAGGGCAAAGACCAGCACCAAGCAGGAGTAGAGCCTCATCATCAGGTTCAAATCAAGCAAGTACCAGCAGAACCACAGGAAAAGAACTTTCAGGCGAGCTCACACCAGAGCTAATGAAAGTTTCAAAGACTGTAATTGTTGGACATGTGGAGCAAGAGGGCATATCTCAACTGATTGCCCAAAAAAGCAAAAACGAGGAGTCAGACAGTTCGAAGCGACACCAAAAATTGAGGAAGCTGTCTACTATCAAGATCTTATACATGTGTATCAATTTGAGGGTATACCCTCAGATGAAAGCATCCATGAAGAAGAGATCTATTCTGATGATGGAAGTGACTTCAGCTCAGAATCAGAGTGAAGAAGAAATTCTTCAGCAGACGGTTAGGGAGGATATGTCGGGATTCCTCTCTCACACCACGGTTTCTCATAAAACTCTTATGAGAATTATGAAGGAAGATCCAAAGCTTCAAATTTATAATGGTTTTACAATTGGAGCGATGGAAAAGACATTGGATAAGATTGAGCTTTGTAATAGAAAACACCAAATTATCCACAAGATAACAACTGGAGAATTTGCCATTCCGATGGAGTTTACTGGTAACCTGATCGAGATACAGTTGGTCCCTTACAGAGAAATCCGGAAGATCAAAAACAGAATTAAAAGAGAAGTTGCAAACACACTCTCACGGATTCACATCAGAGCCATACGAGTCATTATTAAAGCAATATTCAAAGAAGGAATAGATTCGCCACTCAATCTTGCTATCTTTGACAAGAGAATCTCAAACCTCAAGGATTCATGCCTTGGGGCAGTTACAGAAAATTTGTATGCAGGAAAATTGGCATTTAATGTCTATCCTAGAATTGCATACAATTTAGGAGATCGAGATTTCAACAGAGTCCTAACCCTTCATCAAGATTTCAAAAGAGTCGATTTGATGAAAGAATGGAATAGACCTTACTCGATCACATACATGATTTCATATGCTCTCTCGAATACACATCATTCTGAGGTATTCCTGAGAAAGGAATTTATTGAAGTCCCAATAATCTTTGAGGACTTTGCCAGGGTGGTTCTACCAGAAATCATTGAGTCTCCAACTATAAATGAGATTGATATGACAATTCAAGATCAACCAGTCTTCAACAAAAGTCGAAGTCTCGGAGTTGAGCCACGAAGGATGTCTTTCCAACAAGACAAAATGATAAGCAGTAACCATTGGGAAGAAAAGAGACCAAGTACAGTTCAACACATTCCAGACGTTTTCAAAACACAAGGAGAGCTGAAATGTCCAGAAGGATGGAGATAAGTTGAAGTAATATTTGACATCACTCAAAAGGATAATATTTTTCCTTGTGATGTTCTATATTATCTCCAACAACCAATAGTTGGAATGTATCAAGGAACCTGAAGATATGTGAAATCGAGCTGACTATCTCAGGAGTAGCAGGGAAAATGCCAGAGCAGTTAATATTGGGGATTGAATTTCTTGAGGATCATAAACCTTGGGAAAGATTACAAGAAGGAATAGAATTCACAGTGGTTGATAAAAGATACAGAATCAGATGACCACTAGCCCATTCTCAATATACATTTCTATCGGAATGTTATATTCTGAATACAAGGCCGAGTATTTCGCCGCCTATATTAATTCAGGTGCTGGAATATGTACTGCAAAGCCGGATGTTTTTCCTAAAGAAATTGGAGAATATTTATTAGCTATTGCAGGAAGAGATTTCTCTAAAAGAATTCTTATTCTTAACAGAGAAATTAAACAAGCAGAAATCATGATCAGAGGCGCAGACGGTACCCCATGGTACAAAGTGAAGACGCCACCAATCTATTTCCATGACACATGAGCAGATGTTTTGTTAGGAAACAATTTCCTACAAATATTTAAGTGATTTACACAGGAAAATGAGACAAGATGACTTGTTTTCACAACATTGTGTGATCATAAGATCATTGTCTAGAGACTGCGGGAAGCATTTTACAGAAAAATGCCTATTAATTTTCGCAGCAAGCGTGGTGATGAAGCCAAACTTCGAAATCCAAAAATGATGGATAAAAGAAGATTTGGTGATGCCTTATTATCCTTTGGACAATATGGTTTGAAGCAAAAAGATACAAAGCGATGGGATAATAACTTGTATTCATTCAGAATACAAGGAGAAGAACGAGTACCTCCAGAGGCTATTGCAGAATTGATGATGAGCCTAATGGAGAAGCCACAGAGTAATGTTACCATAGAAGATCAAATACTCGAGGATATCAAAAAGAAGATCCAAATGAATTATAATGAAAATCCTTTGGCATGGTGGGATAAGAACAAGCTCAAAGCTTCCTTAAAAGTTAAATCAGGAAAGGAGTACGAGTTCGTGAGATTCAAACCAATCCTTATGAATCAGGAGGATCGTGAGGATATGCAGAAAACACTTAAGGAACATCTTGACCTTAAGTTAATTTTACCAGGAGTTTCTCCATACAACAATCTAGGATTTTTAGTCAGAAACCATGGAGAAATCAAAAGAGGAAAGCCAAGACTTGTTATTAATTACAAGGGAATTAATAACATTTTAGAGTTCGACGGATACTATATCCCAAGTAGAGAACATCTGGTTAAATGCATCAAAGGTGCCAAGATATTCTCAAAGTTTGATTGCAAATCTGGATTTTACCAGATTAAGATGGATGAAGAAAGCAAGAAGTTCACAACTTTCTCCACACCACAAGGACATTATATTTGGAACGTGATGCCTATGGGATTGGCTAACACACCCCAGATATATCAAAGGAAGATGGATAATATCTTCAAAGATTATTTCAGTTTCATGTTCGTGTATATTGATGACATTCTTATCGCATCAAAGAACATGAAAGAGCATCTCAAACACTTGGAAATATTTTCAGATGTTTGTCACAAGGAAGGATTAGTGCTCTCAGAGAAGAAGGCAGTAATTGCTACAAGACAGATTGAATTTCTCAGAATTGAAATCGATGAATCTGGAATCATCCTACAAAGTCATATTGTAGAAAAGATAGAAGGATCTCCAGATACACTAAAAGACAAGAAACAACTTCAGAGTTTTCTTGGAGTTGTTAATTTTGCTGGAATGTTCATAAACAATCTGGCACATTACAGGAAGGTGTTTAGCCCATTACTCAAAAAAGATGCAGTATTCAAATGGGAGGATGAACATCAAAAAGGAATTAAGCAACTTAAAGAAGTTGGCAAAAAGCTTCCAAAACTTGCAATTTCCACAAGATGAAGATGAACTGGTTCTATACACAGATGCTAGTGATTATTGGTGGGCAGCTGTAACGACCCAATTTTATGAAATTAAAGTATTCTAAAATATTATTAAGAAAACACGAATTTATAAATTAAAGTGATGCCAATAATTATCAAAAAAGTTTATTTAGAATTTTAATTCTTAAGAAAAAAATAAAATGATAACAATAATAATAATAATAATAATAATAATAATAATAATAATGTTATTACATCTTCCAAATTAAATATCCAACAATTATTCCAAGCATAAATCGGAAAAAAAATTAAAGACATAAAATTTACTCCGATCATAATTATTTAAAATATAAATATATCATGATTTATACCACCATCCACAACATCATATCTTTAGCCGGATTCCTCAACCTGAAAGTCATGATAGTAATAGGGGTGAGCTTCATCTCGCTCAGTAGGGATATATTTGTTAATATTTAATATAACATGAAAAACATTCACATAATTACAACAGTAAATTCATTAATTTCCTCTTTTTCATCTGACTGACCAGTTACTGCATATAGCATTGCGGGTTCACCCCGAATATACGTTTGATCCCGGACCCTTTTCATGGCCCCTAGCTTATATGAATTTATTTCATTTTGACATATATTGCAATCAATGAAGTACAATCATGAAACATTAAATAAAGACAAATAATATAGAAATCCCTATCTTAATAATCACAGATATTCGATATAGAAAAATGAATAGTAAAAGTCCTAATCCTCGACCTCCTCGTTTTCAACATGAATTAAAATTATATAATTAATATGTGATTTTAATAAATCAAACTAATTAATGAAAGACTTTGTGAAAAATATTGAAAAGGGCTTGTGATATGTGAATATATATATATATATATATATGAAACTTGAAGTAGAAAAATACTTATACCTTATAATTATTAGAAATGTGGTGTAAAATTGTGTATGAAATTACATATATTTATAGTAGTTAATTCTAACCCCTAAACCTCTAACCTAAATTAGCCCCTAATAATTATCCCCTAAGTCCCCTAAAAATAACCCCTAACCTAACCCCTAAAATAACTCCTAAATTAACCCATATTATTTCTTTTTTAAAAAAAAATTGGGATATTACATACTATCCCTCTTAATAAAATTTCATCCTCGAAATTCGTTAATTCAATAAATTTTCGGAAACAAAAATATTTTTTTACACGAGGAGTTCTTTATCTAATACTTTTAATAAAAATGACGACTTGAATTCATAAAATGTAATTCTAAAATATGATAATATAATATGACATTTTGAATAGCATGACATAATAAATTGCATACCTTGAGAAATCCGATGAGATATGATTGAGGTGGATGTCACTAGACTATTTTCTCTTTAAAATATTTGAAAGACATTTTTTTCTAAACGAGTCTACAGAACCGTAGACCTGCTCTGATACCACTTGTAATGACCCAATTTTATGAAATTAAAATATTCTAAAATATTATTAAGAAAACACGAATTTATAAATTAAAGTGATGCCAATAATTATCAAAAAAGTTGATTTAGAATTTTAATTCTTAAGAAAAAATAAAATGATAATAATAATAATAATAATAATAATAATAATAATAATAATAATAATAATAATAATAATAATAATAATATTGTTATTACATCTTCCAAATTAAATATCCAACAATTATTCCAACCATAAACCGGAAAAAAAATTAAAGACATAAAATTTACTCCGATCATAATTATTTAAAATATAAATATATCATGATTTATACCACCATCCACAACATCATATCTTCAGCTGGATTCCTCAACCTGAAAGTCATGATAGTAATAGGGTGAGCTTCATGTCGCTCAATAGAGATATATTTGTCAATATTTAATATAACATGAAAAACATTCACATAATTACAACAGTAAATTCATTAATTTCCTCTTTTTCCTCTGACTGGCCAGTTACTGCATATAGCATTGCGGGTTCACCCCGAAGATATGTTTGATCCCGGACCCTTTTTATGGCCCCTAGATTATATGAATTTATTTCATCTTGACACATATTGCAATCAATGAAGTACAATCATGAAATATTAAATAAAGACAAATAATATAGAAATCCCTACCTTAATAATTGCATATATTCGATGTAGAAAAATGAACAGTAAAAGTCCTAATCCTCGACCTCCTCGTTTTCAACATTAATTAAAATTATGTATTTAATATGTGATTTTAATAAATCAAACTAATTAATGAATGAATTTGTGAAAAATATTGAAAAGGGCTTGTGATTTGTGAATATATATATATATATGAAACTTGAAGTAGAAAAATACTTATACTTTATAATTATTAGAAATGTGGTGTAAAATTGTTTATGAAATTACACATATTTATAGTAGTTAATTCTAACCCCTAAACCCCTAACCTAAATTAGCCCATAAGTCCCCTAAAATTAACCCCTAACCTAACCCCTAAAATAACTCCTAAGCAACAGTTCTTACAAAAGCCACACCAGGCGGTGAAATGCCATGCAGATATTGCAGCGGTCTTTTTACAGACAGTGAAACAACTCGGTGGCATATAAATGAGAAAGAATTCTTTGCAGTCAGAAAGGCTTTCAAAAAAGGGCCTTTAATTCTACTGGCTAAAAAGTTTATCTTAAAAATTGATAATTCAAGTGTTAAAGCTTTTCTGAAAAACAAAATTGAATCAAAACCAGAAAAAGCTAGAATACTTAGATGGCAAGCTGAATGTCAATATTATGATTATGATATTGTCATTATAAAATCTCATGAAAATATTCTTGCAAATTTTTTAACAAGAGATGGAGGGAATTGAAGCTGATTCCATCCTCATAGCCTCAAGACATCTTGGGGACCAGCTTGAAATGCTACTCCGAGAATTCGATACTTTGGTCATCAATGCTGATTTGGCCGGGAAATTACAAAGAAATGATCGGGACAAAGTAACCGATCGAATACGAGCACGTGTCTGGTCTCACTTCAGTTGAGAACGACATTTCAAGGGCCACTCCTCTGGGCCGCTAATAAGAAAACAGAGCGTTTAGAGCGCAGGGCTCCCCAACCTGTAGCAGAGGATTCCAGTACCTCTAGCACAAGTCCTAAGCTGGCAGAAATGTTGGCCCAAGGAAAAACTGATACTCCGGAGTCAAATCCCGAGTTATCACATCAACCCAGCACGTCCGGGGTAAAGAACGAAGAGATCAATCTTAGGCCTATGATGGGTAATTATAAGGTTGATACTAACGAGTTTAAAATTTCTTCCTCTTGGTAGGAATATCAGGCAAATTGGGAGAAACTCATCACAAGGCAAGGGATATCTCCAGAAAAAATAAAGATAGATATTTCTGGAAAATATCCAAGGGTATGGATGCTTCCAAATTCCAACCCACAAGAAGTGAAATGGTGGTATGAGTTTGGGGCTTTGGCCTCTATCTATATAACTTCACCAGTCTTCCCGGAGATCAAGCAATTGCCAAAATGGATCTAGGAGGCGGTTTACGAGTGTTGGTCAAATAATGATAGCTTGAAACGAGGGGATACCTTCGAACTGTATTTCATAAGTGCAGCTCCAGAACCCGTCGGAAAAGGTGGTCATGAAGCCTTTCATTACATCAGACTTCGCCGAGCAGAAGAAAGAGCCTTCAAAAATATCAAGGAGGCAAATTCAGAAGAAGTACAATTAGCCATGACCTTCACTGAAGATCAGATTACAACAAGAAAGGCATGGGGATTGTGGGTCTGTCTTACTGAGATGGACAAAGTCAAGTTTCCGTTCACGTTTTATCAGAATTCAGTGAACGGATCATTCTTGTTGAATACCATGATAGGAAAAACTACAAGATTTGCAGAAGACCTGTTCGAAAAGAAAAGAAATCTTTTGTGGAAAAACAAGCTGTCGGAGAGTAAAGAAACTTGCCGGAAATATTATAATATGGCTCATATTGGCCATTGGGAAAATCGGGTTTGCCCCGAGTACCAGAAGGAACCAGAATTTGGCAAAGGATTCCGATCAAAAGTCGATCGGAGAAGACCCATCGACGGCAGAATTGCTACAAGACAGATTGAATTCCTCAGAATTGAAATCGATGAATCTGGAATCATCCTACAAAGTCATATTGTAGAAAAGATAGAAGGATCTCCAGATACACTAAAAGACAAGAAACATCTTCAGAGTTTTCTTGGAGTTGTTAATTTTGCTGGAATGTTCATAAACAATCTGGCACATTACAGGAAGGTGTTTAGCCCATTACTCAAAAAAGATGCAGTATTCAAATGGGAGGATGAACATCAAAAGGAATTAAGCAACTTAAAGAAGTTGGCAAAAAGCTTCCAAAACTTGCAATTTCCACAAGATGAAGATGGCGGTTCTATACACGAGATCTTTAGTGATTATTGGTGGTATTTATGTGACCCAATTTTATGAAATTAAAGTATTCTAAAATATTATTAAGAAAACACGAATTTATAAATTAAAGTGATGCCAATAATTATCAAAAAAGTTTATTTAGAATTTTAATTCTTAAGAAAAAAAATAAAATGATAACAATAATAATAATAATAATAATAATAATAATAATAATAATAATAATAATAATAATAATAATAATGTTATTACATCTTCCAAATTAAATATCCAACAATTATTCCAAACATAAATCGGAAAAAAAATTAAAGACATAAAATTTACTCCGATCATAATTATTTAAAATATAAATATATCATGATTTATACCACCATCCACAACATCATATCTTTAGCCGGATTCCTCAACCTGAAAGTCATGATAGTAATAGGGGTGAGCTTCATCTCGCTCAGTAGGGATATATTTGTTAGTATTTAATATAACATGAAAAACATTCACATAATTACATCATACCTTTGTAAACATAGTTGAGTGTTTAAAATTTCTAGAGTGTTTTTCAGTTTTTTTTTTTGTTTTGTTTTGTTTTCTAGGGTATATGTAAGGGAGTGCAAGCCTCATATATGATAGGCTAAACAACTTTTCTCCTCCCAAAAGGATATTACTGTTGTAATAAGTTTTGCTTTAAGTTCTTAATAAATAAAGGCTTTTTGTTCAACATGTGTTTATGATGTTCTATTAATTCATCCTGTTTAAGAATTACTTTTATGCCTGAGTAGGAAACAAACCAAGGTTGTGCTGAACAGTTGCTGAAGGAGGCGAATAACTTGCAGATCATCTTCCCTGAGGGTTGAAGTTGAACAGTGAGGAGTTGTTTGTCAAAAGATCTGGGGGCAGTAATTTTCCGACTGGCGGTATTGCGAACCATCTCACCCGGTGCTGTTTTGGTCAAAGAAAGTATGAATTTTAAGGGATTAGTTAATTTTACGAAAACATGTCGGGCCTGATATGGTCGTAATGGACTATTTCCATTTTCACCTATAAACCTTTGTTTGGAACTGATAACATAGATCATGAAATCTTTCAAGAGTATGCCCTGTTAATTTCATCGGCTGGAAACCTGACATGATCCATTTAAAACCTCTGAATAAGAGACTGGATCTAAGTAGGTAACAAAGGCACAAATGAAACAGGTGACAGAAATTGAAAGTGTTCATGTTCTGTGATATCTGGAACGAATTTAATCAGGTTTCCTTATTTGTTATAAAGGATATAATGGTAACTTCAATGAATAATTAATTCTTTTTTAATAAGGAAGGCCAAAGTTGTAACTGAAACATAAAAAGAGGCCATTCTTGATTTTACCCCTATTTTCATGGGCTGGTTATGCTATTGCATGTACAATGACATGTATTGATACCAATAAAATATATATATATATATATATATATAGTATCTGAATTGACTAGATCCGTTTCATATAAGTAGTTTCGTAGGCGGTGGTAATTATAACAACGGGAAAAGTGGTGTCTTGAATTGAATATGGAAAAGAAAAGGAGTGGGGTGGCCGGGTGGGGTTGGTGGTTACTGGTTAGAATAGTAAAAAGTTTATTTATTTCCTATTTTTCCTTGACATTAATTATTGATAGCAACTAGTTATCTTTTTCTTAATTTATTGGTGTTCAACTGCGATAATGGGAGGCATAATCAATGGACTCAGTTTTAATCACAACCATTTCCCCAATTAAAGATTCTCAATATATCAATGTCAAATAAAGAACAAGAAAAAGATGAGGTTTTAGCAGGTAGGGTGATCATGGTGCGGTTGGACAAATTTTTTAATATTTTCAAATCAAATTGCTAAGTCCGGTTTGGCTATAAATTTGATTTTAGATTGCGGTTTTTTAGAATAAAACAAATATGTGGTTTTCAATGATTTTGGGCAATTTTGCGCTTGTAATGTATAATAAAAGAATAATATATAGAATAGTTAAATGAGCAAAAACAAACTTATCAAATCGATAACTAAAAATTTAAGGATATGTTGTTGTTTCAATTGAATATAACAACTTCAATAATATATAATAGTGAAATATAATATATATAGTCTTCAATATTTTAGTTGCCAAAAAAAAAAAAATTCAACATTTCAATCTCCAAGTTAACAAATTTCCCAACATAAATATCAATATATAATTTACATCCATAATAAAGACAATTAGGGTCTATGAAATATAACTAGATGAACAACAAAAAATGAGGGAAGACAACTCACTAACCTAGGATTTTTTTATTATTTTTGATGTATTAACAAATATATTATAGTTCGAGATAAATATACTAATATTTATAGCTTATATATATATATATATATATATTATTCTACTTACAGTGCAGTCGGTGTGATTTGAGACCTCAAATTGTAATTGCACCATCCTACATGGTGCGGTTTAGTTAGAACATATTGTTAGTCCAAGTGGCTACAATAATCTAGAGGGGGTGAATATATTATGCCGATTTTCCGAGTTTCGCCCTCTTTTTCGAATGAATAAGCAATGATAAGAATGAAGGTGCGGGAAAATAAATAACACACGTTAATTTATAGAGGTTTAACCCACCTAGGGCCTAATCATCTACCACCCCAGTATCTTCGGGATGGATTTCAAAAAGAAAAAAAGATTTTATTAATAATTACCAAAATTATTACAACTTCGCCTTCAAGAGTACCACACTCTTCTTACAACACCTCTTTGAAAATTACCACAATCTTCCTAGAAGATTACCACAATCTTCTAGTAACGGCACCTTGTGAAGATTACCACAATCTTCCAACTTGAAGAGCACCAAACTCTTCAACACCTCGAAGAGCACCAAACTCTTCCACAAGAAGATTACCATAATCTTCTTACACCTAACACCTAAGATCACCCAAGTATGCTCTTACTACAAGAACACTCACAAGGATATTTTGTGTTGACTGACGAACACAAATTCAAGATTACACCTCGATAATGAAGTATACAACTTTGAAGCGCAAGTGTAATCAAGAATCAAGCCTAGACCTCAAGATGTGAAAGTGAAATACTTAGGCTCTAAATACAACAAGAATGTTAAATGTGAAAGCTTAGAGAAATTTGCAGATTTTCTTGTTGTGTTGTTTGCTTGTGTTATATATCTTGTGTCTTCAAAGTCTTCTTTTATTTATAGGAGAGTCTTCAAGATTTGATCTCAAACATAGGCTCATCCATCTTCACTTTTGTCTACAAAAAGAAGATCACAAGATGTACAAATAATGTATAAAAATGATAAAGTAAATCTTGCTGATAATGGATTGTTAACGGTTTGAATCTGCTGTAAAAAATAACATAGGTTGACCGGTCGACCTTAAGAAATTTTGAACGTTAAAAAGTAAATCAGAGATTCAGACACAGAATGAGGGGGGGTTCGACCGGTCACCCAGGGGTTCGACCGGTCGGCCCTCCATTGGACCAGTCCAACCTCATTTTTTTCTAATACAGAGAGTTCTGTTTCAGAATTCTCTCTTTCAGATACCGGTCAACCTATAGTTCGACCGCTCGACCTCATGCATGGGGTTTTCAAACGCCTCGTTTCTGTTTTAAAAATTAAACTTCAGATACGGTCGAATACGAAACAGAAGTGTTGTCCATTTTTTGTCAAAAATAAATTTCAAGAAATACTCCGAAAAATTAGTAAAAACATTTTAAATCATTTGGGAGTATTTGGACAACATTTAGGAACATTGTTTTGGTGTAAAAACATAGCTAAACAAAATCATCAAAAACATGACAAAAACATTTATCTAACAAACTCCCCCTTTTTGATGGTTACAAACCAAAACAATTTTAGGAGATCGAATTTTAAAACAAAATACATTTTTCCGGTCTAAATCAACAATCCATTTTAAGCAACATTTATCATAAGCAAAAACACAAGGATAAGAGCAAAGATTTTTCAAAAACAATTTATATAATCTTCCCCTATCAACATGCTCAACAAGAGTAAGTATAGAAGCAAACAACTAAAAGCTAAAAGCTTAGCTTTTACAATATAAGCTTAAATTTCATAAGCTTAGAAGCTCCCTGTCAAAGAGACATCATTAGACAAGTATAAAAGTCCATAATACATCAAATGGACTAAGTATCATTCACAACTTTTGGCTTTTAAGAGCCATAGCTTATAGTTTTTTTCGCGAGCTTATTTTAGTTTCTTTGAGCGTATGAGCGTATTTCCTGTTCCTCCCCCTTTGAAATCACCAAAAAGAATGTTAGCACGAAAAAAACATCAAATAATCATATCAAAGTGCGCAATTGAACCGATTTATCGAGCTTAAGATCATGAAGTTTAAAATTCCAAAAGCTAAGGGAAAAGTCGCTAATATAACTTGTAAAAGCTCATTTGATAGACAAAACATGATCTCTATAAACTTAAAAGACTTTTGAAATTGAGAGAGTCATGTAGGTGATGAATTTTTCATAGAAACATTTTGTCAAACAGCGTGCGACGAATAAGATAAAAGATGTATATAACCTTTGTAATTGCAATTAAGCCAAAATTTTCATCACCAAATACAATAACAATAATCAATATGCTCATCACAAATATATATGAATTATATCAATACATTAACATAAAACCAAGTTCTCAAGGGTTCAACCCAATTTAGATGAAGGAGAAGAATTCTTACCAATTAATCGATAAAGATGAGCAATGATGATGATAAACGAGCAATATGAGGTCCAAGATATAAAAATTATACAACAAAATTCATTTGGAGTGAATTGTGTGTGAAAATTGCAAAGGGGCTCGAGTTTAGAAGAAAAAGATCAAAAAATGACACTGTGAAAGACAAAGACTTATTAATCCTGCAAAACTCATTGGTCGATCGGTCCCTGGACGTGGTCGGTCGGCCGAGTCGAACCCTTCTAAACAATCGATCGAATTTTGAACCAAAAATCTAAACACCCCTAAGTTTTAAAAACATGCATATAGCAAACATAGACCTCATTCAGTATGCATTATGCCTAATCGAGCTCGTATTGAAGCAAAAGACTTGGCAGATAGCGGTTTGGTAAAAATATCCGTGAGTTGATCTTGAGACGGAACAAAATATATCTCAGTTTTTCGTTTTGAAACACAATCCCTTAGAAAATGATGTCGAATCTCAATATGTTTAGTACGGTTATGATGAGCCGGGTTTTGAGCAATATTTATAGCGGACATGTTATCACAAAAAATAGGAACATTTTCAAAAGAACATTTGTAATTCGCTAAGGTTTGTTTAATCCAAAGCAATTGAATACAACAAAAGACCGCGAAAATATATTCGACTTCGGCCGTTGAAAGTGAAACACAATTTTGTTTCTTTGAAAACCAAGACACTAGGAAATCGCCTAAAAATTGACATGATCCGGAAGTACTTTTGCGATCATCAATATTTCCCGCATAGTCTGAATCACTATATCCTTGAAGAGAAAATTTTTCATTCTTTGGATAAAATAAACCATATTGAATAGTGTCTTTCAAATATCGAAAAATCCTTTTAACGATACTCATATGAGATTCTTTGGGATTGCTTTGAAAACAAGCACTTAGGCATACGGCATGAAGAATATTGAGTCTATGAGTGTAATAAAAGTTGAAGAACATACCTCGAATTTGTTTATCAACCAATATGTCTTTCTCAATCTTGGCACTTCATGATGTAGATGGCCATGGATAAGTATATGATCATTTGCTCCTTAATACCAAAATATTTCCTGCAAAATCTTGACCAAACATCTTGCACAAGAGCATAATAATAATGGATAATATAGACAATATTGATATAAACTATCCTAGAAGTTGGACAAGTAGCACTACTATGCTTTTTGTAGGAAACAACAAAAGTTTGATAAAATAAGTGCTTATTGAAAATCTATTCAAGGTCTCTTTTTGAATTTTGAAAAACCGAGAGTATATAGTTGAGACCTCGATTTTTAATAAATATTTTGAAAAAGAATTTTTTACAATCAAGAGAAAAAAATGACATGAATAATAAAATGCATAATTCAAGAAATAGATAAGAGTTACCAATTTCTCCATTGCCAAGGGTTTGTCATTCTCATTGTTGAATATATCTTCTTCTTGAAACACGACTTTGTTGATAATATCTCCTCGTTCGATCATATGGCGTGATCATTTGTTGTCTATTTGACAATTTAAATTTCCTTTGATTTTTGTTGCGCCAAGTTCCTAACATGAAATTTTCTTGTGGTACCCTTAAGTGTTTGGGTCCTTTGGGATTAGCACTGAGACTTTTAGGTCTCCAATAATAATTTGAGTTATTTCTAGCCCGACAAGTATTTATTGTGTGACCACTTTTACCACAATAAAAACATGTAATAGTTCTAGAAGCATAATGATTAACATGCATATAGACTTGGTTCTTTTTCTTATCATTAATAACATCAGGCTTATAACCAAGTCCTAGTTTCAAATGATCACAACGTTGAACATCAAGAATTTTGGTCATTTTATCGGTACTCAAGTTAAACTTTAACATATCTTTTTTCATGCAATCAATATCCTTAACAAGAGTACTATTATCTTATCTTTTTCAAGGTTTCTAACCTTATCAATAGTAACATCATGAGCAATAGTAAGAGATTCATAAGAAGAATGCAAACTATCCTTTTCATTTTTCATGATGTTGAATTACTTTTTCAAATTTTTGTATTTAAAGAGCAAGCTTTGAAATTCATTTTGAAGCTCATCAAAATCATTTTGCAACTCATCATAATCATCATGCAATTCATTACTAAAAGAAATAGAAAGTTAGAGCGTACCTCATTGTCTTCTTTAATGCCCATTAGACATTGCTCGTTTTCCTCATCATCGGATATAAGAAGGTCATCCCATGTTGTTGGTTCGGCTTTGGCCTTCAGGGCTTTGTGAAAGTGCTTTTTCTTTCTTTGTTCTTCTTTCTCTTTTGGACAATTTGCAATATGGTGTCCGGGTTTTCCGCATCTAAAATAAGAATTGTCTCTTGTTTTTCTTTCCTTGTTTTTATTTACAAATTTTGTAAATTTTCTAATAAGTTCCACATCTTCATTTTCATCTTCTTCTTCATCTTCCTCGTCATTAGAATAATAGTTTTTCGATTTTGAGGCAAGACCTTTTGGAGTTGATCCCATACCCGGTTGAGAAGGTGATGCCTTTAAGTTACTCCATTCATTGATACAAAATTCATAGATGAGAAGATTTCCAATAAGCTCATCAAAATTTAGAGTTTCCAAATTTTGAGCTTCCGTAATAGCGGTAACCTTTTCGGACCAAGAGATGGGAAGAGCATTAAGAACCTTTGTGACCTTATCCTCTTCGGAAATAATTTTTCCAAGTGCAATAAGAGGATTTACAATATTGTCAAGCCTTTCAACCATTTTAGAAACATTTTCACCAATGTTTATAATGAAATTTCGAACTCTTTGACCAACATGGTCTTTCGAGCTTGTTTCACTTTCTTTGTGCCTTCATAGATAACTTCTAATTTTTCCCAAACATCATGAGCGGATCGAATACCTCTAATACGATTCCGTAGCGGTAAGAGAACAATGAAGAATGTTAAGAGCTTTACCGTTTAAGGAGAATATTTTCTTGTCTTCATCATCAAACTCCTTGAGGCCTTTGGGGATTTGAGTTCCGTCTTCCTTTTTCTTCATTGGGATGGATACTCCGTTTATAAATGTGTTCCAAATATCGAATCCGCAACCTTTCTGAGATCTGGATTCATCAACTGAAGGTTAAGGAATAAGATATACACAAGACAGCTTTTAGGATCCAGTATGGACATTATGAGTTCACAGTGATACCCTTTGGACTTAGTAATGCTCCAGCTGTATTTGTGGATTTGATGAATCGAGTTTTTCATCCGTACTTGGATCAATTTGTGATTTTATTCATAGATGACATATTGGTGTACTCAAGGGACAATGAACAACATGAGAAGCACTTTGGCATATTATTGGAGACTCTTCATCAAGAGAAATTATACGCAAAATTCAAGAAGTGCAAGTTTTGGCTCGATCGAGTAGTCATTTTGGGACATGTAGTTACAACGAAAAGTATTGAAGTCGACCAAGCAAAAGTTGAAGCTGTGGAAAAATGGTTGGCTCCTACGAACGCCAGTGAAGTACGTAGTTTCTTGGACTTGCAGGATATTACAGAAGGTTTATCGAAGGTTTTTCGAAAATAGCAGGACCGATGACGCGACTCACCAGAAAGGGTGATGAGTTAGTCGCATGGGTTTAGTATAATAGAGTGGTCTGTTTGACCTATAGTAGGCATTGCAGGCCGTAAATAGTGAATTGACACTCATGGGCTGCTCAATATTGGTTTGGGCTTCATTGCCCAATTGATAATAATCGGACCCAATAAAGAATATTCATGAGCGAATAATTAAATAAAACAAATATAATTACAATTTTAACCTCCAACAAAAAGCTTTTTCGAAAAAAAAAAATTTAAAATGGTTTATTTAATTTAAAATTTATATTTGAATTTATCTTCAAAAATCTAAACTTTTGGTAGGACTAAACTTGAATAAATATATGTATTTTTATTTAATTTAGTAATATATTGTCTTGCAAATGTTTTATATATTGTTGGAAAAGTTGTGAAGGAAATTGCACATTTGGGATGCAATTTTCTTGGGAATTCAATTGTCTAACGATAAAAGTAAAAGTGGATTATTGTTCTACTCCGTGAGAATGTCAAAATCGATTATTTGTTTGTCCAAAATGATGTTTGGATGAAGAAGAAATTAAATTTTAAAGTGGAGTATTGAAATTAATTTATAAAGAAGAAAACATATGTTTGTCTTCTTGGAAAGGTAGGTTTGTCCCACATTGGAAAACAAAGGCTTATGAGACTAGTATATATAATGTTACCTTTTAGTAAGGTGTAAGATTAAATTGCATAGAGACTCTCTCTACACGCGCGCCCGCAGGGGGGTGCAAATCACGGTCTGGTTCGGGCTCCGAACCACTGACTTGTGTGCGAGCGCGACCTTCGTACACGAATGTCGCACCAAAATCGAGCCACATAGTCTAGCCTATGTTTTGCAGATTTATTTTTTAATTTTTGAAATTTAAAATCTGTAATATAACAGATTTTATTTGAATTTAAAAATAATCTGTAACAGCACAAAATTAATTCCTATAACCTGCAAATTAATATCTGTAACAACAATATTTGTAATTGTTGTGTAACAACAGGTTTGAATTGTTGTGTAACAGCAATAGACTTAATTTCTCAGATATGTTTTCAGCTCTATAAATAGCTAAGTTTCCAGCAATCTCAAACACACTCAACATATCTGCATTTTATCATTCTCTGCATATTGTTCTGTATTCCTCTTGGCCTCCTGCATTTTTGGTGATAGAGTTCAGGCATTCCTTCAATTCGCCGGGTAATAGGTAATCCGATTTTTCCCATCTTATCCTAGGAAACAGACGAATAGGGGACAAATCTATTTTAAGGATAGTGTGTTGAACACTCGATTCGGGCCATTTTATGTTTATGCAGATTCTGTAATTTCATTTATTCAAAGTTGTATTCCTGCAATTTCATTTAAATTCAGTTTTTGATTATTCCAGATTATATAAACCGTACTGCGATTTTTGCCAACAAACTTAAAACAACAATTCAAACCTTATTTCCAGTACAATTTATTGAACGGATTATTTGCAATTTTCTGCTACGTTTAAGAACTTTGAATTTTCTGTAGTGCAAAACCAGTATTAGTCAGTTGACTGTTTCTTTTATAAAATAGGGTTGCTTCTTGTTTTTGCTATTCATAATTACTGGAGCATGCAAATTTTGAAAGAATCCATATAAGTCTTATTTTGAGTTTTAGTGCAGATTGGTTGGTTTTGCAAATCAAAAATCAAAGTCAAATTGGTTATTAATCAAATGTTTTGCATGCCTAATATTGGATAAAATCTTTCCAATTGATATTCTATTTGTTGCCTTAAAAATTCTTTTCGAATTCATTCTGTACAGTTCAGGATATTCATTAAAAATTGGTTACTGTAATTGATTTTTCGAATTTCAATTTCAATTTGATTTTCATTATATTATGAATTCTGTAATGATATTCAATTGAGGTTTAATAACTATTGTTTGTTGTGTTGGTTCGATTATTTTGGACTAAGATAATAATACCCGTGTTATTTTAGAGTGGAAGGAAATTGTTTTGGACCATTAATATAAAAAGTGGAACAATTTTAAAAAATTTGTTCTTGTCGGATTTGTTCCGATTAATCGAAGTACTAAACTTTGATCTATATTTCAAAAATGGCTTGAATTCTGGAGTTCTGATTAGTGCAAATGAGACAAATGCTACACCTAATCCAGTGGTTAACCCGGTTGTGCCTCGGATGGTGGCGAACCCCACCGTTAATGTGCCAGTGAATCATGCTGAAAAACTGGAGAAATTCAATGGCTTGAATTTCAAACGTTGGCAACCAAAAATGTTGTTTTACTTGACTACGTTGAACCTAGCAAGGTTCTTGACTGAAGATCCTCCAAAGTTGAGTGAGGATGAAACAGATGTTCAAGCCGCTCATGCGGTTGATGCTTGGAATCGTGCTGATTTCTTGTGTAGGAATTATGTAATGAATGGATTAGCAGATCCGCTGTATAATGTTTATAGGTCTAAGTGAACTGCTAAAGAATTGTGGGAATCTCTTGACCACAAGTATAAGTCTGAGGATGCAGGGGCTAAAAAATTTATTGTTGGCCGATTCCTAGACTTTAAAATGATTGATTCCAAGTCTGTAATTAGTCAAGTGCAAGAATTTCAGGTGATTATACATGATATTCTTGCTGAAGGAATATTTTTGAGTGAAACTTTCCAAGTGGTTGCAATAATTGAAAAATTGCCACCAGCTTGGAAAGATTTCAAGAACTATCTGAAGCACAAACGAAAGGAGATGAACGTTGAATGACTGATTGTTAGGATTCGAATTGAAGAAGATAACAAAGGTTCTGAAAGAAAATTATTCATTCATGTGGCTGCTAAAGCCAATTTGTGGATCATGGCGAAAGCTCTAAAGGAAAAAAATCGGGAAAACTGGTAAATGATTCAATAATTGGGGATCAAAAAGAGGCATTTCCAAGAAGAAATTCGAAGGAAAATGCTTCAATTGTGGTGGCAAGGGTCACAAGGCTTTTGATTGCAAGAAACCGAAGGAGAATTAGGAGGCTAACATGGTTGATCACATGTCTCAAGAAGTGTCAGATATGAACCTGGCTGCAGTGATCTTCGAGGTGAACTTTATAGGTTCAAAACCGAAATAATGGTGGATTGATTTTCTGGTGCTACTAGGCACGTGTGTTCTGTCAAAGAAATGTTTAGTTCCTTTGAACCAGCTGAAGACGGCGATAAGTTGTACATGGGAAATTCAACTACTTCAGAGGTCAAGGGAAAAGGAAAAGTGGTTCTGAAGATGACATCCGGGAAGGAACTGTCTCTTAATAATGTGTTGTTTATACCATACATTCGTAAAAATTTGGTCTGGTTTGCTTTTAGATAAGCATGGTTTTTGTATTTTTCTCAAAAAAAAGCATGGTTTTTGCATTGTTTTCAAGTGAGGGGTTGTTACTTTGTTGAAAACTGGGATGTTTGTAGGCAACGGTTATGCTTCTGATGGGCTGTTTAAGCTCAATGTAATGGTTGTTAAACCAAAAGATAATGAAATGAAAAACTCTTCTATTTACTTGCTTGAGTCTTCCAATTTGTGGCATGGTAGACTAGGACACTTTAATTATGATACTTTACGTAGATTAATTAACTTGAATTATATACCAACATTTCATATTGATTCCAAGCACAAGTGTGAAACTTGTGTTGAGGCAAGGTTAACAAGGACATCATTTAAAAATATTGAAAGAAATAATGAACCACTGGATTTAATTCACACCGATGCATGTGATTTAAAATCGACACAAACACATGATGGAAACAAGTACTTCATTACTTTTATAGATGATAACACAAAGTTTTGTTATGTGTATCTTCTTAAAAGTAAAGATGAAGCTATAGAGAAATTTATTCTCTATAAAAATGAAGTAGAGAATCAACTCAATAAGAAAATTAAGGTATTAAGAAGTGACCGTGGATGTGAATATGAATCACCTTTTACTGAATTCTGTGCCCAACACCGAATTAGACACGAAACAATAACACCTTATTCACCTGAACAGAATGGCATTGCAGAACAAAAAAACCGTACACTTAAAGAAATGATGAATACCAGGTTATTAAGTTCTGGTTTGCCTCAAAACATGTGGGGGGAAGCAGTCTTGACAACTAATTACCTTTTAAATAAGGTACCCCATAAGATATTAGACAAAAGCCCTTACGAGCTATGGGATGGAAGAATGCCATCCTACAAATACTTACGAGTGTGGGGGTGTCTTGCTAATGTTGGTATACCTACACAAAAGAAGGTGACGGGATGTCCCAAAACTGTTGACTGCATATCTATTGGATATGCACATAACAGTGTTGCTTATCGGTTTCTTGTGCATGAATCTAAAGTTAAAGATATACACAAGAACACGATAATTGAATCGAGAAATATCTCATTTTTTGAAAATATATTTCCATGCATATCGAGAGAAGAAGCAAGCTCTTCTAAACGGATACATGATTCAATAGAACAAGAGTAAGGAAATAAGGAAGAAGAGGTAGAACTTAGACGCATCAAACGAGCTAGGATAGAAAAATATTTTGGTCCAAATTTTCTAACCTACATGCTGGAAAGTGAACCTCAAAGCTATAGAGCAACTATAACTTCTTCAGAAGGACCATTATAGAAAGTGGCCATAAAAAGTAAAATTGATTCCATCTTGCAAAACCATACATGGGAACTAGTGGATCTTCCTGAAGGAAGTAAACCACTAGGTTACAAATGGATTTTCAAGAAGAAAATGAAGGTAGATGGAACAATTGATAAGTACAAGGCTAGACTTGTAATTAAAGATTACAGACAGAAAGAGGGCCTTGATTACTTTGATGTGTATTCTCCAGTTACGAGAATAATCTCCATTAGATGAGTACTTGCAATTGTTGCATTACGAAATCTTGAAGTACATCAAATAGACGTAAAAACTGCTTTTCTAAATGGAGATTTAGAAGAAGAGATTTACATGGAACAACCAGAAGGATTCTCTGCTTCTGGGCAAGAGAATAAGATTTGTAAACTGGTCAAGTCATTATATGGCTTGAAACAGGCACCAAAACAATGGCATGAAAAATTTGATAATGCCATGAAAGAGTGTGGATTTAAAATCAATGAATGTGATAAATGTGTTTATATTAAAGATACTGAAAATAGCTATGTCATTTTGTGTCTTTATGTAGACGACATGCTTATCATTTGAAGTAATGATAAAATAATTAAATCTATGAAAGATATGTTGAACTCGAGGTTTGACATGAAAGATATGGGTTTAGGTGACGTGATCCTCGGAATAAAGATTTCTAGAGCTTCAAATGGACTGACACTTGATCAGTCACATTATGCGGATAAGATTCTAGAAAAATTTAGTAAGGATGACACGTCGTTAGCTAGAACTCCTATAGACATGAGTCAACTTTTATCAAAGAATATAAGTGAGATTGTGTCTCAATTGGAATACTCACGCGTCATAGAAAGTCTGATGTATGTAATGAGTTGGACAAGACTAGGCATTACTTATGCAGTGAGTAAATTGAGCAGATACACGAGTAATCCAACGCATGAACACTGGAAAGGTATAGTGAGAATACTAAGGTATTTAAGATATACTCGTGATTTTGGACTGCACTATACAAGATATCCTGTTGTTATTGAAGGATACATCGATGCTAATTGGATATCTAATATTAAAGACTCTAAGTCTACAAGTGGATTTGTATTCATTTTAGGTGGTGCAGCCATATCGTGGAAATCTTCTAAGCAGACGAGTATAGCTAGATCCACAATGGAGTCTGAGTTTATAGCTTTAGACAAGAGTGGAGAAGAAGCTGAATGGCTCCGAAACTTCTTAGAAGATATTCCAAAATGGTCAAAGCATGTGCCAGTAATTTGTATACATTGTGATAGTCAATCTGCAATTGGCAGGGCACAGAGTAATATGTACAATGGTAAGTCTAGACATATATGTTGTAGACACAATACCATTAGACAACTACTCTCGACTGGTGTTATCTCTATTGACTATGTGAAGTGAAAGGATAATTTAGCAGATCCGTTAACCAAAGGGTTAAATCCAAAGTTAGTTGCAAAATCATCAAGAGGAATGGGACTTAAGCCTCTGGAAAAATGAGTTGATACAATGGAAACCCAACCTAGTTGATTGGAGATCCCAAGATCTAGGTTCAATGGGACAACTTATTTGTAAAAAGACTATAGGATCACTGTGGGGGATTTTTCCCTTGTCCATTCCTTGACAGTGAAACCCGTGGAAATAAGAGGGAAAACATTTGGCTTTTAATGATTCTTGTGCATCGGTAAGCCGAGCTGGTAGTGTGGGTTACTCTTAAAGAAGAATCACCTATGTGAGAGAGAAGTGGGGCTGATTCGAAGAGAATTGTGTGAGGCTCAATTCTTAGAACCTCTTCTTGAGAACGGGCGTATGTTAGGGCCATGAATGAACATAACAATGAGAACTGAAGTATGTTAGGAAGAATCTTGTGTGAGGTATATCATCTTTTACACAAAAGGCAGAACAATTCAAAGACATTGCGGCTACTGATCAACTAGTAAAGTAAATATATTTTCACAAGAGAATGTTCAAAGGGTAACACCTACATATCATATGCAGGGTTCAACTTTTGGACTTTATCACCAAATCTTTGTATCCTCGAAATTTCCTTCATGTGAGGGATTATTGGAAAAATTATGAAGGAAATTGCACATTCGGGGTGCAATTTTCTTGGGAATTTGATTGTCTAACGATAAAAGTAAAAGTGAATTATTGTTCTACTCCATGAGAACATCGAAATCGGATATTTGTTTGTCCAAAATGATGTTTGGATGAAGGAGAAATTAAATTTTAAAGTGGAGTATTGGATTTATAAAGAAGAAAACATGTGTTTGTCTTGTTTGAAAAGTGGGTTTGTCCCACATGGGAAAACAAAGGCTTTTGAGACTAGTGTGCGAGCGCGACCTGCATACATGATGTCGTATCGAAATCGAGCTACATAGTCTAGCCTATGTAACATAATCTGTAACAACACAAAATTTTTATAACATATTTTATTGGAATTTAAAAATAATCTATAACAACACAAAATTAATTCCTATAACCTGCGAATTAATATCTGTAACAACAATATTTGTATTGTTGTGTAACAACAAGTTTGAATTGTTGTGTAACAACAATAGACTTAATTTCTCAGATATGTTTTCAGCTCTATAAATAGCTGAGTTTCCAGTGATCTCAAACATACTCACCATATCTGCATTTTATAATTCTCTGCATATTGTTCTATATTCCTCTTGGTCTCCTGCATTTTTGGTGATAGAGTTCAGGCATCCCTTCAATTCGCTGGGTAATAGGTAATTCGGTTTTTCTCGTCTTATTTTGAGAAACATACATCCAGAATAGGGGACAAATCTATTTTAAGGATAGTGCGTTGAACGCACGGTTTGGGCCATTTTCTATTTATGCATATTCTGTAATTTTAGTTATTCAAAGTTGTATTTCTGAAATTTCATTTAAATTCAATTTTCGATTATTCCAGATTATATAAATTGTACTGCGATTTTTGCCAACATATATTTGATTAATTCTTTGTGTTGAGTTGTATGTTGTCAAATTTTAGTTAATACTTTTTTTTAAATGGAAAATTGTATAAATTATAATAGATCATTAGTAAATGAAAAGGAGTGGAATAGATTTTCTCTTTGTCAAGGCTCAAGGATATATTTGTCCATTTAACTTATTTTATTAAGAACAAAGGGCCAATGGAGTTTTTTTATCGTACAAAAAGGTAATTGTTATAAATGTCATAGTATGAGGGAGGGGGGGGGGGGTAAAGTGAACTTTACACAATTTTCAAAGTAACCATTTTTTATAAGAAAATATTTTTGGGGGATTCCAATGTGGTTCTTGTAGTCAAATGATATATTACTGGACAAGCAAATTAGCAAACCTAAGTTCGAGTATCATTTCATCCTCTCCGAGGACATTCATTTCCCCTCATTCCCTAAAACAAACCCCTTTTCTACCCTCTCATACAAAAAAATGGTTTTTTTTATGTCGGGTCCGAATTACACGTATATAAAACAAGTCAGGTTTATGGTTAAATTGAAATGACACGATTAACTCATTGACACAAATATGATATAGGTTATTATGTTGCATTTTGCAATATTGAGTGATTTAAAATGTTGAATCTTAAAAAGTTATCGAATTTATGTAAATATAATTTTTGGATTAAAATAACTCATACAACAAAGCCGGTCCTGACATTTTGGGAGCTCATGGCCAAACGAAAAAAAGGCCATTACAAAAAGAAAAAAAACAAACAAATATTTTATAAACTTACACTTTGGATATAATTTAAAAAGGAAAAGAACCTACCTAATGCACACTAGCACACTCTCATACATATATTAGAGATTTCAAATTTCTATTTCAACAAATAGAAATAATAACTTTATTATATATATATATATATATATATATTGTAGATTTGCAAACCTTTAAAATTGTAGCGAAAGAGAAGGAAAACCATGCCTTGATCATATTTTTATTTCTTCTTCACAGTGTTTGTGCGGATACGATCGAGAGTTCAAGTCTACCAATATAATTCTCATACATCCCTCAATTAAGAATTAAAATTAAGTCATTCAAAAAAAAAAAAGAATTAAAAATTAAGAATTTCTTCGATTTAATTTAGAAACAATTGATATCTTACATGTTTATTTATTAATGATGAAGCGGATTCACTGAAATCGCAATTGGAGAATGGCTTCTCCAATGAATAAAGAGAAGGTTGAGAGGAGATGAAGGGAGAAAAAAGGGGAAGAGTCATAAAGGTGTGACTTGTATATGGAAGAAAAAGAAAAAAATTAATATTTCATTGGGAATAGAATTCTGCAAAGAAAAAGAAAAAGCATTCCATATACTTATCTTAATTTTTAGAAAAAATAGATTTAGTTCTTAAGTGGAAAAATAATGTGATGGAAAAAATAGAAGTTCTTTAATTTTGATGATAGAAGGTAGATTTTTTGGGTACAATTTTGAAAGCGAACAACCATTTGGTTTTTGGGGCCCCAGTCAAAATAATTTAATAATATATATAGGTATATATAAAGATTTATGTAATATCGGGACCCTCAAAATCAGACGGCTTAGGCCGTCACCCTCGGTGACTAGCATTAGGACCAATGGCGGAGATAGGGGGCCAACCCCCTCCCTTTTTAATTGTTTTTTACTAGGTATTTTTTTTTAAAAAAATTAGTTAATATCTATGTGTATTTTTTTTAGTTTTTTTATCTGGCCTACCTCAATTTCGTGTATCGGCCCACCCTGAAATAATTCCTAGCTACACCATTGCTTAGGACCGACCTTGCATACAACCCATATAACCTATATAAATAGATGAACAATTTAGATTTTTAAAAGGTGATTTTGAGCCCACGGGAAAAATACGAATAATAAACATGTCAGGGTAGGATTGAAAACTTTGACACAAATAATTAAACAAGTCGAGTTAGGGTTGAGAAATCTGACATGAATAACATGAATTTTATGTCTTGACACGACAAGTAAATCCAAACACGACACGATTAGAAACTTGACACGAATAATATGAATTTTATGTCTCAACGCGATACGTGAGCCCGATCACGACTTGCCACCCTTTATGATAGCCACTCTTTATGATAGCCTCTCAACGATATTTTAGAGGATACATCAACTCTTTCTTCTTTATTTCCCATATATGCACATATATACTTTTCTTGGAATGCACGTATATACTTTTCAATTGTTCCAATTGATGCATTAACATATAATAATATCAGTAATTCAGTACCACTTTATGATTAAATATGTTCGTTCGAAATGTGGGCATTACCAGATATGTGAGAAAGCAAAATCTATCAAGTGGGACTAAAACAGAAAATGATATCTAGAGGTGAAATAGAAGATCTTTGGAATGATTTTCAAACATCCATAATTATTGGGGATCTTCTATGGTATTATGGGCCAGATACTTAGCCCATTCCTTTTATCTACAGCATCGGCCAGGGTTTTGGTTACAGGACAAAATATGATTTCATATATGATGAGGCCCAATATGGAGGATCAAAAGTCTCGATAGGAGGAAACAAATTATCTTGGCCCAATAGTACCACAACAAAATCGATTACTGAATCCTCAGGGAAACATTACTAAAATCGAAGAAAATAACTACGCATTACAGCAGAAAATTTTGAGTGGGGTTCTCGCAAAAATTCAAGAGAGCGGATATGTAATACCCAACATATGATTTAATAATTATCTTCTATGCTATTGTTACTGATATTATAATTTATACTATTATTTGTAATACCCAGCATATGATTTGATAATTATTATTTTCTATGTTATTGTTAATAATATTATAATGTGTTCTATTATTAGTCTTAATATGTAATACCTAATGTGATGTTCGATATTTATCATCTTTTATGTTTTAATTGTAATATTGTAATTAAGTATTATTATTAGTCTTAATATTGTTTCTTTTATTTATATTAATATAATATTATTCGGCTACCATCAATCCAATTTAATTCAAACTTATACTATGGTTTAGTCATATATTTTGATTTACCAAAGATCCAAATCCTCTTTAAATAAGCTCGAGTTTCTACTAATTCTGTGATATATGTTAATGTTATTATTATTACATTTTATTAATTGTTTTATTCGTTTGTATAAATAATAAGAATAATAGTTGATACATATATATATAGTATAACAATTTCTTTTAAGTTAAGAAAATATTTGTATCTGAATTTATTAAAAATACAAATCGATAAGCTTAAATCTTCCAAGGGTATAGCTAATAACCTCCCCACTATTATTTACAAAAAGTTGTACATTAATTATATTTTAATTTCTTTTATTATATATACCAATTATGTTATTTCATTTTTTGTTTATAAAAAAGGGTATATATATTTAAATACTATCAAGAGTTTTATCTAATTTTATTTAAACCCGATCAGATAAATATTGATCTTGTAGTATCTACCATGATTTTCTCTAACTTCCCACGTTCTCACTCATATTCTCACTCATATTCCCACGTAAAAATCTCAACTGCTACGATTTAACCATACCAGCCAAATAGTTGACCACCAAATATTATGCCAGATCTCTGCCAATTCTCCAATACCACCTTCTATTTCCCATATCCAAAATATTTGGAATCAGTCCTGCACAGACCAAACACCCGCCGAAAGAACTCAATATCGGCGTCCCTCATAGCCACCGCAACGCCACCACGAGTCACTGCCACAAAAACCCATAGCCTACCTCGCCAGAAAATCGGCATAGCCCAGAAACACCCAAGCTCCGCTATAAATCAGAAACCTTGAACCCGATTCTCCATCGCCGCCGCGGCCCTGACCTCTACGTTTGGTTTGTGCGTCCACGGAGGGCGACGGGAATGGAGGTGAGATAAAAATATAACACAATCCTAAATGGTTCATTCGGCCCAATATTTTTTAGTGGGCTAATCATTTCAATGCTATGCTCTAAAAGCCCAACTATAAAAAATTATATGAAGTACATATGTATTGGATGAGGGAGGTTAAAATGAGACCACATATTATAGTGAGACAATGTGGACTCATCTCAACCCTCCTTTAGTTATATCAATGGCTAAGATAAATAGGGGTTATAATTACATTAAATCAAAATAAGAGTATAGTAGTCAAATTACCCAAGTGGGGGACCATCTAAATATGGAATCAGTTATTAGGAGAGAGAAAATCACGTGGGGAGAGAGAAAATCGGGCTGGAGAGAGAAAATCACGCATGTGCTCTGCCATGCAGTATGCTGTACACTTATCATATATTTGTTGTATATTTAACACTATTTTAATGTATGTTTAGCATAATTTTACTGCATATGAAAATGGTCAAACAAAAATATGTGGGGACCGTGAATCAAGGAATCAATTATATATATAGAGAGAGAGAATCACGCTCATTAACATGTGGGGACCGTGAATTAAGTAAATCAATTATATATATATAGAGAGAAAATCACGCTCATTGTTGTGTTGTATATTTAGCATATATTTGATATACACTTAACACTATTTTGCTGTATGTTTAACATAATTTTACTGCATATTAAATTGTCAAATAAAAATATGTGGGGACCGTGAATTAATGAATCAATTAACAAGATTATTTTGTGCAGACCAATAATTACGGTTTATTACGGTATACCAAATAACAATAATTAAAAATCAATAATTAATTGAAACAAATCAATTAACTTAATTATTGTACAGTTAATTATGTCTAAATATACAATAAAATCATGCTATGTATACAATAAACCACGTCTACCTATTTAGAGTCTGGTAATTTTTTGCTAACTTACTTACTCTCAGCTGTCGAGATAGGTCCTGCTTCTTCGAGTCTCGGATTGACCATTCATGAAATAAGGCGCACTCTTCAGCGGCCAAAGCATGTTGCAGTTAATAGCAATGATATTTCCCAATATCATGCTAAGAGGCTTGAGGCAATATCCCTAGTTTGCCTATCCGCTGTCGGTCCTTGGGACGGAAGCCTCCGCATCACACGTCCCAGGTTCGGTCATCAATGCTGGCACTCTCGGAAGTGCTTACTTCTTTACTATTGATCATGTCTTCGGGGGAGTTCCGTTCCAAGGCGGTCCATTCGAGGCAATAAAAAAGGCACACATAGGCACAGATAGTCAGGAAAAAGAAAACTTTCTAGAATCAGACTATCTATATTGTAAACTATGTCAAACTATACAATAAAATCAGACTATCTATACAGTAAACTATGTCTAACTATACAATAAAATTAGACTATGTATATAGTCGACCTCGACGCACTGTCCATTTTTTCTATCTCTTTTAGCCATGATTAACAAAACACCCGTCCTGGCACAAAAAAAACAAAAATAAAGTGTCAGTGCAGAATATATAAAAAATATACTTAAAAATTAAATAAATAAGCATCAAAACACATATAATTATACAACAAAACTCTCATATTTTTTTCAACAAATATAGGTATACAACAAAACACATATAAGTATACAACAAAATACATATAAATATACATCAATAAAGTTTGAACCCTAGGAACAAATACAAGAATTTGTCCAAGAACAATGAAATCGCACCCACACAAAATATATAGAAAAGGAAAAAGAAACATTTGGTTACAAGATCACAAAATCTGTTTCAACCCAAACAATGTCAAATTTACAGTCGCAAAACACAGAGCCATTATTATCTAATACTAAATATTCTCGTAATTCTCAGCGCTTACTTCAGAGAGAAATTTAGACATTAAAATTTGACGAATCTTCGGCAAGAAGCACAAAATAAAACAAAAATCAATCCACGAATTGTTTTTTTTAAAAAAAATACCTGTTTGAGATGTGTTTGAACAACGGGAGAAATCTGCCGGAAATTTTTGAGAGAATCATAACTCCAGCTATTTTGAGAGGTCGACTGCGAATCGAAGAAGGATGTAAAGGAATCCATTGTTGTTTTTCTTTTCTTCTCTCTCTGTGGAAACATCTCAGAAACCCCAATTCCAAATGGGAATGAAACTGCTAATAATAAAATTACCATCTTGCCCTTTATTGATTTAAAAAAAATAAAAAAAGCCATTAAATTCGGTAAATTCCAACCATCTAAAATTTGAAATTTGTGGATAAAATTAGTCCACATTGTCTCACTCTAATTATGTGGTCTCATTTAATCCTATTCATATATTGGATAATACTACAAAATATTTCACATTTCACAGTTCACAATACAGTAATTCACTCTCACCTTTTCTCAGTTCTCTCTCTTAATTGAACTTGCAGATCAGGCTTCAGCTGCAGAAACAAACTCAAAAAAGAGAAGAAACCCGTTAATAGATATAGAAATGGGTAACATCCCAGCATCTGCCCTCCGCCAGCCGCCGGCGCCACCGCCTACCCGTCACCGTCGCAATGGTGGCTCGCAGATGGTCGGAGTTATGGATCCACATTCGAACACCTTCCCTACTTCGATGACAAATAAAGGAGAAGAACTGAATCCAGAGGTACCCTTTCTTTCATATATCTTTTTTTTTTCTTGATATTTTAAAGCATAATTCTTTGCAAAAATCGCCAGGTTTTCGCCTGTGGTGCTTGAGATATGAAATGCAACTTTTTGTTCTTTCTTTTCGCTCCCAAATTTATTAAAAATGTATGAAGCAATTTTGGTAATATAGGTCGAATATTTTGTGGTGCCAATGAAACGATTCATTCTTTATTCAAAATTTCAAAGCATATGGCTGACAGAACGTAAGTAACTTTAGCTAAAGCCTCAATTTATATGGGCCATTTTGTTGCAAGGACCAGATCCCCTTTCTTTTTTAATTTAGTGTTGTCCACAGTCCACAAAAGAAACAATATGTTAGGTATCGACCCCGCCGTATGCCGAAATAGCCGCTGCCATTATTGCCGATTCTATAAGCCTAACGAATAAACTATTACAATAAGTCGCCTACGGGATAGGGATTACGGGATTACAGTCTGTTTCTAGAAAAGCTATAAACTACAAGCTAAAGCTGGAAACAATAACAGAAGAAAAACCACAAAAATACCAAGTAGGAGCTCCGGCCACGAAGACCGTTAAGGCTCGGGACTTGAAGCCCGATTACAGCCTCGAATTAGCTCGGCTCAGGAATACCTGATTTCGGCCTCTCACAGTCGAGCAATCCAAGGTGTTGGCCCAAAAGGTAGCCTCACACAATCCAGCCCAAAAACACGAATGCCCAAGAACACCGATTTCCAACAGGGACTGGCCGAAACCGACCGGGACTGACCGAGCTGACGTGCACCTACGAAAGGTGCAGACTTACGTATCCCCCCACAAGATTCTGAAAGACCTCACAAAGAGAAGAATCGGATACAACTCACAAAAGGCTCCAAGTTTCACTTAGAAACTTAAAGAGAAGAACAAAACACTTTTGTTGGGAATATGTAGCAGAGATCGAGAGTCAGAGAATGAGGGAATGTTTTTACTTGGCATCATGCGGCTGATAGGTTGTGGGGATATATATACATCAATTGTGGAAGAGATCATTTCAAGGGCAAAGCAAAAATGGGCCTGGACTGTTGGGCTTAGGAGAATTGATAATGGGCCAGCTATATTGGTATTGGGCCAACAATTACCAACATTCTCCACCTTTGACCCAATACCGGTTCACAAGACATGAGAGTCACCACATGATTCATCATCGCCTAAACCTTCCTCACTATACACAAAGTACAGTAGAAATCAAGTTATAGCAAGCACGAAGCAAGCTATAACAAAATAGTGCGATAAGATTCTGATTCGGCCACCCACCTATATCACAGTTCAAAATTTTCAGACATGAAAGAAATTCATTCACCGGTAAACATTTCGTACCCATATCAGCAGGATTAAATTCGGAAGGAATCTTTTCAAGATAAACTGAGCCTTTAGCAACAATATCACGAATGTAATGAAATCTTACATCTATATGTTTAGTTCTATCATGAAACACAGGATTCTTGCAAAGTTGGATACCAGATTGACTATCAGCAAATACAACTACTTCACCTTTAAGAAAACCAATTTCAGAAATTAAACCTTTCAACCACACAACTTCTTTTAAAGCTTCGGTGACAACAACATACTCAGTTCAAGTAGTTGAAAGTGCAACAATGTGTTGTAATTGAGATTTCAGCTAATGCATGAACCACACAATGTAAACACATAAGAAGTTGTAGATTTTATGTTATCCCTATCATTTGCGTAATTAGAATCCACATATCCTACCAATTTCACACCTTCAGGAGATTTACAGAATTTCAAACCAAAGTTCACAGAATGTTTTAAATACCTTAAAAGCCATTTAACAGCATTCCAATGTACCATACCAGGATTAGACATGTATCTACTCAAGCAACTAACAACATATGCAATGTCAGGCCTAGTGCTAACCATAAGATACATCACAGATCCAATAGCATTGGAATAAGGCACATTTTTCATACAACTCAAATCATGTTCAGTTTTAGGAGACTGTTCTTTACTCAAAACAAAATGGGCAGCAAGGGGAACATTCACAGGCTTTGCAGTTGACATAGAAAATTTACTCAAAATCTTTTCAACATAAGAAATCTGGTTAAGAAAAACAATTGAGTTTTCACTATCTCTAACAATGTTCATTCCTAAAATCCTATTAGCATCTCCTAGATACTTCATGTCAAATTTAGCACTCAAGTAATTTTTAACATACTCAATTGATTTAATGCAGGAACTTATCAGCAACATATCGTCAACATAAATCAACAAGAAAACAGGCACATAAGCATTTTCTTTAAAATACAAGCAATGATCATAACTACTTCTTTTAAACTTTAAAGAAAGCATGCATTCATCAAATTTCTTGTTCCATTGTCTAGGAGATTGTTTCAAACCATACAATGATTTTTTAAGCAAACAAACATGATCGGTTTTTCTTATCACAACAAAGCCCTCAGGCTGTCTCATGTAAATCTTTTCTTCTAACTCCCCATGCAAAAACGCAGTTTTAACATCCATTTTTTTTAACTCCCAATTAAACTGAGCAACTAATGCAAGCATGATCCTAACAGTTGTAAACTTAACAACCGGAGCAAAGATTTCTGTATAATCTATCCCTTCTTTTTGAGTAAATCCCTTAGCCACAAGTCTAGCCTTATATCTAACTGATGCATTTTCATTCTTGATTTTAAAATGACCATTTGATCCACAACAGAACAATTTTCAGGTTTAGGCACAAGAATCCAAGTATTGTTAACATGCAAAGAGTTCATCTCATCTTTCATAGCATTTAACCAATCATCAGATTTATTCGACTTTAAGGCTTCTTGATAAGACTTAGGTTCATTACTATCAATAGACTCAAACACACTACAAGCAAATGAAGCCATGTGAAAATCATCAAATTTAGATGGCGGTCTAGAGTTTCGCCTTTCCCTATCTCTAGCAAGTTGATAATCATGCAAATCAACATTTTCATTTTCGTTCACATCAACTAAATCATCATGCACAACAACATCTTCATGATTTTCAAGCACATCATTCGCAACAGGCTGATTTTCAAGCAAATTTTCAGTTTCAACATGCATATTTTCAGATTCATCAATATGACTCAAACTAGGCAATTGCTCCACCTTATTTGGAGCACCTTCAGGTTCAGACAAAGGCAAAGAAGCAGACAAACAAGGAAAATCAGATTCATTAAAAATGACATCTCTGCTAGTAATAGTTTTAAAACCAGGTTCACCCCTAAGCCACAACCTATATCCTTTCACACCTTCAGGATATCCTAAAAAAACACATTTTTTGGATCTTGGTTCAAGTTTATCAACCTTCTGATGAACAAATGCAGCACAACCAAATACCTTCAAGTTTGAAAAATCAATTTCTTTACCAGAAAAAACAGATTCAGGACATTTTCCTTTCAAAGGCACATATGGAGATCTATTAATCAAATAAGCAGCCGTATGAACAACTTCACCCCAGAACCTTTTTGAAAGTCCCGAGGAAGCAAGCATGCTCAGGACCCTTTCAAGTAAGTTTCTATTCATACGCTCAAAGAACACCATTCAGTTGAGGCGTATAAGGCACAATTTTATGCCTTCGAATACCAAATTTAACACATAAGTTGTCAAACAAATTATTGCAAAATTCGAGCCCATTATCTGTCCTAAGAGTTTTAATCCTTTTTCCAGTTTGATTCTCAATCAACATTTTCCAGTTTTTGAATTTTTCAAACACTTCAGATTTGTTTTTCATTAAGAAAACCCATACTTTTCTTGAAAAATCATCAATTATAGATAAAAAATATCTATTTCCACCTTGGGTGGGTTCACTAGCTGGACCCCACACATCAACATGCAAATATTCAAGAATGTCAGAACACATAGTTTGATTTGGGAATGGGGAAATAGGAAACTTGACTCTAGATTGTTTACCATGCACACATGAATCACAGAAAGGCATACAAGACAACTTGTCTTTACCAAAACAACCATTTTTATGCAAAATTTCAAGTCCTTTAGCACTCATGTGACCTAATCTTTTATGCCATAGATCAGTTTTATCGCTTTGGACAGAATTCACAGAATTATGCACATTAGATTCATGTTCAAATTCAGCATTGCAAACATACAAGTTCTTTTTCTTTCCAGCTTTGAAAATAACAAGGTTTCCCTTCAAAATTTTCATAACTCCTTTGCCCCATCTACCTTCTAACCCATCATCCTCTAATGCATCACATGAAATCAAATTGTTACAAAGATCAGACACATGTCTCATATTTTTCAAAGTTAAAGCATATCCAGATTCGAATTTTAAGTATACATCACCAATCCCAACAATTTTACTCTGTTTTTCATTAGCCATCAAAACAGAGCCATTCACAACTTCTTTATAATTAGAAAACAAATTTCTAAAAGGTGTCATGTGAAAAGTACAAGCATAATCAATCAACCATTGACATACAGATTTAGGTGAAACATAATTCACAGAATCACATAGATCATAAACCATAAACACATCACCCGTACTTCCACTAGTTGAAGCCATATTAGCCTGATCATTGGATTGATAATTATTAAAATTCTGATTTTACTTTCCTTTAGGACAATTCCTAATGTAATGACCATGTTCGCCACAATTGTAATATTTCCTGTTATTATTAGGCCTAGACTTAGACCTAGTTTTACTCTTTCCATTCTTTTTACCAGAAGACTGATTTTGGTTATTAAACCTCGTTTGAGACCGGCCCCTAACATGCATAACTTCACTAGAACTTTGTTTACTACCTCTACGAACTTTTAAATCAAGTTCCTTGCTTTTTAAGCCATTAACAACAGTGTCAAGAGTAATAGAATCTCTACCATACTTAATAGCATATTTAACATCACTGTATCACTACAACAAAGAATATTTTCAAGACACTAAAAAGTGTCCCAATATGGTACATATTTCGACACTTTTTATTTTTGGGACACTTAGTATAAGTGTCGCATGTATTGGTGTCGCATAAAGTTTGGGACACTTACTTGAGACGCTTAAAATGTCTCCATATTATACTTTCTCGAGACACTTATATATGTCCTTTTAATAAATGTCCTTAAAAATTATAAAAATATGATAATAATTCTTTTTAAGACACTTAAAAGTGTCTCTATTGTAATTAAGAGACATTTATATATGTCCTTTAAAAGTATATGGGACACAAATAAGTGACCCCAAATATAGTTATAATCCAATTTAAGACACTTAAAGTGTCTCTATATTGTGGTTAATTAGGACACTTATATGTCTTTTAAAGGTTTACAAGACACAATTAAGTGCCCTTATAGGATGTTAAAAATACATTGAAAATTTATTTGAGGACACTGAATATGTGTCCCGATATTCAAATGGGACACTTGTATGATTTAATAAAGCATCCCAAAAGTATTTTAATATTTAAATACTAATAGAAGTCGGTTCATGTACAATTCAAATCCAATTTAACAATCATAACATACATAATGGTAATCAATACATCAACAAATCAAATACAATTGCACCATCAATCATCAAATCCATAGTTCAACAAAGTAACCACCACCCATATATATTTCTTCCAAAAGATGTCAACCAAGTTACATCTAATAATCTTGAAATAAAAAGAGTAAAAAACAAACCAATATTAGCAAAGTTCACCTCTCAAACAAATTGCTCCAAAACACGCTCAAATTATTCAACATTAAATTCTCCAACCATTTCGGAAGTATTTTTTTCCAAAAGATGCCAACCAAATTACATCCAATATCTCGAAACAAAAAGAGTAAAAAAATAATTCACTATTAACAAGTTTTCTTCTCTGACAAGGTGCTTCAATGCATTCTCAAATACTTCAACATAAAATTCTCAAGTATTGCATCAATCATCATTTTCTTCCAAAGCAACCTACACATAAAAAGATATAAATGTTCGACAAACTAATGTATTAAAAGTTATTAATAACGAAATATATTTTTAAACATACCAAAGATAAAGGCCAAGCAACTGGCGCTCCAAGTGAGTCTCCAATTGTCTGTATATGATCATAAGGTTTAAGAGACGTACACCACTTTTCATTTGGGATTGAATGATTATTTCGCACCATCCAGACCCTAAGTCCTCACCATTTACTCTTACAGAACTCATATCACTAACATAGCCACTTGCAACTATCTCATTTATATTCTCCAAACTTTTTAAAACAACTCTTGAATGAACCTGCACTTAAAGCATGTTTATGATTTTATAACTCAAATACTTTTATACAACTGTTAAATTAAAGACTATATATTTTAATACCTGAATGCACTTTGAGTATGGTGATGTAGATGGTCGGCGATTGTTTGAAGATGATAATGGAACATTTTGGTCATCAGATTGTCTAAGAGCTTCTGTTTTCCCATGTACAATTGCTGAAAGAGTTTCGAACTTTTCTTTATACTCCATGGCGAGTCTGTAGCTTGCATCACGACTCGGCATTTTCCCACATACATCAGCTCTCGTTACTCCCATGCCAAACATACACACATACCCATGCTTATCTGCTCCCATTACCTTTGCAAATATATCATCTGATCCAGAAATGCAATTAATGTCATTTGAACTCTCTGGTTCCTGTTCTTCTAGCTGTTTCATATGTTCCTATAAACATCACATTACATCCATTTAATATCAAAAGCTATCTTTGAATTAAGATTTTGAAATAGATCATGTAATGAATCATATTTACAAAGATATTATAAATTCACTCACAACTGCTTCTTCTATTATTTCACTTGTACCCGGGTCATCTGCTTTGAAATGGCATTCCTTAAACAATTCTGCTCTTGTTGGATATCTACCAAGCTTCTTTTTCTACAGATATATTAGACAATAAATTATATACTTATGATTAGAAAAGAATATAAATATACAATTTGAAAGAAAACATACCATAATTTCTCTTATCAATGCAAAACTTTTCTTGCCCATGCGGTGAAGTAATTCTAGTTTAGCACGAGTCTGCTTATTCTTTTCACTTATTGCCTAAATGATGTAAAAGTTAATAAAACAAATTTAATAAGAAAAGAAACGACATTAATAAATCATCATGTAATTTATACCTTAGCTTTGGCTGACCTCCAATGCTCCATCAAGCACTTATATTGCTCATCTTCCACCCCATCAGGTAAATTTTTCATTTGTTGCTCAATGGGTTTATCAAGGTCAAATTTTTTATTTTTCACATAACTCTTCCAACTCCTCCATTTTTTATTGATCGACTTTAAAATATAAGATTCTTTTCCCGGTGGTAACTCAAATTTTGCCTAGAAAACAGAAATACGTGGCAAGATATTACAATACATATTTGCTTTTTTAAAAATAATTAACATACAATTTTAAATTAAAGAAAAAAAACTAAATACTTAACCTTAACAATCTTCAGCATTTCATCTTTGTAAGAATAGGGCATCAGTCGCCAATCTGTGTAATGAAGAGGACATTATCTTCCACTTCTCGCAATTGTACCTAGAAAATGGGCTAAAGTACATGTCTTTTCTTCATCATTTGGTTGTCCAAAGTCGTTAAATGAAATAGATACATGTTGATGAAGTGGTGCCCCCAAACTTTAGGCATACGGGTAGGCCCTCTTACCCTCTTTCTTTTATTGCCAACTACACAATAAGGATAATTTTAGCTTTTTTCCCCTTTATCATATTAATATATAAGTAAAAAATGACTCACCGGGTTGATTGTGTTTTCAAATTGATTGCAATTATATCGGGTAGATCATCCCTGTCTTGAATTCAGATATTACGTTTCTCCAAAAATTGTGCCATTTTTCTCATTCACAAAGAGGCATTATTTCAGACTTCATCATGTAGATGTAAACCTACAATAGGGTCTCTTGGTCCTTTACAAACAACAATCACCATATTCAATTTCCAGAATTTGTTTTCTTTGAGTGTTAATGTACAAATATTTTAATAAAAGATATAATCATAAAAACATAAAAGGTGAAGAAGGAAAGAAGAAACCTCGTCGTGTGTGACTTGTAGCATATATAGTAGAACCAAGCAGTTGAGGAGGTTGCAACAGTTGAGGAGGTTGCTCAGCCACCTCTTTTGTCTTATGTTTGCCAGTCACCTCTTTTGTCTTGTGCTTGCCACGAGGTCTAGTTTTAGAAGATATGAAGCAATAAAAACTAGCAATGGAACTTTCAAATAGAAGTACAAACTAAAAGATGTAATGGCATAATACACGTATATAGAACTCACCATGTTAACAAACTTATAGTTCTGATTCAGAAGAAGACAACTATATATGAACATATAAAATGCATGGCAATGGATAAAAGAGACAAAAAAAGAATTTAAAATGAAAAACATAAATTACAAGTAGTTTTATCATCAGCAGAAACAAGAATAATATTTGATTTGATAAACAAATCATTCATTGATGTCTCAAACTATAGTTCCTTCAACATCTTCTCTAACCCAACAAGGTTGCTCATCTTCAGTATCTGGTGGTATATCATGGTTACCACTTTGATAAAATTCCCCCCCATCTAAGCTTAAAATGGGATCCATATCAAATGAATCCCTAGCTTTTGCCCTCATAACAACATGCCAACCTTTTTCAATTGGATCTTCCACGTAAAATACTTGTTGTGCTTGAGAAGCTAATATAAAAGGTTCACTATGTTGCCTTGACATAGAAAAATTGACCAAAGTGAAGCCATTGTCATCATGCTTTTGTGCCCTTCCTTGTGACACCCAATCACACTCAAACACCACAATTCTGCCCCCTCAATAGGATATTCTAATTCAATAATATCCTTTAGCACCCCATAATAAGTCACATCACCAATGACAAGATTACTATCATTTCTGCTGGAAAAACTACTTGTTTGCGCATTAACAACTACACCACTATTTTTTGTTCTTCTGCGAATCTCAAAACTTTTCACATGAAATCTGAAGCCATTAATAATAAATCCTCTATATCGTTTGCCAACTGGATTGGGGCCTCGTGCTAATGCCCTAAGTTTCCCTGACAATTGAGTTCCATTAAGATGCATTTCTTCAACCTGTTAATTGATACAATAAATATATCAGATAAAAAAAGAAAAGTAACACTAACTAAATGAAAATAAGTAAATAACCTCTTTAGTAATGCAAGAAAATAAATATTCAGTCATGTACTAACTTACATTATTCTTAAACCACTTGGAAAATGTCTCGCTGTGAATGCGTTCAATATCCCTTTTGCGAAAACGTGGATTCTGGGTTTTAACAATGTTTTGGTGTTGTCTACAAGTGATTTATATTAGTAATCAGAATGATATACTATAGTATCAAATGTAAAGTAAAACTACATTAATATAATTCTTACTCAAGAAAGGATTCAATTGAACTACAATTGAACAACACGTATTGATGTGCCTTGGTAAGGGTGTCTTTGTCTATTACTATACTTTTTTGTCTCCCAATAGGTCGCCCGAAATTAGAGAATATAGGAAATTCAACCATGACATCACCACCATTATCATCATTTCTTTTAACCTTATTGAACTTAGTTTCCACGTCTTCTAAGTATCTTGAACAAAAATTCACACTTTTCTCCATTAAATAGCTTCTGCAATTGAACCCTCAGAAATCAGAGCCCAATGATGCAAACAAGCCCAAGAAATCATCATAACTATACAATAAATCCCAAATATTTTAGATGGGGAGAAATTGCACTCATACTAGAAAGATTATGTAATAAATAATCAATTCAAATAACTAAATCTAAATTAAAAAACGCCAAATTGCACACGAAATCCTCAGAATAAATAAGAAAAATAAGGGGGAATCTTGATAAATTAGAGTTAATGAAATTGGAATTGAGGAAATAAACAGAAAAATAGAAGAAGAAAAAAAGTAGGGTTTATAATTAGAGGACATACTTACAATTTCTTGACTTGTTCAGTTGTTCTATGGAGATGAGGTCTTCTCAGAGAAACGAAACCCCAGGATAGTTCTGAAAGATATTGGGAAAAAAGTGGCGCTCACAATTGGCGCTAATTAGATATTAATCATATAAAAATTCAGATTTTTTTTTTCTTTCTAAAAACATAAAAATTAAGATTTTTTAATATATAATATATTTAATAAGTGTCCCATTATTTAGAGATATTGAACACAATTAATAAGTGTCCCAATAAAATATAATCGGGACACATATTAAAAAGTGTCCCAAATAAAGTGTCCTAATAAGTACCTTTTGTTGTAGTGTATGATTCAGGAATTGCATTTAAAAGCACAATAGGGGTATAATCATCAACGTTCTTATCACCGGTCAATTTAATAAATTGAATTAATTTGGTGAACACATCAAGATTTTCACCAATATCTTTGTTTAAATCCAATTTAAACCTAAAGAAATTTTCTAGCAGAAACAATTTACTAGGCAAAGATTTTTCCGTATGTAATTCTTCCAATTTTTCCCATAATTCCTTAGCAGATTTCAGTTGACCAACCTTCCTAAGCACAGAGTCAGAAAGATTCAAGATAATAGAAGAGTATGCATATTCATCAGTTCATCTTTGGTTTCTTTAGTATCAGTGGACGCATAAGAATTATTAATAGCTTTATACATCTTTCGCTGAATTAAAATATCTTTCATTTTTTGTTTCCAAATAGAAAAGTCGGATTTACCATTAAACGGTTCAAGATGATAACCAGACATGCCAGCCATATTAAAACACAACAGCTAACATTATAGCAAACCACAAAAGACAGCAATGTCACAAAATGGCAAATCCACACAAACAGAGAATACAACGGAAGCAATTCACTAGGCCACAAAAAATTAGAGTACTGAAAAACAAGCAAACGGACAACAAGCTCTATAGCAGAAATAAAGGTTTACACAACAACCTAAATTATTCTACAGCACGTATCCCAACACATAAAACCGCGACAAGCGGTATTTAAGCTACAAAAGCAATAAACTCGCTACAAGCGGTATTTAAGCTACAAAAGCAGTAAACCCGCGGCAAGCGGTATTTAAGCTACAAAAGCAATAAATCCGCAGCAAGCGGTTACGCTACGAAAAATAGTAAAGAGAGGTTCAAGCCGCTTTACCAGAACGAAACTCTACGGTAAGAGTTTCGTATCACCACAACGGAGGAGCTCTGATACCACTGTTAGGTATCGACCCCGCCGTATGTCGAAATAGCCGTTGCAATTATTGCCAATTTTATAAGCCTAATGAATAAACTATTACAATAAGTCGCCTACGGGATAGGGATTACAATCTGTTTCTAGAAAAGCTATAAATTACAAGCTAAAGCTGGAAACAATAACAAAGAAGAAAAACCACAAAAATACCAAGTAGGAGCTCCGGTCACGAAGACCGTTAAGGCTCGGGACTTGGAGCCCGATTACGGCCTCGAATTAGCTCGGCTCAGGAATACCTGATTTTGGCCTCTGCACTTTTCATAGGTGCACGTCGGCTCGGTCAGTCCCGATCGATTTCGGTCAGTCCCTATTGGAAATCGGTGTTCTTGGGCATTCGTGTTTTGGGGCCTGGATTGTGTGAGGCTCCAAGTTTCACTTAGAAACTTAAAGAGAAGAACAAAACACTTTTGTTGGGAATATGTAGCAGAGATCGAGAGTCAGAGAATGAGGGAATGTTTTTCCTTGGCATCATGCGGCTGATAGGTTGTGGGGATATATATACATCAATTGTGGAAGAGATCATTTCAAGGGCAAAGCAAAAATGGGCCTGGATTGTTGGGCTTAGGAGAATTGATAATGGGCCAACTATATTGGTATTGGGCCAACAATTACCAACACAATAAATAACTAAGTAAATAATAATAGTAATTTTGTGAGTAGAATAATATTATGAAATGTTTGTTTGAAAGATTGAATAGATGATTTGAGAATATAGTGAGAATTAGGCTTGTTGGAATTGAGAACACAAAGTATAAAGTTTAAACCATTTCATTACCGAGCCTCTATATAACATGCAGATGGCTGGGGACACTGTGAAGTGCATGACTCGTCCTTATTATTTCAGGAGATGTAAAAGGATGAGGTTAACAAACATCGAGTCTCTTCCGGATGATTTGGTGTTCACAATTATTCTAGAGCTACCAGCTCAAGATATTTATAATGTGGCGAGGCGTGTTTGCCGGAAGTGGTACCATATGATCCATTCTCATAATTTCATATATGCACACCTTCAACATTCAACCAGTGGACTTATCATCCAGAATCGGCAAGAGTTTGACACTAGTCTAATATTTGTGGCAGTGACCCGAGGTCGAATTGAGATTTCTAAGTTCAGTTACAAGTTCAGAGAAATACTTTGGACTAGTTGTAATGGTTTGATATTGGAGAATTGTCTAAAGGATCAGACATTTCTTTACGTTGCAAACCCTGCAACAAAACAACACTGTGCTCTCCCTCGATTTTATTCTCAAATAATATTCAACAGGTATTCTAGTTTAGCATATGTTGAGGCTTCCATGGAGTATAAAGTTGTCCGCGCATGTGATTGCAATGATTGCAATGATGGCAATACAAACATAGGATGCGCTATATTAACTGTGGGAATGGATGGCTCTTGGAGGCATGTTCAAATTGAACACTTATCTCTCTCTGATAGGAAACTTCTCTGTGCTTCACCGTTGGTTACTGAAGGTTTTATGCATTGGAATTATTTAGTGACTTTGAACTTGGAGACTGAAACTATTAGACAGGTTCCCATTCCTCAAGGTTATGGAGAAAAAATAATGTATTATTTCTCAATGGGAAGATATCTATCTTTTCTCACTCCCTGCAGCGAATTTTGTTGGGAGGTTTGGGAAATGAAGCCAGATACTGGAGAATGGACAAAGTTGCCCGATATTTGCTTGAAAGCTCAAAAGTGCACAATTGAACACTTGTCCGGTAAACGTGATTGCTCCCTTAAACCAGTTGGTTGGATAAAATACAAAGAGGTGTTTCTCTTTCGTGTCTCATTTCCATCTACGATTTACATTGCCTACAATGTTTGTACGCAAGAAATGGAGTCATGATTCCTGTAAGGATGTGCACAAGTATCAAGTCCATACAAACAACCTGGTCTGGTTGGGTGGATGCTAGGTTTAGTTTCCTCTCTCCCACCAGGGGCTTCTTGACACTTATTTTTGTGAAGTATATCTGATTTGTAATAGTTTGTGTTGCGTTTTTAGTGATCTGACATTAACGACTACTTCGAAGAGTCCACGTTTGATATGGGACTTATGGCTATACAATGTTGGCCTTTGTCTTTATTGCCAATTTCTTGCAAGTTGCACCAGCCACCACTGTATTGTACCTAATGAACAAACATAAGAACATCATACAAACTTGTTAACAAAATTAATACAAGGAAAAACTAAAGCTACTAATTCGAGCATGAGAGAATTTAAAATCCATGATGTTCCTGTATAGACTACAATTTTAGAAACCTAGAGAAGTACATGAAAATGAAAAACCCAAATCATTTGCTAGTATAAAGTCGTCCTTTTTTCTTTCTTTTTAGGTAAGCAATAAAAGAATATATTGTTTAGTCAATTAATATAAAATAAATTTATACAGATTATATTCTTTTTTAAAATAAAATATTTTAATCTTTGACATACCCAAAAAATTATACTTTATGCACGGCCAATTAAACTTGAGTCTATATTGGATTCTTCTTACCATATAACTTTCCCAAGTCTTCCTCCTGCAAAAAAGAGACATAAGGACAATGGAGACATAAGAGCAATGGAGTTGGTAACATAGAATTTGTATATTATATCAAGAGACCCAACATAACATGGACATACCAGATTTCCCTTTCTTTCATTCAATAGACTCAATTCCTTAGTCAATCCCTCTAACCTTGAGAATATTTGTTGCCTATACATTTATGATCATGTTCAGTGATAAAGTAATAAAAAAGAAAACAATCATACTTAGCAATTAAATGAGAACTTACGTCGTAGGTTCCTCGTGGTGTTTAATGTAGTAATATAATCCATCTTTTTCCAATTCTAACCCGTCACTTGTTAAACAAATATATCGATCAACATTGAGCATTAGAGGTGCAATACCATCTTCGTCTACATCTACTCTTATAAAACTTGGCATAATCTTCTTAACGTTTTTGTAAATCTCAACCATGTGAGCTGGATATGTGCGTGTTGGCAAATGTGTTAAGATGAAATATAATAAAACATTCACTTTGGCTGTTCTAGCCAACACACCCCCACTTTGTAAATTTCTTTTCTCATCCCTTATCTCATCAAGCTTTCTTCTCATTGATCTTTCCAGTCCTTGAATGTCAGACCTGAGAAATTTTTTTTTTCTTAACTAAGTGTACATATTATCATCATATCTTACCTAAAATATTAAAAAAGTAGGGATAATTACAAAAAGACTCATAAGATTTGGGTTAATTATAAAAAACCAAGAGATGTTTCAAAATTATAAAATCACCCTTCAATTTAATTTGTCTTAAATTTAAGGGGTTAAATGTAATATTTTTTTATAGATGTCAAGTGGGTTTTTGAAATGTTTTTTGTGACAAAATCAAACCTCAATGGGATTTTTGTAATTTCCAAAAAATTATTAGTTTTTTAATTAGCCCGAACCTCAAGGGCTTTTTTGTAATTATCCCAAAAAGTATAAAAACAAAAATTATACCTCAGTTTACTTCGCTGAACATTTGGGTCGACTTGGACATTTGGATGTTGTTTAGTATTCGGACGTCGCACTAGGTTGCTCGTTGAGGCTCCCGAAAAACTTGGGACCTCCCTAATGATGCAGGTTCCACCCCCTCGTCTCCATATTCAACTGTATTATGCATATCAGCTACATTCGTCAACCCAATATCACCCTGTTTCAGCCACATTTTCCATGTCAACATTAACTTCCTCATATTCACCAACAGTTACTATTTCTAATCCAACATGAGCTTCCGCCGTATGATCTCCACGGTCTCCACCTTTAGCTTCCGCCCTATGATCTCCATGGTCTCCACCTTCAGCTTCCGTCGTATGATCTCCACGGTCTCCACCTTCAGTCATACCAAGATTAGCATCATTATATCCCCTAGCAGCCACATTCACTAACCTAGCATCAACTTCCATCCCCTCGTCCTCACCATCGGCCACATGCTCCATGTCAACTTCCACCCCCTCGTCCTCACCATCAGCCCCATGCTCATGTTCGAACCCAACATCAATATTCGCCAACTGCTTTTCAGCTTCAACCACCCGAGCACGATTAACTCTCACACGAGTACGATTAACTCGGGCTCTTGGCCAAGGACGGTGGATACGCACCCGCGTAACTTTGAAATTGTTATCTTCTCCCAACTCTACACAATTATAATAAAATTAGATAAAATTAGATATATTTTCAATTAAAACAGAAAATTAAAATAAATGACTTGGACTTAACCAATCTTTTGTCTCCATATATAAGAATCTGAATACTTTGTTCGTAAAAGTTAGATAATCTTGTTTTCTTCTTAAACCCCAACGTTGACACGCTTCATTGAGGGGGCTTAGTAGCTGAGCATATTTCCTAATAAAAGTAGAGCTCACGATTCACCTCTTTATCTTCCATACTCTGCAAAACCATTGTCATTCTCTGTGTTATCATCACACAATATAAGTCAAATCAACAATACACAATTGTACACAATGGTCTTCACTGATTATTCACGCTGTTCGCCCTTTTTAAAATTTTATATATTTTATCGTTTTATTTTATTTCAATGGATACAAAAAATTGAACATACTTCATTATTTTGATATTGGATCACTAATTCAATCTTTAAACTGAGAACATGCGTACTCACTAAACTAGAGATAATATGGTAAATATCTGAAATTCTAAGATAGACAAATGAAAACAAACCTCTACTGGTTATAAAGAGTCTCCCTATCTTAGTTTACCTGATTCAAATAATTAGATAAACAAAAGCTCTCAGGGAATTTCAAGAGAACAATTTAGTTTCCAAAATGGCTGAAATTTCTTACAACATTTTTTAACTTCTTGATAAGACCTACTCTTATTTCCCTCTATATCCATCTGGGCAATGTATCTAATTAATGATATAATGCATAGTCTTCCCAGCCTGAAATCTAGAAAGATTAATGGATAAAAATTGTTAATTTTCCTTATTCTTTGAAAACTACAATGTCTCATGACACCAAATCCATTAACTATACATAATCAGTTATTGGAATCATAATTAAACTGCCTTGGTAGTACAATATTCTAAAACTTGTTTGGTTTAAATCTGCAACTTCCTATGTGCCTTCATTTTTTGCAAGTTTATGCACTTCCTCATATATACATGTTATAAAACTGCAAAGTGAGTTAAGATTTTAATCCATTTGAAGCATTTTCGATCAACATTCTTGAATTTCATATGAAAGGATGATCATTTTATTCAGTTCAGAGAGAGACAGAGACAGAGAGTTCTGTCAAGCTTTTAAACACAAAGTAATTTTGATTTCCACTTCTAGCAGACAATTCAAGTTTGTCAATACCAAATTGAACATATGCTAGTATAATGAGGAAGTTGTTTCAACAAAGTTCTTCTACTCGATTAATCTTGCTACAGACAGTTATGAAGTCCACGGATCAACACAACCATTGTAGTTTGGTTAGATGTCTATAATGGAAAAGTGCTCTTTCAATTCGAGCAGAATGGTCCAGAACTAATAAGGGAGGAATGTGTTACTTGATGGTTTTGTTAGCTGCGAGTTTAAGATAGCTTAAAGTTGTCATTTCTGATATTTCGTTTCTTTTAGGCTCCATTTGGATGGAAGGATTTGAGCTATGAATTTCAAATTCATAATAACAATTTTATAATGAATTTCAAATCCTTGGAAGCTATTTTTGGAGTCATTTTGGAGGATTTCAAATCCTTCTTATTTAGAGTCATTTGAAATCCTTCCCTAAATCCTCTCCCCAAATCTAAATCCTCTCATCCAAATGCAATCTTAGTTAGTTAAAACTATAAATAGTGAATGGATGTATCACTGTGGATGTAACTACCTGAAATAATATCTTCATTTTTCCTTCTCTCTTCATCTTAGCTTAATGGAGAATTTGCAGTTTATCACAATGTGTACTCCCTCCCTCATCATACCTAATTGTATTTAGTCCTTGAGCTACTATACCAAGGATTAATCTAGTAGAAGACAGAAGCTACATGGCAGCAAGTGAGGGAAGCTAAAACATGGCTATAATATTACCTACTTTAAACTTAACATGCTCCAATCTTAAAGGGTCATTAACTTAAATTGCTTTAATTATAATTGGCAACCAAAACCAAAACTGGAGTGTACAAGTACTCAAAAAAGAAAAAAACTGAGCATACAATTGGAAGTTTATTGAATCACTTTAAACAAACTTACTTAACGTCATGCACTCAATCTGCAACCTTTCAATTACAAAAATTCCCAATATCTATAGCATCCATATTAAAGACAAAACCAAACAAGATGATTAATTCTCAGTTGTTGTTTCAATTATATAACAAATCCTCAATCAATGCAATGAAAAATAGGATTTAAGGAAAAAGTTAACACTAACTCAATTTCAAAACAAAGAAGTACGTTCAATTTTTATATAAATTCAAAAACAAATACAAACCTCTACAAATCCTCTATCAGCAACAATAAGATAATTGCGGTCACAATATCTGCAGTCATAATTTGTACATTAATAAACCACAAATATGGTAAACTCTGTAAAGCAAATAATCAAAACTTTAAAATGAACGAAACACAAACCTATACAGATGTACTACTTGGCAATGGTCGAGGTAGAATCAAGCGATTGTTGCATACCGAGGTATTACCGCATCAGGAACACTGATTCAATTTTAAAAAATGATCACAGTCAGAAATAGAATGGACCTCTGCAATGAAATTGAATAAAGACAAGTAAATTCCGAATATCAGAAAAGTCATCACTATAAGAAACACTGAATCAATTTGTAAAACAGTGAGCTAGATCGAGAAAATTGCAGAACTAGTTCGAGTAAAACCAAACAAATACGAGGTGTGTCTATCTAATACTGTAAAAATGAAACACGAACTTCTACAAATCCTCTATCAGCAACAAGATGATAATTGCGGTCACAATATCTGCAGTCATAATTTGTACATTAATAAACCACAATTATGGAAAATTTTGTAAAGTAAAAAATCAAAACTTTAAAATAAATGAACACAAACCTATACAGATGTACTACTTAGCAATGGTCGAGGTAGAATCAAGCGATTGTTGCACACCGAGGTATTACTGCAGCATGAACACTAATTCAATTATAAAAAATGATCGTTGTCAGAAATAGAATGGACCTCTGCAATGAAATTGAATAAAGACAAGTAAATTCCGAATATTAGAAAAGTAATTGAAAAACATCACCGACATTACAACAAAACATCTAGTATATTGTAGAAGAATCTAGAATGTTCTAGAAGAATCTAGAACATTGTAGAAGAGTCTGTAATATTCTAGAAGAGTCTAGAATATTACTGAAGAGTATATAATATGGTAGAATAATTTAGAACATTCTAGAATATTATAGAGTTGTATGGAAATATGTAGAAGGTTGTAGATTAGTGTAGAGAGTTACAGTATACTTGTAGAATATGTAAGAATTATGTGGAGAATCCTAGAGAACTTCTCCCAACCGTTGGATCAAATGAATCACCACCGTCCATTAAGGAGGTGGAGTAGTATAAATAGGTTAGGGACCTCATTTTTAACCAAGCAAGCATCTTGTAAGCAAGTTGAGTGAGTAATATAAGCGTTCCTTTCAATACTTTTTTGTGTGTTCTCTTCTTAGCCATCTTCCTACACTTCTTCACACACAAACACTTGGGTAAGGCTGACTTAGCTAATCGCAAGGGGCAATTGAAGGAGCTAAGGCCGCACGGTCATTGTTGAGGGAACAAGTCCGTAACTGTAACACGTGGTATCAGAGCCACGTTGAGGAAAGTTGGGTAAGACGTGGGTTCATCGTCAATTAAGGAGGAGATTATTGAGTCTTAAGGAGTCGTGCGCAATCTAAGATTGTGAAACTTAGTGAAGCTTGCTTGGTTACGAGAAGGTAATCCAAGTCACGATGACAAACCTACAAGCAGTAGGTGGAATGGAAGAAACTCAATAATCAAAACTACACTACGTGGCAGACGTGCATGGAGTCTTACCTCCAAGGACAAGATCTGTGGGAAGTCATTGGTGGAGATGAGGTCACGGCACCAGAAGAACCCGGAGCCTTGAGAAAATGGAAAATCAAGGCAGGAAAAGCTATGTATGCACTCAAGACTACGATTAACAAAGAATTGTTGGAGTATATAAGAGATGCAAGCACTCCAAAGAAGGCATGGGAGAAACATTATTTTCCAAGAAGAATGAGTTCAAGCTGCAACTTCTGGAGAATGAGCTCATATCACTCAGACAAGGGGAGATGACCGTAAGTGAATACTTCAACAAGGTAAGAACTCTCTGTCGCGAGATTTCTGAATTGGATTCCACTAGTAAAGTTCCCGAAGCTAAAATGAGAAGAATAATTATTCACTACTTAAGACCTGAGTTTAGGGGTATTATAGCCGCCATACAAGGTTGGTCAGAGCAACCCTCTTTGGTCAACCTTGAAAGTATATTGGCTGACCAAGAAGCTCTAACCAGACAAATGGCAGATGTTTCATTAAAGAAAGAAGATGAAGCTTTATTAAGTTATGAAAAGAAAGGCCTACCAAGTCAACAAAATAATAAATATAAGAACGAATATAAAAGAAAAGGAGAAAAAAGGTCTGAAGTAAAGGGAGTCGAACAAAATCGTTACAAGAAAGGTCAGACGTTCAAAGGAAAGAAGAAGGGCTCATGCTACGTGTGTGGCAAAACCAAATCACTATGCCAGAGAATGCTGGTATAGGAAAAATTCTGCAGAAGGGAATGTAGCAACATCAAACAAGCTAGAAAATTATAACAGTGAAGAAGAGTGGGACGTTGAGGCATCCATGGCGATAATAGAAGAGGCTCGAGAGGAAATTGTTGAATCAAGCCTAAGAGAAGAACCAACATTAGCAGTAGTCATACCTGGATGAACAGACTATGAAAAAGATTGGATCGTTGATTCACGATGTTCCAATCATATGACAGGAGACAAGGAGAAGCTGCAGAATACAACTAGGGAGGCCGAATGGTGGTGACTGCTAACAACTCAAGATTGCCAATAGCTCATATTGGCAAGACAATTATCACACCATGATTCAGTTCGAGTCAAGTACAATTGCAAGACGTCTATCACGTTCCAGGTATGAAGAAAAATCTACTATCAGTGGCGCAATTGACAACCTCAGGTAATTATGTACTCTTCGGACCTAAAGATGTAAAGGTGTATCAAAATCTCAAATTAATGGTACACCTATCATGGAAGGTCAAAAGTTAGAGTCCATCTACGTAATGTCAGCAGAGTCTGCTTACGTAGATAAGACACGGAAGAATGAAACAGCAGATTTGTGGCATGCAAGGCTGGGGCATGTGAGCTATCATAAGCTAAAGGTGATGATGAAAAAATCAACAAGGGTCTTCCTCTAATGGAGATCAGAGATGATACTATATGTGCTGGCTGTTAATATGGTAAAGCACACCAACTACCATTTGAAGAATCAAGCTATAGAGCAAAGAAGCCGTTAGAGACAGTACATTCCGACGTATTTGGACCAGTCAGGCAACCTTTGATTCATGGTATGCGCTATATGGTGACATTTATTGATGAGTTCTCGAGGTACGTTTGGGTTTTCTTTGTAAAAGAAAAATCAGAGGTATTTGCAAAATTTAAAGACTTCAAAGAAAATGTTGAAAGAGAAGTCAGAGAAAAGATACAATGGCTTCGCACGGATAATGGGGGAGAATACACATCGAGAGAATTCTCCCAATATTTGAAGGATCAAAAGATACACCATCAACTGACGTGTCCAAAAACCCCACAACAGAACGGTATAGCAGAAAGAAAAAATCGACACCTTGCAGAAACGTGTCGAAGTATGATACATGCTAAAAATGTACCAGCTAGGTTTTGGGCTGAAGGTATGAAGACAGCAACACATGTAATAGGCTACCACAAGCAAAGCTGGGATTCAACTCACCATTCGAGAAACTATGGAAAACTAAACCAACTGTGAGCCACTTTAGAGTCTTTAGATGTGTCTGTTACGTGTTCGTGCCGAGTCATCTGCGAAGTAAGTTCGACAAGAAGGCAATTAGGTGCATATTTGTGGGATATGATGGTCAACGAAAAGGATGGAGATGTTGTGACCGTGACCCAAACTACTAATCGGTGTTACACATCTCGCAATGTGATATTTGATGAAGCATCCTCTTGGTGGACACCGCAAAAATTGGAATTACCAGACTCAACCGAAATTGAAGAGCAACTTCAGGAGAAATTTGTGAAACTTCCAGAAACACAAAAGAGTGATGATGAAACTGAAAGAGAACAAGAACTTGAAGATTTCCCAAGAGCAACCCAAAGTCCTTGGAAAACTGGAGTACACGAAGCAACACCAGAAATAACAAGGCCAAGTCAATTAGAAGAGATTGAAGCACTACAAGAAGATGTTGGGGATCATCCAAGCTATCCACTACAGTTTAGAAGGTCTAGTAGACAAAGGAAGCCAAATCCCATGTGCGCCAATGTAGTGGTAGAAGAAGATATTAGTGAGAAAGAACCTGAGATATTTGAAGAAGCAATTAAAAATAATGAATGGAGAAAGGCAATGAGCGAAGAGATCATGGCTCTAAGACAAAATGAGACATGTGACTTGGTACCAAAACCAGATGGAGTTAAACCCATATCTAATAAATGGGTATATAAGATAAAAAGATGTCCTGATGGATCAATAGAAAGATATAAGGCTTGACGTCTTGGAATGGTTCGACGAGAAAATATAACTCGAGAAAATGTCGGTGCTGAAGGGGAGAATTGAAAAACATCACCGACATTACAATAAAACATCTAGTATATTGTAGAAGAATCTAGAATGTTCTAGAAGAATCACTACAAGAAAATTGATTTATAATGACGGGAAATTTCGTCATTATATGTCCAAAATCCATCATTAAATACTTTTAATGACGGGAAATTTCCCGTCATGGCCAGTCATTATTGCCCTCCTAAGTCAAAGTAAATTATGACGGGAAATAAGACCCGTCATTATTGTCTTAAATATTTAATGACGAGATTATACTCTCATTAAAAGTTAATTTCAGTTATGAAAAATTTAATCATTAATAATATAATTTTCCCCTCATTAAAAATTACTTTAATGACAAAATATATCCTCATTGTAGTCATTTTCCTCTCACTATATGTTATTTTATTGATAAAATTTATTACCATTATTAATTATTAACCAGTCACTAAAAATTATTTTAGCAATAAATTACCCTCATAAATCAATAGTTACCAGCACTAAAAATTATTTTGTTGGTTAAAAATTTAGAATCATTATTTCATATAAATTGCTCGTTGAATGGAAAACACGTCATTATTGTATCATAGTAATAATCCTAATTCAAGAACATATAATATTTTTGAACCACCAAAACATCGGCATCCACATTCATTCATATACACAAAATACACAATAGTAATTTGTTCCAATATAAATTTCATCTCGATAGATAACTAAAATATTCACTATATCTATCTCATTGAGTACAAGAATATTTGATAACCAAGAAGGTGAATCACTTGGTTTCTTCAAATACCACGTATCAAATTCATAATCCATGCTTGAATCCTTCTTTGTGAGTCAAACCTACAAAAAAATTAAAAAAGAGAATCATTAATCCAAATGGCAAAAGATACTTACGCCCCAATGTTAAATTCATTGTAATCGACAGAAGAATGAAAAGATGGAAACCTTCTGGAGTTGCATGCTGAGTGTTTTTAATAGTAATGTGATTGGTGAAAGTACCAAGTAAAGAGTAATTCTTCAAATCTATTGAAAAACCAGAATGCAGTAGTTAAATTAGCTACAGATTTAAGTTGAATTTCAACAATAAAATTGAGACTTCAACTACAATCAACCAAAAATGCAATCTCATATTCCGATTTAACGCAATCACCCTAACAGCTTGTGATCCTTCACTATAATTACAAACTGTAATCAAAACTCAATTCAGGAAATTTAAAATATTTGAGAACAAGATACCATATGCATATACAAATATGCATAACATCTGAAAACATCGTAGAATCAAATGGGTTACAGCTTGACTTAAAACAACTGAAAAATGCAATTTTAAATTCAAAATTACAATATTGATAAATTTCCTAAATAAAGTTGGTCACATAATATAATAAGGAATAAAAGATAAGTGAACCTCCGGAGCCATCCAATGGAAAGATCCAATTTCTGCAGTCAACTCCTGACTGAAGTTGCACTCTAGCAACACCAAAATCAACTCTTTTAACACCTGCATAGCATAACTTCTTATGACTTGCTAAAGAGGCAATGGAGTTTTTAAAAGATGACCATATCTATAATCAAGTTTGCTTCAATACATGGCAAGTTAAAATTATAATTCAGTTTGGAAATCTCATAATTTCTTACTTTATATTCATCCATCAAAAGGCTGGCAGCCTTTAGGTCCTTATGAATTATATTATTTTGATACAAGTAGCTCATTTCTTTAGAAACATTAATTGTGACTTTCAATATGGCTGGAAGCTTGAAGACGGCCATTTGTGTAAGAAGGAAATCATACACACTTCCCATCTGCTTTAAACAGTCCATAGTATTTCTCCGAACCGGTCCCAGGTTTCGAATTTTCATTAATTAAAGCAAATATGTATGCTTTCAACAGAGTTCGAATAGAACAACAACTGCTGCAATCGTGTAAGCAATGCAAAAATAGTGAATTTATAATATAATTCCCTAAAATCCCCAATTCCAAGCCATGAAACTACTTACTACTTGTGAACCAGTTATCAAAATTTCTCGTCAATACTAGAATCTAGTTTATTTCAAGAGAAGAAATTTAAATTAGGATTTTACCTTAAACACCAGTTGAGATTTGGGATTTACCTTTGAGAGAGAATTTCCATGTAAAACAACGATGGTGGTAGTTGCAGACGGAATTGGGACTTTTGCTTTTGTTGCTGACGGAATTGGAGAGCGAGAGAGGAAGACGTGAGACTGTGAGAAGAGGGAGGCGACTCCGACGAGGCTCCAGGGTGAAAATGCTGAAAGTTCTTTTTTTTTCTAATGGGAAAATGCTAAAAGGTTTTAGGTTTTGTATTTAATAAAAAGGGTTTCCCATTTTTTAATAATGAAAATTTTATTTTAATTGGTGGGAAATTAATGGTACCTAAAATTTTGTAACTAATAATGAGGGGAATTTCTTTATATACAAATAGTGAAGGTATTAGTTATCAATAACTAGGAAATTAGGAACTCCTCACAAATAATTCTACTTTTTAACTACACATTATTTTACCCTCATTAAAACCTCACAAATTCAAATTTTAATGACGATTTTTTTCTACCCTCGTTAAATTTTCATCATTAAAAGCTGAAATTCTTGTAGTGAATCTAGAACATTGTAGAAGAGTCTGTAATATTCTAGAAGAGTCTAGAATATTACAGAAGAGTATAAAATATGGTAGAATAATTTAGAACATTCTAGAATATTATAGAGCAGTATGGAAATATGTAGAAGGTTGTAGATTAGTGTAGAGAGTTATGGTATACTTGTAGAATATGTAAGAATTATGTGGAGAGTCCTAGAGAACTTCTCCCAACCATTGGATCAAATAAATCACCACCGTCCATTAAGGAGGTGGAGTAGTATAAATAGGTTAGGGACCTCATTTGTAACTAAGCAAACATCTTGTAAGCAAGTTGAGTGAGTAATATAAGTGTTCCTTTCAAAACTTTCTTGTGTGTTCTCTTCTTAGCCATCTTCCTACACTTCTTCACACACAAACACTTGGGTGAGGCTGACTTAGCTAATCGCAAGGGGCGATTGAAGGAGCTAAGGCCGCACGGTCGTTGTTGAGGGAATAAGTCTGTAACCGTAACAATAATCACTATAAGAAACACTGAATCGATTTTCTAAAGCAGTGAGCTAGATCGAGAAAATTGCAGAGCTAGTTCGAGACAAAACCAAACAAATACGAGGTGTGTCTATCTAATACTGTAAACATGAAACTTAACACGAACTTCTACAAATCCTCTATCAGCAACAACAAGATAATTGCAGTCACAATATTTGCAGTCATAATTTGTACATTAATAAACCACAATTATGGAAAACTCTGTAAAGTAAATAATCAAAACTTTAAAATGAACGAACACACACCTATACAGATGTACTACTTGGCAATGGTCGAGGTAGAATCAAGCGATTGTTGCACACCGAGGTATTACGCAAAGCAGAACACCGATTCAATTTTAAAAAATGATCACATCGAGAAATAGAATGGACCTCTGCAATGAAATTGAATAAAGACAAAGTAAATTTCGAATATCAGAAAAGTAATTACTATAAGAAACACTGAATCAGTTTTGTAAAACAGTGAGCTAGATCAAGAAAATTGCAGAGCTAGTTCGAGAAAATTGCGATGCCGCCGGGTAACACTTTACAAACACTGAATGAAAGAGTCCCTGCATGGAAGAAACAGAAATCGGCCTTCAGTAGTATTTCTGTCAATCACAATATAGAGAGAGAAAGAGATAGCAGGAGAAGGAGAATAACCATCCATGCTAGGAGCGGGAAAATAACTGTCCATGCTAGGAGCGGGAAAATGAGAGCAGTTGTCAATGATTTTGCTTGGTGTAATGGTTTTTAAAACGTGAGAGAAGTGTGAAGAAGATTACTTAACTAATGGTATCTGATTACTAACTAATTTTTGTTATTAACCTCCCGCGTGTCTTGTATGATGTATCACTGTATGTATATGCGGAATAACTTTATTTTTACCACCTCCTCGTGGTTGATTAATCTTTACGGATAATTACAAAAAGCCCCTAAGGTTTGGGCTAATTACAAAAAAAACTAAGAAATTTTTGAAAATTACAAAAATTCCAAAAGGTTTGATAGTGTCTTAAATTTAAGGGGGATAACAATAATATTTTGATAAACATAAGTGGCGTTTTTGAATTTTTTTTGCAAATGATGGCGGAAAATGTAAAGCGGATCAAACCTAAATGGGGTTTTTGCAATTTCCGAAAATCTCTGGGTTTTTTGTAATTAACCCCAACCTCAGGGGTTTTTCTGTAATTAGCCCTAATTTTTAAGTGGGGTTTTGGTCTCATCACAAAGGGTGAGTGGTTACTGGTTAGTGAATAGAATGTCCATTGATTAATTTATGAGCATTGGTTATCCCACACATTCAAATCTAATTTTGATCAAAAGTGAATAAAAATACAAAATGCAGTTAAATCTCTGTACAGTAATAATTAATAACCTCTTTAAAATAATAAAAAAATTTTCCAGTCCCAACTTGATCGAACCATTTCACAAAATTAGCAATTTTGATAAACTAATAAGATGATAATTATTAGAAAGACCCTTATATAAAAATCTCCAGTCATGTCAATATCATAAATTAACATTTCTCTAAATTTTACAAATGTAACTAGGAATTTTTTTTGTAAAATAATAATCTATTTTTTTTCATGAAATTTGAATCTAAATGTATTTTTTTTAGTACAATTGGGGGACCTTGGGAAGAGGATACACACACTCGTATGTGATCGAATCCGGGTAATTCGCCCTTTCAACATACGTCTCAACCACTGGAGCATAAGGTTGATCCTGAATCTAAATGTACTTCATCTGTAACTTTACTCAATCCAAAAGTTCGGTGTCGCGTGATCATGAACTGCAACGAACAATAAATCATCTCTGATTATTTCTATATTATACTGTTTATATGGTAGTTCTCATCCTGAATGTTTATTTAGCTATAGTTCAAGCATGGACCATAGATGAAGTGACCTGTGCTAAAATTTATTTAATGGAACCAATATAAGGAATATTGTTTGAGTACTAAAAACAATTAATGCCATTTACTTATTTTCATAAATTTACAATTAATTAATATATACAATTTTTTATAAGTTAATTCATGAAATACGATACATATATACATTATAAATTAGTGCTATACACATGCTTTTTTATGTAGTAAATCTTATATTCATTAAATATAAAACACTCTTTAAATTAGTAAATCATAATTTGTTAATTAATTAATACATCTCTAAATGAATATAATTTTATAGTCCTAATGTTATTAATTTATAGAGATTTTATTGTACTGCGTTGAGCAATGGTGAACAAATTAAAGAGAATGAACATGGATTTATTAAACGTAACGCTAAAATATTGAATGATGAATATTATATACAATTTCACGCTTTTTTAACATTTTAAAATTTTGGTATTCCACTGTTGGTCGTTTTCTTTATTGTTGGTCTATCTCCTCATATGAACAAGCGGATTTAATGAAAAAATAACAATACTATTGGGGATAAATTCGAGTTTTCTTAATTATTATAATTTTATTTTACATATTATTGAATTCTGAAATTACTTAATTAATTATTCAATATTATTAACAATTATCCAGTTTACGCGTCCACTTTGTCCTATGAGGTTTATGTAGTCCATCCATACACCGACCTATATTCCCTACTATGGGAGCACGTGCCCCCATAGGTTATGTTTTAAGAACTATTTATTATTTATGTTACATAGTTTATATAATATATTTATATATAACACCACTAAATTTTGCACAAATTAGAGTGTTATATAAATATTATTAATTTTTTTTAATAAAAAAGTTATACAATATTATAAATTTATAAATTATAAAACATTAGGTTAATAGTGTGCGCCCAAAATTATATCATTAATAACATTACATTATGAAATAAAAAATATTATAACATTATTAAAACTAGTTTTAATAGTATTATCTATAATATTATTAATTAGTGTTACATAAATTTTGAACATCTACATATTAATTAGTAAAGAAAACAAACTTGTCTCATTAGTTATTTATGATGTAGTTTATACTTGTATTATTTTGTGCCCCCCATTGTAAAAAGATTTTGGATCCATCCCTGGATCCATCAACCCACACTTAAAACAACACATCTCCGTTATTTGTAAGTATTCTCAGTTTATTACTCCCACGTATTATTCTTTTGCTCTCGATTTTCTCTCCTACACATTCTAACTTGAGTATCGGAGGGACGTCCATGTAACAACCCTAAAGTCTGTCTAATGTTTGTTGGCAGGGGCGTAGACAAGGAGGGGCCACCCCAAATTTTTTTTGTTCGGCTTTTTCTGTGGAAAAAAATGAAAAAAAAATATTTATAATTTTTAAAGGAAAAAAATAGTTGAGCTAGGGGGAAAATTTTTGGGGCTAGGGATACTAAGCCGGGCTGGCTACGCCCCTGTTTGTTGGTGTAGCAAACAAGTTCTCGTCCGAAGAACTACCAACTCCGAAGAAGAAGTTAGTCAAATATTTAGAAACCTTAACCTGTAGTGATCTACGGATATAAGCAGCATTATATATAAATCGAACAATGATTATATAATGAAGGAATGATCATTGAATAGGTCTTTAAAATTTTATAAGCTTCTGAGTTTTAGTCATTTTCCTTTTTTTTTTTTTAACGTTTGAGTCATTCTTTTTTAATCTCCTGATCTCGGCATTTGGACAATGTTGGATGTTTTATGGACCATCATTATATCAAATATCTCATTCTTGAGGTAAGGAGTGTTTGTAAATTCTAAATAAAAAGTGATTTACGGTTTCCACGCAAGAAAAAATTGGATTATGTTTTTCCAACTAAAAGCTGAGAATCACATATTTTTAGTTGCAAGCACTCCCTTAGTCCTTGACCTCGTGAACTAAAAATTAGAATCTCTTATTGCTGGAGTCCATAAAAGTTCATGATCTCCCAAATATTATTTTTCTTGAACCCTTGAGTAAGACTTAAAGGTAAGAATGTCGTGAGTTGATGATATCCAGATTTATCCGCTTGGGGCTCGTTTACTTTTGTGGTTAGGATATAAGATGATAGATAAAAAATTGTTAAATTGTTGGATATGGACTAATCTATATGGGTGCGTTTGGGATGCTTTATTAGGCTTGATAAGCCTTTTTATCAAGATTAAAATGGAAATTTCGATCCGGCCCGTCCCTTTTGGGTTGCCCCGTCCCTTGACCCGGCACGGGGCGGGTCTGGGTATCACTTCTGCCCCCGGGTACCTGTCCCGCCCCGCCTAGAATTTTGTATTTAAATATATTTTAATATATATTATATATTTGTATATATAATATATATTAGAGCTAGTCTCCTGTCAAACCGTCTAACGGATCTAGATCCATTAGACGGGTCTATATATCATATCCATCGCCCAACCCTGATCCGGATTCGCCAAAAAATAAAAAAATAAAAAAAGAAAAAACTGTCAAGAGGGGCAAAAAGGGAAATCCAAATTCGAGATAAGCCATTTTCTGCAAAGGTACATGAGATTGGTTAAGCCATATATCTCCTTCAGAAAAAATCCCCAAATCCATCGGCAGCAGCCATATTCGTTTTCGGGGAACTTAAAACTAAAAAGCTATATAGAAGGAGTTGAGAGGTAGAAGAGGGGAATTTTCAGCGCCTGCTTCGATGATAAATTCACCAATGAATAGTGGGCTTTTGGTGGCGAGTGGAAATCATACTCCGACGAACAGAAGTTATAGCACCGTGGAAGAATTGCAGGCTGCAATTCAAGCTACGATTGCTCATTGCAAAAAGTCTATTGCCATAGAAGATAAAACCAAGCTGCCCTAATTATTATTATTATTATTTTTTATTGTTGTTGTTATTTCTTATTGCGATTTCATAATTTAATTAATTGTGTGAAAACTAATCATTCAAGTGTTTTTATTCTAAATTAAATATAAATTTCAAGAATCAATAATCAATCCATAAATTTATTTGTACATATAATATAAAAATACATAAAGATGATCTTAACGTTTTCCCCACCTACACAAATGCTATTTTTTATTCTATGGTATAACTTAGTAAGAAAACAAATTAGACCGATTTCATATCATAGAATTAACGTATGGATAATTCAAGATAATAGGGTGTTAATAGTGTAATTGTATTCTTTTTTTCTTATAGTGACTAATGAGAAAGAAAAAAAGCTCGGATGCATTGTGAATATGCTGACTATATAATAGATATTTTTTATGCTATTGACTATATGCTTTTGAAGAAGAACGAATAAAGATTTCTATAATGAATTGAGATATTATTCAAAATAATATGTGAAAAAATCATGAATAATAATTTATAGCAAATTATTTTTCATTATATATAAATTGTAGTTGTATTACCGCAAATTTTAAAGTAATAATAATACACTAAAAAATTATGAATATAAGCATGATAGAACTGAAACAGATAATAGAAATCGTACTATTGATATCTATGTCCGTTCTCTATCGTTTATTTTTCCAGTAGTTGTAGACCCCTTGAGTTCCTAATTTTCCTGGGATTGTAGTTCAATCGGTCAGAGCACCGCCCTGTCAAGGCGGAAGCTGCGGGTTCAGACCAAGATTTTATCACCAGGTAGAAGATTTTAGTACCTTTGTTGGTCGGGCCTATATTTAATATTAATCTTTTTACAAATCTTCTAGGCTATCCTAGTTGATAGCAAAAGTCCTGGCGTAAGGCCTAAGTGAGCCATATTTGCTTCCTACTCAGGCACGAATCGAGTAGAAAGCACTTTTGGAAGAGGATTTCTCCCCATTTTTAGGGCTTTTATTGGTCCGCCAGAACGAACCCACCAAAAAAAGCGGGCAGGGTTAGCCTAAGTAAGCCAGGGCTTGAACCTTGACTAAATGCAGCTTAGTTGGCCTTAGCTTTGCTATCTCGCCCACCATCATGGAAGTAATCACTAGATTTCGAAGTCTTGAACCTATCACCTGAACTTGTTGAACTTCTCTTTGCTTTGGAGCTTTTTTCCAACTGTTCGTGAGGAGCCGATATGAGAGAGAGAGAGAGAGAGAGAGAGAGCAGGTCCGTCTTTCCCTGCTAGCATGGAGACCCTTCAACTGGTTTTCTCGAATAGATCGTTTTCTTCAAGCTACATGTAATGTAGGTTCTCGAAAATTGGTGGCAGTTGTCGTGGTAAGACTACAACGAGTGAACTCACTATAATACTCTAATCCTCCAGCGGGCTACATATATCGTAGGCTTATGGTATAACGTGTTAGGCCTAACGTAGTTCTCGTAAGGGAAGATCACAATGGTTGAACTTGTAAGTCCAAGTGGCTACGATAATCTAGAGGGGGTGAAAAGATTATGCCCATTTTCTCGATTATGCCCTCTTTTTCGAATGTAATAAGCTAAGACATGAATGGAAGTGCGGGAAGTAAACAACACACGTCGATTTATAAAGGTTCAACCCACCTAGGGCTTAATCCTCTACCACCCCAATATCTCCGGGATGGGTTTTAAAAAGAAAAAAGATTTTATTAATAATTACCACAATTATTACAGCTTCACCTTTGAAGATTACCACAATCTTCTTACAACACCTCTTTGGAGATTACCACAACTTCTAGTAACGGCACCTTGTGAAGATTACCACAATCTTCCAACTTGAAGAGCACCAAACTCTTCAACACCTCGAAGAGCACCAAACTATTCCACAAGAAGATTACCACAATCTTCTTACACCTAACACCTAAGTTCACCCAAGTGTGTTCTTACCACAAGAATACTCACAAGGATATCTTGTGTTGAATGACGAAACCAAATTCAAGATTACAACTTGATAATGAAATATATAATTTTGAGTGCAAGTGTAATCAAGAATAAAGCCTAGACCTCAAGATGTGAAAGTGAAAGACATTAGGCTATTACAACAAGAATGTTGAAATATAATAACAAAAGTGTTTGCTTGATTGTATCTTGTTGTGTTGTAGTATTCTCTCTTGTTGTATTGCTTTAATTCTTCATCTATTTATAGAAGGTGTCTTGAACATGATAGACTCCTTCAAGGAGAATGAAATCTGTAAAAAATTTCAAGACAAATGAAGAATATAGTTGTTAGAGATCAACACCATAAATTGAGGAAAAGTTGTCTGTTGCACAACGGTTAGAATTTGTTGTCAAAATGGTATGGCGACTGGTCGCGCTCTAATACATAAATGAGGATTACACAGCAAAAAAACACATAGGGACCGGTCCAGGGGGGTTGGACTAGTCGACATGGGGTCCGACCGGTCGCCCTCCCCTTGGACCGGTCCACCTTCCCAAAATGTCAAATACAGAGTGTTCTGTAATATTTCTTTCAACTCAGACATCGGTCGCCCTTTGCGCGACCGGTCGACCTCCAGTAAAATTTCAAACGTCTCGTTTCTATTTTGGAAATCATCTTTCAGACACAGGTTGCCTTATAGGACGACCGGTTGAACACGAGACAGAAGTGTTGTCCATTTTTTGTCGAAAATAAACTTCAAGAAATACTCCGAAAAATTAGTAAAAATATTTTAAATCGTTTGGGAGTATTTGGACAATATTTAGAAACATTGTTTTGGTGTAAAAATACATTAACACAAAATCATCAAAATCATGATAAAAACATTTATCTAATAAACTCCCCATTTTTGATGATTACAAACCAAAACAATTTTAAGAAGTCGATTTTGAAAACAAAATAAATTTTTCAGTAAAAAATAAATTATCCATTTTGAGCGACAACATTCCATGCATAATAACCATAAGGAAGGGAGTAAAGATTTTTAAAAAACATTTTACAAAAGCTCCCCCTATCAACATGCACAACAAAGGAAGTATAGAAACAATTAAACAAAAGCTAAAAGCTTAGCTTTTTACAATAGAATCTTAATATCATGAGCTTAAAAGCTCCCCCTGTCAAAGAAACGTCATTAGACATGTATATAAGTCCATAATACATCCAATGGACTAAGTATGATCCATAACTTCTGGCTTTTACTAGCCACAACTTATAGCTTCTTTCGCGAGCTTCTTTGAGCAAAAGAGCTTATTTCCTGTTTCTCCCCCTTTGGAATCATCAAAAATAATGTTAGCACGATAAAAACATCATTCATTCATATCAAAGTGCGCAATTGAACCAATTTATCGAGCTAGTGATCATTAAGCTTAAAATTCCAAAAGATAAGGGAAAAGTCGATCATATGACTTGTAAAAGCTCGTTTGATTGGTAAAACATGATCTCTATAAAAAATATAAAACTTTTGAAATCGAGAGAATCATGTAGGCGATGAAATTGTCATTGAAATATTTTATCGAGCACTTGGTGGACGTTAAATAACAAAGAAGATGTATATAGCTCTTGAAAAAATAATCAAGCCAAATTTTTCATCACCAAAAGCAATTTTACAAATATCAGCCAACGACAAGCATCATACCTAACACAGGTATATAAGAATTCCAACAAAATATCAAAGATGAAGCACATTCTCAAGGGTTCAACTCAATTGAGATAAAGAAGGAATTAAACTTACCAATAAATCAGAGAAGTCGGGTATCATGGATGATATACCAATAGTATAAACTCAAAATTATATAATTTACAAGAAGGAAATCATTTTGAGTTAATTGTGTGTGAAATTTGCAAAAGGGTTCGAGTTTGAAGAAGAAAAGCACAAAATGGTTAAGTATTGGACAAAACACATTTTATCTCTGAAATTACTCTGGGCAACCGGTCCAAGGGGGGGTCGACCGGTCCAGGTATGGTTCGACCGGTCCCCCTATCTTAATCTGGTCCTTGGAGCTCTTTTTTTTTGGTTCTGTCCGAAGTTTGATCCAAAAAACCGATTTTTTACCTCTAAGTTTTAAAAACGTACGAAATGCAAACATATACCTCATTCAATATACATTGTGTCTAAACAAGCTCGGAATGAGGTAAAAGACTCGGCGGTTAACAAAAAAAATGTCCGCGAGTTATCCTTGAGACGGAATTAAACACATCTCAATTTTTCGTTTAGGAAACGCAATCCCTTAAAAAAATATAGAATTTAAATATGTTTAGTTCTATTATGACAGAAATTATTATCACCGGACTTGTTATCCCGAAAAATATGAACGTTTTAAAACTTTGGATAAACAAGTCATAAGAAGAAATGCCTTTCAAATATTTGAAAATTTCTTTTAACGGCACTTTAATGAGATACGTTGGGATTATTTTGAAGTCGAGCATATAGACATAAGGCATAAAAAATATTGAGTCTACGAATAATAAAAGTAGATAAACATACCTCGAATTTATTTGTCAACAAATATGCCTTTCGCAATCTTGACATCTAATGACGTAGATGGTCATGGATAAGTCTTCGATCATTTGTTCATTAATACTCCTCATGCTCATCTCGAATTCACCTTGCATTAACTTAGAGAATTTCTTGCACAAGGATTCATTAGTAGCACCAAATATCATCAACATAAATTTGCATTCATAAGCAATCTTGTCATTTTCAAAAACAAAGAGAGTAGTATCAACTTTACCTCTTGTAAATCCATTTTACAAAAGAAAAGAGCTAAGTCTATCTTACGATGCACGGGGTGCTTGTTTTAAACCATATAAGGCCTTCTTAAGTTTATAAACATCATTTGACCTAGAAAATTTTTCAAACCCCGAAGGTTGTTTTACATAGACTTCTTCTTGAATAAAACCATTTAAAAAGGCGGATTTAACATCCATTTGGTAAAGCTTGAAATTTTTTAAAACAAGAATAGGCAAGTAAAATATGAATAGCTTCTAAACGTGCTACGGGTGCAAAAGTTTCATCATAATCAATACCTTTTTCTTGACAATAACCTTGAGCTACTAACCTTTCTTTGTTTGAACAATATTGTCTTGATCATCAAGCTTGTTCGAAATACCAAAAATTTCGCAAAATCTTAACAAAATATCTTGCACAAGAGCATAGTAATATCGAATAATATAGACAATATTGATATAATCCATTATAGAATTTAGATAAGTAGCACATACTATGCTTTTAAAAAAAAACTATCAAGTGTTTAATAAAACATGTAAGTTTTAATATGCTTATAGGAAGCTATATAAGGTCTCTTTTGAAATTTGAAAATCCGAGAGCATATAGTTGAGACTTCATTTATAAGAAGTATTTTGAGAAAGAGTTTTGACAAAACAAACAAGAATAAAGACATGAATATGTGCAATAAAATGCATAATTTAAGAGGAGGATAAAAATCGAATATTTTATCAAAACAAAATATAATCCTTTACAAGTCTCGGATAAAACAAGCTTTATCGAATAGTGCCTTTCAAAACTTGAAAAATTCTTTTAATGACACTTATATGAGATTCTATGAATATGCTTGAGAAACGAGCACATAGGCATACGGTCATGAAGAATATCGGATGAGAGTAAGAATAGTAGAAGTAAACGTACCTCGATAGTTTATGTCACTCTTAGACAAATTATGATGTAGATAACCATTGATGAAGATATATATATCCTACACAATTCTAAAAAAAAATCTTGCACAAAATATAATAATAAAAGTGTAGGCTAAAGCAATAAGAGATGTCACAAGTATACTTATGCCTCATAAATCCATAAGAGATAATAAACATATAAGTTCTAGTAAATGCACAAGAGATTAAAAAAGCATAATACAAGGTCTTCTTTTCAAAAAGATTTTTTTTAAAAAAAATTATTGAAGACCTTATTTATAGGAGAAATTTTTGAAAAGTCATTTTGACAATTAAGGCAAAAATACAAGCATACATAATAATAAAACACTATGCGTATTTAAACAAGGAGATACCCTTTACCAATTACGCCATTTCCACAGGTTGTGTTTTTCCCATTGTTGATGGTGTCTTTTTCTTGGAAAATCATTTTGTTGATGATTGCTTCTCCAATTACTCAATTTCCAAGGTTTGTGTCCTTCCATGATATCTTCCTCTTGGAAATTCATGTGATGATATCTCCTTCTTTGATCAAATGATATGGGCATTTGATGTCTTCTTGATAATATGACTTTTCTTTGATTATTATTCCACCGAGTACCTTATATGACATTATTTTGTGGTACCCTTAAGTGTTTGAGTCCTTCGGGATTAGCTTTGAGACTTTTAGGTCTCTAATAATAATTAGAGCTATTTCTAGCCCAACAAGTATTAGCCGTGTGACCATTTTTACCACAATAAAAGCAAGTAATAATTTTAGGAGCATAATGACCAACATGCATAGAGACTTGGTTTCTTTTCTTATCATCAATAACTTTGGGCTTATAGTCAAGTCCTAGTTTCAAATGATCACAACTATGAACATCAAGAATTTTGGTCATTTTATCGGTACTCAAGTTGAATTTTAACAAATCTTCACCTTCAAGAGTATCACACTCTTCTTACAACACCTCTTTGAAGATTACCACAATCTTCCTAGAAGATTACCACAACTTCTAGTAACGGCACCTTGTGAAGATTACCACAATCTTCCAACTTGAAGAGCACCAAACTCTTCAACACCTCGAAGAGCACCAAACTATTCCACAAGAAGATTACCACAATCTTCTTACACCTAACACCTAAGTTCACCCAAGTGTGTTCTTACCACAAGAATACTCACAAGGATATCTTGTGTTGAATGACGAAACCAAATTCAAGATTACAACTTGATAATGAAATATATAATTTTGAGTGCAAGTGTAATCAAGAATAAAGCCTAGACCTCAAGATGTGAAAGTGAAAGACATTAGGCTATTACAACAAGAATGTTGAAATATAATAACAAAAGTGTTTGCTTGATTGTATCTTGTTGTGTTGTAGTATTCTCTCTTGTTGTATTGCTTTAATTCTTCATCTATTTATAGAAGGTGTCTTGAACATGATAGACTCCTTCAAGGAGAATGAAATCTGTAAAAAATTTCAAGACAAATGAAGAATATAGTTGTTAGAGATCAACACCATAAATTGAGGAAAAGTTTATGCATTTGCACAACGGTTAGAATTTGTTGTCAAAATGGTATGGCGACTGGTCGCGCTCTAATACATAAATGAGGATTACACAGCAAAAAAACACATAGGGACCGGTCCAGGGGGGTTGGACTAGTCGACATGGGGTCCGACCGGTCGCCCTCCCCTTGGACCGGTCCACCTTCCCAAAATGTCAAATACAGAGTGTTCTGTAATATTTCTTTCAACTCAGACATCGGTCGCCCTTTGCGCGACCGGTCGACCTCCAGTAAAATTTCAAACGTCTCGTTTCTATTTTGGAAATCATCTTTCAGACACAGGTTGCCTTATAGGACGACCGGTTGAACACGAGACAGAAGTGTTGTCCATTTTTTGTCGAAAATAAACTTCAAGAAATACTCCGAAAAATTAGTAAAAATATTTTAAATCGTTTGGGAGTATTTGGACAATATTTAGAAACATTGTTTTGGTGTAAAAATACATTAACACAAAATCATCAAAATCATGATAAAAACATTTATCTAATAAACTCCCCATTTTTGATGATTACAAACCAAAACAATTTTAAGAAGTCGATTTTGAAAACAAAATAAATTTTTCAAGTAAAAAATAAATTATCCATTTTGAGCGACAACATTCCATGAATAATAACCATAAGGAAGGAGTAAAGATTTTTAAAAAACATTTTACAAAAGCTCCCCCTATCAACATGCACAACAAAGGAAGTATAGAAACAATTAAACAAAAGCTAAAAGCTTAGCTTTTTACAATAGAATCTTAATATCATGAGCTTAAAAGCTCCCCCTGTCAAAGAAACGTCATTAGACATGTATATAAGTCCATAATACATCCAATGGACTAAGTATGATCCATAACTTCTGGCTTTTACTAGCCACAACTTATAGCTTCTTTCGCGAGCTTCTTTGAGCAAAAGAGCTTATTTCCTGTTTCTCCCCCTTTGGAATCATCAAAAATAATGTTAGCACGATAAAAACATCATTCATTCATATCAAAGTGCGCAATTGAACCGATTTATCGAGCTAGTGATCATTAAGCTTAAAATTCCAAAAGATAAGGGAAAAGTCGATCATATGACTTGTAAAAGCTCGTTTGATTGGTAAAACATGATCTCTATAAAAAAATATAAAACTTTTGAAATCGAGAGAATCATGTAGGCGATGAAATTGTCATTGAAATATTTTATCGAGCACTTGGTGGACGTTAAATAACAAAGAAGATGTATATAGCTCTTGAAAAAATAATCAAGCCAAATTTTTCATCACCAAAAGCAATTTTACAAATATCAGCCAACGACAAGCATCATACCTAACACAGGTATATAAGAATTCCAACAAAATATCAAAGATGAAGCACATTCTCAAGGGTTCAACTCAATTGAGATAAAGAAGGAATTAAACTTACCAATAAATCAGAGAAGTCGGGTATCATGGATGATATACCAATAGTATAAACTCAAAATTATATAATTTACAAGAAGGAAATCATTTTGAGTTAATTGTGTGTGAAATTTGCAAAAGGGTTCGAGTTTGAAGAAGAAAAGCACAAAATGGTTAAGTATTGGACAAAACACATTTTATCTCTGAAATTACTCTGGGCAACCGGTCCAAGGGGGGGTCGACCGGTCCAGGTATGGTTCGACCGGTCCCCCTATCTTAATCTGGTCCTTGGAGCTCTTTTTTTTTGGTTCTGTCCGAAGTTTGATCCAAAAAACCGATTTTTTACCTCTATGTTTTAAAAACGTACGAAATGCAAACATATACCTCATTCAATATACATTGTGTCTAAACAAGCTCGGAATGAGGTAAAAGACTCGGCGGTTAACAAAAAAAATGTCCGCGAGTTATCCTTGAGACGGAATTAAACACATCTCAATTTTTCGTTTAGGAAACGCAATCCCTTAAAAAAATATAGAATTTAAATATGTTTAGTTCGATTATGACAGAAATTATTATCACCGGACTTGTTATCCCGAAAAATATGAACGTTTTAAAACTTTGGATAAACAAGTCATAAGAAGAAATGCCTTTCAAATATTTGAAAATTTCTTTTAACGGCACTTTAATGAGATACGTTGGGATTATTTTGAAGTCGAGCATATAGACATAAGGCATAAAAAATATTGAGTCTACGAATAATAAAAGTAGATAAACATACCTCGAATTTATTTGTCAACAAATATGCCTTTCGCAATCTTGACATCTAATGACGTAGATGGTCATGGATAAGTCTTCGATCATTTGTTCATTAATACTCCTCATGCTCATCTCGAATTCACCTTGCATTAACTTAGAGAATTTCTTGCACAAGGATTCATTAGTAGCACCAAATATCATCAACATAAATTTGCATTCATAAGCAATCTTGTCATTTTCAAAAACAAAGAGAGTAGTATCAACTTTACCTCTTGTAAATCCATTTTACAAAAGAAAAGAGCTAAGTCTATCTTACGATGCACGGGGTGCTTGTTTTAAACCATATAAGACCTTCTTAAGTTTATAAACATCATTTGACCTAGAAAATTTTTCAAACCCCGAAGGTTGTTTTACATAGACTTCTTCTTGAATAAAACCATTTAAAAAGGCGGATTTAACATCCATTTGGTAAAGCTTGAAATTTTTTAAAACAAGAATAGGCAAGTAAAATATGAATAGCTTCTAAACGTGCTACGGGTGCAAAAGTTTCATCATAATCAATACCTTTTTCTTGACAATAACCTTGAGCTACTAACCTTTCTTTGTTTCGAACAATATTGTCTTGATCATCAAGCTTGTTCCGAAATACCAAAAAATTTCTGCAAAATCTTAACAAAATATCTTGCACAAGAGCATAGTAATATCGAATAATATAGACAATATTGATATAATCCATTATAGAATTTAGATAAGTAGCACATACTATGCTTTTAAAAAAAACTATCAAGTGTTTAATAAAACATGTAAGTTTTAATATGCTTATAGGAAGCTATATAAGGTCTCTTTTGAAATTTGAAAATCCGAGAGCATATAGTTGAGACTTCATTTATAAGAAGTATTTTGAGAAAGAGTTTTGACAAAACAAACAAGAATAAAGACATGAATATGTGCAATAAAATGCATAATTTAAGAGGAGGATAAAAATCGAATATTTTATCAAAACAAAATATAATCCTTTACAAGTCTCGGATAAAACAAGCTTTATCGAATAATGCCTTTCAAAACTTGAAAAATTCTTTTAATGACACTTATATGAGATTCTATGAATATGCTTGAGAAACGAGCACATAGGCATACGGTCATGAAGAATATCGGATGAGAGTAAGAATAGTAGAAGTAAACGTACCTCGATAGTTTATGTCACTCTTAGACAAATTATGATGTAGATAACCATTGATGAAGATATATATATCCTACACAATTCTAAAAAAAAATCTTGCACAAAATATAATAATAAAAGTGTAGGCTAAAGCAATAAGAGATGTCACAAGTATACTTATGCCTCATAAATCCATAAGAGATAATAAACATATAAGTTCTAGTAAATGCACAAGAGATTAGAAAAGCATAATACAAGGTCTTCTTTTCAAAAATATTTTTTTTAAAAAAAATTATTGAAGACCTTATTTATAGGAGAAATTTTTGAAAAGTCATTTTGACAATTAAGGCAAAAATACAAGCATACATAATAATAAAACACTATGCGTATTTAAACAAGGAGATACCCTTTACCAATTACGCCATTTCCACAGGTTGTGTTTTTCCCATTGTTGATGGTGTCTTTTTCTTGGAAAATCATTTTGTTGATGATTGCTTCTCCAATTACTCAATTTCCAAGGTTTGTGTCCTTCCATGATATCTTCCTCTTGGAAATTCATGTGATGATATCTCCTTCTTTGATCAAATGATATGGGCATTTGATGTCTTCTTGATAATATGACTTTTCTTTGATTATTATTCCACCGAGTACCTTATATGACATTATTTTGTGGTACCTTAAGTGTTTGAGTCCTTCGGGATTAGCTTTGAGACTTTTAGGTCTCTAATAATAATTAGAGCTATTTCTAGCCCAACAAGTATTAGCTGTGTGACCATTTTTACCACAATAAAAGCAAGTAATAATTTTAGGAGCATAATGACCAACATGCATAGAGACTTGGTTTCTTTTCTTATCATCAATAACTTTGGGCTTATAGTCAAGTCCTAGTTTCAAATGATCACAACTATGAACATCAAGAATTTTGGTCATTTTATCGGTACTCAAGTTGAATTTTAACAAATCTTCACCTTCAAGAGTATCACACTCTTCTTACAACACCTCTTTGAAGATTACCACAATCTTCCTAGAAGATTACCACAACTTCTAGTAACGGCACCTTGTGAAGATTACCACAATCTTCCAACTTGAAGAGCACCAAACTCTTCAACACCTCGAAGAGCACCAAACTATTCCACAAGAAGATTACCACAATCTTCTTACACCTAACACCTAAGATCACCCAAGTATGCTCTTACCACAAGAACACTCACAAGGATATCTTGTGTTAGCTCTATTATGTAGGGTTGCAATGCTTAATTAGTTAATTATGCTTAGGCAATGATTTCATTTGGGCAAAGATGTAACATTTCAGCACAACTTTGTATAAATTAACAATATCATAAACTTTTCCGTCCAAAAAAAAAAAACACATTACAAACACTGGTGTAGCTAAGGGGGATCAACCCGGGACCCGATCCCATCTTTCGAAAAAAAAATTGTAAGCAACTTTAAAAAAAACTAATTAATTAGGATTCATATAATTTTTTTTCGGCCCACACTACTATCATGATCGTCTCATCATTCTCACCCCATGGATCACAACCTTTTCCCATCAACTTTCTACGAACAAACATGAAACATATCATATGCACATGTTATATAAATACAGCATTAATAGTATTACGTTAACTAAACCGTCGGATCCGTGGCGCAATGGTAGCGCGTCTGACTCCAGATCAGAAGGTTGCGTGTTCGATTCACGTCGGGTTCAAACCCCCTATGGCTATCCCTTGAATTTTGTCAAATTTCCCAGTAAATAATATTTCTGTAATAGTTTTTGTAATCTCGGTTTGACAATTTCTCGTTTTTTTTTATTATCTCTGAGACCTAAAATCCCAATTCTAAAACCCTGCAATAATCAATGGCGTTGCGCTGCAAGCTCCGGTCACTGATACTCCAACGGCATCGCCTATTCTCCACCTCAACCCTAATTTCAGACTCCAAAACCCTACCCAGCAGCAAAGACAAAACCCGGGCCGCACTTTCTCTCATCCGGTTCGAGCAAAACCCGGAACGCATCCTCGATATCTGCCGATCCACCGTCCTCACGCCCGAGTCACACCTCGACCGGATTGTCTACGCCAAAGCCATTTCAAAGCTCAGAGAATCGAACCACTACGAAGGCATTCGGAGCTTAGTTAAAGAGTCCATGAATCAGCTCAATTGCAACTCCGAGCGCTTAGTTTCGCATTTCATTGTTCTCTATGGCCAGGGCGGTCTCGTCAACGATGCCATTAACCTGTTCGATGAAATGCCTAACATGGGTATCAACAGAAATGTGAAGACCTTGAACTCGTTGCTGTATTCGTGCCTTTTGGCTCGAGAATACGGCGAAATGAAGAGGGTTTTCCGAGAGTTTCCAAGGAAGTACGGATTGGAGCCGAATTTGGACACGTATAACACTGTTCTAAAGGGGTTTTGCGAGTCGGGTGGCGCCAATGAGGCACACTCCATATTAGCTGAGATGGAGAGGAAATGTATTAAACCCAATGCGACGACATTTGCCACTGTGATTGCCGGGTTTTATATGGAAGAAAATTTCATTGACGTGGGGAAGATGATGAACTTGATGAAGAAATATAGCATAGAACCAGGGATCAGCATTTACAACGTAAGAATTCAGAGCTTGTGCAAGCTCAAAAGATCGGCTGAGGCAAAGGCATTATTGGATGGGATTTTGTCTAAGGGTATGAAGCCGAATTGTGCGACGTACGGGCATTTGATTTATGGGTTTTGTCGAGAAGGGAAATTGGATATGGCGAAGAGATTGTTTAAGGAGATGATTGGTAGGGGTTTGGAGCCAGAAGCTGAGTGTTATTTCACGCTTGTTTATTATTTGTGTGAAGGAAGAGATTTTGAGGCAGCCTTAGGCATTTGTAAGGAGTGTATGTCAAAAGGCTGGGTACCAAATTTTACAACCATGAAGTCTCTTGTGGATGGGCTTGTGAGCATTGAGATGGTTAATGAGGCTAGGGAAATTATTGAACAGGTGAAGAAGAAATTCTGGAGGAATGCTGATAGTTGGAGGGAGATTGAGGAGGGATTACCTAGGTAGAGCATGAAGGATTAAGAATGGTTTTGCTATTCATTTTTGTTTTCTTGTACCATGTTTTTAGCAAGATTTTCTAAGAATGTAAAACAGAAGATTGGTACAACAGTGGTCTTGAGGGTTGGTTATTGCTACTTGCTTGGGTTTGATGGTCATCTGTTAGTTGCAATTTCTTGGCTTTACCATAATATTTCTTGCAATCAATTATGAATCATGCTTTCACAATTTCTTTGAAGCATTGTAATATATACACGTTATCTGTTTGAATTACTGCATATGGACAATTCTGTCATTTAACTTTCAAATACTTTATCCGTCTGTTTTTCAACTTCTCTTTTCCCAGGAAAGTATAAAACATTCTAGACATTACGCCAAGCTAATGCTCAACTAAGCAATTCCCATCATTTTCTCCGCGGGAGGCCACTGTCATTTTCCACAAGTTAGGGTGTTATCTGGATTGTGGATAAAATTCCAGATGCGGATGTAAAAATAAAAATGTCCTTGTTACGCTATAGTCCTAATTAGTGCTTTCGCACATATTGCAAAAACATTTTATTCATTCTTTGGGATCTGATAAAGAACAGAAAATACACGTCTAGCAAAAAGAAATGATTCCTCAAGTTCTGAACTTAGAATTCTTCATCAAAGCAGCTCCGTTTCTCCAATGTTGTACCCCATATGCCGCAGTTGAAGCTACTGTGGTAGAAGCCACTAACCAGCTGCACCAAACCAAAATAATGGGCTCATCAAATTTCACAACCACACAAGTAGGTGTAACAGCCAATGTGAGGCAAACATACTATTACTACCTCAAATAATTTATATAAAGCTGTGTTTCTTCATTTCCAAATCCTGGTTGAAGTAGAGCTGCTGCTACTAGAGCCAGTTGGAATACTGTATTCACCTATATTACACAGAAAAGCATCATGTGTTGCTTATGTACAAGTTAGCTACTTTATTGACGACAACAATAATGAGCCGAAATGGCGCATTTCTTAGCAACTTTACCACGGATTACAAACTAAAATATCATGCATGTGAGTTGAAGACCTCTATATCGAAACCGTAATTTCAAGACTAAGTTCAAAGCAAGATCTATTCTTTCATCTCTTAATTCATTCTTGATGCACAACAGGCAAAATGTCAAAAAGTATATGTACCTTGCTTATCAGGAGAGGCTCAACCTTTTGCGCATGGGCCCCATTGAGGTTGAAAAAGTCGCGCCAACTGTTCCACTAATGAGGAAATAAATTGACAAATGTAATTAGTACGAGATTTTGATTACACCCAATTGGAAAGGTTACTTGCTGTTGGCCTTTCTCACCTCCCCATCCAAACTGCTGGCTCTTTTATAAACAGCACCACCAACAAGAGCAACGTCACGCAGCACAACAAGTGCAACCAGTCCAGCTTCAATCAAAACAGAGTAAGTTATTATAAGTTAGTTGTAAGAACATGTCATTTACTAAATTATACATCCATTCCAGTTTCCAAGAACTGATACCAACATAAGTCTAAATCCAGAAGAGAAGTCAATCAACTTTATCATAATAACACTTGATCAATTAACAATTAGCCAAAAGATGTCGCCACTATCTTCCTTCTTCCTGCTCTTTTTTCCACCAAACAAATCCAGCCCAAGCAACCATTATTCTGTGCCTCGTCTCTTGACGACACTGATTAAGAGCCTCAAATCCCATAGAAGCAAATAGTTGAATCAGGACTAACACAAATTATGAAACTACTTTACTTAGCTCATTCCCCAAGTTGCAGCAGTTCATAAATGTAGCTACACACATGCCAGCAGGCACCTATCTCTATCTCTTGCGGATGTGAGCATTTATAACTAAGAACGAACCTCGATGTTACACAGATAAACAAGTAAAAAAACCACTACATACAGAGCACATAGAAACAACAAAACATCTACTTACGATGCAGAATGTCCTTATCCACCATCGCCAGAGCAACGCATCCAATTAGGACCTATATATATTGTTATAAACGATAACCTGTGAGCAAACAAAGTAACCAAAGAAATATTCTCATAATAAATACGAAAAATCGATATGATATTCGAGGGGGATTCTTGATTATTGAACATTTCACTAATTACCTTGTCTGCAAGAGGATCAAGGTAGGAACCGACTACAGAATTGATTCTCATTTTCCTAGCCACGTAACCATCTAACTGAAAATTTAGTAGAGACATTAGGAGAGGAATATGGCCCAATGTTTCACTAGATAATGATTTCCCACCCCGCTAAAATGAAAATAGACAAACGGATATTGTCCTCACTGTCACAGTTGATAATGCCCAAACACAAAAAGAGAAGGATAACATCCATACCCAATCACTGGCCCCTGATACGGCAAGCCCAATAAATGCAGAGGAATACATGTCATGTACAATCATCCTGCAAACGGCGTTTCAATCAATACTTGGCATAAATATGCTAACACCAAAATACAAAAACCTGAAAATAATTTTCCTTGTGTTACTTTGAAAGTGAACTAAATAAGCCCAAATCTTACATTCATAATTCCATCCTAGATAGCAAAGAAAAAGGGCATGCCAAGAATGGAAATATTTACTTAAATCATAAGCGAAGTAGCCCACTTTGGAGAATTATGTGTGATTGCTCTAACTTATTTCTCTTTCGACAAATTTAAAAGGCGCCAACTGATTACATGAGCCCAAGGCCTCCACACATGTGGGAGACTCTGTGGAAACCATCTACTGTATCACTAGCGTTGCATTCCTAATCAATAACTGTTACTACTTTTCCTCTAAAGCATCCAAAGAGTGAGCCCAAGCAGTCATGAAGAAGTAATTCAGTGAGTGTTCATGTCAGATCCATAGCCTAAATAAATCCAAGATCCAATTCTCTGCAACTATGCGAAGGCAAGAGAAAAGGATTGTGCCCTTCACTTGTCTTTGGGAAAAACCAGGATTTCCCCAGAGAATACTTTGAAAGGATCTGCTTTTGTAAGGATCAGCTTTTGTATGTCACATGTCTTCAGTAACCTATACCATTGTGCATCAGAAGATTGCTTATCCTTCACCCAAATTCAGAAACATTATGATAGATTGGATGCTTCATATGCTGATGAATAAGACTTCCAGAAACAATGTCTGCTGATCTGCTCAAAAACATTGAAATATATCTCTCCCTTCCTAAAATATGCAACATTACTATCTGCTGAACTGCTGAATAACCTTTAACAAGTTCTCGCAAGCAAAAAAAGTGTGGATAAAGACATGTTTAAGAGATTTTGCTGACACCTTAACTAGCCGACCAAGGATCTATTGAGAAATCACCATTTCCCTATCGTCATCAAGTATAAAAGAGAACCTAGCTCTTTAACACTGTTGTTCTAGATCTCCTAACTTTTTATGCGCACAACATCACACATATCTGAAACAACGACACAGGAAAAACTACAACATATGACATTTCCAAACAAATGGCAGTATGCTTACTCTGCATTAGTTCATATACTAAAGTGCTCAAGTCAATCAGCACACTAAACTCTGATTATCCATTTAAAACAAATAAATAAATCAAATGCTAAAGCTCACCATCCAAGCAACGGCCCGGAGAGCAACCGAGCGAATGAAATAAAATTAGGGAGATTCAAGTAACTGTCGCTGATCCCTCCGTCGCCAACACTAGCATCAACTTCAGCCCCATTTCTAGGTTCCTTCTCAGCACCCTCATGCAACAGTCGCGGAGCATCATACCCAAGATTGTACGGAAATGCCCGCCGGTGAAGTAAATTTAGACCACGGAGTTTAAGGAAGTTCAAGACGACGTCGGATTGGAGGAGGAGAGGGGTGGCGGACTGGGAGAGCTTCCAGGGAGGATTGGATAGGAATAGTGGGCCCCCAACCGGAGAGAGAAACCTCGACGGGAAGAGAAAGTGTCGGCGAATATAATTGTTACTGGAAAGCAGAAATGGAGTTGGAATTGAGGAAGGAGAGGAGACAGAGAGGGAGAAGAAAGCTCTGGACGGAGCAGAACTGGAGTTTTTTCTGAGAGATTGTGAAATTAGGGTTTTGAGTGATCTGAAGATGGCCATTAACGATGACGTTTAAGCATTTGTTTATGTGCATTGTTGAGAATATTTGGAGGTTCAGGGTTTTGGTCCTTTTGGAGTGGAACTGAGAGGTGAGTTGACGAAAAAATGAGGTGACACGTGTGGAGGTCATCGCACGTGTTTTTCTGTTGGCTGCTGCTTAACGAGACGTCGCGTTTTTTGCTTGTTACTCTCTATAACCTCCAAAGTCGCTCTGCCAACATGCATTTGGAATTAGTAGCGATTCTTCGAAAGCAACACGGAACTACATTTTTAAATTAAATCATAAATTACATTACATTTCCTTAAATATTACTTCAAAGACAAAAACTCCTGTCAGATAGTCTAACGGGCCAAAAACCGTTGGACGGATCCAAAACCAACTCGGTGACATTTCCGTAATATTAGTAGTGGTGTTTTAGTAGTTTTGAGGGACCACCAATATTAACAGTCCTTTTGAAAAGTATTAGTCGTCCTTCTAAAAAGTATTAGCAGTTCTTTTGAAATGTATTAGTAGTTCCATGGAGAGTATTTTAGTAGTTCTACTGAATATAATTAACATTTTCTCCCGAAAAGTATTAGTAGTCTATCGGAAAAGTATTAGCAGTCCCTCGGAAAAGTACTAGTAGTTCCTTGAACAGTATTTATTAGTCCTTCTAAACATATTAGTTTTTTCTGTCAAAAGTATTAGTAGTCCTAGTGAAACGTATTAGTAGTTCCCTTGAAAAATATTAGTTTTGTCCCCTGAAATATTTTTAGTAATTTTCCTGAATAGTATTAGTTTTTCCAATAAAAAGTATTAGTAGCCCCACTGAAAAGTATTAGTTGTTACCATGAAAAATATTAGTTTTTTTTCTTACAACTAAAATAATAATCTTCAAACTCCAACTTTCAGAGGGCCGAGAAAAGAAAAAAAATTAGTTTTTTTTTAAAATATATTTAGTAATTCAAATGAGAAAATTTAAGTTTTTCTGCTAAAAGTATTAGTAGTCCAACTTAAAAGTATTAGTAGTTCACCTCAAAAAAAAAAAGTATTAGTAGTTCACTTGAAAAGTATTAATAGTCCTGAAAGACTGAAAGTATTTAATAGTTATACTTTTTCAACAAAAGATGAACAACTACCGGAGAAACATAGAAAATTAACAAATCTTTGTATTTGATAGATGAACTAAGTATCTTTTACAATTCTCAATAACAAATGTCAGCAAAAAATAGAAAAAACAGAGATCTACCAATTTCCAAAACAGAACCCAAAAAAAAAAAAAAACCACATGAAATCTTATACCCAGTAGCGAAGATGACCAAAGAAACACAAACTGAAACTCTAGCAAAAAGAGAACATCTTCAGTTTTTAAACATCAAAAAAATTGTTGTCAATAATTGAATCTACAAGAGTTGGTCAATACTAATTAATACAATCACAAAACCACTAAAAAATTTGGAAAATTGCGGCTTCTTCAGAGTGAGACGATCAAGTTCCTAACCTCGATATTAAGATGAAAAGATGAAAAAAGAACAGTATCATGTATGCGTGTTGTTTGGATGAAGAGACAATGCGTCAATTAGGTGAGAGAATGCGGGGAGGGAAAAAGAGATGGAGAGAGATAAAAGATGGAATTATATCTCGGGTTGGGTATGGACTTGGATTGGTTGTTAGGATCCGCCTAACGAACTAGATCCGTTAGACGGTCTGACAGGAGACCTACTCTACTTCCAAATATCTTTCCTTAAAATGAATATAAATAATAGAACTTTTAGACGGGTCGTTAAAGTAGAGTTGTCAAAACTACCCGGACCCGATGATAAGGCCGGGCTGAACTGTAATTTTACAGGTTTGAAAAATACTGAGCCTATTTGGCCCAAAATACAATCCGATGCATTTAGCATTTAGTCCAGGGTCAAAAATGATGATTCAATGGAATTTTGGCCCGACCCGATGGGCCTTAATTTTTATCTTCGGCCCAACACCAACCTGTCCTAACTCATTTGACAACTCTAGTTTTGGAGGATAAAAGGGGTATCTTAACTGGCATTTGAATTATTACATAGTAAAATATAAATTGAAATAAACCTTACAAAACGAATTGATAAAGCTGAGCAAATTTATAATGTCTAATAGGCCTATACATGATGGTTAACATGGATATTGAAAATTATAATTCTACCCACTCTGGCATAGGTTTACTTTCAAATAAATTGAAATAATACTGATACTAATTAAGATTGAATGTATTAAATGGTCCAAACCCTCCATATAAGTTGAGTAGGCCGGGGTCGTTCTAAATTAACATTATTTGTAATCCTAGAATTGTACAACACATCAATAGTATATAAATGCAGCAAGTACAAATTTGAAGATGATTTTAGCTGTCACAAGGTAGTTGTGGTATGCAAGATCATAATTGAGTGCTCAAAGTATTTATTCGTACATGACATCCCCCAATTTAATTACGATTTAAATAAATTTTAAGGATAATTACACAAAACCCTGAGATGTGGGCTAGTTACCAAAAAACCCCGGAGATTTTCGAAAATTACAAAATCCCCATTTAGGTTTGATCCGTCATACATTTTCGGATATTCCCCTTCATATGCAAAAAAAAAAAAAAAAAAAAACAAACATTTCAAAAGCTCCCCTTACATTTATCAAAATACTACAGTTACCCATTTAAATTTAATACACAATCAAAACTCAAGGTTTTTTTTTGTAATTTTCAAAAACCTCTTGTGTTTTGTTGTAATTATCCCAAACCTTAGGGGGCTTTTTGTAATTATCCTAATTTTTTATATGCAAATTATATTGCGTTCTATGTTGTACTGTCTTACTTACTACGTACGTGCCTTTTTGGATAAAATCTTGTATATATGCAGAATAATCAATATACTACAATAAAGAAAACAATATAATTTAATTATAACAAAAATTACTATCCATAGTATCTCATGCATCGCTCACTTGTCCGAAAAATGCGACCCTCAAAATCTCCCAAATCCAACGTGATATGTTGTCATTAACATTAAGGTGGCCCGAAAAGTAGTTGTTTGTTTCCCATGTTTATTGGTCATTAACTTCATCTTTTCTTCTTGAAATCCTAATTCAATTCCACCTAAAATAATTTGTATTTCAACTGTACCTCCATTAAGGCCAATCTGTCCTCAATTCTTTATTTCTTTTGTCATTTTTCAAGTGTATCACCTTTGATCATCATATATAACCAAAAAAAAAAAGAAATTACAAAATGAAGATGAGATAGCATATATTGTGATGATATTGGAACCTGAAAAAGAGGGTTGATTTTGCAATATTAGCAAAAAGGAAGGGGTTGGGAAGGAGATGAGCATTCTGTCCTGTTGCAGGGTTCCAAGAAGTGATACAATGAGGAAAACAACTCTTAAATCAAAAAGTTATGTCCAAGAAATTAAGGGTACCAAGAAATACGATGATGCGGAGGCATTATCCACCATCGCCAGAAGTATATCGATGAATACCGGTTCGGATCCATAATAATAAATCCATTTTGCATGAAATATATATCTAGTTTCTTGATTGTTAACTATAACCACCCTTTTTTAATAAATAGTTTCTACTATTCTGGATTTGTTTTGCTGAAATCATGACATCCTAAGATTAATACATATTTCCTTAACAGTTGTATGAAATTTTTAGATGGATAGAAAATTCTTGAATCATTTGATAAAATAATCCAGGTGCCAGCAAACAAAGGATGATAGCAGAGGATATAATCAGGCATGGAAATGTGAGAGTACCAGCTGAGGTATTCACATTTCGGGAATTGGCAAACGCAACGGAAAATTTCAACCCGGAATTGCTTGTGGGTGAAGGAGGATTTGGGAGGGTCTATAAAGGATACCTTAAGAAAACAAATCAAGTACATATATTAATAGTCTTAACTTACATGTCGGATTACAGATTGTTTTTGCAATCTCATTTTTTTACATAGTTTTTGTTTTTTTATTTCCAGGTTGTGGCTGTGAAACAGCTGGACAGGAATGGAGTACAAGGAAACAGGGAGTTTCTGGCAGAGGTTCTAACACTGAGCCTGGTTCACCACCCGAATCTCGTTAACTTGATAGGATATTGCGCTGATGGCCGTCAGAGGATATTGGTCTACGAGTATATGCATAATGGATCTTTAGAAGAACACCTTCTCGGTAATCCTTGAACAGATTATGAGTTTTTTTCTCAAGGGCAAAGCTGTTTACTATCTGCCATTGCTGTTTGGAGCAATGAAGAATTTTTCCGAGTTGTTATTAAAATGGCTGCGGAAGTGTTTGGAAAACACTTTAGAAAAAGTGATTGTCAACTTTTGGCTAGGAAAAAATGGATTTTAAAGTTTTCAAAACCATCTGCAAAAACTTCAGTTTTTAGAAGAAGTGATTTATTGTAGCAGAAGTAAAAGTAGTTGAGAATCAAAAGTTGGTATTATTTACAAATAGAATCTGAAGTTGGGGAGAGTTGGATGAAAGAATTGTAAAAGTGCAAAATTGTTTGTAAAAATCAAACCAAAAGCAGAATTAGAAATCTAAAACATCCATCTCCTTGCTTCTAAATTCTGATCAAATGATAAAGAATCAGAAGTAGAAGTTGACATATGCAAACTGTAAAAAGTGAATTTTTTCAGCCCAAAACAGAGAAACACTTCTTTTTTTAGTGACTGCAAACACTCTCGTAATCAGATCTAAAAGCAAGGAGAAGGGGAGAAGAGATACTTTAGATTTATGATTTCGCTTCTGGTTTGACTTTTAAAGAGAAATAAAGTACTTTTACAACTTATTCACCAAACACTATCTTATAAGATTGTCAACTTTTTAGTTTATTTGCAAACACTGCCGCCAAATTCTATTTTTCAACTCTTTTTCGTTCTATAAGGAATCACTTACTCTAAAAAGCAGAAGTTTTTGCAAACACTCCCAACAAGAGATCTAATTTCTGGAAAGATTACAACTAAACTTAACACATTCGTGTTCTTGTGCCTCTCAGATTTACCTCCAGACAGAAAGCCCCTGGATTGGTACACTAGGATGCAGATAGCTAAAGGCGCGGCTCAAGGACTAGAGTACTTGCATGATACAGCAAATCCTCCAATTATATACCGCGATTTTAAGGCATCCAACATATTATTGGACGAGACGTTCGATCCTAAGCTCTCCGATTTCGGACTTGCTAAGTTGGGTCCAACGGGCGGAGAGGATCATGTCTCCACCAGGGTGATGGGGACGTACGGCTATTGTGCGCCGGAGTATGCGCAGACAGGCCAGTTGTCAACAAAATCTGATGTCTACAGTTTCGGAGTGGTGTTTCTGGAGATCATTTCAGGAAGAAGAGCTATTGATAACAGAAGACCACCAGAAGAGGAGAATCTTGTTGATTGGGTTAGTTCATTTCATTTCCAATCTATCAACATTTTCTTGAATGTGGGAATTTTAGATGCTAATTAACAGGTTGCCATGCTTTTCATTGACGAGATTAAAATACAATAACTGACATTTTAGGAAAAAGCAACACAAATCTTGGTAGTATAATACATGATATCTTTGGTAGGATATCATGGACTAACATGTGAAATGGTTTACGTATGTCAGGAAGTTATTTATTATAGCAGAAGCGGAAAATATTTGAGAATCATTGGTTGTTTTTGTAAACGGAAGCAAAAAGTTGAATAAGTTCAAGGGATGATTAAAAAACTATCCTGGGGTTTGGGTTAATTACAAAAAAAAAAAAAAAACCCGCAACTTTTTGAACCCATAAAGTGTGATTTTGTATTACATTTCACCCTTTCATGAGCAAAAACATTTCTAACACCCTCTTATATTTGTAAAAATATTGTAATTACCCTACAATTTAACATAGAATCAAGCCTCAAAAGGTTTTTGTAATTTTCAAACAACTCTATTTTTCTCTTTCTATAATTAACTCAAACCTTAGGGTAGTTTTTGTAATTATCCCTAAGTTAAAAGAGAGTATTTAATTGGTGAATAAGTTGTAGAAGTATTTTATTTGTGTCAAACCATAAGCAAAATTAGAAATCTAAAGCACAACTCATCTACTTTTAGATTTTGATTAAACTATGCAAAATCAGAAGCATAAATTGACATTTGAAAATACTAAAAACTACTATTTTCCGCCAAAAAACTGTCAATCACTTTTATTAAGCGTTTGCAAATACTCCCTTAGTAGTGCAATATATATTTCAGTTGTACTGTATCTGCTAAGTTTATGGCCTCAATGAACCTGGAATATTTGATTTGAAGATGGATTTATTTTCAGGCAAAGCCACTTTTCAGAGACAGAAGAAAGTTCAAAATGATGGCGGATCCGTTGCTTGAAGGAAACTACCCAGTGAAGGGTCTGTATCAAGCTCTTGCTGTTGCAGCAATGTGTCTCCAAGAGGAAGCCAGCACACGGCCCCTAATCGGAGATGTTGTCACTGCACTTGAATTTTTAGCCATCAGGACAGATGAAGTCAATAGTGAAACAGATGTATGAGATAAAAAAAATGGACAGGACAAACAGATTTTCATGGAGAGCCATTTAGAAAAAAACTGAATCTTCAGTATTTTAATGTGTGATAAACTACTTTTGGTTCTCAGCAGTGCATTTTTGTTGAATATTTATCACATATTGGTTTTCTGTTGTAGAAATTAAGAAGAGCTGAAGATTAGTATTATGGGAGTTGGAATGTGTTATGTGTGTGATATGGGACCTCAATAAGTCAGCAGTATGTAATTTTGATTTCAGTTATTGATCAAAATCACAACTTTAGTAGTTGAGGATTATGAACTGCTAATGGAGTTTCCATGGAAGACTATTTGCAAGAAATTTACATTTTATAGTAATTATGTAGAAGCTGACATATGGATTGCTCCCAGTTGCATGAAGTTGGGAAAATCGTTTTTTTTTTTTTTTGTCGTGTAACTTGGACTAGTATCGACATTTAGTAATTGAACATTTAGTCTGATTTTTACCAAAATGGTGTAATCTAACGAAATTGCTGACTAGGACCCGTGGGCAGCTATTATGTCAAGAATTTTATGGATTTGATGATTTGGCGAAAAAATTTGACACCGGAAAATCGGGGATTTGAATGTGCGTAGGTGGTAGTTTTTTCGCGTCAAACGACTAAAAAACTTAAATGTTTTGACATGTGACACTTAACCAGTTATAGTCAACAATTTCCGATAAAATTATACAATTTTAGTCAAATTTGGACTAAATATCCGAATTTTACAAAAATATTGGACCAAAATTTAAAGGTAAACTACCTAGAGGACTAAATCGATCTTCAAGTAATCCAAGTTGCAGGACTTAAAAAAAGTATTTTCCCCATGAGTTTCCATAATGATGATAGACAGTTGGAATTGGAGGTGGATTAGCTGAAAAACAATAAAAGATTTACAATGATCACAGAGGAAAAAATGGAGATATTCCACATTTAATTACCCATATAGTTATGAGTAGGGGAAATTATGGTTGCCTTGATCTTAAGCTAGCTAATATCATGAAACACAACAAGGCCTTCCATTGTTACCCATTACCAGAAAGGAAAGAAAATGATATTTTGATCTTCAATGCGCAACATTAGTCCAGGCAATGAAAAATTTAAGGTACGTCACAAAAATAACCCTTAAAGTTTAGCCTAATTATAAAAAATACCCCAGTTATCTTTTAAAATTAACAACTACCCACTTAGGTATGTATTTACTTACCAGAACTTCTGTCTAAACAATTCCTAAGAGAAGAGATTCCCAAATACGAAGTCTATCAAAAGATCTGATGTACCAATATTTCAACAACATAGCAACTCCAAATAGGCAAGACACTGTTTGGCATGCTATAAAAAACTCAATGAAACTAATAACATGCAAAGAAGTACAAATTGCTTATCCTAATAACTCGCATTAGAAATCAAATCTCATGGACTCAGCTCTAAGATTTTGATAACCAAAACCAGGAATTTCATTTATCCCCTGCCTGTCTACAACTTCCACCATAGAACAGATCCCTGCAGGTCTGATCCCACTACTCCTTCGTTTCTTTCTTCTCCAAGACAACATCGAAAAACTGAAACTACGCCAAGAATCCCGTACTCCTCGACCCGTTTTTTCTTCAGAATCCATTCGACTCTCCAATTGATCAAGTTTTCTGAAGTACTCAATCTCCCTCTTGAGCAGTGATCCTATGGTTCCACGCGCGCCAACTTCCAACGGAACCGTTCCATCCATGTTACCATGCAATTTACTGGATTTGCAGTTCTCTTGTGTATTTATGAACTCTTAAGAGGGTTTCGAGATGAAGAAATCAAGCAATGGCATTGTTCTTGCCTTATAATGTACTTATTAAAGGCATGCTTTTGTTTAAAACTTTTTAAAGAGGAGAGAGCATGAGATTTTGCATGATTGTAGCTGTCTGAAAGAGATGTGGTTCATCAAGTCTGTCTGTAAACCAAGCACCAAAATAGTTGGTACCCTTCTTTTTCTTTTTGCCCATTTTCTGTTATGATTACACTAAGAAGCAAATAATCATGTTTTTCAAAAGGGTTGTTTAAATCACCACCAATCACTCATATCTAATTTAGAATTATGCATATAGTAACATCCAAATTAATTTTAATTTATTGCAGGCCTTAAACTCCTTATCATGTTTGGTTGAGGGGTAATGAAGATTATTTGATGATCAATCAAGTCGATTGATTGCTTTTTGGGTGAGTGGTCCAAAGAATTGATTACTTTCTTTACTTATTCTTAAGTGCATCAAAATGGGATCATGGATTAGGTTTTTTTTTTTTTTAAAATAAAAAATATAATTTTACTTTCATACGCATCATGACTTTTCAAGCATGCAATTGATGGGAAACATTTCTAATAGTGATGGAAATCATTTTATTCCAAGCGGAATACATTAATAATCAGATTTGTGCTCATGCCTGCGTCAGATATATAGTTTATGCTGGTTTCTTTAAGCATACGTTTAATTTGTAATTTAGCTTCGGTTACAAACACTGCATTTCTATTGCAGCACAAATTCAACGCTAGACTCAATGGTCAAAAGGTAATGCTGCTTAGATACTTTATTAACAATGCTATTTTCTATGCCACTCAAGTGGATACATAATCAACAGGGTATATCACCGTTGGATCAATACTCATGTGCACACCCATATGTGTGTTGATCCAACAGTGATGCACCCACTTTGGCGGCATGGTACAACTCTTTTTTCAAACATAACTTCAGGCAACAAGATACCAACGAATAGATGTGCCAGACGGCATGCAGTTTTTTCTCTTAAGTTGGTAAAATTAGTACATAATGGAGGAGAGGTCATAACCAACCAAAAGCCACACACACAATAAGCAATCAATGTTAGATTTCAACAAACTCGTATGGGACATTTCTTTCGGAGCAGTATAATATTGTAGTTCAGACTTCTGTGTTGTGCTCGGTTAGAGAGCATTAAATTTTCACTGGGAAGGAGCTATTCGCATCTCCTTTTCCTCTAAATGCACCCACCCTCTTTTCAAAACACCCAATATTTCCCAATGTACCCTTCCTTCAACTTCATGCGGCACGATCTAACTGTGTTATACGATCATGTGGCACGGGTATGTGGTATGATCGTTATGACACATGTTTTAGGTAGTAGAGGAAAATTGAGTGAATGTGCATTTTCCAAACCATACATGACAATCATTTTCATGGAAATAGCAAAAACGCATTCTGAAACTGAAACACCCAAGAGAGAGTAACAATTTATAGTAGTTCGGCACATATTGTTCCCAGTGCCTCTTACAAGAACAACTCTCTCTCTTCCATGCAACTGGCTTCGGAAACCACAAACTAAGCATGCCATTTGTGGATGAAAAGTTAAGCATTAAAAAAAAATACAAAACTCAGCTGTAAAAAAATTTCATTAGTATTGGGAATAAAAGTATAAAACAATGATCAGCGTAATAAATATATATTTCTTTTCGTTATTCTTCCTTTTCTTTCTTCTTTATTCTTCTAATTTATATCTCCTCTTTTTCACTGTAACTTAGCCGTACAAATTTTCATTATGTTCTTTACAAGATAAATATTACAAAAAAGATAGAGCAAATACCTCGGACAGGCAACCGTCCAACAGCATGTCACAGATCAGTATCCACTCATCCACCTCGCAAAAAAAAAAATCTCATTCAGATGTCAAAAAGCTACAGAATGCTTGGGAGGTGACACGAATATCTCAGGCTCCGATGTGATACAAGTGCATTTTTCAAAGCAACATCCACTCTTCCACCACCCTGAAACAGCGAATCGTACAACTTGCTCACGAATTGAGACAATTCTTTCTCATCGTCATCCCAGAAAAACATTGAGTCATCCCCGTTCTTATCGGGTTCACTATCTTCCCAATCGCTTACTGGACTTGATGGTTCGCTATCTTCATCTTCTCCTTCCTCCTCCCCAATCTCAAACCTCCCATTTTCGTAACTACTAAATTCGCCCGCCCCATAGAAGGATGTTAACTGCAATTCCTCGGGCTCGGAAGAAGGGCATATAACGGCTTTAGCACCGGAATCTAGAAATGCTTTGGTCAAAGCTCGGGTAGGTCCGTATATTCCTGTGAAGATTATAATCCTATCCCTCCAAGATCCAACCTGCAGGATATAGAAATCAGCATCATCAATAGGTCTAGTCAAACGAATCCAGCAACAAGAAATCCCTCCAATAAGCTTCCATCAGAAGAATAGTAACTAAGGGTGCATTTGGAGGGGGGATTTGGGATGAGGGATTTGAAATCCTTAGCTGAATCCACACCTTTGTTTGGCATATAAATCCAAATCAATGGATTTCAAATCTATCTTTAAGTTTTAGTTCATTTTCAAAAGATTTTGAATCCCTCCCAAAACCTAGTCATTTGAAATACATTCTTTTTTTTTTCTCTTTATGCTCGTTCGCGATTTACACACATTGCACACACATTTACACACACTGCACACACTACACACATTTACACACACTACACACACTCACGCATACTCTTTCTCACATA